>BJKM01000022.1:1945000-2623292 GCA_015082035.1 Chaenogobius annularis | reverse complement strand
CTCCCTCTCTTACTCCCTCTCTTAACTCCCTCTCTACTCCCTCTCTTACTCTCTCTCTCTTACCTCTCTCTCTCTTACTCTCTCTCTCTTTCTCTCTCTCTTACTCTCTCTACTCTCTCTCTCTTACTCTCTCTCTCTTACTCCCTCTCTTACTCCCTCTTACTCTCTCTCTTACTCTCTCTCTTACTTCTCTCTCTCTTACTCCCTCTCTTACTCCCTTCTCTTACTCCCTCTCTTACCCCTCTCTTACTCCCTCTCTTACTCCCTCTCTTACTCCCTCTCTTACTCCCTCTCTTACTCTCTCTCTTACTCTCTCTCTTACTCTCCTTCTCTACTCCCTCTCTTACTCCCTCTCTTACTCCTCTCTTACTCTCTCTCTCTTACTCTCTCTCTCTTACTCTCTCTCTCTCTTACTCTCTCTCTCTTACTCTCTCTCTCTTACTCTCTCTCTCTTACTCTCTCTTACTCCCTCTCTTACTCCCTCTTCTCCTCTCTTACTCTCTCTCTCTTACTCTCTCTCTTTACTCTCTCTCTCTTCTTACTCCCTCTCTTACTCCCCTCTCTTACTCCCTCTCTTACTCCTCTCTTACTCCCTCTCTTACTCTCTCTTACTCTCTCTCTTACTCCTCTCTCTACTCCCTCTCTTACTCTCTTACTCTCTTACTCCTCCTCTTACTCCCTCTCTTACTCCCTCTCTTACTCCCTCTCTTACTCTCTCTCTTACTCCCTCTCTTACTCCCCCTCCTCTCTCTTACTCCTCTCTACTCCCTCTCTTCTCTCTCTCTTACTCTCTCTCTTACTCTCTCTTACTCCCTCTTCTCCCTCTCTTACTCTCTCTCTTCTCTCCTCTCTTACTCCCTCTCTACTCTCTCTCTTACTCCCTCTCTTCTCCCTCTCTTACTCTCTCTCTCTCTCTCTCCCTCTCTTACTCCCTCTCTTACTCCCTCTCTTACTCTCTCTCTTACTCTCTCTCTTACTCCCTCTCTTACTCCCTCTCTTTCTCCCTCTCTTACTCTCTCTCTTACTCTCTCTCTCTCGCTCCCTCTCTTACTCCCTCTCTTTCTCTCTCTCTTACTCTCTCTCTTACTCCCTCTCTTACTCCCTCCATTTCTCCTTTCTCTTCATCTCTTCTCCACCCCTTACTCCCTCCTCTCCCTCATTCCCTCTCTCCCTTCTCTCTCTCACAGGCCACTCCTTTCTCCTTCTCTTCTTTTTATCCCTTCTCTTTCTTTCTTTCTTTCTTCCTTCCTTTCTCTCTATTGTATTTCTATCCTTTCTCTTTTCTCCTCTTCTTACCTCTCCTCTTTCTCTTTCTCTCTCTCTCACTCTCCTCTCTCTCTCTTTCTCAGTCACACACCCCTCTTTTTTTATCCTTTTTCTCCTTCCTGTCTTTGGCTTCTCCCTCCCCTTTTCTCTTTCTACGCCCACTCGTCTCCTTTCTATCGTTTTTCTATATCCTTCTTCCTCTCTGTATTCTCCTCTTCGAACCTCTCCTCTCTCTCTCTCTCTTTCTCTCACTCCTCTGCCAACTCTTCTCTCTTGTTCTCCCTCCTCCCTTTCTCAGCCATCCCCCCCTCTTTGTATCCCTTTTTTCTCTCCCTTTTCTCTTCTTTCTACCCCTTCTCTCTCTCAACCTTTTCTTTCTCACTCCCCCTTCTGAAATCCTTGTCTGACTTCTCTCTCTCCCCCTTTCTCTTTCTCCTTCTCTCTATAATCTCCCCTCCTTTCCTCCTCTCCCTCTCCCTCTCCCCTCTCTGTCTCGGCCCACTCCCCCCTCAGGCGGTGGATCAGCGGTGCACATGCTCCAGTGCTCGCCGTCACAGAGACCCTACGCGGGTTTTTTTTAAAAAACATTTTATTTTAGATTTTTATTTATTTATTTAACCTTTATTTAACCAGGAGCGTCCCACTGAGATGTAAATCCTCTTTTCCAGTGCAACATACAAATGAACAACGTCAAATTACACAGAAACAACGGCACATTTTTGAGCCCATTATCGCTTCCCGTTCCCGTCCAAAGACTGATTCATGTTTTTTTGGGATCGCCGTGGGTGCGCTTCACCGATAAAGCACCGAGGAGAGGCCGGAGAGAACGAGGGCGAGAGGGGGGGGGATGGAAGGGGGAGAAAGAGAGGAAGAAAGACAGAGAGGGGAGGGCGTTATTGAAGGGAAATGTCTTGTGGAGCTTGCTTTTGTGTTGAAATTGCGCCCGGCAGTCGCTCCGAGAAACGGATCACAGTCCAGCAGCCGGCGGTTATTAGGCGTTTGAGAGCGAGCGCTACAAATAACCAAAGGAAATCCGACCGAATGTGAGCCCATCGCTTTGATTTTCATGATTTGGTTTGTCATCTTCCAAGTCGCCTTTCGCTGAACCCCTGGCGAGGTCCGGTTCCTTCACTCGAGCTTCGGATTTGGAACGCACCTTCGCCTCGCCGGGACAGAAGAGGCCCAACTCTTGTACCGCGAAAGTATAACCCACAAATGTCACCAAAGTTTTACATTAAATGGAGTTGTTTTCACGCCTCTGGGACATGGTTGGTTGTTGTTTCATCAATGCAGATCCACGTGTGCTTGTTCCACGTGTGACTGGTGCCTGTAATGTGGGTCAAGCGCGTAGTCTGTGCCTTCAAGGTGTTTCCCTGCACCGATAAAAACATTCGCCGAGCTCTTGATTCACACACATCAAATTAAAGCGCGACAACCCTCATGCAGTGTGTTTTTCTTTCACCGACACTGACTGTTAGGAGCTAATTAGCCACTTCTCCACAAGCCGCGCTCCGTTGGCAGCGGCTCTTAAAGTGGAGAGTGTGAGCGTCAGTGCTGAAGAAGAGGGAGGAGGAAAAGGGCCTTTATTTAACTTATTCACAAACTGCTCCGCTCTTACCGCCATGTTTAAGGTCGGCCGCTGGACGACCAAACCAAATATTGCGGTTTGAGTGGAAGCCAAATGTGAAAATGTACAGAAAATGTAAGACAAGTTTCCTGCTCGCGGTCCAAAAGAGCGATGCCAGATTCATCATGTGCAGAACAGCGCATTTTGGCTTCCCAAGAAACAACCAGACCAGACTTTATCCCAATTTCGAACTGGTTTTGTGCAGTCTGAAAGCAAGAATCCATCACTACAGCAACCCAGAAGCTTGCTCGTTCAGTCGCTCGCATGACCGTTCTTTCGCGAAATCTGGTCACCTCCGCTCGTTCCTGTGCTTCTCTTAGATACCATCCGCGAGCATCTCAAAACCTCTAAACATCACAGCCAGACTCCTCAGCATCCAACGCAACGGAACCTGCGACTCGCTTCCACCTGGATCACAACCTTGCTCTGTGGAGTGTTGACTTTCTGACAGGTCACAGAGGGTGGAACTCCGCAAGGATGTGCTCTTTCCCCTCTTTTGTTCATTCTATACACGGACGACTGTAGATCCGCCAAACGGCCACGCTGCAAGTCAGCTGGGCCGGACCCTGTGAGCTGGCGTGACATACCAGGCAACAACAAAGACACGCTAGTTACATTCTCCTACAAACAGGGGGAGAAGCTGAGTCTGTGGACACCATCATTCAAGGGCGGCCAGTGGAGATCGTGAAGGAAATACAAATACCCTGGAACCATTCTGAGCAGAACTTTCTATCACTCCTCCATTGAGTATTCTTCACTCGCCGGTTTTTCTTCGACCGGCGTTCAGGAACATTACCAAGGTCTGTTCTGACATCGTTGGGGGGCACTCAGCTCTCAGGACCAACAGCTCTCACCCTCACTGCACTGTTTTTGAGTGGCTTTCCTCCGGACGCAGACTCCGCAGACGTTGTCCAGCGTGCAGAACCCCGAGTGACCTTTGTGCCAAGAGCTGTTCTGCTGCTTAAAACAAAGCAGGAACAAAGGAGTATTAGTGGTCAGTGTGCCCCCTAGTGCTCATCATGCGGCTATGCACTTTAATTCTAGCGCTTGGATTTTATTCACGCACATCTGTTTTGATGTGTATGAGCGTCTGCTGCTCTGTGTGTACAAATTGGAGACAAAAAGCACCTTGTCTTGAATTGAAAACCGTGTGTTTTATTGCGTTGAGACGGGACACAGACCGCAGGTTGAGAAGCAGTTGTGGATGTCTTGTCTTTCCAGTTTACTTGCTGACTTTGTGTCGTGTTCTTTGTTTTCACGTTTAATGCTTTCAACCCTAAAAAAAAAAGATCTCTTCCGCGGCGACACGTTTTGTTCAGTTCTAATCCAGTTCAAACCGTTTCATTTGCAGCTTGGGTTTTCTCCTCTGAACGTCGAGTCACGTTTGGTTAACAAATATCACACTGACAAACGCTCTGGATCCTGACTGTAAAACGCGTCTCTCTCTCCAGGCAACAGCTCTTGTGAATTAGCTCAACCACTTCGGGACTGTAGATACTTTTAACGGCCTTCTCTCTTCCGTTAAATTGATCCTAATCGTCTCCGTCTTCCTCTGCTCCTCTGTGATCAATAGGAGCAGAGTAAAGACAGTATTTGAGCGTTCTTCTGTCCATCACTGGGCGCGGGGCGGCGAGGGGCGGCGCAGGGGGCTTTGTCACCGGCGTTAATAACACCACTGGGGAATCAGATGTACGTAAGGACCCGTTCCTCCGGCCCGTGCACAGCGTTTCCTGTCTTTTTTTTCACGCATAATTACAGTGTTTAATGGCCACTTGCGTCATGCTATTCCCAAATATCAGCCTTTGTGTCCGGAAAGAAAAGGGAGCTAAAAGCCCTGTCCGGATAAACCCTGGAACACGGACTGAGCCCAGTTTTAGTCACGAAAGACCTCGAAAAACATTGATAAATGAGCTGAAATTGCGCCTCCATGGAGATGTCATCGCCTGAAAGGTTTAACACTAAATATATTCACCTTTTTAAAAAATGAAAAATACCAATGTGACGTTTCAAAACTGCTCATTTTACTAAACCACAATTCAAATATTTCATTCAAGATTTAACCAAAAGCTTTTCTTTTTTTAACTGTACTTGCTCAAGAAAATTCCATAACTGTTACCTAGCAACCATGTTACACTGGGCCAAAACTCTAACTCTAATGTCACAGAAATGATTATCCAACAGATGAAATAAAACATATATGATATAAAATGGTGCCAAACCTTTTCTTCCCTGATTTTAACATGTGTTTTTTAAAACCGCTCCGTGTTTTCTACATGGTTCAACTTTTCTCCACAAACTGCCACACAGAGATCTTCAACTTGCATAATCCCAAAAATCTCCAGGCCTATATCATTTAGGTCATTTTCATGTCGCAGTGGGGGTCCCAAGTTGCTCACATGGTTACTCTGGGGCTCCATGTGTTGGAGGACCTTTAATGAAAGTGGAGAATGGTGAGCACCAGATGGTTGGGTTCTTGATAGCTGCAGTAATCTTGCTCCAGTCTCAGCTCCCTCTGACTACAATCAGGCTGAAGTGCCTTGCTCGACAGCACATGGCCGGAAGGGGGGAGTAAACCACCATTCTGAGGGTCAACGGGGGCGTGCTCTCTCTCCCTCGTTCTCCCTCTCTCCAGAGCTCAATGCGTCTGTCCCTCACTCTCTCCTCACAGTGTTTAATCCAGGTCCCAGGTCTAATCCAGGTTCAGAGCGGTCTCCTGAGGACGGACTGAGCAGTGGAGGATGGATTCAGAAGACTGGAGCAGAACTGTACCTCACAGAGAGGCAAAGATTTAGTCTGGTTCCGTCGCAATCAACGAGAAGAACTGTCAAAAAAACAATTGGAATTCAAAGAAGAACCAGAGATGATCCTCCAAGATTTAGTCCAGATCGAATCCTGAAGCTCTGCCCGGATCCAAGTCCTCAAGGCAAATAAATAACTGTATTCTGATGCACTCCTTTGAAATAGTTATGTATTATCGTGAAGTACTTATGTGTACTTATGTGTACTTATGTAACAATACGTCAGTACGTGTAAAGTTACTTCTGCTGTGAATGAGTAACGCTCGTGTGAAAAAACGTGAGTCACAAAACATGAAAACTTCTTCTCTTCCTCCACTCTAACTTTTCGTGGTGAAGGATTGGCATCTGCGCGTCTCCATGGAGATGTGCCACATTACAGCGCCGCCTCTGAGACAAAACCGGTGGCTATGCCGGGCCAAGTTACAGGTCAGATCTGCGGAGAAGAGATTTTTCAAGATATTTCTGACACTGTAAAAACACTGTAATGGAACAAATGACAGATGCCGGGAAACTAACAGCATTTCCATGGAGACAGAAAAGTTACATAGTGGACCTTTAAATCTGACGGCACATTAATAATTGTTTCAACTCTTTGTGATTTCGATTATGGCCCAGATAATCGTGATTCAATATTTTCACATGTTCAAGCAAAGCGATTTGACATTGGTAAAGCCCCCTTAAGACCCCTGCGCTGGTCTGGGATCAAAGCAACAACCTCTGTCCGGGGTCTGTGGGCAAACGCTCCACGACTGAGCCACTGGAACGTCTAAAACCTGCTTGTGATTCACTGCTGGATGTGACCTTCTGAATGAGAATAACGAAACACTTAAATGAACTCAAAGCCTGAGAACTCGGCTCAAACAACTCAAAGGAACTCGCGGCAAAAGGACTGAAGCAAAAGTTTGTCGTTTCGGTTTTATCTCCCAAAAAATAAACCTCAATTTAAAGAGGTTTGTTTCTATGTCACATTAACTTCCTCAGACCAGCGCAGGACCCTCAGACCAGCGCAGACCCTCAGACCAGCGCAGGACCCTCAGACCAGCGCAGGACCCTCAGACCAGCGCAGACCCTCAGACCAGCGCATGATCCCAGCGCATGACCTCAGACCAGCGCAGGACCCTCAGACCAGCGCAGGACCCTCAGACCAGCGCAGGACCCTCAGACCAGCGCAGGACCCTCAGACCAGATGCAGGACCTCAGACCAGCACAGGACCCTCAGGCCAGTGCAGGACCCTCAGACCAGAGCAAACCCAGTGTGGTGTGTGTAGGATGAGTGAGAGGTGGTCACAGATTGACAGCCTCACTTCCGTCAGTCTGCCCCAGGGCTGCTGGGGGTAGAGTAGAAAGAATAGCATCAACAAGAGTGGAGTGAATGAATGCTCACAGCTGTCCTCTCACGGTTTCTCCTCGCGGCTCCTCCTCACGGCTCCTCCTCACGGCTCCTCCTCACGGCTGCTCCTCACGGTTTCTCCTCGCGGCTCCTCCTCACGGCTCCTCCTCACGGCTGCTCTTCACGGTTTCTCCTCACGGCTCCTCCTCACAGTTTCTCCTCGCGGCTCCTCCTCACGGCTCCTCCTCACGGCTCCTCCTCACGGCTCCTCCTCACGGCTCCTCCTCACGGCTGCTCTTCACGGCTGCTCTTCACGGCTGCTCTTCACGGTTTCTTCACCGCGGCTGCTCCTCACGGCTGTTTGAATAAAATTGTTATGACAAAAATAACCTTGATCATTATATTTTCTATAATGAGGCAGTAAACCGAGACGAGGGGGGATTATTCACTCTCACGCACTTGGGATACTGTCATGAAGAAGTTTACAGCAACGTCACGTGACCATAGCAACATCACGTGATCACAGCAACGTCACGTGACCATAGCAACATTACGGGACCATAGCAAACATCACGGGACAACACTGAGCAACGTCACGGGACCACGGAGCAACGTCACGTGACCACAGCAACGTCACGTGACCACACAACATCACTGAGCACAGACGTGACCACAGCAACATCACGTGACCACAGCAACGTCACGTGACCACAGCAACGTCACGGACCACAACAACATCACGGGGCCACAGCAACGTCACGGGACCACAGCAACGTCACGTGACCACAGCAACGTCACGGGACCACAGCAGCACGGACCACAAGCAACGTCACGTGACCACAGCAACGTCACGGACCACAGCAACGTCACGGGACCACAGGCAACGTCACGTGACACACAGCAAACATCACGTGACCACAGCAAACGTACACGTGACACCACCAGCAACGTCACTGACGCACAGCAACGTCACGTACCCACAGCAACCAATGCACAGTGACCACAACAACGTCAAACGTCAACAACGTCACGGGGCCACAGCAACGTCACGGGACCACAGCAACGTCACGGGACCACACACAACCACAGCAACGTCACGGGACCACAGCAACGTCACGTGACCACAGCAACGTCACGTGACCACAGCAACGTCACGGGACCACAGCAACATCCCGGGACCACTCTGAAGAACTATCAGGTGTGGAAAACAAACAAAAGAAAATTCGGAAAAACTTTCAAATAAGTTGTACACTATTTATAAGGCATTAATAAACACTAGTTCTTTGTTTATGCACTTCCTAAGACTTTGTAGTTTATAATATCTTATAAATTAACAGAAGTGTTTCTAATTAAACTATAAACGCATTAACATGCTGCATACTCAACTATTTTCAATGACCAGATGAAAATAGCTTGTAAATGCTTTATAAGTGCTAATTAAATAACTGCTTATTAATGCCATATAGATAAATGACTAAGGAACCTCATTTTAGAGCTTTACCACAAACTCTGGGCTGAAAAAAGAACCTCTTAGACTGGAGCTGGTCCCATCCCTTAGCAGCTGGTTCATTTGTGTGATTCATGTCACTCTTTCTTGGATGTCTGCCACTGTGTTGGTAACTGGGTTCTGTTGGGGGAGGTTGCTGTGGTCCGCTCTCAGATCCACCACCTTGTGTGAGGCCTCTTTGTACTTTTCCACTACCTTTCAGTTTCCAGTGTTGGTGGGTCTGCTCTGCTCTTATTACCCTGTCATTGAGCATACACTTTTGCAGGTTGAGTTGTGAACAATTGTTTTTTTTTTTCATTCTGGCTTATTATCTCTTGTGTACCTCTTTAGGGGGCTTCGTGCCCTATCTCTTGTTGGGGGAGCTGCTTTTAGCTCCCCTCTGACCTGGCATCCTGGCTCCTTGTTGCAGCATTTGTGTTGTACCTCGTTAATCTCAAGTTTGTGGCTGTTGGAAGCGTTGATTGTGGGTTTTGAAGCAACCATTCCTCCGACATTCTGTGCATGTAGCCCCCCTGACTACTAGTTACTGGAGTAGTAGCATTCCAACAGGGCCTGTCTTCTCCTGTGTTTCATTGTCACTCGTCATTCTGTGAGGTCGGCAGCAGGGGGCTTGCCTAAAGACAAACACTGGATGATGGTCATTGCTCATTCCTCCCCAAGGGGGATTGGAACCCATCTTAGGCTCTAGGAAAAGACTGCCTGTGTCTCGTTTCTGTCTTCTTCAAAGAGTTGAGTCCATACCTGATTGTGAAGGTCCAGGCAGAAGAATATGCTTTATTCAGAGTTGATGAGCTGAAGATTCAGTGACATGTCATGTGATCCTGCTTAAAGCAGAAGGTCATTAGGTCAAAACGCACCTCCCCATGGTACAATGAAGATCTGCGTTCACATAAACAAAGAGTTAGAAAATTAGAAAGACCTCTACGCCACCTCCACATGGAAGATTCCCTAAAAGCATGGAAAATCTGCGTACTGTCCTAGAGCAGGCTCTGCGTGAGGCCCAAACCAGATACTATTCAAATTTAATGGACGTGAACTAAAATAACAGTAGATTTCTTTTCAGCGCTGTAGCCAGGCTAACAAACTGTCACAGCGCAGTAGAGCCGTCACTCCCAGCCACTCTCAGCTCTGATGAATTTCTTCCATTTTTTAACAATAACATCACAATTAGAGATAAACTAAATGAAATAACTCCCACTGAACACGCCCAAACTGTAAAACTAGTGTCCCATATAAATCCATCAGTGACACTGCTGCTGATCAAGCAGAGATAACCTCTAGAACTTGCATCTAAAGATAGATTCTATTCTTAAAATGATAAATACTTCATTGGAAAGTGGTTATGTTCCACAGTCCTTCAAACATGCAGTCATTGAACCGCTTCTGAAGACGCCTCATCTTGATCCTGACCAGTTGATAAACTACAGAGCAATCTCAAAAAACCCTTTGTCTCTAAAATCCTTGAAAGAGTTGCAGTTAAACAGCTTTATCGCCACCTACAGGACAATAAACCATTTAAAGTTTTCCAGTCAGGGTTCAGAGCCCCCCACACCACTGAAACTGCACTTGTTAAAGTCACAAATGATCATTAGCTGCTGACGATGGACTGGTCTCAATCCTGGTTCTGTTGGACCTCAGAGTTTGACACCATCGAACACAACATTCTACTGCAGAGGTTAGAATGTGATGTAGGGGTCGGAGGTCTTTCTCCTTCTTCCATTCTGTTTCAGACACTGCTGATGCTGCTCCAGCGCAGACCGCAGTCTCACGACCCCGACCTGTGACCCCGAATGCTCCTCATCCTGGATGAACTCTCTGATCTGCACATGGAAGCGCGTCAGTCCTGGACCATCTGCGGTCTGTCCTCCCATGGGGCTATTCCATTGGTGGCCTGCTGGTTCAGAGTCTGTGGTCTAGTCCTGGTTCAGTCTGTGGTCTAGTCCAAGTTCAGAGTCTGTGGTCTAGTCCTGGTTCAGAGTCTGTGGTCTAGTCCTGGTTCAGAGTCTGTGGTCTAGTCCTGGTTCAGTCTGTGGTCTAGTCCAAGTTCAGAGTCTTTGGTTTAGTCCAAGTTCAGAGTCTGTGGTCTAGCCCTGGTTCAGAGTCTGTGGTCTAGCCCTGGTTCAGAGTCTGTGGTCTAGTCCTGGTTCAGAGTCTGTGGTCTAGTCCTGGTTCAGAGTCTGTGGTCTAGTCTGGTTCAGAGTCTTGGTCTAGCCCTTGTTCAGAGTCTGTGGTCTAGTCCAAATTCAGAGTCTGTGGTCTAGTCCAAGTTCAGAGTCTGTGGTTTAGTCCAAGTTCAGAGTCTGTGGTCTAGTCCAAGATCAGAGTCTTTGGTTTAGTCCAAGTTCAGTCTGTGGTCTAGTCCAAGATCAGAGTCTGTGGTCTAGTCCAGGTTCAGAGTCTGTGGTCTAGTCCTGGTTCAGAGTCTGTGGTCTAGTCCTGGTTCAGAGTCTGTGGTCTAGTCCTGGTTCAGAGTCTGTGGTCTAGTCCTGGTTCAGAGTCTGTGGTCTAGTCCTGGTTCAGAGTCTGTGGTCTAGTCTGGTTCAGAGTCTGTGGTCTAGTCCTGGTTCAGAGTCTGTGGTCTAGTCCTGGTTCAGAGTCTGTGGTCTAGTCCAGGTTCAGTCTATGGTCTAGTCCTGGTTCAGAATCTGTGGTCTAGTCCAAGTTCAGAGTTTGTGGTTTGCCCTGGTTCAGAGCTGTGGTCTAATCCTGGTTCAGAGTCTGTGGTCTAGTCCTGGTTCAGTCTGTCTGTCTAGTCTGGTCTGTCAGAGTCTGTGGTCTAGTCCTGGTTCAGAGTCTGTGGTCTAGTCCAGGTTCAGAGTCTGTGGTCTAGTCCTGGTTCAGAGTCTGTGGTCTAGTCCTGGTTCAGTCTGTGGTCTAGTCCTGGTTCAGAAATCTGTTGGTCTAGTCCTGGTTCAGTCTGTGGTCTAGTCCTGGTTCAGAGTCTGTGGTCTAGTCCTGGTTCAGAGTCTGTGGTCTAGTCCTGGTTCAGAGTCTGTGGTCTAGTCCTGGTTCAGAGTCTGTGGTTAGTCTGTTCAGAGTCTCTGGTCTATCCTGGTTCAGTCTGTGGTCTAGTCCTGGTTCAGAATCTGTGGTCTAGTCCTGGTTCAGTCTGGTGGTCTAGGTCTGCCCTGGTTCAGAGTCTGTGTCTAGCCCTGGTTCAGAGTCTGTGGTCTAGCCCTGGTTCAGTGGTCAGTCTGGTCTAGTCCTGGTTCAGAGTCTGTGGTCTAGTCCTGGTTCAGTCTGTGGTCTAGTCCTGGTTCAGAGTCTGTGGTCTAGTCCTGGTTCAGAGTCTGTGGTCTAGCCCTGGTTCAGAGTCTGTGGTCTAGTCCTGTTCAAGATGTTGTTAAATGTGACCTATAAACGTTTAGCCTTGGTTCAGGACTAGGTCTAGTTCTGGACTTGCCCAGGTCAAGTCTGGGGGGGTCTTTTCTCAGTCCTGGTCGAGTCCTGTTTTTTACGTGACGGAGCAACATTGTTTTTTATTTACTTCAGCGAAACAGAAATAGAACCATCGCGAGTTGTTTGTGGATTCTGGATATAAATAATACAATTGTGGTGTCGTTTTTGAAGTCCGCCCCCCCCCCCAGACAACAGCCCCCCGAAACACTTCTTCGCTGTGGTTCTCCCCGGGGTGGTTTCTTCTTACCGAGAAGGACGGTCTAAGGACAGGGGATTGTTATGGACATGTTTAATCTGCTTCTCTACTTCATTGTCAACAAAAATACAGAACAGTGAATATGTAAAATAAATTGTATGGATTTCCTTTTTTTTTAAACATTAAAATTGGGTAAAATAAACAAAAAAAAATACCACAATATAGATACTGTGTCACCAAATTTAGTCTCACAAATTCACATTTTTACCCACCACAACCTCAATTACATAAATAAAGTTCTAATGTCACGGCGTCCTCAGAAACCCAGCCTCAGTCTAGTCCTTCTTCTTCCTCTTCTCCCTTTTCTCGCCGCTCTTCTCTCCCGTTCTCGCCGCGCTCCTCCACGGCAGGAAGTTGTAGGAGACCAGCGCGGTGACGAGGTAGGTGGCCATGCCCGTGTACGCCCCGATGAGCAGGCACAGCGGCTGGGCCAGAACGAACAGGCAGAAGACGTTCAGCGAGGCCCGGTCGTCCAGCTCAACCCTGTTCTCCTGCGTCGCCCGCATCACGCCGAAGAAATACAGCAGCGCCACGGCCGGGTAGAACGCCAGCTCCGCCATGTTCGGGCCGGGTTTGTGGCTACCGAAAGACCAGGTTGAGGAGGCAAGAATGTCGGGTTCGGAGTCAGAGCCAGAAGCAGGAGAGTTGTTTTGAAGGGTTGCGAGAGTCGGAGAGACACGCGGACCTTTGCTCGGTTGTAAAGTGCGGTTAAATATTGTCTAAATGATGACGGCTAACGAGATCAAGACTGGACCGAGCATTCGTTAGGCCTTTTATCCGTTAAATTAGGCTCATTACGTTCAAAGGTCTTCAATTTCACCTAAATTCAGCCATGATTTACAGTCGTTTCCTCATCAAAACATTTCCGGACATTTATTGCTTATTCCGTTTTGTTACTTCAGTAAAAGTACAGATACAGAAGTAGTATCACATATAAATATCTGCTCAAGTAAACGTCTTGCAGTACATGTGTAAAATGTTACTTTTAGAGTAAAAAGTTAAAGTATTTCGGACAGATTTTGATAACCATAAAAGAGGGAAATGTGGTGATTTTGATTTGAAAGAAGAAAAAATAAAGGCCTGATTTTATTACATCAATTAGGTTTTTTTTATGTCTAGACTTAAATTGTGTAAATAAATAAATAATTAAAAAGCATATACTTTCTGGTGCTTTTTAAAAAACATAGTGTAGTAGAAAATATCTGCTCTCAAATGTAATGAAGTAAAAAAGTGTCAAATATGGTACAGATACATAGCATACAAAGTACTTTTGCTTTTGTACTTTTTTGTTACTTTCCACCACCGTTCAACCTCTGATCAACCTTGTGATGCCGTTAAGTGCCCCTCTGTGTTTTTAAAGATTTTGCTTCAGACTCCTTCTGATCATTTCAGCTGTGATTGACAGGTGACAGAAGTTACAACGATAATGTAAATCCGACTTTAAAATGCCACAAATTCAAGGTACAAAATAATGCAGTACGCGTTATTGACATGACTTTTAACACATAAACACTGCCTCACATTTTGGCAGGCGGTAAACTATTTTTCATTTTCAAATTTCCTCTCTCCAGCGCATTGTCCGACTCCTAAATCCTGCAATACCACATTTCCCTGCGCTGTCCAGCAAACCCGAGTGCTGAAAAACATCCATTGTATGTTTAATTAACCGCCGCACGAGGTCCCTGTGACGTCACGAGCGTGTCGCGCGTTGGCGTGTGGTGTAAGAGGATTAAGCGGCCGTGTTTTGGTCTTTGTCGAGTCCGTGTCTGGTCCGTGTGCAGATGTTCCTCAGCGTGAGCCGGCGGTGGAGACAGCGGGACGTTTTCCCTGCGGTTCAACTTCCCCTCCGAGAGACGCAGAAGAAATGAAATGTAACGTGTCCGGGTTTTCAGTGTGTTTTTACGAGGCTCAGAACGTCACTGATGGGGTCCATTACGTTCACAGCAGTGGTAAAAAAAAAAAAAAGAAAATTATTATATTATTATTATTATTATTATCATTATTATTATTATCGTTGTACAACATGAACCGCGAAGAGGTTTGGCATTGCTAAACTACAACATAATCTACATTTTTACACATAGTCAGGGTTTGAAGGTACTTGGTCTTGGAATTTCACATTGTGCAACTTAAATGTCAACTCCGGTATATTTTAATGTGTAACAATTCTCTGCATTGAGTCAAAAATCCCACTAAGTCACCACAAAGCTACCGGAATATGTTCTTGCATTGCTCCTTCAGATATGATTTGGTTTGTTTTATTTTTGTGGTCTATACTTTGAAAACACCAGATTTACTTGACCAGGAGCTTCATCAAATACTTTCTTTGACATCACTGTGTACTTTAACTTGAGTAATATTGCTTTGAAGTGATACATGTCTAAGCCCATGTATGGAAACAAAAACTAACACGGCCCTTTTTTTTTTTATTTAATGGTGTTTCCATGATCTATTTAATGTATCTATTGGTAATTTATTATTTCTTTTTTTGGTAAACAAATACTTTGAAACACATTCTTTCTGTGAGTGTGCTCGCCTCTCCGCAGACCTGGAGCCTCATAGTTATGGGACTTCGACTTGGCGCAGGACTTTGAGAGCCTCCTGTAGGTTCTGCATGAAGCCTGGAGACACGGGGAAAGGACGACACTCGCGGAGAAGAGCAGAAGTGAAGAGCGTTTGAGGAAGTGTTTGATGGTCAGCGAATACTTTGAATAAAAGATTACACCGATTTTGGCCTAAACACAGAGAAGGGATGTTTATTTCACTCGTTATTCTCGGCAACACATGCATTCGCGGCCTCCAGCCTTTCTGCCCACACTCTATAGGCTGGACTGCATCCCCAGGCTCTCATGGGCCCATCAGCAACCGTCACTGGGCCCTTCTCTTCACCGGGCCGACCCAATGCAGAACTGGCACGGGAGAGTGCGAACGTGCCGTGACGCTTTGTGCGTGAGCCGCCGCCGACCCTAACCCTGAGCTGTCGAGGAGGCCGATTCAGGCGGGTTTGACGGACGCAGCAGTCACAGCAGAGGCGGCCCCTGCTGTGTTGACATGTTTGACCACCTGAGGGCGCTGTAACGTGTCTGCATCAGTCTGTCCTCATCTGCGTCGCAAATATGGGCGGCGGAAAGTTTACAGACGAAGGAGAGAAGTGCCTCGAATCCGAAAAAAGGACGATCGTGTGTTAATGCCACTGATCAATAAGTAATCCACTTCAGCTTGAGTAGATGTTGGCCTAAGACGGGTTTCAGACGTGGCATTTAGTGTTGCAATTCAACCTTGCAATTTAAAAATCACGAAAGCAGCTATTTATGGAAGTGTATTATGCAAAATGTACTTCTAAGAGCTTTGCAAGACCTGCATCTGACCTGAGACTTGGACTGGACTGGAGCCGGACCGCTGTTCTGCCCACGGGAGTTGGAGCGTTCCCAAAAATAACTGCTTTCAATTGGAAACCGGATTCAAATGAACTCTCCCAAGATGAAAGCTAAAGCTGAGGTAAAAGACCATCTGCTTTTCATGATGAATTTACTGTGTCAAAAGTAAACATTGTGAATATTGATTGCATTTTATTTGTAAACGTCTTGTATATTTTAATCAGAGTGATTTGGTGACATGATGATTCGCACACATTTCATTGGAAAGTTATGAACTGCTGCTGCCTCGCTTCTCCAGAGACGACCTTCTGCAGACGTCAGCTATGGCCCCCTGCTGGATATATCCGGGCCCCCACGACTGAACCCCCCTGCTTCTGGTTGTAGCACGCACACGTTTCACAGTTCGGCTGATAAGATCATCACTCAACTTTAACTCTAACACAAAACTAAATAGATCTAAATCGGTGGTCTCGAGTGTCTCCATCTGTTACTGACTCATTTGCATATTTTATATTCATATTCATCAGTTCAATTGTTTGGTCAATACATCTTCATAAAGTATCAATATTCAATTGGCTATTGAGTATTGAGTATAATTAACATGCTTGCTCATAAAACGTGTTTTCACCTACCCCCTATCTCCGCCCACTTCACTGTATTTGCTGTGATCATTTGGAAAATTCTGACCCCGGATCAAACACGTGTCGGGTAAAAAGAAGTCACGTCGATGGTACTTTTTCTATTCCTAAACCGTTTTGGATCAGGTTTACGATGAAGAAAATGTTAAATCATGACCTACAGATGTTATAGTTTAATACGACAAAAACGAATGTAGTTTAGAGTAGATAGTACTGTTACTCGTATAAGTATTTTTGATAAAAACCATGAATAAATAATCACAGCTCAGTTTTCTTCTTGAAAATCTTTCCGTCTTTTCCTTTTTTCCAGCTCAGTTTGACGCCCGACAGGTCGTTTGCTCTGAAGTGCTCGTGCAGCTGAAGGAAAAGGAGAGAAGTTCATTTTCCTGAGACAGAGAAATGAGAATAAAAACAGACACTGGAACTAAAGACGATCCAATAAAGGAAAACATGCAGAAAGATCCAGTGCACGGATTTATTCATTTATACACAATTGTAAACCGGTGGCTTTTGCGACGCACAGAAAGACAACCCAGAAAAGGATTCCATGAACGACCTGAACAAAGCTGTAAATCAAAATCAAATCAAAATCGCCATCTAATTGTAAATATGTCATTTGGATCTACAAACATGTTCTGAAACGCATGGGATTCTTGTGTTCAGCACTTCACGTTTCAGCCTCTCAAACGTTAGAGCGACTGGATGTGTTCCATAACTACACAACTACAAATAACTGCACGTACCTGTTGGAGTATTGAAGGCTCGAGTGAGTTGAGATCTTTAGCTGAGGACAGTCTTATTTTCACCAAAGTCTTCTTCTGCGTCTTCACAGCTGCAATAATAAACAGTTTTAAAAAGTTATTTCGGGGGTAACACTTCATCAGCCATTCACTTTTCTTTTTCAGTTTGTCTTGAACAGGGGGAAATGGTCGAGTGGAGTTGTTACTGTCTGTGTGGGAGGGTTTGGCCAATATGACGTATAAAGTTGTCTAAAGTTTCTCTGCAGCTTTTTGCTCAAACACAAACACATTTCCTGAAGTTTTGGCAAATGATTTCACATTAGCTTTGGTTGTTCCTCGTACACTCACCGCCGTGGCAGATAAAGGGTCTCTTTAGGTCACAGTCAAGGCTCTCCCATCGGCCCTGAGCTCTCAGTGCGGCACATTTATTGTTCAGCGCATTTACATCTGAGTTCCAGTTTCTGCAGGAGGAGTCGCTTCCGTCTGACCACGCCCAGGTGTCCCGGGACAGACCAATCCAATACCTGACAAAACGGTTTGGATATTTGATTTTGAACGGTCTTTGCTGGTCCAGTCCACTCATCAGGTCAGTGTGGTGTTCTCTGCAGAACTGCTGAGCCTCTAACCAGGTTCTTGTGTTATTGATCATGACTGTCGTGCTGGAGGACTCTGGAGAACAACAGATTTGTTTAGAAATAATTCAGTGGATTTGACTGCAAATATTCCTTATCCTGATACGAGGCACATCCGTGTGTCCCGTCTCTACAGTCTAAACATGTACAATATAAACATGTACAGACCATACAAGAGTAACATATCAAAGGAATAAAATGTTTAAAATAAGCTCTCTTTGATTTTCAAGTGTAATAGAAGTAAAAACCGTGTCCTCACCGTTGTAGCAGATGAAAGGATATTTTATATCACATGGTAAATTATACCATTTGTTATTGGGTATAATTGCCACACAGTCTTCAGCTGTTCCTCCATAATCATTAGGTTCCTCTGTGTCCCACTGAGCCTCTCCTTCATTGTACTTGACCTCGGGCTGAGACCAGTGCCATTTCCTGTTCACGTTTAGGGGGTCGTTGCTGGTTTGATAAAGTCCGATCCACACGTCTGTTCCTCCGTCTGTTCCTCCGTCTGTTCCTCCGTCTGTTCCTCCGTCTGTTCCTCCGTCTGTTCCTCCGTCTGTTCCTCCGTCTGTTCCTCCGTCTGTTCCTCCGTCTGTTCCTCGTCTGTTCTGCCGGTTTTGGTTCTCCGTCTGTTCCTCTCAGTCTCTCCAGGTCCTTCATGTTCCTCACTGTGGCCAGGTCTGTGTGGTACTTTCTGCAGAACGTCTGAGCTTCAGCCCACGTCTTGGACTCTTTTATTAAGTGCGGTACTCGAGGTTTTGAGACGCTGAGAAACAGATCTGACCTTTAAAGAAGAATCAAATGTGACACGTTACAGCATTAAGCATTAAAGGTGAGATGCTTTGTCTTGTGTGGTCACTTTGCTCTCGTTCACATGGAAACAAAAACAGTGTCCAATCTGCACCCTCCTCCTCCTCTTTCTCTCCCTCCTCCTCTTTCTCCTTCTCTCTTCCACCCTCTCTTCTTCCTCATCCTCCCCTCCTCCCCCCTTTCCTTCCTCCTCTTCCTCTCCTCCTCCTCCTCTCTCCTCTCTCTCCTCCTCTCCTCTCTCTCCTCTCTCCTTCTCTACGCTCTCTCTTCTCTCTCTCTTCTCCTCTCCTCTCTCTCCTCCTCCCTCCTCCTCCCTCCTCCTCTCCTCCTCCTCCTCTCCTTCTCTTCTCCTCTCCTCCCTCCTTTCTCCTCCTCCTCTTCTCCTCCTCTCCTTCCTCTTCTCCTCCTCTCCTTCTCTCCTCTCTCTCTCCTCCTTCTCTCCCTCCTCCTTCCCTTCTCCTCCTCTCTCTCCTCATCCCTCCTCTCTCTCCTCCTCCCTCTCCTCCTCCTCTCTCTCCTCCTCTCTTCTCCTCCTCCCCTCTCTCTCCTCTCTCTTCCCTCTTCTCCTCCCTCTCTTCCCCCTCCTCTCTCCTCTCCCTCTCTCCTCCTTCCTCTCCTCTCTCCTCCTCTCTCTCTCCTCTCCCTCTCTCCTCTCCTCCTCTCCTCCTCTCTCCTCCTCCTCCTCCTCCTCTCTCTCCTCCTCTCCTCCTCCTCCTCCTCTCTCCTTCTCCCTCTCCTCTCTCTTCCTCCCTCCTCTTCCTCCTCCCTCTCTCCTCCTCCTCTCCTCTCTCCTCCTCCTCTCCTCCTCCTCCTCTCTCCTCTCCTCTCCTCCTCCTCTCCTCTCTCCCTCTCCCTCCTCCTCTTCTTCCTCTCTCTCTCCTCCCCCTCTCCTCTTCTCCTCTCCTCCTCTTCCTCCTCTTTCCTCCTCCTCCTCCTCCTCCTCCTCTTCCCCTCCTCTCCTCCCCTTCCCTTCTCCTCCTCTCCTCCCCTCCTCCTCCTCTTCCCCTCCTCTCCTCTCCTCTCCTCCTTCCTCCTCTCCTTCTCTCTCTCCTCCTCTCCTCTCTCTCCTCCTCTCCTCTCTCTCCTTCCTCCTCTCCTCCTCCTCCCTCCTCTCCTCCTCTCCTCTCTCCTTCTCCTCTCCTCCTCCTCCTCCTCCTCTCCTCTCTTCTCCTCCTCTCCTCCTCTCTCCTCTCCTCTCCCTCTCCCCTTCCCCTCTCCTCCTCCTCTCCTCCTCCTCCTCCTCTCTCCTCCTCCTGCCCCTCCTCTCCCCCCTCTCTCTTCCCTCCCCTCTCCTCCTTCTCCTCTCTCCTCCTCCTCTCCCCCTCTCTTCCTTCCTCCTCCTCTCTCCTCTCTCCTCCTCCTCTCCCCCTCTCTTCCTCTCCTCTCCTCTCCTCCTCTCCTCCTCTCCTCCCCTCTCCTCCTCCTCTCCTCCTCCTCTCCTCTCCCCTCCCTCTCTCCTCCTCCTCTCCTCCTCTCCTCCCTCTCCTCCTCTCTCTCCTCCTCCTCTCCCCCTCCTTCCTCTCCTCCTCCTCTCCTCCTCTTCCTTCCTCCTCTCCTCCTCTCCTCCTCTCTCTCCCCTCCTCCTCTCCTCCTCTCCCTCCTCTCCTCCTCCTTTCCTCCTCCTCCTCTCTCCTCTCTCCTCCTCCTCCCTCCTCTCCTCCTCCCTCTCTCCTCCTCCCTCTCCTCCTCTCCTCCTCTCTCCTCCTCTCCTCCTTCCTCCTCCTCTCCTCCCCTCTCCTCCTCTCTCCTCCTCCTCTCTCCTCCTCTCTGATGGAGCAGAGCATGAACACTTTGACTTTTTGGAACTTTTGAATGAGAAAAAAAACATCAAAACAGAGAAATGATGAACTCACTCAGCAGCAGAACGAAGAGCCTCACAGACTGGTCCATCTTCACCTGAGAAGACACAAGAGTGAACCAGGACTAGACCAGGACATGACCAGGACATGACCAGGTCTAAAGCAGGTCTAAAGCGTGTTTAAAGCAGGTCTAAAGCAGGTCTAAACCAGGTCTAAAGCAGGTCTAAAGCGGGTCTAAAGCAGATCTAAACCGGGTCTAAAGCAGGTCTAAAGCGGGACAAAAGCAGGTCTAAACCGGGTCTAAACTGGGTCTGAAGCAAGTCTAAAGCGGGTCCAAAGCGGGTCTAAAGCGGGTCTAAAGCAGGTCTATAACTGGTCTAAAGCTGGGTATAAACTGGGTCTAAACCACGTCTAAACGGGTCTAAAACAGGTCTAAAGCGGGTCTAAAGCAGGTCTAAAGCAGGTCTAAAGCAGGTCCAAACCGGGTCTAAAGCAAGTCTAAAGCAGGTCTAATATGGGTCTAAAGCAGGTCTAAACCGGGTCTAAAACTGGTCAAAACTGGGTCTTAACTGGGTCTAAAGCGGGTCTAAAAGCGGGTCTAAAGCAGGTCTATAACTGGTCTAAAGCTGGGTATAAACTGGGTCTAAACCAGGTCTAAAGCGGGTCTAAAACAGGTCTATAACTGGTCTAAAGCTGGGTTTAAACTGGGTCTAAACCAGGTCTTAAAAGGGTCTAAAGCAGGTATAAACCGGGTCTAAAGCAGGTCTAAAGCAGGCCTAAAGCGGGTCTAAACCAGGTTTTAAAAGGGTCTAAAGCAGGTATAAACCAGGTCTAAAGCAGGTCTGAAGCAGGTCTAAAGCTGGTCCAAACCGGGTCTAAAGAAAGTGTAAAGCAGGTCTAAAGCTGGTCCAAACCGGGTCTAAAGAAAGCGTAAAGCAGGTCTAAAGTGGGTCTAAATCAGGTCTAAAGTGGGTCTAAAACAGGTCAAAAGCAGGTCCAAAGCAGGTTTAAAATGGGTCCAAACAGGGTCTAAAGCGGGTCTAAACCGGGTAAAAAAACTGGTCTAAAAAAGGTCTAAAGCGTGTCTAAAGCGGGTCTAAAGCGGGTCTAAAGCAGGTCTAAAGCACGTCTATAACTGGTCTAAAGCTGAGTAAAAACCGGGTCTAAACCGGGTCTAAACGGGTCTTAAACGTCTGAAACAGGTCTAAAGCAGGTCCAAAGCGGGTCTAAAGCGGGTCTAAAACAGGTCTAAAACAGGCCGAAAGCTGGGTCGAAATTGGGTCTAAACCAGGTCTAAAGCAGGTCTAAATCGGGTTTAAAACATGTCTAAAGCGGGTCTAAAGATGGTCTAAAGCAGGTCTAAAGCGGGTTGAAAGCAAGTCTAAAGCGGGTGCAGAGCAGGACCAAAACCGGTCTAAAGCGGGTCTAAAGCAGGTCTATAACTGGTCTAAAGCTGGATATAAACCGGGTCTAAACCGGGTCTAAAACAGGTCTAAAGCGGGTCTAAAGCAGGTCTAAAGCAGGTCTAAACCGGGTCAAAAGCAGGCCTAAAACAGGTCTTAAGCGGGTCAAAAGCAGGTCTAAAAAAGGTCTTAAGTGGGTCTAAAGCAGGTCTAAACAGGGTCTAAATCTGGTCTAAAGCAGGTCTAAAAGAGGTCTAAAGCAGGATTAAAGCAGGTCTAAAGCAGGTCTAAAGCATTTCTAAAGCAGGTCTAAAGCAGGTCTAAAGCGCAGGTCTAAAGCAGAGTCTAAAGCAGGTCTAAACAGGTCTAAAGCAGGTCTAAAGCATTTCTAAAGCAGGTCTAAAGCAGGTCTAAAGCGGGTTTAAAGCAGGTCTAAAGCAGGTCTAAAGCGGGTCTAAAGCAGGTCTAAAGCAGGTCTAAAGCGGGTCTAAAGCGGGGCTAAAGCGGGGCTAAAAGGGGCTAAAGCGGGTCTAAACCGGGTCCAAAACAGGTCTAAAGCAGGTCTAAAGTGGGTCCAAAGCAGGTCTAAAATGGGTCTAAAGCAGTCTAAAATGGGTCCAAAGCTGGTCCAAAAGCTAAAAGAGGTCTAAAGCGGGTTTAAAGCAGGTCTAAAGCAGGTCTAAAGCAGGTCTAGAACTGGTCCAAAGCAGGTCTAAAGCGGGTCTAAAACAGGTTTAAACAGTATCCAAAATAGGTCGAAACCGGGTTGAAACCAAGTCTAAAGCGGGTCCAAAGCAGGTCTAAAGCTGGTTTAAAGCAGGTCTAAAAAGAGGTCTAAAGCAGGTCTAAAGCAAGTCTAAATCAGATCAAAAGTGGGTCCAAGCAGGACCAAAACCGGTCTAAAGCAGGTCTAAAGCAGGCTAAAGGTCTAAAGCAGGTCTAAATCAGGTCTAAAGCAGGTCTAAAGCAGGTCTAAAGCAGGTCTAAAGCAGGTCTAAAGCAGGTCTAAAGCAGTCTAAAGCAGGTCTAAAGCAGGTCAGGTCTAAAGCAGGTCTAAAGCAGGTCTAAAGCAGGTCTAAAGCAGGTCTAAGGCAGGTCTAAAGCAGGTCTAAAGCAGGTCTAAAGTCTAAACCAGTCTAAAGCAGTCTAAATCAGGTCTAAAGCAGGTCTAAAAGCAGGTCTAAAGCAGGTCTAAAGCAGGTCTAAAGCAGGTCTAAAGCAGGTCTAAAGCAGGTCTAAGCAGGTCTAAAGCAGGTCTAAAGTCTAAACCAGGTCTAAACAGGTCTACCTGAGAGGTCCAGCTGTGTCTCCGATGAAGTCGCTCTGTGTCGATTGTTCTTCTTCTCTGGTTTCTCAATAGTCTCTTATTCTGACTTTGAATACTCACATTTGCGTGCGGCAGAACCGCCCTGACGCCTCTTGGTCCCACAGAAGTTCTGGAGCTCTTTGTTCCTTCTCGTTTGCATTTGATTAAATATAGAACTCATTTGTTTCTACATTTCCAGTGAAGTCCATGTTATACAAGTCTATTAAAGGTACACTGTGGAACTCTTCTGATGCAGGGCTCGCCAGATGCTTGTTTCCAATGGAGATGTTTTTACCAAGAATATTGCAGAGCCAAGTTACAGATCAGATCTGTGGAGAGGCGACCCCGCTCACAGTCAGAATGTACGTTTTATCATCGAGCACGAAAAACACACGTTTATTGAATAAATGTTTAATGCCACACAGAACACACCAGGCAAAGCAGTGACATCGCCATGGAGACAAGCAGGTGTCTCCTGAACCACACTCCAGAAAGTTAGAATGTGCCATTTTCTGACTCTGTATCGGGTTTGTAGAGTTTCGAGGAGGCAGGAGTGCTTCTGGGACATGTAGATGGTTGAGGTGCTCTTCAGTGCAGGACCTCACATGGCAGATAGTTCAATAAAGCCCTCATCAGGTCAAACTGGAGATGCTGTTTCTGTGCAGATTTAAACTTTAGTCGTCCAAAGAGGTCTGGCACCAAAGACACGGTCTAGGCCCAAGACTCTAGAGGACTTCATCAAAAAAAGAACCTGTGAGACCAGCACGGGCCCCTCACGAGCCACCGTGAGGGGGGACTGTGAAGTGCAGTTTAAGAGGTGCACCTTTGCCCAGAATGTGCTCTCCTGCACAGGAATGGAACACTGCTAATGGCAGGGACAGCGCCACCTTTGTTTCACTTAAGAAACAACTTAAAGAATGGCTTATCAATTCTCAAAGATGTGACCATTCGAGAGACACCTACAGTTTGTTCACCACAAGTCTGAATGTGTGAGTGAGTGTGTGTGTGTGTGTGTGTGCGTGCGTGCCTGTGAGTGTGTGTGTGTGTGCGCGTGCGTGTGTGCCTGTGAGTGTGTGTGTGTGTGGTGTGCGTGCCTGTGAGTGTGTGTGTGTGTGCGTGCGTGTGTGTGCCTGTGAGTGTGTGTGTGTGTGTGTGTGCGTGCCTGTGAGTGTGTGGTGTGTGCGTGCGTGTGTGTGCTGTGAGTGTGTGTGTGTGTGTGCGTGTGCTGTGAGTGTGGTGTGTGTGCGCGTGCGTGTGTGTGCCTGTGAGTGTGTGTGTGTGTGTGTGTGTGCGCTGTGTGTGCCTGTGAGTGTGTGTGTGTTGTGTGCCTGTGTGTGTGTGTGTGTGTGTGCGCGCGTGTGCCTGTGAGTGTGTGTGTGTGCGTGCGTGTGTGTGTCTGTGAGTGTGTGCCTGTGAGTGTGTGTGTGTGTGTGTGTGTGTGTGCCTGTGAGTGTGTGTGTGTGCGCGCGTGTGCCTGTGAGTGTGTGTGTGTGTGCGCGCGTGTGTGTGTCTGTGAGTGTGTGCCTGTGAGTGTGTGCGTGCGTGTGCCTGTGAGTGTGTGTGCTGTGAGTGTGTGCGTGCGTGTGCCTGTGAGTGTGTGTGCCTGTGAGTGTGTGCGTGCGCGCGCGTGCGTGCGTGTGTGTGCCTGTGAGTGTGTGTGCGCGCGTGTGTGTGCGTGCCTGTGAGTGTGTGTGCGCGCGTGTGTGTGCGTGTGTGTGTGTGCCTGTGAGTGTGTGTGCCTGCGTGTGTGTGCCTGTGAGTGAGTGTGTGAGTGTGTGTGTGTGCGCGTGTGGTTGTCTGGGTCAGGCGGTTGTGGAGAAGGTTGGGTGGGATGTATGAAGAGCGATTGATAAATAAAGTTCTTTGGATTGGTTGAAAGTAAAGAGACAAACCCACAATGACTCGCGCGTTCACACATTTGACCCGCTTTATTTGGTTGTTAAACATGTCCTAAGGTTATTTACACGTATCGCTGTACACGACCGGCACATGCAGTTTACAAAAGGCTGTACACATTTACACGGCGGGAGGCTCAGACACCGGCGCAGCGGAAATCAGGCTGCACACGGTAGCTGCACACGTTCAAGTTTGAGGAATGGCATGCGTCTGGTGCAGGACTTCTGGTTTGTGCCACCTGATGATGTCATGAGGTGGAAGGCAGAAGGTTATGAGCGCTGGAGAGGGAGACTTCTTAAGTTTGCTGAAGACGTACAATAAAATAAAATACAGCGTGAGGTGTGTTTTGACAAAGACACTGAATTACATTTTTTTAAAAAAGGTGTAAATTCAGTTTAATTAGAACCTTTTAACTTTTGTACGATGCCATTTTACGACAAAAAGATGTCAAATATCAACAAAGAATCAGTGGAAATTAAAGTGTATTTTTTTCATCTTCACGAAACATTTTTAATAATTTGCCTCGGATTGTTTAGTTGTGATGGTCCCGTTTGAAAAGTCCTCAAAATGGCGTCCGTACCAAGAAATTAAAACCACGAACGAATCAAAAACAGAAGCCGTAGCAGTTGCCCGGGTAACAGTCATTTACTTATCAGGGAGTGTGGAAGGAGATTTTTTGATATTTACAAATGATTCAAGCTGATCAGTTAGATTCTTTATTTATTCTTTTTTTTTATTATTATTATTTTTTTTATTATTATTATTATCAAAGCGCTGAACCTGCAAAAGAGAGTTCAGTAAAAGATAATTAAATACAAAATGACCTGGTACTTTTCCCCCTCTTTTGCGTTAAGCCTGGTTTGAATCAGAACTCTTCACACCCAAAGTGCAGAACCAAAGTGCATGAAGGTGAAAGGAAAAGTTTAAATGACTTTTTCTTTAAGCTACGACGACTCCAAAAAAAAAAAAAAAAAAAAAAAAAAAAAAATCACATTAAACCTGTTGAATTGGCTTTAAGTTTTAAAATGAAAAATGCACTAAATTCTCTTCCATTGTGAGTTCTTTCATGGCAGTTTAGTACTTTTGTGAACGGCTCGCTGCGGTTGGATTTACACGGCAAAAGTTAAAATAAGTGGAAAGTGGCATAATTAAGAATATTCGTTTAATTAAACAACTTAAATGGCATAAAATGACTTGACCAGTAAAATCTGCTACATTTGAAAACAACTACACCTTCGTTAGCTTGAATTTAGCATGAACAAAATCTTAATTCAGAGTGAACAAAAGGAATGATTCAAGTTTCTAAGCCTGAATCGCTCTTAACTACACTATTTGTTTATTATGAATTAGGACTTTGTCACGCTTTGTTAAGGCTTTTAAAAGTGTAGTTATCATTATTTACTTTATCAGAGTTTTTCAAGATTTCCTTGTTAAGATACATTTTCTGCCAAAAAGTTATGAAAAATGCACTTAAACATGAATATTACTGGACCGGCAGCTTCATTAGCTGAAATAATAACATGTTTTGAAGCACACACTAAATGTAAACGTGTATGTGTTGAATAGTGTATGCATTGTTGTATTGTTGATATATTGTTGTATTGTTGATGTTTTTGTTGTATTGTTGGTGTATTGTTAATGTATTGTTTGTACTGATGATGTTTTGTTGACGTATTGTTGTTTTGTTGGTGTAGTGTTGATGTATTGTTGTATTGTTGGTGTATTCTTAATGTACTGTTGTATTGTTGAGGTTTTGTTGGTGTATTGTTGATGTTTTGTTGGTGTAATGTTGATGTATTGTTGTATTGTTGGTGTATTCTTAATGTACTGTTGTATTGTTGAGGTTTTGTTGGTGTATTGTTGGTGTTTTGTTGTATTGTTGATATATTGTTGTATTGTTGATGTTTTGTTGTATTGTTGGTGTATTGTTAATGTATTGTTGTATTGTTGATGTTTTGTTGTATTGTTGGTGTATTGTTAATGTATTGTTGTACTGATGATGTTTTGTTGACGTATTGTTGAGGTTTTGTTGGTGTGATGTTGATGTATTGTTGTATTGTTGGTGTATTCTTAATGTACTGTTGTATTGTTGAGGTTTTGTTGGTGTATTGTTGGTGTTTTGTTGTATTGTTGGTGTAATGTTGATGTATTGTTGATGTTTTGTTGTTGTATTGTTGGTGTATTGTTAATGTATTGTTGTATTGTTGATGTTTTGTTGGTGTTTTGTTGTATTGTTGATGTATTGTTGATGTATTGTTGTACTGATGGTGTTTAGTTGGTGTATTGTTAATGCTTTGTTGGTATATTGTCGGTGCAATGTGTATGTATTGTTGTGGTATTTTTCATGCGTTGTTGATGTATTTTTTAATGTGTTGTTGTATTGTTGGTGTCTTGTTGGTGTATTGTTGGTGTAAATTTTTATCTATTGTTGATGTATTGTTGATGTACTTTTGACGCATTGTTGTATTGTTGGTGTATTGTTGGGTTATTGTTGTATTGTTGGTGTATTTATGTATGTATTGTTGTATTGTAGTTGTATTGTTGGTGTTTTGTTGGTGTATTTTTTATCTATTGTTGATGTATTGTTGGGTTATTGTTGTATTGTTGATGTACTTTTGACGCATTGTTGTATTGTTGGTGTATTTATGTATGTATTGGTGTATTGTAGTTGTATTGTTGGTGTTTTGTTGGTGTATTTTTTATCTATTGTTGATGCATTGTTGGGTTATTGTTGTATTGTTGGGTTATTGTTGGGTTATTGTTGATGTATTGTTGGGTTATTGTTGTATTGTTGGGTTATTGTTGGGTTATTGTTGTATTGTTGATGTACTTTTGACGCATTGTTGTATTGTTGGTGCATTTTTGATGTATTGTTTGGGTTATTGTTGTATTGTTGGGTTATTGTTGGGTTATTGTTGATGTTATTGTTGGGTTATTGTTGTATTGTTGGGTTATTGTTGGGTTATTGTTGTATTGTTGGGTTTATTGTTGGGTTATTGCTGTATTGTTGGGTTATTGTTGATGTATTGTTGGGTTATTGCTGTATTGTTGGTGTATTTACGCATGTATTGTTGTCGTTGTTGTATTGTTGGCGTTTTGCCGTTTCACTTTGCACACGGTGAACATGGTTGGCGATAACTGGCACAGAAAAACACTGGAGGACGGGTCAGAATCATTACGTGTCCCGTTTTCCCATCATTTGTACCGTTTACAAAATGATGGACAAACCCGGTGCTCTCGAGATACAGCTTTGGCTAGACTCACATTTGTACACAATATTTACAAAAAAACATATCAACAACTTTGTACCATTTTCTGCTGAAGTGAAACGTCATAAACAAGGCAATGTTGGGATTTCAAATGTACAACATAAGAACATTTCAGTCTGTACCTGAGATTGGCAAAGTCTAAAACAGAAAGACGTCACAACGATGGAGTTTGAAATCAACACTAAATGACAAACGTGGACAAGGACTGGCCATTTTATTAGGTACAGCAGTTATATCTATATAAAGATCTAACCAACCAAATGCATGCAAGCATCAAGTCCAAGACCTGGTTTAGACTGTGGTTTAGACTCTGGTTTAGACTGTGGTGTAGACTGTGGTTTAGACTGTGGTTTAGACTGTGGTTTAGACCTGGTTTAGACCTGGTTTTAGACCTGGTTTAGACTCTGGTTTAGACCTGGTTTAGACCTAGTTTAGACCTAGTTTAGTCTTATGAATCAATCAATTTCACTTTATTAGTCCTGGTTTAGTACTAGGTTAGTTTAGTCCTGGTCTAAATTTGGTTCAGTCCTCGTTTAGACCTGGTTTCGACCTTGTCCTGGTTTAGTCCTGGTTTAGTCCTGGTTCTAGGATAGTGCATTGGTTTCCGATTTAGTCATTTTGAATGCAATCTGAACCGGCAACCCTGCGGAAGAACTGAAGTTCTGCGATTCGTGACAAAATCAAGTCGCTTAATTTGACCAGAGAAACGCGGCGGAATCATCATTTTAAGAACTGGGGCGTGAACGCGAGAAACAGAATCGTGTTTGGACGAGAAAGTCAAATCCTGGTCTTAGTTTGACCCAGTTTCTCTGGAGTCTTTTGGCCCCGAGCAGATTCTTGTGGCTGGAGGAACTAATTAAAAGAGTTTGGTGCAGAAGTTTAGTCCAGGTTTATCTGACACTTTCTAACATCAGAGGAAAGCGAAAACTCATATATTCTAAGAGCTCCAAGTTCCTAAGTTCCATTCATGTTGTATTTCTTTTATTCTGTCCAAAACCATCTCAATCCTGTTGTAGTTCCTGTTCTGAAAAGCATGTGTTTGTTGGATTGTTCCTAAAATGTTCCTACTGGGAAACTAGTCGTGTTTGGAAGAGAAAATTAACCAATAAAAACAAACAAAAAAACGTCCACCGTCGAGCGCCGTTTGTCAGAAAAGGCGTGCGACGTGAAGAGTTCCTTTGCAAAAAAACAGATCTCTCTGCGTGTTGAAAAAGGTTCGGTTCTTTGTGTCGCCGTCGCCCGCACAGATTATTAACGACAGTCGAGTGGAGGGGATTTAAGGAAGGAGGAGTGGGATTACGTTTGACAGATTTGGCTTTTGAAACCGCAGCGCGACAATAAATGAGTAAATTGTAAGATTTTAACGTGTTTTTTTTGTCAATTGGCACAGTTTTTCTGTGTGTATATATATATATATATATATATATATATATATATATATATATATGTATCTATTATTATCGATAATAGTTCAGCCTTGAAATAAGACTAAGAAAGTTCTGTTCCATGTGAGTCATTCATAGAGGTGTGATTTTATTGTGTTTCTTTGTTATAAATCTGTTAGAAGTGGGCAGTATATAAAAAAAGTAGTTTAAATCATGAATGAAAAATCTGAATATGGAGTTTATTATAATATATTTGTATGGATAAATAATACAATACTCCTTAATATTCCTTCACTTCACGTCTGTTTCTCTACGTTTTGGTCCCGGAAGTCATTTGAAATACACAGATTTAAACGTGTTGATTAGATGTTTGTTAATATTATTATTGTACCTAATAATATGGCCTGGCGAGTCGACACGTGAAAACATTTGCACATCGAAAAACACGTAAAAAGTGATTCCTCCGACCGCTGAGGTAGGCGGGACAATAAATTAATTAAATTTAAAAAAAACTAAAATCGCGTTGGCTCAGAAAGTTTGTTGAAATGCGCGAAGTCCTTTACAGTATTGCAAAAAGTACTTCAAAAACGTATGTACAAACGTCAGAGTTGATCCGGTACAAATCCAGTATTTAGCCCTTAAAACGAAAAAAAAACAACACACATGGGATCCACAGGGGGGAAAAAAGATTGTTCGTTGCTCAAAAATAAATAAAAAATAAAAAGGACACTTCTTTTGCCGTCGCGTTTCCTTCAGAAATTCAAAAATGTTGGACTTTTTATTTTATTCCTTCATTTTCCAGTTACGCGAGAATGGCACTTGAAAAATTGGCAGTAAAAAGGACACATAAGGATCTGAAATTCACACCGAAAACCTGATCCGTAATCCTGTTTGTTTGGTTTTTTTTCCAGATCGACTGCTGTAGAATAAAAAAGCTGAATAAAGTTTGCCCGTCTGGTTTTGAAGCGAATGAGACGGCCGCCGTTTCGATGATTTGGTTTGGTCTCGTCACCTTTTCCTCCACACCTTTGACAGCCAGATCTTCACCGTCTTGTCGCTGGAGAAAAAAATGAAAGGGAAAAAGATGAGAGGAGTTGAAGGAAAAATAATACAATCCGTGCGGGCAAGACAATAGACGAGGAAAAAGCTTCAAAACATGCCACGCACGACAAACAACGGGAGAAAAAAACAAGCTTTATGTCTTCAAAGTGGCAGAAATTGTGTTTTGAAATGAATTGAAATGGTTATTTGGACGGTCACAATTAGCAAATCGCCAAAGTCGGACCCCGTCTTTGGCGATATGATGTCGCGTGTCGAGCGTCTCAGATGTTCAAATCAGAACGATATGTAAAATTGTGAGAAGAAAATGCAATTAGATCGGCAACTTTTCCCCAAAAAAACTGTTCAAAAAATACAGTTCAATTTTCGCACCAAGTAATAAGCTTCATACTTTTAACGAGATTGTAGAAGAAACTGTACTTTTTAGTTTTGTAAAGATGAATGCTTCCAATAATTAGGGAAACATTGCATTTTAATTGAGAAAGAATGTCTGACAGTTTGTGTTTCGAAGATAAAAATGGATTAAAGTTGAAGAAATTGGTTTTGTTTATGTGAAGAAAGTGGGAAGCCAAAATCAGAACCTGAACGGTGGAAGTATCAAATTAAAAGTAATGTTCATTATCCACCAAATATATATATTTTCACCAATAAACCAATGAGTGCTTTTGTGTCTTTCTGTGATTCAACCATTTCAAAACACTAATTAGAGTTCATTAGTGAGGCTTACGAGTTGACAACTTGTGACGCATTTCTGCAAGAACACTGAAAACGGGAAAAAACTCAAATGTGAAGGGAAATAAAATATATGCAATAAACATTCTGAACAAGGGCCACGCTCACGCTGCAGGTCGAACCGGATTTTTGCACTGTTTACGTTTACCAAGACTGAAATCTGATTATTATCACTCTTCTGGACCTTTAGGATGATTATTATCACTCTTCTGGACCTTTAGGATGATTATTATCACTCTTCTGGACCTTTAGGATGATTATTATCACTCTTTTGGACCTTTAGGATGATTATTATCACTCTTCTGGACCTTTAGGATGATTATTATCACTCTTCTGGACCTCTAGGATGATTATTATCACTCTTCTGGACCTTTAGGATGATTATTATCACTCTTCTGGACCTTTAGGATGATTATCATCACTCTTCTGGACCTTAGGATGATTATCATCACTCTTCTGGACCTTTAGGATGATTATTATCACTCTTCTGGACCTTTAGGATGATTATTATCACTCTTCTGGACCTTTAGGATGATTATTATCACTCTTTTGGACCTTTATTATCACTCTTCTGGACCTTTAGGATGATTATTATCACTCTTCTGGACCTCTAGGATGATTATTATCACTCTTCTGGACCTTTAGGATGATTATTATCACTCTTCTGGACCTTTAGGATGATTATCATCACTCTTCTGGACCTTTAGGATGATTATCATCACTCTTCTGGACCTTTAGGATGATTATTATCACACTTCTGGACCTTTAGGATGATTATTATCACTCTTCTGGACCTTTGGAATGATTATTATCACTCGTCTGGACCTTTAGGATGATTTATTATCATTCTTTTGGACCTTTAGGATGATTGTTATCACTCTTCTGGACCTTTAAGATGATTATTATCAGTCTTCTGGACCTTTAGGATGATTATTATCACTCTTCTGGACATTTAGGATGATTATTATCACACTTCTGGACCTTTCAGATGATTATTATCACTCTTCTGGACCTTTATTATTATTATCACTCTTCTGGACCTTTAGGATGATTATTATCACACTTCTGGACCTTTCAGATGATTATTATCACACTTCTGGACCTTTCAGATGATTATTATCAGTCTTCTGGACCTTTATTATTATTATTCACTCTTCTGGACCTTTAGGATGATTATTATCACTCTTCTGGACCTTTAAGATGATTATTATCAGTCTTCTGGACCTTTAGGATGATTATTATCACTCTTCTGGACATTTAGGATGATTATTATCACACTTCTGGACCTTTCAGATGATTATTATCACTCTTCTGGACCTTTATTATTATTATCACTCTTCTGGACCTTTAGGATGATTATTATCACACTTCTGGACCTTTCAGATGATTATTATCACACTTCTGACTGGACCTTTTCAGATGATTATTCATCTCTTCTGGACCTTTATTATATTATCACTCTTCTGGACCTTTAGGATGATTATTATCACTCTTCTGGACCTTTAGGATGATTATTATCACTCTTCTGGACCTTTAGGATGATTATTATCACTCTTCTGGACCTTTAGGACCTTGATTTATCACTCTTCTGGACCTTTAGGATGATTATCATCACTCTTCTGGACCTTTAGGATGATTATCATCACTCTTCTGGACCTTTAGGATGATTATTATCACACTTCTGGACCTTTGGAATGATTATTATCACTCGTCTGGACCTTTGGAATGATTATTATCACACTTCTGGACCTTTCAGATGATTATTATCACTCTTCTGGACCTTTATTATTATTATTATCACTCTTCTGGACCTTTAGGATGATTATTATCACACTTCTGGACCTTTCAGATGATTATTATCACACTTCTGGACCTTTCAGATGATTATTATCAGTCTTCTGGACCTTTATTATTATTATCACTCTTCTGGACCTTTAGGATGATTATTATCACACTTCTGGACCTTTCAGATGATTATTATCACACTTCTGGACCTTTCAGATGATTATTATCACTCTTCTGGGACCTTTATTATTATTATCACTCTCCTGGACCTTTATTGTTATTATCACTCTCCTGGACCTTTAGTATTATTATTATCACTCTCCTAGACCTTTATTATTATTATCACTCTCCTGGACCTATCAGAGGATTTAAATGACAGAAGCTGGTGAGAATAATCAGTCGAATGTAACCGTGTAATGTTACAGGAGCATAAAAAGAGCCTCTAATTTGGAACAAATCTGAACTGCCGGTCACGAGCAGCAGTGTGAACGTAACTCTTGGGGAACGGGGACACATTTGAGGACCACTGGACCAGAACGGGGGGATTAATCAGACAAATCAAGCATGTTAAAGCAAAAAAAAAACAAACAGGCAAATTCATTCAAATTATTAAGCTGTAAAAAATGAGAAAAATCAGAACGTTGATGAGATGGAGCAAAAGAAAAGAAATATGGGAAGGAGGAGCTGTAGTACCAGAGGAGGAGGGTTTAGGGCTCGGGTTCAGGGTTCAAGGTTCAGGGCAGGCTCGTGGCCCGACCCTTGATGGCCAGAACCCTCCGCGGCAAACAAGGGGTTTAAACCGGGCTCGTAGGTCCACAGCTTCACCCGGCAGTCACTGGAGAGGGGAGAGGAGAGGAGAGAGAGAGAGAACGGGAAGGAGGAAAGGGAGGGAGGAAAGGGAGAGAGAGAGAAAGGGAAGGAGGAAAGGGAGAGAGGAGAGAGAAGGGAAGGAGAAAGAGAGAGAGAGAGAGAGAGAAAGAGAGAAGGAGGAAAGAGGAGAGAGAGAGAGAGAAAGGGAGGAGGAGGAAAGGAGAGAGAGAGAGAGAAAGGGAAGGAGGAAAGGGAGAGAGAGAGAGAAAGGGAAGGAGGAAAGGGAGAGAGAGAGAGAAAGGGAAGGAGGAAGGAGAGAGAGAGAGAAAGGGAAGGAGGAAAGGGAGAGAGAGAGAGAGAGGAAGGAGGAAAAGGGAGAGAGAGAGAAAGGGAAGGAGGAAAAGGAGGAGAGAGAGAGAAAGGGAAGGAGGAAAGAGAGAGAGAGAGAGAGAAAGGGAAGGAGGAAAGGGAGAGAGAAGAGAGAAAGAAAGGGAAGGAGGAAAAGGGAGAGAGAGAGAGAAAGGGAGGAGGAAAGGGAGAGAGAGAGAAAGGAAGGAGAAAAGGAGAGAGAGGGGAGGAAAGAGGAGAGAGAGAGAAAGGGAGAGGAAGGGAGAGAGAGAGAGAAGGAAGAGGAAGGGGAGAGAGAGAAAAAGAGGAGGGAGAGGAGAGAGGGAGAGAGAGAGAGAGGAGGAGGGGAAGAGAAGAGAGAGAGAGAGAGAGAGAGAGGAGGAGAAGGAGAGAGAGAGAAGAGGAGGAGGAAGAGGAGAGAGAGAGAGAGGAGAGAGAGAGAAGAGAGAGAGAGAAAGGGAAGGAGGAAAGGGAGAGAGAGAGAGAGAGAAGGGAAGGAGGAAGGAGAAGAGAGAGAAAGGGAAGAGAAGGAAGAGAGAGAGGAAAGGAAGGAGAAGGGAGAGAGAGAGAGAAAGGAAGGAGGAAAGGGAGAGAGAGAGAAAGGGAAGGAGGAAAGGGGAGAAGAGAGAGAAAAGGAAGAGGAAAGGGAGAGGAGAGAGAAAGGGAAGGAGGGAAGGGAGAGAGAGAGAAAGGGAAGGAGGAAAGGGAGAGAGAGAGAGAGAAAGGGAAGGAGGAAAGGGAGAGAGAGAGAAAAAGGGAAGGAGGAAAGGGAGAGAGAGAGAAAGGGAAGGAGGAAAGGGAGGAGTGATGGAGGAGTGCAGAGAAGAACGAGGAGAGAAGGACAGGTTTAAAGGGGACATATTCTGCAAAATCAACCTTAGCTTTTAAACAGTGTTTCCTCGTCGTCAGTTTACTCAACGTCATGTTTGGATCGATTTCCTGCAAGTTTGAGTTCATTACCGTTTTCCCCGTACCCCCTAGCCCCGCCCACATCCCTGTACTTAGTTGTGATTATTTGAAAAAAAAGACTAAGAGTGACACATGTAGAGTTCCAAAACATCACGTATCCAAAATGCAAACATATAAATGACAATCTGCTGCTTGTTACGGTGAAACGTCACTTTGAAGAGGCGGGGCTTATCAGTTCTGCAGTTTTGGACAGGAAGTCAATGGACCCGTTTTTAATATTGGGCCATGAACAAAATGTAGAATGACAATCTGCTTATGATATAGTTTAATTCTAAATGCAAAAAAAAAACAAAAACCATAATGTCTCCTTTAAGGCAGTGTTTTTCAATATTTTTTTAGAATCAAGGTGTAGTTTTTGGAATAAAATCTCCACAAACTATATTACCACTGTGTCTTTGCTCCAGATACTGTGAATTATTCAAATAAATCAATACGTTATTTCAATAGTCTACTTCGTCCCTCAAGGCACAGTGGTGTCCCCGGCACTCTTCATCAAGGGGTTGAAAGGTATTGGCATGATGTGAAGTTCATCCTGTGCATTTGACCCATCCTGCATCGTTTCACTGTCTCTAAGTCTCAGCCACTTTAGTTGGAGGATTTGCCATCTTTTAGACACAGGGAGAACATGCAAACGCCACACAAAAAAGCTAACACCTGGAATAGAACGTGCGACTGTTTCGTTGCGAGGTGAGACTGAACCCACTCCACCCCCACGACGAGCTGTAACCAGGGCGACCTTTCCTCCATCTGTTGTAATAGTTTGAATCTTGGTTTGCAGAGGAAAAAGGAAGTCTATGATGTGAGGGGCTTTCACAGCGTCTCGAGGGGAACACGCCTCCCCCTCAGCCCACCTCAGCGTTCCCTCTGTCGACTAGCTCCACTCTGTCCGAGAAATAACCCCATTCAGAAAATAAAAACCTACTAATGTTCTTTGTGTCTTTGGGTGCATTACAGGTCAAAGACAGACCAGAGCAGTGTTTGCAAAGGTTAGTCGTGCTCCACTTTCAAATCTCTGCACCTTCTTTTGCCTTAACAAAGCATGAACAAAGGCTCAATTCATAACAGAACCGTTTATTAGGCATGATTCAGGCTAAGTAACTTCATTAATGTTAGTTAATTATGGATAATGTATTGATAAATTACCTTTTGGTCTGGCACTAGCAAAACAAACTATATTTTGACATAATATCGAACAATAGATTACGATTAATTTCTTTTAAAAGTTAGAAAATCATCCTGGTAACATTTCTTCATATTTTCTCATTAAAGGCTGTGTAACGTTTGCCACCTGCTCGTCTCCATGGAGATGTTAAGGAACAAGTTCTGCGGCGCCACCAGGACAAGTTACAGGTTAGATCTGTGGGGAGGTGACACCGCTCACAGTAAGGGATTTTTCAATAAACCAATAATGAAGCAAATGCAGGATTTTGAAGTTTAATGCCAGTGGAACATTCCTGGCAAAGAACATCTCCATGGAGACAAGTGAGTGACAATAATATATAATATAATTATATTGTTATCTCATCAAAATCATACCTGGCGTAGTTTTTTGCTTCATTCTCGCTTGTTTGATGAATCCTGTTTAGAAAGCCCCTTCACTCTGAGCCTCATAAAACATTCAGTTTAAAATTTCCCAGCTTTGCGACATCATAGGTGGAGCTTCGAGGCCTTGCACCGTTTTTGAGTCCAGACTGTTTTTGAGACTTGTTCTGAGGACTTTCTGTCATCAAATCGCGTTCATTGCCACATATTTCCCCTTTGTAATTCCCTCTGCTGCCTGTAGATGGAGTGCTAAGACCAACTATTGATGAGGGACTTCTACAAGGCAATGTGTGCTTTTCAATGTATAAACAATTCCACGTTCCGTTCATCTTAATAACTCCGTAGCCTTTTTTCTCTACATCATTTGACTTGCGCCCGCATTGCGCCCATCGCACTGCCCGCTGTGGGACAAATGCAGGTTTTTCCGTGATCTCTTTTCTCACCTGGCGGCGGTGAAGATGTGCTTTGCGTTGGTGCAGATGGCGTTGATGGGGCTGTCGTGGCCTTTGACCTCTCCGATGGGGCTGAAGTTGTCCACGTTCCACACTTTGAGCATCCCGCCGCGGCAGGCGCTGAGCAGCAGGGGGCGCCCCGGCACCAGCGCCAGCGCACACACCCAGTCCTTGTGAGCGTTCGGGATTTGCTGTGGACACAAAAAGGAAATATTTAGAGAGAATTGTACATAAAAGTGTGTAATTTTAGGTAAACGTCTCAAAAATACATCCCAACTTTGTTTCCTTAGTTATTATAGTTTCTACGCTGGCTTTTCCCAAAATAAATAACTAATATTGTTATTTTTGGATTCACTGCTTTGAAAGATCCATGTAATTTAGACTTTGGAAATAAACATTTTTGGGAGGGAAATGTACATAAAAATAATTGCTCTTAATTCTTTAAAAATCCGAGTTTGGACACAGATGGGGAATAAAAAAGGATAATAATTCTCTTTTTCTTTAGGAGCCGGTGACATTAATTACTTGTTTTATGTTGCTGACACGTGAAAAACAGTTAATTGCCGTCATAAAACCAGAAAAGGCTGAGAGCGGTTTACTTCACTTTTGCTTTCTTTTATTAAAATACCAAATTCACATAATTACCAGGAGAATTCAGGTAAACAATGACTTATACATAATTAAAGAATAATACAAATTTAAAAAAGGTGCACAATGTAACTTTCCACTTGCTTGACTCCGTGGAGAAAAGCCACGTTACAGGTCAGATCTGTGGAGGGTAGTTGAGTAAATGCAAGATAGATAAGTTTGATGTCATACTGTGGAACATAATGCACCTTTAATGATTATTCAGTGGTTCTCGTCTCTATGGAAATGCCAATACTCTCATGTTTTAAGTTGCAATATTGTGACATTTTATTCACAACTGTTGTCTTTGATTTGTCTGTGAATGTATTTTAAATGTTAAATGTGGTAAATTATGCAATTAGGACGCACCGATCTTTTGGAAAATGAGCAGTTTTAGCAAAAAAGTGACATTTAGTGTGGATTTCTCCCACGTCGACAGAGCTTTTCTGTTTAAAAACTGGGTTGTTTTATAAAGAGCTATTATGGAATATTTTTGTTGTTGATCTAAAATGGTGTGAAATAAGAAAAAGGAGTGGCCTGACGCTGGGTCACTGAAATATCTTTGGTTTATAGCAAAAACTACACTTTTACAAATGTTTGAGTTGCTGTTTTTGTAATAGTCGTAAGTATAAATTGTATCCATCTAAAAATGACAAATTATTTTCATTTCTCTTCGACACGTTACAAGAAATCACTTTCATTCTATACAACTGCGTGTTAGCATTAGCATGTCGGGGCAAGCTAGCTTTTGCTTTTTATTTCCCATGTCAGTTCCTTCTGCTGCCAGTAGACGGAGTGCTAACACAAATCCTGATGAGGGAACGCCTGACTGAGAGAAAGTTATGTAAAATAACTCCAAAGTATAGAAAATGTATGGAACTTTGCATCAGCAGCGCTCACTGTACTGATTTAAGTTTAGCACGCCATCTACTGGCAAGAGTGGGAATTACCGGGGTGGAAAACACAACAAAAAGCCATTTAAGTTGATTTATGGATTTAAAAACTGAGCTTAAACCCGAATTGTACCTTTAACGTCACAATCTGGGGAAAATGTTGTGTTATTCGAGGCTAAGTGCAAGAACTTGTAACAGAATTAATGAAACAAGCGTGAATGAAGGAAAATACAACATGGTAAAACGAAAAATAAAAAATAATAGGGGGTGAATTTGTCTACAGTGCCAAAGTTTTAACATGTGCAAATGGATAAATATGATTATGTATGGAAATAGTGCTTCCTCTGTCTCTGTAATAAGTCTACCAGCAGGGGGCGGAGTCTGTAGCTCTACAATAACCACAGTAATCCGATGCGTCTGCAGCGAGCCTCTGATCAGCACCACGGACAGCGACAGCAGCGGCACCAGATGTTTCCGAGTTTAATGAGAAATAAACAAACTCCACAGAGAAAGTCAAGCTGAGGACTGGCACCAGCCGCTGGACAGATGTGCCTCACGCGCTCAAAACCACAGAAAACTAAAAGTATTCATAAAAACACTGGGATATAATAAAAAACTCGACTCTAAACTCTTCAAATCGACACAATATAGTATCTTTGGATCCTCACGAGGCCCAACCAGGGAGCGCTTGGAACGGTTTCAGATGAGAAAAGAAAGTCAAATTTAATATTGTCTGAATACATCTTTTCCTATTATTATTTGTAGTAAATTGTGCATCTTATTTGGAGGGTTTTGGACTGTTTATTTGAGAAGTTGCTAAAGCGTTTTAGAGTCCACCTCCGCAAACACAATATTCAAAAATAGCTTTGGGTTGTTTTCTAAAGTATTTTTGTATCTGATCTAAAGACGAAAAAAAAAAGGTTTTCAAAGAGTGAGCCAAGGAAGCAGGTCACAAAACGATCTTTGAGTAGGAGTAGTAGTAGTAGTAGTAGTAGTGGCAGTGGTAGTGGTAGTGGTAGTGGTAGTGGTAGTAGTAGTGGCAGTGGTAGTGGTAGTGGTAGTAGTAGTAGTAGTAGTAATTATCTGATATTGACAATAATTAAATTCCATTTCTTGTACAATTTTATTCTACAAAATTCCAAATGTGGAAAGGATGCAATCTATTTATTTTTTTATAAAGGTGAAATTGAATATTATCTGAATCAAAACATGCTATTTGTAGTAATCTTATTTGGTGGATTTTGTACATGAATATCATAGTAATAATAATAATAACAGTAATAAACTTGTAAATTCACTCATCTTTGAAAAGACTTCTTTTCACTCACATATATTTAACATCATTCTCACTAATATTTATGTGCAAGAGGCTGAGGTGTCACTCAGACACAAAAACATAGACCTAAGTAATGCTGAGGACTGAACCGGACACCACAAGGTTAGAGGGCAAAGGGCTCAAACCAGGTGAGAATACATCAGAGCAAAACTGGACATTACTTTCTGAACTGTTTGAGTGGAAGTGGCACTGAACACATTGTCATGTGTTGAACTGCACAAAGAGGGCAAATTAATCCCTTATCGATGCATTTTGTCAAATCACAAAATAAAAAAGGTATTCTTTTTATTTGATTTATTTTGTATTTATTTTGTATTTATTTATTTTTATTTATTTTTATTTATTTTCATTTATTTTTATTTATTTTTTTATTTTTTTAGTATTTTTTTTTTTAATCAATAACAATTATTTTAATTTTAATTTTAATTTTAATTTCATACGGCTGGGAGGAAAACACTGACCCATCTTTCACTGCCCATTTAAACCGGGCCGATATGGACAAAATTATTTGATTTGGTCTTGTCAAAAACAAAATAAAAATGGCTTTGTAGTAATGATTTCATGAACATTAAACATACAGACTGTTACTTGGTGCCATTGACGGTGATAAATGCACACAGAGCGGCAAACATCAACCATTTTCACTTTTCCCTCGCGACACATTCAACCAGCCTTTATCGCTTAATTAGAGCCGCGAGTTGCGTCTTTGCGTCGTTTAACGTGTGAAAGTTGCGATTACGGTAACACTGCGGCCGCGTTCAGATCCAGCCTGCCTCGCGGATATTAGCCCCGCCCCTTTCCCCCCCTGGGCGTGACTATCGTTGAATAGATGGAAAACGCTTACAGTCTATTAAACAGACATTATGGGCATTAAAGGCTTTATAAAGAGCAGTTCTGTTAAATGTTTGGAGTTTCCATAGAGACGAGCGGTGAGGATTGGACCGGCCAGCCCAAGGCACACCGGAGCCTAACCCAGTAAAGTGGTGAAACTTCTCAATACTTGGACTCAGCAGTTTACGGCGCGTTGGGAATCTCTAATGTCGGCGCATAAATAAGCCTCTCCTCGCTGCCCCCTGGAGGTGCACATTATGCACGAACGCACTGAGACGCTGTAGCGCTGCGTTTGCCCCCGGGCCGCCGTCCAATTACACGAGAAAAGAGGCTAAAGACGCTACGTGGCGCTTCGGCGGGGGCTAATGCTCAGGCCGTGACCTAAAAACAAAGGAAACACGCTTTGAATTAACTGAGCCCACGGGAAGAATCTTGAAATGACTTTGGAACCAATTGGGCTTGGAAAATACTCTGGTTTTGCCTCGGTTTAGGTGGAAATTCAAGTCTTTGTTGTGACTAGTTTAGACACGGCTTGATCCTGGTTTAGACCTAGTTTAGACACGGCTTGTTCCTGGTTTAGACCTAGTTTAGACACGGCTTGTTCCTGGTTTAGACCTAGTTTAGACACGGCTTGATCCTGGTTTAGACCTGGTTTAGACACGGCTTGATCCTGGTTTAGACCTAGTTTAGACACGGCTTGTTCCTGGTTTAGACCTGGTTTAGACACGGCTTGTTCCTCGTTAGACCTGTTTAGACACGCTTGTTCCTGGTTTAGACCTAGTTTAGACACGGCTTGTTCCTGGTTTAGACCTAGTTTAGACACGGCTTGTTCCTGGTTTAGACCTAGTTCACTCACAAGTTAAAGTCCTGGTTTTATCCTGTGTTTTAGTTCTAGACCTGGTCTGGTTTCAAGCATTGGAATGTAGAATACGGTCTGCGTTTGGTCTATTTTAGTCCTAGTCAAGTCTCAGATTCAGATCTTGTTTATTCCTAATTTAGTCCCGGTCTAGTCCCGGTCTAGTCCCGGTCTAGTCCCGGTCTAGTCCCGGTCCCGGTCTAGTCCCGGTCTAGTCCCTAGTCTAGTCCTGCTCTGGTCTCGTCCTGGTCTCGTCCTGGTCTAGTCTGGTCTAGTCTGGTCTAGTCTAGTCCTGCTCTAGCCCCGGCCCCGGTCTCGCCCCGGCTTAGTCCCGTCTAGGCCTGTTCTAGCCCAGTCTAGTCCCGGTCCTAGGTCCCGGTCTAGTCCGGTCTAGTCCCGGTCTAGTCCCGGTCTAGTCCTAGTCTAGTCTCTGTTCTAGCCCCAGTCTAGCCCCAGTCTAGCCCGCGGTCGTCCGCGGTCTAGTCCCAGTCTGGTCCCCGGTCTGTCCCGGTCTAGTTCGTCTCGTCATCGGTCTCATCCCGGTCTAGTCCCGGTCGTAAGTCCCGGGTCTTCGTCCCGGTCTAGTCTAGTCTAGTCCTGTTCTAGTCCCGAGTCTAGCCCAAGTCTAGCCCAGTCAGTCCGGTCTAGTCCCGGTCTAGGTCCCGGTCTAGTCCCGGGTCTAGGTCCTGGTCTAGTCCTGTCTAGTCTAGTCCTGTATCTAGCCCCCAGTCGATGCCCCAGTCTAGTCGGTCTAGTCCCGGTCTAGTCCCGGTCTAGTCCCGGTCTAGTCTGGTCTAGTCTAGTCTAGTCTAGTCTGTTCTAGCCCAGTCTCGTCCCAGTCTAGTCCCTGTCCTCTAGTCCCGGTCTGGTCAATGTCTAGTCCCTGTCTAGTCCCGGTCTGGTCCCGGTCTCGTCCCGGTCTAGTCTCGGTCTCGTCTCCGCGGTTCATCCCGGTTCTGCGTTCACGGTCCTAGTCGCAGGTCTCGTCCCGGTCTCGTCCCGGTTTGCCGTCCCGGTATCCTTAGCATTTCGCTCGTGTCTCACTCCCGGTCGGCTAGTCCCTGGTCTGGGGGTCAATGATGTGCCTTAGATGCTCGGGTCGGTATAGTCTAGCGCGGTCTATGGTCTAGCTCTGATCTACGTGTTCCGATTAGTTCTAGAAGGTGCCCGCTAGTAACTAGATGCGTCTTACGCAGTCTAGGTCCTTTGTTCTAGCCCCAGTCGTTCGTCCAGTAATGAGGTCCCGGTCTGTCCGGTCTGGTCAATGTCTAGTCCTGTCTAGTCCGGATTCTGGTCCGGTCTCGTCCCGGTCTATGTCTCAAGGTCTCGTCCGGTCTCTGATCCCCTAGGGTCTGCTCGTACACGTCCCGGTTTGCTAGTCTCAGTCCCGGATTCTTCGTCACCCGGTATCGTTCACTCCCGGTCTCGATTCACGGTTCTCATCCCGGTCTGTGTCACCCGGTCTACGAGTCCGCGGTCCTGGTAATGTCTAGTCCGGTTCTGTGAGTCCCGGTGGATTAGTCCTCGGCTCTTGAGGTCTGCGGGTCTCGCGTCCCGGTGAGTCGCCTCTGGTCTCGTCCGCGGTTGCTATAGAAGTAGTATGGATGCTGTGGTGGGCGTCTGGCTGGAGCTGGCGGTGAGCGGTCATCTGGTGAGTTTTACTGAGAAGCTTTTTTTGAACTAGGTAGAAAGTCCCGAAATACAGAGTTTGAAACATTCGTCGTAGAGCGCGTTTGTGTGACCGATAAATTTTTCAGAGGGCGGGTGGGCCCATATTTTCAGCCATATTTCAGATCGGGTGGGCCCATAATTTAGAGCGTGGGGCCCGATATTTAGAGCGGATGGTGTCCATACTTTCATGTATTGCTGGTTGGTGTTTCCTATATTATGAAGGCGGTGGGCCCCATATTTCAGAGCCGGGTGGGCCTATTTCAGAGCGGGTGGGCCAGCATAGCTTTCAAGAGCGGGTGGGCCCATATTTTCAGAGCGGTTGGTGTCCATACTTTTCAGAGCGGTGGGCCAATAATTTCAGAGCGGGTGCAAGGGTCCCATATTTCAAAGCACTGCCTAAAGCGGCATCAGGCGGCCCATATTTCAGAGTCGTGCTGTCATGGGCCATTATTCAGAGCGGTGGGCCCATATTTCAGAGCGGTGGCGCCTATTATTGTTCAGAGCGGTGGGCCCATATTTCAGAGCGGTCTGGCCAACATAATTCAGACGGTTGGCAGTCCATATCAGACCGGGGGTGTTTATCGTGTCCTGGATGGAAATGAGGCAGGTTACGTCGCGCCCCTGGCTTCATCAAACAATGCACATAATTAGGGCACGCACACGCACTGCGCAGGGGAGACCACCAACCCCAACAGCATGAATATACCTGATAAGTAAAGGCTAGAAGTGATCACAGGAATGCTCCAGAGGCCGACGCCCCCAAACGCCGTTCCTCGCACAAGAAGAGTTACCATGGCAAAAAATTCTCCTCATTTTTGACGCCTCACAAAAAAGGTGAATGAGAAACCGTTAACGGAAGTTTCCAAATCAGAACGTGTTTTATCGTCATCGTCGGCGAAAGTTCACGAGACAAAAAATTCCAGACGAACAAAAACAAAATATGTAAAAAAGGAAATCTTTGCTGATCGTTGTGTTGCGCAACCATGAACGTGACGACCTTTGACCTTCTGTGAACGGTGTTTCAAAATGACCTCGAGCTTCATCAGAAATAAACACAAATAAAATACAGATATAATTACCAGCATTATTATGAAGCTACATGTGCAATTGTCCTGTGCCCGACGTCTTCGCTACGGCCCAAACCGGGTCCTTTCGCTCAGCGACCAAACCGGGCTATACGGCTCATGTCTTCCCTGAGTCGATTAAGTGCACAAATCCGGGGGTTTTTGCTCGGTCCCACAAGTCCCGGTGCTTGGCTTTCGCTGGGACCCAACCACGGTGTCACCGATTTCGTCCATCCGCACTTTTTGTTCGATTATTTTCTTTTTAAGTGGTGTTGCAGTCCCAAACCGGGTTTTCGCTCGGCCCAAACCGGGTCCGCTCACTCAGCCCAAACCGGGTCCGCTCACTCAGCCCAAACCAGGTCCGCTCACTCAGCCCAAACCGGGTTTTCGCTCGGCCCAAACGGGTCCGCTCGCTCAGCCCAAACCGGGTCTGCTCGCTCGGCCCAAACCGGGTCCTCACTCAGACAAAACCGGGTCCGCGCTCGGCCCAAACCAGGTCTGTGCTCAGCCTAAATCGGGTCTGCTCTCTCGACCCAAACCCAGGCCACTCAGTCTAAACTGGGTCCGCTCCCTCAGCCCAAACCGGGTCCGTGCTCGGCCCAAACTGGGTCCTCACTCGGCCCAAACCCAGGCCACTCAGTCTAAACTCGGTCCTCACTCGGCCCAAACCCAGGCCACTCAGTCTAAACTGGGTCCGCGCTTGGCCCAAACTGGGTCTGCGCTCTCGGCCCAAACCCAGTCCACTCAGTCTAAACCGGGTCAGCGCTCAGCCCAGACCGGTCCAAACCCACCTGAGTCAGCTCCTGTTGGTCCAGGTCCCACTTCTTGATGCCGTTGTCCCTGGAGCCGCTGAACAGGACGTCCCCCTGCACAGAGAGGCACTCGATCCCGTCGTAGTGAGGAGGCTCGAAGTTATGGGCCGGGCCTACATTTCCCAGGGTTCCCTCTGCCACGTCGAACACCTGAGGCCGGAACGGGAAACGCAGAGATTCAGACCTTTTACATGGATTTCAATATCAGTTCCAGCGCCATTTATCACACGACAAAGTCAAAAAGTCTGAACTCCACATTCTCAAAATACCGGAGATGACACAAAACGACAGCGTTCCAAAAACAACCCTGAAAGGTGTAAACGGCAGACCCCGCGGAGCTAAATAAAACCCCACACGTCGAATTGAAACTCAGTGGGGAAGCCAACTCTGACGCTGAGGTGCAAACGGAAGAAAACAAGAGGTTCTGACAAACAAAGCCTTAGAGTTTCTCAAAATGACTCGATATTCAATGTTACACTGTTCTAAAAGTGGAACTGAACAGAACCAGATCCAGAACACACACGCACTGAAGCCTGGTGACCCCGGCACCAAAAAGCCTCTACACACCTCTCAAATACTCCGCACTCAGTTACGGACGACGTTGGAATCTCATAATTGCCGCGCATAATAAGGCGCCTGCCTCCTGGCCCCTTGCGATGTGAACCTTATGCAGCAACCGACAAATCTGACAACTCTCGTAGCACGCTGAGCGCTATTGCCTCAGACGGGCATGCAGCTAACTAGTACCTCAAAACTATAACACCGATAACACAGAACTACTAGCAGATAGTCTATTAACTGTATTGAGCATCATCGCGCTGAGGGACTCAGAGATCGTAGCCCCTTAGACCTAAAACAAAGGAAACACGACTTTGAATTAACTGAGCCCCACCGAAATCTTGATAACTATGAGATTTGAAAAAACTAAGTAGCGTGGGCTGAAACTGACTGGACTGACTACTAGACTTATCTAATCGTTAGCGTCACTAAGTTCTTGACTAGAGTGTTGTGCGATCGATTCTCACTGAATCTTGTGTTTTTTTCAGGTTTGCTAGTTTTTGGTGATGCAGACCTAGTACCTTATTACTCTTACTTGTTAGACTAGTTAAGTTTAGTGTCTTACATAGAGTTATTAGAATACAATGCGTTGTGAGACCAACGCTCTGTTAGTTAAGAACATATTTAGTTACCTTGAACTAATCGTCCTTACAATGCAGTGACGTCCTGGAGTAGTTAGTATATATAATTTTACTTCATTACAATCGCCTTACCAAGAGTATTGCAGCCACTTGTATAAGAAAATTTAGTTTATTTACACCGATTGTTCCTGTTTAGATACTTTTTTAAAATCCTGGTTCCTGTTTAACCTAGTTAGACACGGCTGTTCCTGGTTTAACCTGTTTAGACACGGTTTTCCTGGTAGACTTAGTTCCACCACAAAGTTTAAAGTCCTGGTTTATCCTGTGTTAGTTCCCTAAGAACCTGTCTTACTAGTGTCTTCTCTTACATACAAGATGACGCATTGAAATGTAGATGAATTAATCACGGTTCCTTACTCTTTACGTGCATGTGTTCGCTTTAGCCATATTTTAGTCCTAGTCCAAAGTCTCCAAGAGAATTCCAGCACCCTTTGTTTAATTCTCTAAATTTGGTCCCCGTTCTAGTACCCATTGGTTCTTAACCTGTCGACCCGGCCTGTCCCACGTGTCTTCAGTCTTCCACAAGGGCTATGCTAGCACGCGCTACCCATGTCTTGTCTGTACTATGATTTGGTCTTATCCGCTTCACGTGGTAGCTGTTCCTCTCTGAAAAGATCTTACTTGCAGTGTGGTGCTATTAAAGTTCTTGTGACTCTTGACGTCCATGCCGTTATCCTCCCAACCCTACTGCATGCGTACATAATTTTACCTGAGCGTTCCATCGGCCTCGGTCCTTACAAAGTACTGCTAGTAGAAGTCGATACATTTAGTCCCCTTTCCTTACAACCTTCAAGATTAGTAATCCTACAAGTCTAGTATACCCGTCTATATATAGTATGTGTCCTTACCTTGACTCAGCTATCCTACAAGTCAAGGATCCCCCAGATAATATTTGTACTTACGTAGTAGTCGTCTTCCTATCCAAAGGTACCGCAGTCTATCTGTTCTGCACATCCCGAAATATTTTATTGTACCCTTAACCTCTACATTGGTTCCTTACAACCACGGTTCACTGCATAAGTCCAGTATCTATTTACCTTACGTATCCTTTACAATGTACTGCAGTACGTATATATTTTACCTTGACGGTTATCTAGTCCCGTCTGGTCCCCGTTCGTACCGGTCTGTCCCTTACAAAATTTCAGACCAGTAATATACTATTTGTCCTTGACTTAGTCGTCTTCCCTACTACAACACCAGGTACTGCCTACTATTCCGTCACGCGTCTTAATATTTTACCCGCTGTATCATATCCCCTGTGCGCTCGTTACATTATGTACCGCAATTATATTTGTACCCTGACTGTGTCCTTACAAAGTATGCAGTGTATTATATTTACCTGACTAGTTCCTTAAAAAAGTACCGAGTGTATATATTTGTACCTTGACTATGGTCCTTACAAATACGATTATATATGATTACCTTACGTAGTCGTCCTTTACAAGTACTGCAGTAGGATTATTTGTACCTGACGTATGGTCCTTGCAAAAGTTAACCGCCATTGTATATATTTTACCTTGACGTAATGTCCTTACAAAACTGCCCAGTAGTATATATTGTACCTTACGTAGTCGTCCCCACAAATACCATAGTATATATTTACCTTGACGTATCGTCTTACAAATACCATTATATATATTTGTACCTTGACGTATGGTCCTTACAAAGTACCGCATGTAGTATATATTTGTACCTTGACGTAGTGGTCCTACAAATACCGCAAAGTTTTAGTATATATTTGTACCTTGACTAGTGCCCTTACAAGTCCCATGGTATATATTTTGCCTTCTAAGTGTCCTTACAAAAATATGCGTATATATTTTGACCTTGACTATGTCCTACAAAGTACTGCATGAATATTTTACCTTGACGTGTGGTCTCAAGTACCGATTAGTATATATTTTTACCTTGACGTAAGTGGTCCTTACAAAGTACCGCAAGTAGTATATATTGTACTCTTGAGTATGTGGTCCTTACAAAAGTGCATAGTATTATATTTGTACTTGACGTAGTGGTCCTTACAAAAGTACTTTGCAGTGGTATATATTGTACCTGACGTAGTGGTCCTTACAAAGTACTGCAAGTATATATTTGTACCTTGACTATGGTCCTTACAAGTACGCATGTTATATTGTACCTTGACGTAGGTCCTTTACAAAGTACCGCAGTAGTATATATTTGTACCTTGACGAGTGGTCCTTACAAGTACTGCAGTATATATATTTGTACCTTGACGTAGTGGTCTTTACATAGTACGCAGTAGTATATATTTACTTGACGTATTGTCCTTACCAAAGTACCGAGTGGTATAATTTTACCTTGACGTAGTGGTCTTACAAAGTACCGCAGTAGTATATTTTACCTGACGAGTGGCCTTACAAGTACGCAGTAGTATATATTTGTACCTGACGTAGTGTCCACAAAGTACCGCAGTAGTATATATTTGTACCTTGACGTAGTTCCTTACAAAACCGCAATAGTATATATTACCTTGACCGTAGTGGTCTTACAAAGTACCGCGGGTAGTATATATTTGTACCGTTGACTAGTGTCTTACAAAGTACCGCAAAGTAATATATTTGTACCTTGACGTATGTCCTTACAACAGTACCGCAGTAGTATATATTTACCTTACGTAGTGTCCTTTACCGCCAATATTTGTACCTTGACGCAGTACCGTTATATATTTCCTGACGTAGTGTCCTTACAAAAAAGTACCGCAGTAGTAATATTTGTACCTTGACGTAGTGTCCTTACAAAAGTACCGCACAGTATTATTTTACCTTGACGTTAGTGGTCCTACAAATTACCATATATATTTGTACCTGACGTAGTCGTCCTTACAAATCCGCAGTGGTATATATTTTACCTTGACGTAGTGTCCTTACAAAGTACCGCAGTAGGTATATATTTGTACCTGACGTACCTTGACGTTTACCTTGGTCCTTACAAAGTACCGCAGTAAGTTAATATAGTTTGTACCTTGACGTAGTGGTCCTTACAAAGTACCGCAGTAGTATATGATTTGTCCTTAACCTTGACGTAGTGGTCCTTACAAAGTACCGCAGTGATATATTGTACCGTAGTGACGTAGTGGTCCTTACAAAGTACCGCATGGTATATTGTATCTACGATGCCTTACAAGTACCCATGTATATATGTACCTTGACTAGTGGCCTTACACCAATCCGCAGTGGTACATAATTACCTTGACGTATGGTCCTACAAAGTACCGCTAAAGTGGTATATAGTTTGGTACCTTGACTAAGTGGTCCTTAAAAAGTACCGATAGGTATATATTTTACCTGACGTATGGTCCTTACAAAGTACCGCGAGCCTGTATATATTTGTACCTTGACGTAGTGGTCCTACAAAGTACCCATATGTATATTTTACCTTACTATGTCCTACAAATATGCATAGTATATTTGACCATTGACTGTTCCTTACAAGTACTGCAGCATATATATTGTACCTTGACGTATTGTCCTACAAGAGTACTGCAGTGAGTATAGTATTTGTACCTTCGTATTCCTTACAAAGTCTGCAGTAATATATATTTACCGACGTAGTGGTCCTTGGACCCGGTGATGACCTGGTCCTTCCCGAGCACAGACTGTCCCACAGTGAGACACATGACTGAGCCGATGTGGCCCATCAGCTTCCCCATGGCACACATCCTGCACACACAACACACTACACTTATTATGTACACACAACACAACACACTTATTATGTACACACAACAGTTATGTATGTACACACAACACAACAGTTATGTATGTACACACAACATAACACAACAGTTATGTATGTACACACAACACAACAGTTATGTATGTACACACAACACACTTATTATGTACACACAACACAGTTATGTATGTACACACAACACACTACACTTATGTACACACAACACACTACACTTATGTACACACAACACAACACAACAGTTATGTATGTACACACAACACACTACACTTATTATGTACACACAACACAACACTTATGTATGTACACACAACACACTACACTTATTATGTACACACAACACAACAGTTATGTATGTACACACAACACACTACACTTATGTACACACAACACAACACAACAGTTATGTATGTACACACAACACACTACACTTATTATGTACACACAACACAACACAACAGTTATGTATGTACACACAACACACTACACTTATTATGTACACACAACACAACAGTTATGTATGTACACACAACACAACACAACAGTTATGTATGTACACACAACACAACACAACAGTTATGTATGTACACACAACACAACACACTTATTATGTACACACAACACAACAGTTATGTAGGTACACACAACACACTACACTTATGTACACACAACACAACACAACAGTTATGTATGTACACACAACACACTACACTTATTATGTACAAACAACACAACACAACACACTTATTATGTACACACAACACAACAGTTATGTAGGTACACACAACACACTACACTTATTATGTACACACAACACAACACAACACACTTATTATGTACACACAACACAACACAACAGTTTCAGTCCGCACTTTGGTTTAGTCCTGGTTTGAGCCCAGTCGAGTCCTGATATAGTTTTCTCCTGTTCAAGTTTAATATAAAAGTCAGAGACAAACATCTCCAAAAGTTATACTTAAAGTAACGTAAGTAAAGTCCATGTAAAAACACACACACGTCACACAAATGTGGTAGAATTCTTTAACGTGTACTTGTACTTGTACTTCATCAGGATAAGTTCCACACACTGGGATTGTGCTTCGGGGAGATGGTCCAATAATAAACATCCTGATTGTGATTTGAATGTTCTGGCCCAAACCCCCTCTCACCAATCCGCACCCCAGGATTACACATCGAGCAGAGAAAAGTACACGATACGATAAAGTACAAATCTCCTCGATCAATAACATGAAGACGTTCACCAGTCTCTGGGACGTATTTAGACCAGATTAAACCCATGAAAAAGGAGCGAAAAGAAGTCTTTTTATCCAACTCAGTTCTGACTCGAGGGACAAACAGCACCAGGACTGAGACCTCGTTAAAGTCACCTGAGCTCCAGGGCAAGCGCTGCATGTGTGTGGGCCACGTACTGCACGGCCACCATATACTGTGTGTGTATATATATATATATATATATATATATGTTCTATACTGGATGTACAATATGTTGCTTTTGAATTCATAATATATAAACTAAATATATTTACCCTGTTGCTTTTATTGTGTGATTGAGATACAATAACAAGAAGTCTACAACTGTGGGCCGTTACCTCCCATACGCGCGCAGTGTTTTAATGTGGGCCGTTACCTGTTGAGGTCCCGTACGCGCGCAGTGTTTGAATGCGGGCCGTTACCTCCCATACGCGCGCAGTGTTTGAATGCGGGCCGTTACCTCCCATACGCGCGCAGTGTTTTAATGTGGGCCGTTACCTGTTGAGGTCCCATACGCGCACAGTTGTTTAATGCCGGGCCGTTACCTCATACGCGCGCAGTGTTTTAGATGCGGGCCGTTACCGACTCCCATACGCGCGCAGTGTTTTAATGTGGGCCATACTTTGAGGTCCATACGCGCACAGTTTTTAATGCGGCGCCGTTACTGTTGAGCGCCGGTACGCGCGCAGTGTTTAATGCGGGCCCGTACCTCCCATCAACGCGCGCAGTGTTTTAATGTGGCCCTTACCTCCCATAACGCGCGCAGTGTTAAGTGGGCCGTTACCTCCCATACGCCAGTGTTTAATGCGGGCCTTACCTCCCATACGCGCGCCAGTGTTTAATGTGGGCGTTACCTCCCACCGCGCAGTGTTTTAATGGGGCCGTACCTGTTGAGGTCACAACGCGCGCAGGTGTTTTGAATGTGGGCCGCTTACCTCCCATAAGCGCGCGCAGTGGGAATGTGGGCCGTTACCTCCATACGCGCGCAGTGTTTAATGTGGCGTACCTCTCACCGCCATGTTTTATTGCCGGTTCTCCTAGCGAGTGTTTTAATGTGGGCCGTTACCTCCCATACGCCGCCATGTTTTAATGCGGGCCGTTACCTCCCATACGCGCGCCAGTGTTTTAATGCGGGCCGTTACCTCCCAATACCGCGCAGTGTATTTAATGCGGGCCGTTCCCCGAGGCTCATACGCGCGCAGTGTTTTAATTGCTCGGGCCGTTACCTGTTGAGGTCCCACGACACGGTACGCGCCGTACCTGTGGTCCATGGACAGTGATAATGCGGGCCGTTACCTGTCCGAGTCCCAACGCGCACAGTGTTTGAATGTGGGCCGTTACCTGGTTGAGCGTTCCCATGACGCGCACAGTGTTTGATGGGGCCGTTACTGTTGACGGTCCAACGCGCACAGTGTTTGAATTGATGGGCCGTGTACCTGTTGAGGTCCCATATAAGCCGCACAGTGTTTAATGCGGGCCGTACCTTTGAGGTCCCATACGCACACGTGTTTGATGAATCGGGCCGTTAACCTGTTGAGCTCCATAAGCGCACGAGTGTTTAATGTGGGCCGTTACCTGTCGACGCGGTGCGTCCCCATACGCGCACAGTGTTTGAAGTGTGCGGCCGTTAATCCTGTTGAGGTTCCAGTATGCGCACAGTGTTTGGAATGGGCCGTTACCTGTTGAGGTCCATATTCGCAAGTGGTTTGAATGTGGGCGTACCTTTGAGGTCATTTGCGCACAGTGGTGTTGAATGCGCGGCCGTTAACCTTTTGAGGTCCATATGCGCACCAGTGTTTTGAATGTGGGCCGTACCTGTTGAGGTCCCATAAGCGCACAGTGTTTGAATGTGGGCCGTTACCTGTCGAGGTCCCATACGCGCACAGTGTTTGAATGTGGGCCGTTACCTGTTGAGGTCCCATATGCGCACAGTGTTTGAATGTGGGCCGTTACCTGTTGAGGTCCCATATGCGCACAGTGTTCCCTGCGGCTGCGTACAGCACGGATCCAGACGGGTTCAGGGAGATCTGGTTAATCTGGCACTCGCCCTGAGCAAACGTGATGGTGCGAGTGGTGGTGCCGGCACACGCGTCGCCGCTGACAACCTGACCTGAAGAACTGAGGAGAGAAAAAGGTATTTTGTATTTGTGTGACAATAATAAGCTCTATTGAATAAAAGCAGATTTCCAAGAGTAATATCATGTATGTATCCAGGACCACCTTTGCCTAGCGTACATAGATGAAGAGTGGCCACCTGCACAGGGAGAACATGCAGTCAGACTCTAAAGTTCTTGCTGAGCGGCAGTTAAATCCCTGAATAACTATTAAAAACAAATGTAGTTTGGTCTTTTCATTATTTTTTTCCCCGGGAGCCTTATTCAAATCCAGACAAGTGGCATCAGAGCACCGTGACAAGTACTTCCCATGATGGGCCCATTTCTACCAAATATGGGCCATTTCATCTATTTATTAAGGACTCAAGTAGAGAAGGAGTCTTTATTAAGGACACAAGTGCAGGCACATGTATCACAGCTCAGACAATAAAAAAATAGAATGAGTAGCAATTATAATCAAACATTTTCGGGAGGCCCAAAAAAAAAACACTTTTTTGATTCATATTTATTAGGGGAAGTCACCCGCGACCCTTAACGGGAACAAGCGGTAGAAAATGAATGAATGCCCGAATTTTTATGATTTTTACTTTATATTTTAAGTCCTGTAGGTGTGGGCGATTCGCTGCTCCTGGTGCTGACGGCTCCTCTGATGGTGCTTTCTCAGCTGGTTCATCTGTACTCATGTTCAATAATATAATGTGCGAGTGTGTGTGCGTGAGTGCGTGTGTAAAAATACAAACCACTTTGTTTTATAATCTTTGTAAATACATCAAGTTTGGTTGGTTCAAACTCACGTGAGGGTGCGCACACACTTGTTGGCGTCCCTGATGTCCCAGACCTTGATGTAGGAGGAGGAGACGGAGAAGAGCAGCCCAGACGAGGGGCAGTACTTCACGGACACCACGTTGTTCGGATGCCCCTTCAGAGTCACCACCTCCTGCCCCGTGCCCAGGTCCCACATCTTACACGTGCGGTCTGGAAAGATAAGATGTTTATAGTCCCGTTCTCTAGACCTGGGCAGGATCCAGGTCAGGAGCGGTCGTTGGGGCAGGTCCAGTACCTTTGGAGCCGGTGAAGAGCAGTTGGTCGGTGGCGTCAACGCACAGCACAGGTTTGGAGTGTCCCTCTGCCACAGACACACACTGCAGGGGGGCCGTCCTGGTTCCCTTCACTCCCCCGAGAGGACTGATCACTCCCCTGAAGATCATGACAGTATATTAGGTACAACAGAAGCCTCCCCTTCCCCGAGAGGACTGATCACTCCCCCTTAGAGGACTGATCGCTCCCCCCCCTCCCCTTAGAGAACTGATCCACTCCCCCCCTTTAGGGACTGCACACTCCCCCCCTTAGGCGGACTGATCAACTCCCCCTTAGAGGACTGATCGCTCCCCCTTATGAGGACTGATCGCTCCCCCCCTTAGAGGACTTGACTCGCTCCCCCCCTTAGAGGACTGTATCCTCCCCCCCCTAGAGGACTGATCGCTCCCCCCCCCTTAAGGACTGATCGCTCCCCCCCTTAGAGATGATCGCTCCCCCCCTAGAGGACTCGATCGCTCCCCCCCTTAGAGGACTGATCGCTCCCCCCTTAGAGACTGATCGCTCCCCCCCTTAGGACTGATCACTCCCCCCCTTAGGGACTGATCACTCCCCCCTTAGAGGACTGACACTACCCCTTAGAGACTGCGATCACTCCCCCTTAGAGGACTGATCACTCCCCCTTAGAGACTGATCACCCCCTAGAGGACTGATCACTCCCCCCCTAGAGGACTGATCACCCCCCTTAGAGGAATTGATCACCCCCCCTTAGAGGACTGATCACTCTCCCCCCTTAGAGGACTGATCACTCTCCCCCCCTTAGAGGACTGATCACTCATCCCCCCCTTAAGAGGACTGATCACCCCCCTTAAACATCACTCCACCCCTTAGAGACTGATCACCCCCCTTAGATGATCACTCCCCCTTAGAGACTGATCACTCTCCCCCCCTAGAGGACTGATCACTTCCCCCCCCCTTAGAGGACTGATCACTCCCCCCCCTTAGAGACTATCACCCCCCTTTAGAGACTGATCACACCCCCTTAGGACTGATCACTCTCCCCCCTAGAGACTGATCACTCCCCCCTTAGAGACTGATCACCCATATGAGAGACTGATCACTCCCCCTTAAGGGACCTGATCACTCTCCCACCCTGAGACTATCACTTCCCCACCTAGAGACTGATCACTCTCCCCCCCCCTGAGAGGACTGATCACTCCCCCTTAGAGACTGATCACCCCCCCTTAGAGGACCTGATCACTCTCCCCCCTAGAGGACTGATCACCCCCCTTAGAGGACTGATCACCCCCCTTACAGGAACATTATGAACAGAACACCACAATCCAATCCACTTCTTCTAAATGCACATGTCACAAACAATGAGCTGCACTTGGGCAAATGAAAGAACAGTTTTCTAATAAAACCATAGACTGTAGAACAATAAAACGGCACAAACACAATAAAACACAAGACAGATCAAACTGAAAGTGTGATGTGGATGCGCTGCATATCGGCCACGCCCTCTTGGACTACTACACAATGATAGAACAAAGAGCTCTAAAGTGTCTGCAGTGTTTTCTCCAAAAGCATCAACGTGACATTCCAGAGCTCGTTTGTGAGGTCTAAACTACAGGATTGGCAGGCTTCTAGGCAGAACGAGACCCCCTGGAGACACAAGGACATTAAGTTCTCAAAGAAGAGGACATTGTGTTACCTAAAGAAGCTTTTTCCATTGGCAAACGGCAGTTTCGATAAAGAGTTCTGCCTCTGCCTTTAATTCTTCCCCTAATGAGATTTTCAGCCATAAACCAAACCAGAGAATATCCACACTGTAAGAAAATCCATCTTGAATTGAAACTGAGATGTTTGGGAGGCCGACTTCTGCAGTAATTGGACACTTTGACAACAACAAAACAAGGTAAAAAAAACCCTCTGGGAGTCGCAATTGTTTTTTTTGTTTTTTTTTTATACAAGCTTGTGCGGCGCCTCGGAGATTTATCTGATACCACAAAAAATACTGGCCAGCCGTATTATTAGGTACTTCACCGCAGCATATGATCATTTTATGAATCATTTTATAGTCATTTGTTATTCATTTGGCCAAGACTGCGCGACTTTTGTTGGAGTGAGGCAGGATTTCAAAATATACTCGCGCAAATGATGATGTAATTCTGTTTAATTTAACTTTGTAAGATGATCTTGACACGATTGTTCAAAAGTGTCTCGTCGATGTGACATTGAAATACACAAGCAGGAAAACAGGTCGAGCCCAATAAGTCAATAGGAAGAAATACTCATTCTACAAGTTCAATTCTCTCTGACACAGATGGAAAAGCATCGTTGTTTCTTCATTAATACATACATATATCTCTTTTAAACTCTCTACACCTTTTCACACTTTTCAGTCAATTAAGTACAATTAAGACTTATTTTGACCATTTTGCTACAGAAAAGCCAATGTTTTTATCCATAACGCAGAAATTCAGTTCATATTTTTGTACTATTTTGCCAGTGGAGTAAAGATGTCACAATATCAGATTTCACTGTTACATTTATTGTGAGAAGAAACATCACAATTCAACGATTATTCACGATTATTGACGATTATTGGAACGTGACAAAATCAAAGCGAAATCCTCCGTTTGCTTTCGTTCTAATACATGGTCACTGTTCCATTAGCACTGGACAAACTTTCTGAAGGCAAAAGTCACGTTATTGTGATAGAAACTCACTTTACTTTTGCATGTACTTTTTGGGCTCCAGATTGAATAGAAATGACATCATTTTGCTTCGAAAATGGTCACGATTATTCGTTTTTACGATTATATTGTGACCTGAATAATGACAATTATCGATTAACAGGTTCATTTTGACATTTCTACAGTGGACTAAGCTTATATACTTTTAATTTAGTGATGCAGAACCCAATGATACAATACACTGCAGTAACTTTATACGTGTCGTTTATTCTTCTCTAAGTTCTGCACGGAAGAACCACAGTCAGAGCCAATCTTCTCATCAATTTCACCCAAAATGTCCCCCGCGCCCTCAATGTGCCCCTAAATTGTCCGGCGTGCGCTCTTGCCATTGCACGTTCACGGCGCCCGCTGCGGCGGACCACCGGCTCACATTAAACAAAAACGGCCCCTCTCTGCGGCGCTCCGCCTCGTTTAGTGTTTGTGGTTTAAAACGTCCAATTACGGCCGGGGGCCCGGAGCCGCGCTAAACCCGCTCGGCCATTATTCCACCTGCGTCTGCGCTTCTAAACAAGCGCTTTTTCAAAGTCTATCGCCGCTGGTTACGGCCAATCTGTGCCAGGAACTGACAGGGGGAAGAGAGCGTCGGCAAAGTGACAACGCAGCAAGTGAAGATGGAAGCGAGAGAAGAGAAGAGGGCGGTGGATGGAGAGAGAGAGACGAGAGGAGGAAGAGAGAGGAGGGAGAGAGAGAGACGAGAGGAAGGAGAGAGGAGGGAGAGAGAGAGACGAGAGGAAGGAGAGAGGAGGGAGAGAGAGAGACGAGAGGAAGGAGAGAGGAGGGAGAGAGAGAGACGGAGAGGAAGAGAGGGGAGAGAGAGAGACGAGAGGAAGGAGAGAGAAGGGAGAGAGAGAGACGGAGAGGAAAGAGGAGAGAGAGAGAGAGAAGGAGAGAGAGGCAGAAGATGGGAGAGAAAGGGGAGAGAGAGAAGAGAGAGGAGGGAGAGAGAGAGAGGAGGAGAGAGGGAGAGAGAGAGAGAGAGAGAGGAGGGAGGAAGAGAGAGACAGAGGAGGAGAGAGAGAGAGGATGAGGAGGAGGAGAGAGAGGGCGGAAGAGAGGAGAGGGAGAGAGAGAGGGAGAGAGAGAGACGAGACGAGAGGAGGAGAGGAAGAGAGGAGGAGAGAGAGGAGGACGAGAGAGGAAGAGAGAGAGGAGGGAGAGAGAGAGGACAGGGAGAGGAAGGAGAGGAGGAGAGGACGGAGAGAGAGAATTCGAGAGGAGGAAGAGAGGTTAATTTGGTCATCCAGGGTTTTTACAAAACAGGAGTGCTTTACGCTTGGCGGTGGAGGAAAGTGGAGAAGTTTCAGACAGAAACGTGTTCGCTTCATTAACATTAAAAACAGAGAGCCAATCTACTTTTTTAATAACAGATCTGTGTAAATCCTCGCTTTGTAACAACAAACACAGAGAATTAAGGTTCAATTTGTATTTTTTTTATTCCGTTATGTCTAAATATCAGCTGCATCTCTTTTACAGATTTCAAGAGAATAAAATGATAAACGTTATGACAGATTATAGTGGGATATTTGTTGGTAATGTTTCCAAAATGCTGCAGTTTTTTTGTTTTTTTTGGTTTATATGACATTAATAAGCTTCTGCCTGCACTTGGGTCATGGATCCATTTCGTTTTTTTCTGTTTTTAGATAAAATTGTCCTTTTTTTTTTGTCTCCCATTTCATAACAGTGAATCAAAACAAACTGTTCAAGCGAGATTTGAACTGCAACCTCTAGCCGTTGGGGTGAACACTGTGCAAAAGTTAAACCGCCAGGCGACTCAGACAATCAAACAGTATTTTTTTTACAAAGCACAAAAACACACACATCAAATCAAAATATTTCCTGTTTCGGTGGGAAAAAAAGCTTAAAACTAACTGAAAAACCCGTCTCGCTCCAGCGGCAAATAAAGCGATGCATCAAATCAAATTTTTAAAAAGCTTAAAAAAACACACACACACGGCACAGCAGTAGAAAATCAAAACAAAGCGGTTTGGATTCAGGTGCGACTCACTGTTTGGAGCAGAACTTATGAACAGAACGACGCTTCTCTTTCGTGTGTATTTCGAATGAATATACGTTTTTCTTCTGCGTCACTCCTTTTTGAGAAAGGAGTGCGCAGAAGAAGCGATGCGAGAGGATGTAAACGATTCCGTAACATGTTCTTCGCCAATGAATCAATCAATTTTAGCCATTTCCAAATGTCATTTTCAGGTTCGTTCGAGTCTTCTTCGTCTCTTATTGTATTCTTATTTTAGCATTTAGTCTATATTTTTAATTACTGTTAATATTATACTGCTCTGTGTTGCACTTCAGCGCCCAAGCAAGTTCCAAATTTGTGACTTTTGGTCTCCAACAGTGGCATAAAACAGTCCTGCTGTTTTTCAAGGGATTTTTGAGTCATAAAAATACCTGTAATGCCAGTTTAATACCGTATTGTGCAAACACAGTGGCAAAGCAATTACATTCCCATAGCGACAAGAGGGTGGCACACAAAGTGGATCTTTTAAATGTAAATTGGATGGATCCCAGACTCAGCGAGGACATCAAATCTGATCGTTTAACACTTTATTGGGAGTATTAGTGATAGATCTAACCAATTTGGCGCATGCATCTGATTATTTTCCTTTTCAATGCCACAATTGTTCAACTAAATGTTTCAGAATCTTTTGAAAAATCGCTCAATAATTCTGAAATGGTTTGATCCTTTCTTGAGCGAAGAGCTATGGAGGTAAATGGGAGAGCGACATTTTAGAACGGCATTCAATTTGTCTGAATGGTATCACCCGGCAGGAGCTTGTTCCTGCTCGTGAGCAGGGGGGGGGGGGGGGGCGCGGGGCGCGGGGGTTGGGCCATGCTGTGTGCTGCTGCTGCTACGCTTAGCCGCTAATGGAAGAGCGCTGGGAGCCGGGCCAACGGTAATGATGACACGGAGACGCCGGCACAAAAACACATACGACTAATGTGCCAAACAGCGTGGGCCCTGTGTGTGGAGCATTATCCGGCTAATACGCTAATGTGCTAATGCCGCTAATGTGCTAATGGGGACGGACATTTCAGTTATGAGATATTCAATGCGAAGGCTACATAAAACACACACCGGGAGTTCTTATGTGGCTGCTGTGGGCCGGCTCGTGGCGATCACAACCCATTACATCGGCAAAAGTAAAGGGTGGGAATCTTTGCCAAGTTCATTGTTTTAACAAGCTAACTTTTTAGTTTCCCGCGGCTCAAACAATGACCGTAATTAAGTAGTCCTAAGTGTCTACAACCCGATTTTTTTATTTCTTGTATTCTAGTTCAGGGAAATCATCACCAGACTCACGTTCATTACGATTATGCGCGTTTACGTTAGCATGTTGGGGCAAGCTAGCTTTTGTCGCGAGTAACGTGTGCGTTGCAGTCGATACACCATTTTAAGTTCTGAAGTGATGTGACGCTAAAGTGGCGAGGGAACAACGCGGTTTTAAACGTTTTTAAATCGATTTCATTCCGTTCAACTGCCTAATATTTTAATTAATAGTGATTTCGTGAAGTACTTTGAATTGCCGTGTGTACAAATAAACTTGCCCCGCCTTAATGGAGGTGCATATTACTCATGTTTTGGCTAAATCAGAGAAGAACATTAAATTAAAACTGACATAAGAGCATTTTTACCATCCTCATAGTTGTTTTTTCGAGCCAACAGTTAATGTGAAGATGTTGTGTGGTTAGATAAGTACAGCAGGAACCGCGGACCCTTGCTGTCAACATTTGTGCAACTTCCTGTGAGATTTTATGATAATTTTATGGTAATTCGATACAATGGATACACAAACACAAGCCTTATTAGTGAGTGAAACAGTCGCCGAAAACAACCGAAAGCATTCAAAAACATTCAGAAATAAAACATCTCCACGGTAAATGAAAAAGGGTGCGTGTTCTACTGAAGCATGCGTCACATAAACACGGCCACAAAAACCAGAGAAAAAGATGACGGTGAAGAAAAATACAAGGTTTGATCAAACAGAAGGAGACTGGGGTCTACCTGAGCACCTCTGAGAGCGAGGAGTCACTGTCGTCAGACCTGCAGCGGACAGAGAGGCCAGGAAAAGACCAGGGTTAGACCGGGTAAAGACCGGGGTTAGACCAGGGTTTGGAAACAGGGTTTGGAACAGGGGTAAGACCAGGGTTTAGACCGGATCAGAGTCAAAACAGGATCTGACTCTGAACCACAACCACACAGAGAAAAGGCTAGGAGAGGGTATAGACTAGGGTAAGGATCAGGGCTAGACCGGGTTTAAACCAGGATCAGACCCGGGTCTGAGCCACAGTAAAAAGAGCGAGTTGCATTAGACCAGGGTTTAGTTCAGGGTTTAGACAGGTTTAGAACCAGAGTTTTAGACCAGAGTTTAGACCAGAGTTTAGACCAGAGTTTAGGCCAGAGTTTAGACCAGAGTTTAGGCCAGGGTAAAATCAGGTGTAGACCAGGGTTAAAACCAGGTGTAGACCAGGGTTAAAACCAGGGTGTAGACCAGGGTTTAGAACAGATTCATCCGGATTAGACCAGAACCATCTTTAGACCCAGGGCCAGGGTTGGACCAGGGTTGGACCAGGGTTGGACCAGGGTTGGACCAGGGTTGGACCAGGGTTGGACCAGGGTTGGACCAGGGTTAGACCAGGATTAGACCAGGGTTAGACCAGGGTTAGACCAGGGTTAGACCAGGGTTAGACCAGGGTTAGACCAGGGTTAGACCAGACAAAATGAAGAGACCGTTTGAGGGATTAGTCACATTTACACCGCTGGATGGCAGATGATGGTAAAAGATGTCGTACTTGTGGAGTTTGAAATGGTAAATTGCATTGACGGGAATATTTCTCAAAGTATCATGCATTTGTTCTATTATTAACACAATCACACTGAGAAATAACAAGTCCGAACAAGAAACGCAGCCTGATCTGAACATTTTTCTCAAGCAGAGCACATTTTGAATCACATTTAAAGAGTATCCAACACAGCTAAACAAACAACAAGCTATTTCATCCACATTTTTAGCGACTATTTTAACTATTTGGCGTTTGCGTGACTTCTAAATCGTCTAAATTCTCAAGTCCAAAAGGTGCTGTGCCCGATTTGTCTCACGCTATCTTCGGGTCTGGATGATTTGCCGTCACGGTAAAGCTAACGACAACTAGCATGCTAAAAGCGGACTTCCAGCTTCGCGAAAGGATAAACAGCTCTATAATTCGATGCAGACAGCAACCCGCGGTCTAATTTTCACTTTCAGAGCTGCTTTCACACACATCTGTGCTGGGGAAAAACAGATTTGAGTTTATCACATGAAAAAGATCAAGCACAACCCCTTTAAACGCCCCTTTTCTGCTATAATCAATTAAAAAATACAGTTCTATTAATCAGAAGTAGTTAAAGTGCATTATATAACTTTTTCATGGAGTTGTTGTCACTTTGTCTGGAATGTTCCACGGTACGGGATGTCATTTATGAATCTATCTCCGCGGAGACAAGCAGTAGCCAATGTTACAGGCAGGATCTGTGGCGCGGCGAGGCCCTTTGGTTGCAAGAATTCATGTTTATCGAGTCGTTTTTTGAGCAATGAAACAAATTAAAACCGACGCAAGAGAGACGGAGGCGAGCGGGTCAGCGCGCTGCACCAGAAAAGTGACATAGTGCACCTTTAAATGCTGATCTAGTGCTTTCCAAAGTTTGTCCGTAGCCCCCGGCAATATCAAACACAAAACAACGGGAGTATTTTCCTTCCCCAAATGGAAAGAAAAATGCCGTATTATGGAGGATTGTGGTCCAAATCGCCGGCCTGCACTCACCGCTATCGAGGGACTCTAACCGTAAAACTGCAGCTTTAACCGCCAATAAAAACGGCACCACAGTGTAAATATTTCACAGCCCCAGGTTTCGATCTGCGGCATGAAATATTTAAACGCCGACGTGCCTTTGGGGGCCGCAGCGAAGAGGCGACAGAAGCTCATATATATTTCGGTATTTACTGTCAGCTAACGGGGGATATTAGCATAATGTTGTCTGTGCTTTTGAATGTAAGAGCGAGCTTAAAAGAGGATCGTGTGAGTTACACCTTAAACCGCACGTGCAGCTGTTCTTTCCATCTTCTCAATCCGTCTGTAATCCCTGAACATGAAACATTACATTACAGGGAAAGAATAACTCTGACTGCGTTCACATTAGTCCGGGTTTAGATCCAAGTTTAGTCTCAGTTTAGTCCTTCTGTTGCTGTGTGACAGTGTCATGGACGGATTCTGTTTTGGAGGTAAATGCCCTGAAGGTGCGCTGTGTAACGTCGCCACACGTCTTACACAGTGAACCTTCAGGGATGTTCTCTTTCTTCTTCTTCAGTTATTTTTAATGGCGGTTGGCAGCCAGCTGAAAAGGAGCATTTACCGCCTCCTACTGTAGTTGTACGTCTAACTTCTGCGTCTTCTTCTTCATTGGTGTTTTATGGCAGTTGGTACCCATAAAGTGTTACATTACCGCCACCTACTGTAGTTGTACGTCTAACTTCTTCTTCTTCATTGGTGTTTTATGGCGGTTGTGTATCCATAAAGTGTTACATTACCGCCACCTACTTTGTAGTTGTACGTCTAACTTCTGCGTCTTCTTCTTCATTGGTGTTTTATGGCAGTTGGTACCCATAAAGTGTTACATTACCGCCACGCTACTGTAGTTGTACGTCTAACTTCTTCTTCTTCATTGGTGTTTTATGGAGGTTGGTATCCATAAAGTGTTAACATTACCGCCACCTACTGTAGTTGTACGTCTAACTTCTTTCTTCTTCATTGCGTGTTTTATGGCGGTTGGTATCCATAAAGTGTTACATTACCGCACCTACTGTAGTTGTACGTCTAACTTCTGCGTCTTCTTCTTCATTGGGTGTTTTATGGAGGTTGGCATCCATAGAGTGTTACATTACCGCCACCTACTGTAGTTTGTACGTCTTCAAAGTATGAGATGTTATTGCTTCGCCTGGAATGTTGCGCCGTTATGGGCATTAAACCTACACGTTTCTGGCCTGTAACTCGGTCTTTTGGTCGTCGCTTGCTGGTGTTATTTTTTGCGTCATTTCTACCAAAGAGCTCTTCTTGGTGTCGGACTTTTACGCGAATGTTTCATCTTTTTTCAGATGTCGTGATCGCATTGAAAGTATCTTATAAAAGCCTCACCGAGCTGTGTCCTCCTCTCTGCACCGTGGAATGGGAATAATCTACAAAAGACCGTGAATTGGGAGTTGCTATGTCACTTGATGAATTCAATAAAATTATTTTTTAATAAGTGCGGTGATTGAGAATTGTTCATGTTTGTCCTGAGAGAGCTGTTTTTACATTGTAATATTTTGTGATTTTCTGTACTTGTGCTGATGTGTGCTGCGTCTGAATATCCACGGGACCTCCAGGTCAAATCAAATCAAATCAATAAAATAGCAATGCGAGAAACATGATCATTCAAAATAGTGTTGCGGCAGAAAAAGTTTTAGTTTGGCTGCGTAGGCTGGTTTGCTCCTGGTTTGTTCTGTTGGTTTGATCATGTTCTAGTCCTGCTTTGGTCCTGCTTTGGTCTGCTTTGGTCCTGGTTTTGGTCCTGGTTTGGTCCTGCGTTGGTCCTGCGTTGGTCCTGCTTTGGTCCTGCTTTGGTTCCCTGCTTTGGTCCTGCTTTGGTCCTGCTTTGGTCCTGGTTTGCTCCTGGTTTGCTGTTTCCTGGTTTGGTCCTGGTTTGCTCCTGGTTTGCTCCTGGTTTGCTCCTGGTTTGCTCCTGGTTTACTCCTGGTTTACTCCTTTGGTTTGATCATGTTCTAGTCCTCGTTTTGCTCCTGGTTTGCTCCTAGTTTGCTCCTGGTTGGCCCTTTGGTTCGGTCATGTTCTAGCCCTGGTTTAGTCCTGGTTTAGTCCTGGTTTAGTCCTGGTTTAAGCCTGGTTTAAGCCTGGTTTAAGCCTGGTTTAAGCCTGGTTTAAGCCTGGTTTAAGCCTGGTTTAGTCCTGGTCTTGTCAAGGTTGAGTTCCAGGTTTAGTCACGCATTCCCTTGTTGACTAAATTTCCTGAAAATGTCAGAATTTGTGCCGAAACCTTTCACAACCTCACAAAACAAATCAACAACACAAGCGTAAAATTGGAACTTCTCTCGAAAACAGTACATTATTTCCAATCTTTGTAATATCTGTGAAAATTGGAGGTTTCTGGCAGTGACTTTAATCCTGTGATCATTTATTAAGAGGAAGACTCGGCTGTGTGGATAGAAATGGGGCAATGAAACTTTTACAATCAGTGAGTCGCATTCAGCTAACGAGCACAAAGTCACATTACAGTCGTCATGGAGATAAGACCAGACCAAAACCTTCAACTCTACAAAAGTATAAATAAAGAATCACTGAACATTTTTAAGTAACACAAAGGCAGGTGCCTTTTGATCCTTGGTTTTGATCCTTGGTTTGATCCTTGGTTTTGATCCTTCCTCTGTTTGATCCTTGTTTGATCCTCGGTTTGATCCTCGGTTTGACCTCGGTTTGATCCTCGGTTTATGGTTTGGTTTATCTCGGTTTGATCCTCGTTGATCTTTGATCCTCGGTTTTGATCCTCGGTTTGATCTTCGGTTTGATCTTCGGTTTGATCCTCGGTTTGATCCTCGGTTTGATCCTCTGGTTTGATCCTCGGTTTTTGATCCTCGTTTGCGGTTTGATCCTCGGTTTGATCCTCGTCGGTTTGATCTCTCGGTTTGATTCCTCGGATTGATCCTCGGTTTGATCCTCGGTTTGATCCTCGGTTTGATCCTCGGTTTGATCCTCGGTTTGATCCTCGGTTTGATCCTCGGTTTGATCCTCGGTTTGATCCTCGGTTTGATCCTCGGTTTGATCTCTGGTTTAGCCCAGTTTAGTTCTGTTCTAGTCCTGGTAATGAGTTCCAATCGAGTTAGTGAATCACAACTCATCGATTATTGGAATCACTGTCAACTAATTTAGAAATCGTATAATCGTTATCGGTTCCATACGCCGACTGGTTTTATGACTCAGGAGCAGGAATTACTTTTTTACACCTTGTCAAATAAATGTGTAAAAGTGTATTTTATTGATTTTTGGCTTCTTTAAATACAAACAGAAAAGATAAATCCAAAAGCAAATTGTTAAGTAGTTCATTTTTTTTTTCTTAAACAGGGAAACCAAGGCTGCCTTCTCCCCCTGGTGCATTGTGGGCCACGGCACAAACCCTGAAAACAAATATTCCTCCTCATTTCTCTCCCAGACTGAATTGAAAATGGCATCTGTGACACTAACAAGGGACGAGCGCAGACCCTGGAGGGACGAGCGTCTCAAAATGTGGTACCAGTCAGCGATTAGTTCTGTTGTTTTTAACCAAATAAAGGTTGAAATGTGGCGACTGAATGTTTACAAATATGTATGTATGTATGTATGTATGAATGTATGTGTGTGTGTATGTGTGTGTGTGTGTGTGTGTGTGTGTGTGTGTGTATTATTGATGAAAATCTGAAATAGTTTTTTTTCTATTTTGACATTTTGATTTAATAATGTCACAGTGTTTCTAGAGCTGCAGCGGGCGTCGAAAAGTGCCGGACTGCCGCCCACGTTATGAGTGACAGGCAGATTCAACCAATCACAGTGAACGCTCGAACAGCATTAGTAATAATGTAATCATAATAATCATAATAATTATCATAATTATCATCATCATCACAAAGCTACAGTATAAAAGTAGTGGTGGAACTAGATCTGATCCAGTCCTGGTTCAGACCTGGTCCAGACCTGGTCCAGTCCTGGTCCAGTCCTGGTCCAGTCCTGGTTTAGCCCTGGTTTAGCCCTGGTTTAGCCCTGGTTCGGTCCTGATACGGTCCTGATTCGGTCCTGGTTCGGTCCTGGGGTGGTCCTGGTTTGGTCCAGATCTAGTCTTCATGGAGACCTGGACCAGCACCTGTAAAGTGGCCCTTCTGCCTTCATTTCTTATTGGTCAATAGCGTTTCATTTCTTATTGGTCAAGAGCTTTTCCTTTCATATTGGTCAATAGCGTTTCATTTCTTATTGGTCAATAGCTTTTCATTTCTTATTGGTCAATAGCGTTTCATTTCTTATTGGTCAAGAGCTTTTCATTTCGTATTGGTCAATAGCGTTTCATTTCTTATTGGTCAATAGCTTTTCATTTCTTATTGGTCAATAGCTTTTCATTTCTTATTGGTCAATAGCTTTTCATTTGTTATTGGTCAATAGCTTTTCATTTCTTATTGGTCAATAGCTTTTCATTTCTTATTGGTCAAGAGCTTTTCATTTCTTATTGGTCAATAGCTTTTCCTTTCTTATTGGTCAATAGCGTGTCATTTCGTATTGGTCAATAGCGTTTCATTTGTTATTGGTCAATAGCTTTTCATTTCGTATTGGTCAATAGCTTTTCATTTCTTATTGGTCAATAGCTTTTCATTTCTTATTGGTCAAGAGCTTTTTATTTCGTATTGGTCAATAGCTTTTCCTTTCGTATTGGTCAATAGCGTTTCATTTCTTATTGGTCAATAGCTTTTAATTTCTTATTGGTCAATAGCTTGTACAATCCTGGGCGGTACTTTGTGTAAAAAGGTTGAATTCACGCCTTGAAACCAATAAACGAGTGTCCAATTAAAAACAGGCAAATACAGAGGATTAATGAAGATGACTCGCTTAATGCAAAACCAATAGACGGCAGATTAAGCAGACGCTTCTCAAAACAGCCAGAATTGATTGTGGATTGTTTATTCTGGAGGTTTTTAATGATTTTTGAAAGCACCTACACAGAACATTTTAATCTATTGAAAATATAACGTTCTGCATGATTTACAATTTGTGTAAGTTTAGTCCTCCGTTAAAAGTTGAATGTTGTAAAATCGGGAACCATTATTTCTCCTGCACACACACAACCGCCGCTTTGCTTTGGTGGAGTCAAGTGGCGTTTGGTGTTAAGAATCAGGAAAGGAAAGCACATCTGCATAAACCTGCTCAAACAACAGAACAGTCCAAATCTGCTGAGGCTCCGACATTAACGCAACAACAAACGACACGGCACAGAAGCATTGTTGCCTCTGAGTCTGGCATTTAACGCTTTTATCCTTTATTAGCGCTTAATCTCTTGTGATTATCATACGAATATAACGGACTCGAGGGAAACGACTACAACAGGTCTCGTTCTCTGATTGTTTTAGTAATCGACCATTCAAGTCCTCGACAACTATTTCTATTGTTCATTGAGACGTTTTAAATACTTTACCAACCAAATAAAGGTTGAAATGTGGTGACAGAAGACTTCTAGATAGAGAATATTTAAGAATTAAATGCATTATTGATTTAAATCTCAAATTTTGCTTTATTAATGCCACTGTTTGTTGTAAAAAAAAAGTCTTTCCGTTTGTGTTTTAGAGTCAGTTTAGTCCAGATTATGATTATTAAAATACACGATTATTTCTATAGTTGACGCGAATCTACGCCATCTTTATTATTCTTTTATTGACAAAAGACGCAGACAGTAAACAACACGATATGGATCAAGATCGTTCCAAAACTGTTCAGGAAAGGTCCAAATGTGTACTTTTTATGTATTTAGTTTTAGTAGTTGGGTATTTATTTCGTTTTTTGACAATCCTAGTTCAAGGCGCGCACTAAAACTGACCATAAAGTGTAACAGAATAAAGATTTAAATAAAGTTCCTTAGTAAAACTGATGAATGTGCATATAAACAAATAACTAGTGCTTATTAACTCATTATAATTGGTATACGAAGGGACTATTTTGTCATTTTATACCCTTTAAGATAAGATTACACTGCGTTTTATTTACTTTTATGAGTTTTTATGAGACTATATATACTTCATATTGTCCAAAAGAACACACGCTAAAGTACAGCTTGTTTGCTTCATGTCCCACCTCTTCCTCGGACCTCACAGTAACAGAGGAACGCGGTAACGGTTGAAGGTGAAGGTGAGAAGTTGCAGGAGTGCGTGTGATACTGACTTGTCCAGAGCGGAGCCTTGGGCCTGGTTACTGGTCAAGCGGGAGAAGACGTTGCGGTCGTTCCTGGTCCGGAGCGGAGGAGACGAGGGAGGCGTGTAGCCTTCGGTCGGCCTGGAGGAGGAGGAGGAGGAAGGGGAGGAAGAGGAGGAGCAAAGTGTTTACAGCCATCCTTACATACAGTATATCTCTGCACGGTTTTCACTGAGCTAAAATACGGAATATGTCATTTAAATGCTTTGAAAATGTCCTTTTGCCGCACTATTTTGTGTCCGTTCTGTTACATTCCTGTTAATGAAAGCAAACTTTTGATTTGACCATTTTACATCTTGTTTTGTGTTACTTCGCCGGTCCGGAATGTTGAAGGTCGTAACGGACGGCTCTAAGTACACTTCAAATGGTGCAAAACTCTGGTGCCAGGCTCTGAAGGTCTCACAGGACCCCCAGAACGTCCCACAGGACCCCCAGAACGTCCCACAGGACCCCCAGAACGTCCCACAGGACCCACAGGACCCCCAGAACGTCCTACAGGGCCCCCAGAACGTCCCACAGGACCCCCAGAACACTTTTAGAGCACTTCACGGACAGTGCATCCTGTAGCTTTTGACTCCTCTGGTCCTGGTCCTGGTCCTGGTCCTGCAGTCTGAACCTGCCCATAGTCCCCAAAAAAAAAGGTTCAAAACTGTCCTTTCGGGCTAAAGTCCAAGAACTATGGGAAGCCCCGCCCACATCTCTCCATCCTTTAAAAAGTCACTTCTGTTCAGAAAAGCGATGCCGATTTTACTTATTGTTGCTGTAATTTTGGTGCTTTTTAACAGTGAAACGCGCTAAATGAATAACGCTTACTTACTTCTGCGTTTGCCAAAGTAGCTGTTGTGTTGCGTGTACTGCTGCAGTCGCGTGTACTGCAGTCGCGTGTACTTCCTATATGTTCTGCACTCGGGAGTTGCTCTGGGTCCGAGTCCGTACCTGTACGAGCGGTCGTAGGATTTCCTCCTGGTCAGCGGAGAAGTGTCGTACCCTCGAGACTGACGCGGGCTGGAACGCACACAGAAACAACAGGACATCATTAGGAAGGATGAAAGCGACCTTCTCCTCCGCGTCGCCCGCTCCGTCTGACACGTTTTCGGGTGAGTTTCCTTATTGCACGGATTCACATTTATAAAACCATTTTCTTTTTGACTGTTAAAGCTGTGCGCCGGTTTAGCGCCCGCGGTGACTGTCTAATTTCAGTGATTTTTTTTGGCGTTTCCCTGCAGCGCTCTGTAACCCGCCTGCGCCGTGCCCGTGGCGGAGGTGGGCGGCGGGCACAAACCAACTGCAGACTCAACTTACAAACTTTTGACGAGACATTTTAAGCTTTTAGTCGAGTATTTACTGTGTATTTTTTGTAGTTACGAAGCTCAAACACTGACATGAGCCTCCTCACGACACAAGAGCATGCAGATGACATAACCAGGCCACGTTACAAGTCAGATCTGTCAGAGAGGCGACGCCACTTAAAAGAATGCATGTTTTATCAGCAACAAAAACACCGGTAATTGAATATATGCCACATACATTTGTTATTATAAAACTACTATACACATAAATGTTTTATTATAATCATCATAAACGTTATACTATATGAAAATGCCTTTAAAAAAAAAAGAAAAAAAAGAAGGTGAAATAATTAAATCAAAATGTCAAAAAAGAATACACTTTTTCAGATTTTCATGAATAATCCGCTTTATTCGTAAATATTCTGCATATTTTAGCCTTTATTTTGTTGCTAATATGTTTAAAAGATAAACCAAACGCTGACTAAAATAGCTGCAAGTGTCAGCGCTGTCCACCCTGTTTAATGCCCTACTGCGGAACATCCCCCCCAGTTTAAAAGACTCACAAAGTGTGTCCGCGCACGGGCAGGCTGATGGTCCTGGAGGCTCTGTCCCGGTGCAGCGGCTCGCGCAGGGACAGACTGAAGCTCACGGAGCCCAGACCGTCCTCCTGGATGTCGGTCAGCGAGGCCAGAGACTTGGTGATGTACTGCGCTTTACTGCTACTACTGCTGCTACTACTGCTACTGCTACTGCCATCCACCGTCGGACCCAAGTACTCTGCAGAGATGGCCTTGATCTGCACGGACAGGCGGGGCTCCGACTGCGACACACGACAGGCGAATACACGAAATGAACAAAACTTTAGGGCAAATACTGTATAACGTCAGTGGCTACTTAAGTAAAAGTACAGATACAGGGGCAAAAATACTCAAGTAGCGCATTAAAAAAGTAAAAGTATTATCAGTAGTGAAGTAAAAGGGAAATGTATGTACTGTAAAATGTACTTCAGTTAAGTACAGAGCATAAACACTGATACAAGACAAACCGATGCTAAACTAATACAAGACTGCAAATGTGTGTGTTCTAAAATAGGCTTACACTGCCCCCTTGTGGATGGAGTTATGAATGCCAGTTTGCAGTTACACATTTGCTCAACAGGATTTGTACTTGGGAAATGTACAGTACTTGAAGAAGTATTGATTGTTTGACAAACCTGCATGACCTTCAGCTTGAAATCATCTTGACTGTTCGACTCTTTCATCTGTGACACGCTGCGGGCAGAAAGAGGAAGGTCAGAGCAGGGCCCGGGTCCACAAAGCCCCCTGACACCTGGGCCCACAAAGCCCCCTGACACCCGGGTCCACCAGCCCCCTGACACCCGGGTCCACAAAGCCCCCTGACACCCGGGTCCAAAAGCCCCCTGACACCCGGGTCCACCAGCCCCCTGACACCCGGGTCCACAGCCCCTGACACTCGGGTCCACAAAGCCCTGACACCGGGTCACAAAAGCCCCCTGACACCCGGGTCGACCAGCCCTGACACCCGGGTTCCAAAAGCCCCTGAACACCGGGTCCCAGACCCCCGTGGCACCGGGTCACCAACCCTGACGGGTCCACCGCCTGACACCCGGTGTCCCAGCCCCTGACACCGGGTCACCGCTGAACCCGGTCCACAAGCTCCCTACACCCGGGTCAACAGCCCCCTGACAGCCCGGGTCCACCAGCCCCTGACACCCGGGTCCCAGCCCCCTGACAACCGGGTTCCACAAATTGCCTCCTGACTCCCGGGTCCACAAAGCCCCCTGACACCCGGGTCATCAAAGCCCCTGACACCGGGTCCACGCAGCCCCTGACACCCGGGTTCCACAAAGCCCCCTGACACCGGGTCCACCAGCCCCCTGACAACCGTGGTACTAAATATGGTGATGCAGTATGGATATTTTGTGGTAACTTGTGGGAGGAGAGTACTTTTAGTGTTGTGGAGTAGGAGTGGGAGGAGAGTACATGTAGACGGAGAGTACATGGAGGAGGAGAGTAAATGGAAGGAAAGTACCATGTAGGAGGAAGTACATGTAGGAGTACATAGAGGAGGAGAGTAATTGGAGGAAGGAGGTACATGGAGGAGGAGAGTACATGGAGGAGGAGAGTATACATGTAGGAGGAGAGTACATTAGGAGTACTAGAGGAGGAGAGTACATGGAAGAGGAGAGTACATGTAGAAGAGAGTAACAATGGAGGAGTTGAGAGTACATAATGGAGGAGGAGAGTACATGTAGGAGGAGAGTACATGGAGGAGGAGAGTACATGGAGGAGGAGAGTACATGGAGGAGAGAGTACATGGAGGAGGAGAGTACATTGGAGGAAGGAGAGTACAATGGAGGAGGAAATAGAAAAAAAAGGTTTACAATGGGAAGGAAAAGGAGAGTAATGGATGGAGCAGAGTACATGGAGGAGGAGAGTACATGGAGGAGGAGAGTAATGGAGGAGCAGAGTACAGATGGTCAGGAGGAGAGTAACATGGAGGAGGAGAGTACATGTGAGGTAGAGTACATGTAGAGGAGGTACATGTAGGAGGAGAGTACATGGAGGAGGAGCGTACATGGAGGAGGAGAGTACATGAGGAGGAGAGTAATGTAGGAGGAGAGTACATGGAGGAGGAGAGGTACATGTAGGAGGGAGAGTACATGTAGGAGGAGAGTAATGGAGGAGGAGAGTACATGTAGGAGGAGAGTACATGGAGGAGCAGAGTACATGGAGGAGGAGAGTACATGAGAGGAGAGTACATGTAGGAGGAGAGTACATGGAGGAGGAGAGTACATGTAGGAGGAGAGTACATGGAGGTAGGAGAGTACATGGAGGAGGAGAGTACAATGGAGTACATGAGGAGAGTACATGGAGGAGGAGAGTACATGAGGAGGAGAGTACATGGGGAGGGAGTACATGGAGGAGGAGAGTAATGGAGGAGGAGAGTACTATGGAGGAGGAGAGTACATGTAGGAGGAGAGTACATGGAGGAGGAGAGTACATGTAGGAGGAGGACATGGAGGAGGAGAGTACATGTAGGAGGAGAGTAATGAGAGGTACATGGAGGAGGAGAGTACATGGATGGAGGAAGAGTACATGGAGGAGGAGAGTACATGGAGGAGGAGAGTACATGGAGGAGGAGAGTACATGGAGGAGAGAGTACACCTGCAGTCGGAGGCCTGGCTTGAACTCGGAGGGCTCGTCGTCTGTGCTCACGTAGCCGTTTTCTGAGACACAAACAAAGAGCTCAGGTACAAAGTGTCTTGAGCCACTGATGGTCTGCTCTGAAGCTCTGAAGCTCTGAAAGCTCTGAAGCTCTGAAGCTCTGAAGCTCTGAAGCTCTGAAGCTCTGAAGCTCTGAAGCTCTGAAGCTCTCTGGTTTGACTGGTTTAGTTGCTGCTTTCACAGACCCAATCCGATCTCTCATGACGAGATTAAACGAGCCAAGTCAGGTTCAGTTCTTCTGGAGGTTTAAACTTGTTTTATTCATAATCTATTATATAACTCATTAATAATGCCCGCTCTTTTCCGCCCACGCTCACAGCCCCGCTCTTTCTTGCCTCCGCCTTTTTTTCTTCTCCTTGCTTTGTTCGCTCCAGTCTCGCTCTTCTGTCTCCGCTCCAAGCCTAGTCCTAGTCTCTCAGCCCTTGTCCAGTCCTAGCGCAGTCCTGCTCCATGCCCTGCTCAGCCTCCTGCCCAGTTTCCGGCTGCTTCTAGCCCCTCCGCTCTCAGTCTCTTGCTCCAGAGCCCCTGCTTCCCTGTTCATTTTTCCAGTTCTCGCTCTCCTCATTCTTTTCCGCCGTCGCTCCTAGCCCCGCTCCTCAGTCCTTGCTCCGCCTCTGGCATCCAGCTCCCTGCTCGCCTTTTCATGTCTCAGCTTTGTCCTGTTCGGTCAGCCGCTCGCTTCCAGTCCCGCCCGTCTCAGCTCTCCGCTCGCATTGTCCGCTCTGCCCCGCTCCCGTCTTTCCAGTCCCTGCTCCACCTTTACGTCGCGCCACGCCCCGCCCTCCAGCCCGCTCGCCTGCTCCAGCCCTGCTCCAGCTCCAGCCCTAGTCCAGCCCTGAGTCCAGCCTAGTCCCATCCTGCTCCAGCCCTAGTCCAGTCCTGCTCCAGTCCTGCTCCCTCGCTCCAGTCCCGCTCCAGTCCGCTCCAGTCTCATCGCGTCCAAGCCCGCTCCGTCCGCTCCAGCCGCTCCGTCTCGCAGTCCAGCTCCGCCGCCCAGTCCGCTGCTCCAGTCCCGCTCCAGTCCCGCTCCAGTCGCCCCTCTCTCAGCGCTCCCGCCCCGCTCCAGCCCTCGCTCCAGCCTGCTCCAGCCCTGTCCAGCCTTAAGTCCAGAGCCTAGTCCAGCCTTCTAGTCCAGCTCCTGCTCACCAAGTCGTCCTCTAGTCCTAGCTCCAGTCCCTCCAGCTCCAGTCCCGCTCCGTCCAGTCCCGCTCCAGTCCTGCTCCAGCCCCGCTCGTCAGTCCAGCTCCAGCCCGCTCCAGTCCTGCTTCAGTCCCGTCCCGTCCCGCTCCCGTCCCGCTCCCGCTGCTCCCCTGCCGCCTGTCAGTCCCTCCCAGTTCCCTCATCCCCGCAGTCCAGTCCGCTCCAGTCCCGCTCCAGTCCGCTCCACGTCCGTCAGCCCCCGCTCTAGTCCGGTCCAGTCCCGGTCCTGGTTCTTACCCTGTGTTACGTTGTGTATGAGCGCCTGTAGTTCTGGTATACACTCGGCCTTCTCTCGGAGCGCGTCGAGGATCATGTGATTCTGAGAAGAGCCAATCACGTCGGTCTGTCTGAGCTGACCCTCCAACAGACGAACCTGAGACTCTCTCTGCGCCACCTGCAGACTCTGCACACACACACACACACGCACACACACACACACACACACACACGCATGCATACACACGCGCCCACGCGCCCACACACACACGCGCGCACACACACGCGCGCATGCATACACACGCGCCCACGCGCATGCATACACGCGCCCACACACACGCGCACACACACACGCGCATGCATACACGCGCACACACACACGCGCATGCATACACGCGCACACACACACGCGCACGCATACACACACGCGCACACACACACACACACGCGCACACACACAAACACAAAAACACAAAAACACCTATAAATGCCAAAAATAAGTGTGTTTAATAAACCAATCCAACATGTTTGTGAGGGCAGTAATGAGCTGCTATTTCCCAACGCCAGCACGTTTGTGATAATGATTATGCTTCACGCACTCCTGTGCAGTCTGAGATAAGAGAAGCTTCATTTGTCCCACAGCGGGGAAATCCCAGCGATGCAACACAGATTAGGCCCATGTAATGTCATTTATGTCATGTGATTTAAACTGGAAACTAAACAGCAACACATTTATAAAAAAGGAAACAAAAGGTTCCTTTTTCATCTTTAAAGCGAACCTTTTCTATGGATGCTTTGAGGAAGTGGTCCAGCAGGTGGCGAGCTTCAGCCAGAGAACAGGAGCTGATGACCACAGAGGTGTCCACTGAGTCCAGCTCATCCTGAAGAGAGACACAAACTATTTAGCCTTTTGGCTCCTCAGAACGAGTGGCGTTGGTTCTGAGCAGGTTCATCTCGTGCCTTGGTCTCCTCGATCTGGACGATCGTGGCCTGGCAGTCGGACAGGCTGTCGTTGATGTAGTCGATGTTTGCGTTCAGGACCTCCATGTCTTCACCTATTTCCTGAAGGAGGCGGTCCTCAGCCTCTGGCCCCTCCCCCTCTGCCATCAGCACCTCCCTTTTGTGGGAAAGAGCTTCCTGTTGGGCAATCAGCTCCTCTCGCTTCTGTCAACAGAACCAGACCAAAGTTATAGATATGGTTTTAACGTAACTCTCCTGTTTGGCCTCCATTGTCCTTACAGCGCCCCCTACAGGTTCAACGACTCATTGAACTAAAATGCAGTTAAGTTTTCTATATTTTTATAGTTTATTTTTTTCATTTTTAAATTTTTATATAAAATTACACTATTAAAAAAACTCATCTAATGTCACAATTGTTTTTATTTGACAAATAAAAATACATGAACGACTTTATTTTGTTGTATTCATGTTTGGAGCGTTCTTTGTGTAAATTATTCATAAACTGGCATGAGGATCCCTGGTGTGACGTCACTTCCTGTCATTTTCTACAGCTTTTTCAACGTTTTCTCCACAAACACCTGCTCGATCGGTGTAAAACTATCATTTATATGTACGACAGGCTTAAATACAGCAAATAGTCAAAACGAGAACATCATAAAAACCTGTCATACGCCAATAAAGTGACCTTCGCGTTGTGCCGATTCCTTTGGTACCTTTATGAGCCGGTCCATGTCGGCCTCCACGTTGGCGATGGTCATCCTCTGCATCACGATGTCCCTGATCCTGCGCTCCAGCGTCTGCCACTTCTGTCGGGCCAATTTGGAGGAGGAGCTGGCTCTGTGGGCGGGGCCAAGGTGAGGGAAGAGGGCGGGTTTGCGGGCCAACTTCCTCCTGCTGCTGCGGGAAGGGGAGGAGACGTCCTTTAGCGCGCATTTGACTTTTCACGTTTCGGTGGTTTATAACTGTACTTCTGTGCGGCAGGTCGTTCCGTAATCGTTACCTAGCAACCGTACTGTTAATTTACATGATAGTTCTTATTTGACGGCTTAAAAGGAGTGGCACAACCTTTATTGAATGATTAAACTGACAGAAAAATGTGCTTCTTGTGCTTTGGATGAATTGGACACAAAAGAGTTACGATTATTGTCACGATTGAACGATTATTCACGATTACTGAGACTGTGACTAAACGAGAGTGAAATCTTTCACTTTCTTTCATTTCCACTGTCCAACATGGTGTTATTCCTCAAGTTTGTGACCGACTTTAAAAGGCCAGGTAAAAAGGTAATTTACATTTATCCGTCCGTACAGTTTTACATTTAAGTCTATTTTCTGGACGCTAGATTGAACTAAAAAGCTTCTAAAACTGTCAGGATTGTAACATTTTTTGGTTCTTCTGGTATATCGTGACCTGAAGAATCACGATTGTCTCAGAGCGGTAAAAACCCCAAAAGTGACACAGAACATTTTTAAACTTAAGAGGTTTTAATGAACAACCAATTTCGATGTAAATATATTCAACGAAGACGTTCAAGCCGCATCGTCTGAGCTTCGTCTCGATCAAATGTATTGGAAAGCTCCTCTTCGCAGGCCTTTTGCCATCGAAACAACGAACCAATTATCGGAAAGAAGAGCTGCCACATGAATGAATGATGTTCGTTCAAATAGAATAATTACAAGTGTGAATATAACTAAATATACTGTGTTTTTTCATCCGAACTAATGCCCACTCACTACCTGTGCACAGAGGGTGGTCACAGTAGCGCCCACAAAAGCTAACAACTCTGCCACTGTTACATGAGGTGGAGGAGTGAGCAGAAGCCCTACCCGATGACCCTCGTCCCGTCCATGCTGCCCTCGCTCTCGGCCAGGTACCCCCCGTACACGTTGTTCTTGTTGTTCCAGTGCCGGACCAGGCCGCTGACCGTCGCTCTCCCGGGATCGGGCTCCGACGACGGGGCGGAGGCGGACAGCTCGGCGCCGGAGTCCGGAGACGCGCGCGTCCAGCGCTGGCCCACCCGCCCGGCCGCGCGGTCGGACATGGGCTTGGCCAGTCTCCGCAGGGCGCTCACCTCCTGGGTCTTCCGCCGCAACACCAGCTCCTGCTGCCGCTTCTGGGACTCCAGGGCTCGGATCTGGTACTGGAGCGGGAGACGGGCTCGTTATCGTTTCAACAGGCAGAGACTGGAGGTTACCTGGAGGTTACCTGGAGGTTACCTGGAGGTTACCTGGAGGTTACCTGGAGGTTACCTGGAGGTTACCTGGAGGTTCCCTGGAGGTTACCTGGAGGCTACCTGGAGGTTACCTGGAGGTTCCCTGGAGGTTACCTGGAGGTTACCTGGAGGTTAACTAAAAACTGTTTTGTTTGGCTGTGCATACGACTGAAATGCTTTTCTTTGCACTCTTCTCTTTTATGTCTTATTCTACGGACAGTCTGAAAATGGCACTTTTGAATTAAGATTTTTTGATTTCTGTCACGTCCTTGTGAATTTAATGCATTTTTTTCCTCTCGTGTGAAGCACTTTGAATTGCCTTGTTTACGAATTGTGCTCTACAAATAAACTTGCCTTGCCTTGCCTGAGGGGCTGAAAGCTGCTGGGGGCAAACACTGAATTTACAAATTCACAATTAGTCGAAACGTCTTGATTTTTTAAAAAACATTGTTCAGACGACTCCCTTTGAAGCGTTTTCTACCATTTGTGATTGATGTTTTCATGGTAAAATTCAGTCTTAAACACGTCCAGGAGCATCGACTTTTGAGAGAAGAATGAAATCTGAACTGCTGAACTTAAAGTGCACTCAAGAACATGTTTGTAGAGGTCAAAACTACATCAAGGTCATCAGGACAGGCAGGACAGGTCGTTTGCACAGGGAATAAAGTCACTCAAATCATTCTTTTGATTTAAATTGTGATTTTGATTTGATTGTGAGAAATCCTTCAGCTCTCATTAATTGTGCCAGTTTAATTACGTAAGTAAGTCAGTCAGTGAGTAGTAAATAAGTAGTAAGAAAGTAGTAAATAGTAAGTAAGAACATACTGAGTTCAGGCTTTGAATGAGTCTAATATTTGACCAAAAATGTCATAACTAAACAGATTTTTGCAGTACTTTTTATACACATACTCTATTCTGTGTAGAAAAATAACCCAATACTTCTAGACTAAAAACAATACTTTTAGCAAACAAGTCACAGCCAAACCAGCCACAAATACAGGAAACGACTGAGAGCAATTATGTTGCAAGTGCCATGTCTAACCTCTTGGCGGCGCTGTTCCTTCTTGAGCTGTGCGATTTCCCTGTTCCGTTTGGCGTCCACCATTTTCCTCTTCTGCTGCTCCTCCTTCATCTGCTTCATCAGCGCCACCTGCAGGACGCACACAGACAAACATGAACATGAGTGAAATGTCTGCTATTGAATGCTTCATGTCGACCGGCTCCCCCTGTAGTTACTGTGGCCTTCTTCAGGTCGACCAGCTCCCCCTGCAGTTACTGTGGCCTTCTTCAGGTCGACCAGCTCCACCTGCAGTTACTGTGGCCTTCTTCATGTTGGTGAGCTCCTCCTATAGTTACATTGGCCTTCTTCATGTCGACCAGTTCCCCCTGTAGTTACCTGGGCCTTCTTCATCTCGGTGCTCTTCCCCTATAGTTACCTAGGCCTTCTTCATGTCGACCAGCTCCCCCTATAGTTACCTTGGCCTTCTTCATGTCGACCAGCTCCCCCTGTAGTTACCTTGGCCTTCTTCATGTTGGTGAGCTCCCCCTATAGTTACCTTGGCCTTCTTCATGTCGACCAGCTCCTCCTATAGTTACCTTGGCCTTCTTCATATTGGTGAGCTCCCCCTATAGTTACCTTGGCCTTCTTCATGTCGACCAGCTCCTCCTATAGTTACCTTGGCCTTCTTCATGTCGGTGCTCTCCCCCTATAGTTACCTTGGCCTTCTTCATGTCGACCAGCTCCTCCTATAGTTACCTTGGCCTTCTTCATGTTGGTGAGCTCCCCCTATAGTTACCTAGGCCTTCTTCATGTCGGTGCTCTCCCCCTATAGTTACCTTGGCCTTCTTCATGTCGACCAGCTCCTCCTATAGTTACCTTGGCCTTCTTCATGTGGACCAGCTCCCCCTATAGTTACCTTGGCCTTCTTCATGTCGACCAGCTCCTCCTATAGTTACCTTGGCCTTCTTCATGTCGGTGAGCTCCCCCTGCAGTTTCTTGAGCTCCCTCTCGTAGCGGCTCTGGTTCTTCAGGAGGCGCGCGTGCTCCTTCTGCGCGGCCTGCAGTTTCTGAAGGTCGCGGTTCATTTCTTTGAGTCGTTTCTCGTACTCGTGCTTCACCTTGTTGGCCTTGTCCTCCGTGAAGTTCTCCATCGACACTGGAAGACACAAGCAGCCAATTCAGCCAGATGTTTGATAACTCACACTTTCTCCAGACTTTGTGGATGGCTAAGACGTGCTTGGCTGAAGTCTGATCTCTGGCGTGAGGCCTTTTCGTCCGGGTCCAATGGAAGTATCGGCGCGCACTCACTGAGGTTGTGCAGTACGCGGTCCCGCTCCAGTTGAGTGTCTCTGATCTTGTTCTGGAGCATGATGAGCTTCTCCTCGTACTGAAGCCTCAGCGTCAGGAGCCTCCTCTGACTGTTCTCCAGCTCATCGATCAGACGCTGCTTTATCTCCATCTCGCACGTCAGCTCGGCCAAGTCCGCCTGCAAGTCCCCTGCCACGAAACAAATGCGATTACAGATATTCAAAACACAAAGCTATTATTACCTGTTTTGGCCTATTGAAGTTATAGTTTAGCCATGAGTTACGGTAACCATGACTTAAAGTGCCAATGACAGGTTCTAATTTTGACTTTATTTGGTGTATTTAAACCTGTTGTAAATATATGTTACAGTTTTACACCAATCGAGCAGGTATTTGTGGAGAAAACGTCGAAATATCAGTAGAAAATGACAGGAAGTGACATCACACCAGGGACACTCATTCAGGTCAAAGTTTATGCAGAATTTACACAAAGAAACGTTTTAGACTCTAAATATTAAGTCTCTCTCATTTATTTTTATTTGTCAAATTAAAAAAATGGTGACATTGGATGAGTTTTGGCCCAGTGGTTGCTGGGTAATTTCCTAGTGTGATGTCATCAATTACAAACAGGAAGTGTTGTGGTGTCGACTCATCAATCACTCCTGGTCCTGGACTGATCATGTTTTCAGGACCACTTTTCAGGCACAATCTCTGTCCGTTTCCCCTCGCAACTGAGAAATCCTCTGACGTATCGCAATACATCATGTTTCACGACGGGGCGCAAACCACTCTGCCACTGCCCTTGTGAGTCCGATGCACATTGCACAAAGGCCCCCCCCCTCCCCCCCCCCCCGCCCCCCCTCAGACACCAAAGTATATCTAACATTACGGTATAAAACAGATGTGAGTGAAAGAACGGACTCTACCTTTGTCTGTCCGAGTCCGAGTCCGAGCCACACAGCCTCTCATTCGCTGTCGAAGTCTTCCTCCTCTCTCCCCCCCTCCTCCTCCTCCTCCTCCTCCTCCTCCTCTCCCTCCTCCCCCTCGTCCTCGCCCTCCTCGCAGCCGCTCTCCTCCTGCAGCGGCGACATCAGGTCCTGGAACACAACACACAACACTCTGCGGTTCTTCTCGAACATTTCACACGAATCCAAACGAGATGTTCATTTGAGCGAGTGTCGATACTTGAAAATGTGACTTGTAACGAGACCAAACGGTGACATAAATAATGATTTTGTGGTATCGACATCAGTATCGAGACAAATCCCTTAGTATTCCGGAGTGAGAAAGGATTCGGGTTTTCCTGTACCTCCGTGTAGTCGTCCGAGTCGATCTCTCCGTTTTCGCCGTGCTCGCCGTTCTGTCCGTTCTCCTCTGCTCGTGTCCGTTCTGTCCGTTCTGTCCGTTCTGTCCGTTCTGTCCGTTCTGTCCGTTCTGTCCGTTCTGTCCGTTCTGTCCGTTCTGTCCGTTCTGTCCGTTCTGTCCGTTCTGTCCGTTCTCCTGGAGCTTCACGCGCTTCTTCAAACCCTTCTCGATCTCCGGACTGCGAGAAAAAACAAAAAGTACAATAAAGTCTCGATATCTCTCTTTTGCACTATTTTATTCACGTTTTCAGTTCAGTTGAATTGTTGTCCGTCTTTAACCTTTAACCTTTAAAATCATCAGCTCCAATACCGACCAGGCTGCGTTCAAAAACCTGCAAGCACGCCGCATCAGAAGTGGGACTAAACCGGGACTAAACCGGGACTAAACTCGGACCAAATCACTTCTTAATTAAATGCGCGGTTTTGGCTCATAAATCTGTTGTTTTGTGTACTTTTGTGTACTTTTGTGTACTGAAACGCGCTCATACAAGTGCAAACGCGGAGGGCCAGGCCAATCTGTGGCAAAGAACAGGGGAATACTGTCCTGCAGAGGTCAAACAGCAGATGGCGCTGTTCTCTTACAAATACAGAGTCACATAGAAGGCGTGAAAACCTGGTAACAATACAAAAATCACAAGGTTTTTCAGTAAAATAAAATGTGTAAAATATGACGGAAAAGCACAAGTCTGAGTTATGCACGTTTCAGTTCTGACTCCTCCCTTTGGGCAGGACCAATCAGAGCGCAGGAGAGAGTAAATGGACTGAACTTAAACATGGACAAATGTACAAGACACGGGGACAAATGGGACGTTTTCGTTTTTTTCTTTTTCTTTTTGCTGCTTCCGTTCCGATTGCTTGGATTATATTTAAAAATCGCTGGGCGGACGGAAAGAAGTGGAAATGTCTCCAAAAACAGAGTCCAGACGGCGACCTTTGACCTCCGAATGAGGGCTTTACAGCGACTTTTTGAGCGATTTTGGAGTAGTGTTTTGGAGACCTTTTTCTAACGCTTCTCTAAATACTCTTTTGAACGAGTATCAATACTAAACCAAATGACACACGGGACAGAACCGAACATTTCCTGAAACGCTTCAGAATGACCAACGCAAAGGTCATTGGAGCACGCCGACACATCTGGACCCAGTTACTATTTTACATTTTACTTTCTTTTTTTTTTACAACCCATTTTAAGCGTCCCTTTTCCAGCCTTCCTTTCCCTCGCCGTCTCTTAAACTCTCTTAAAGCCTAATGAGCCTGTTAAATCCACTCTCCTCTGGACTGACCCAGGACACAGAACAGGCTCTGGACCCAAACCAGGTCCGCCCAGAACAGCACAAGATCAAAGGCTGGAGGGCGGCGACAGTTAACGCCCTCCTGCCGGTAACGACTTCACGTTAAGACGGGAACGCTTTAACAACGGAGATTAAAAGAAGGGAGTAAAAAGGTGCACTGCGTCACTTTTCTGGTGGAGGGTCGACCATCTGCTTCACTCTTATTCAAATATATTTTCAACTATAGTTTTTGTGATTTCTTTTCAGTATTTCCAATGTCTATTTTATTGTATTTTGAAGGCATTTTAATTATTGCATTGCGACTACAACTTTTATTTTAAGTTAATTAAGTAAATTCACCACTCCATAAACTTTTATACCTTTTATCAGACCAGTTAAAGAAATAAAAGTAATAATAAAGAATAAAAGGAAAGACTTATGATACTTTGTTGTGCTGTTTGCGAGTAAAAGTACCTCATCCGCCTCTGCCGCCGCTCCTTTTTCTTGAGCCGCTCGATGTCCAGCTTGGCCCGGCGAATCACGTCGCTGGTCTCGGCCTCCATGCCGCCGGGGCCGGGGGCGGGGGCGGGGCCGGGGGGGAACGGGGCGCGAGCGGAGAGACGGTTCAGCTGCCGACGCAGCGACTCGTTCATGGCCTCGCTCTCCAAAAGCTTCGACCTGAGGAGAGGGAAACGCATCGGTCGCACGCCAAAGAGAGGGAGCGCCTTCCTTTAACCCAGATGCCCTCCAAGACGCCCTCCCCCCGGGCAATACGAGCCTGGGGTGGGCAGCGTGGGTCCGGGGCAACGTTCACTCCATTACTTTCCTTTTGCTGACAGGTCGAGCAGTTTCCTCTCTGGATGAATATTAATGTTCATTTCATTTGCGTTTCTTAAATCATTACAAACTGGATTTATGTATGTGATTCTAATGATGTTTCAAACGGTTGTAAGAGCTATAAGTCACTAACAACCATTTAAACTGCCCAGATCCTCTTTTTCCGATTGAAAATGGGAATATCCTTGATTTGAAAAGGGACAAGTTTGAAAAGCTGTGGACTAAATGGGACGTTTGCTTTGGTTTTGACTTGATTTTATTTTCTCTTTCGTTGGATTTCTACTGGTTTTGATTCTTTTATTCCCTCTCTGCTCGTGTTCTGTTTTGTTCTGTGGTTTTTTCATGCCTTCATGCCTAAAACATATTTAAAAAAAGAAAATGGGGATATTGGCTTTTCCTGTTGTCAAAAGTATCCAAAATCGGATACTAATTGATAGTACAACTCCAATCAAAACCAGATACTCATTAGAAGCATCAATAATACAAAAAAAAAACCTCAAGTTTTATCAGAACTTGTTTAAGAACACATGGAACATAAAGAAAGTACTATATTTCTTTGTGTGGAAAACTATTGTCTAACAAAAAGAGTGTTTGTTGTTTGTTATTGTGGTGTCGAGCTCAGTATCGAGTATCAAGCCTCAAAAGTATCAAAAATAAGAGATATTTGAGTATTGTGATGACGCCATCTTAATGTGTATTACTTCTGAAATGTATTGCAACATTCAGTGCTTTTTGTCGGTCCGTCAGCATTCAAAGAGCCACAGTTACATCAGTTAGTAACAGTTACATCAGTTAGTAACAGCTTAGCAACATGTCATTTTAGTTCATCCAGTTTGGTAAAGTTATTTTTTATCTCGTTTTTATTGTTTAATGTTTCCGTTCTCCTGCTGCTCTGGAACTGTATGTCGCAACACAGAAATGTCCCCCCCTTGTGGCACAAATAAAGCTTCTCTTATCTTAAATAAATAATAATAACACTCTTTTTCCAGACGATCAAAGTCGCTTTACAGTTTTGTGCTTTAGTCATTCACTCCACAAGCTCGAGGAGAAGGTTCGGCCAAATGTTCTCGAGCTCACCTTAGCTCTTCGACTTCCCTGATGTAGTTCTGGACCAGCGCGCCGATCTCCTCGCTACCCTCGCCTGCAAAAAGCACAGCAGAAGTCACAACCACGCACCCCCGCGAGCCCTGACAACCGCTTTCGCCAGGCCTCCCGTCTCGTACCGGACTTGGCGAGCAAGCTGCTGACTTGGTTGGCGAGCAAGTGGGTGACTCGGCTGTTCAGGTGGTCGATGGTCTCCTGCATGGCCTTGACACGGAGGCGCAGCGTGTCGTTCTCGCGCTGGAGCATGGAGTTCTCCTGGAAGAGGTCGCTGAAGCCCTCGGAGCCCTCCTCGCACGCCACGCGCTTGCCCTGAGAGCACACACGCGCGCACAAGGACGCTGAGGTCAACTGGATTTAACCGTTTTTTACACGACAATGGCAAATACTTTAACCTCTATTCTTTACTAGGCCTGTCCTGTTGACATATTATTGTTGCTAGCAAGTACGGCTGAACACTTTTTACAATGTTTGTGTAAAAGATGTCTAAACGAGCTTTTAGACGTTAGTGAGGCAGGATATTTTGTTGTTTGCACTGGAAATTGTCGCGTAAATAACTGCAGACGATGCGATTTGATCATTCTGACCGTTCTAATTGCGACTCCCATTGTGATAGCCAGTGATCGCCATCTTGCTAATACGCAAACACGGCACCGCAACAACTTTCAAAACATTGGAAGGAAAACGCTTGAGAGGAGGAGGAAATATTGAAAACCTGAAGATGTCCTGTATTTTGAACTCACTTTAAGTTGCATCATGTTATCGTGGGAAAAAAAGAACAGGATTAAAAACAGATTTATGATGTGTTTGTGGCACAGTTTGTTCTCCATTTAATCATCACTATTTAGAGAAGGAGAAATTGCACACCTTTTTGCGACTTTTCTCACGAATGTTGGGCTTTCGAAGCCTAAATTGCGTGATCAAATACCACAAAAACAACCAACAAATAAAGTAAAAGTATCACAGTCACGAAAATGTCTTTAGTCACTTCCCAACACTGATTACATAAGACTAGGAGTTTAAATTAGGCTAAAAACAAGAGCTCTGGTGAAGGTGCATCAGAACAGAGGTCAAGTCAAATTATTATTATTATTATTATTATTATTATTGTTATTGTTTCATAGATCCCGAGCATTAGAAAAGGCGTCTAATCCTGCCTGTAGCACAAACCTGGACTGCAGTGTGTTTTCAGTTTGTTTGTCAGGGTGTTGTGTGTTTGTCAGTGTGTTGTGCAGCTCCAGGATGATTCACGTGTGAGACATTGTGTTGTTTAAACTGCAAACAAACTCTCCATTCACACAAGTCACCGCAGCGCACAAGCGTTCTCTCGTCCAGGAGGGACAGGTTCTGGCTCACGGGCACAACTGCAGTTAATGTTGAGGAGAGAAGAACAAACGAGTGTCATTCGCCCCGGTTAGACTCGGATGTCACTGTGGAGGCACCAACATCACCAAACACAACAACACGTTCATACTAATGCGGCAGTCGATTCAGAAGAAACAAGAAGAAGAAGAATTATTGAAGACAAGCCCTGAAGAAGAGTGGGGCTGTCAAAAGTATGGAAACTAGTATCGAATCCAGATATTCATTTAAGCAAAAAAATATATATATTAAATAGAATTAAATAGGACAAAATAATAATAATAATAATAATAATAATAATAATAATAATAATAATAATAATAATAATAATAATAATAATAATAATAATAATAATAATAATAATAATAATAATAATAATAATAATAATACAAATTCTGACCATTCCAAGGCGAGCATAATAAAAAAAAAGATCTTTAGCTTTATCAAAATGAGTATAAGACCAAATGGTAACATAACGTGTGTTGAAAAAGTCTGTTGTCTTAAAAGGCATTTTTAAAATTATAATTTAAGTGTCGAAATTGGTCTCAAGGCTCGAGATTATTCCTTATTCTTATGTCACAGTATCGTGCCATCACTACTAAAAAGGCTCTCAAAACTATTAAGCATCTCTTTTTAACTGACCCAAACTGCATTCACTGCAGTCCAAGTAAAAACAAGTACTTATACAGCAAAGTACTAGGATACTGTGTATTTACAGTATATGCAGGTTTAAACACATTCTGCTGCGCGGCGCCACATAAATCCTTATTATGCAAATATTGCTCGACTAAGACATTATTGACCGATTAAACGATTACAGCCCTAAATGACACCCAATGGCAGGGTGGGTCAAGCGTTTTGCTCGTCGGCACAACAACACAGTACACCAAAGCACAATCTGTTCTTGTCTGGGTCCATCCTCCGCCTAAAGGTCCGTCCGCCTCTGCTCCATAACCGAGCCCCGCTGCAGGTCTGAACACTGGCTTTATTGATCCATGTAGTGCATAATGCTAACACGTGCTAACATAGCGCTGAGGCGGCGCGGCCTCAGCTCGTCCGACGGGTCCGTCAGCTTCAGAGGCAGAAAGTGTGTCATTATAATTAACGTACGAGCCGGTCTCTGGTTCACAATGTGACTCTGCGTCTCTGCATCAGTCGACACTCATTTGGATTATTTCCATACGTCACATCTAGAAACGTGCACAAAGAGAAAAGGGCTGCAACAAACTAGTCCCCTAACTAACAAACTAACCCCTTTTTCCATTTTTTTTCATTAGTCGACTAGTCATACGATCGTTTCAATTGCACATAGATATAATTTAAATACATTTTTAACAAAGTAAAGGTTGAAATATGGCGACTAAAGGCTTCTGGACAGACAATATCTATATTATAAAACGTATTATTGAAAAAATAGAACAGAAATAGTGTATTTTTGATCATCTTGATTTAATAACGGAACTGTATATGTGTTTTAGAGTGTGTATACTCCAGTTCATGATTACGAGGAAAACCAATTAAAACTGATCGTCTCCATAGAGATATTATTGCTTGAAATATTCCACAGTATGGCATTTAACTCATCAAATGTATTCAATATTGTTCAAAAATTACCTTGAAAACCATCCGCGCTTACAGGAGGCAGCGCCACCTACGTGTTTAAAACCATACTGTGGAACAGTCACCGTAAGCAATTACATCTCCATGGAGACGAGCAGGTGGCGGACCTTCCATCAGCAAAGTTCCACAGTGCGCCTTTATATAATGGAGCGCGAGTGTTGATAGAATGCTCATGTTGTGCTATAACAGTAACAAACACTAATGGGATTTCTGGCAAACTCCTCCCACTTGTCATTCCACAATCTGAGTCATCAATATGTGTCAATCATGCGTTTGTTCAAGTCCCATTATATTTTCAGGATTTCAACAGCAGGAAACGGCCTCAGTTCACGAGTCATCAACGTGAAACAGAGTTAAATATAGTTCACAACGATAAAGACACTTAAATATATGTCACCAAACACACACAAGTCAGCTGACCTCTGACCTTTCTCTGCACAAGTTTATTACCAGTTAAATGTTGTTGTTGTTAATGACCATCGGGCTCATATTTAATGTGAAATGTTAAAGAGTAAAATAAATATTAGTTAATTTGTGCACGTTTGTGACGCTGGAGTAAGAGATCAACATTTGTGCGTTTTCCCAGAGGCATTTTTGACACAAATTCAGTTCCGACTCAAATTGGGGAATGGCACCACCCCCTCTCTCCCTCCCTCCCCTCCCCTTGTCCCTCCCTCCCTCCTCCCCCTCCCCCTCCCCCTCTCTCTTACGGCCTTGTACTCCAGGATCTCCATCTGCAGGCGCGCCACCTCCGCCCGCAGCGCGTTGATCTGCTGACTCGTCTTGTCCTGGTTCACCACCACTTTGTTCTTGATGTTCCGGGCTCTGTTGGCGTACTTCAGAGTGTTCAGAGTCTCCATGAAGTCGCGGGGGTCCGGACGGACTCACGCACGCGATCATCACCGTGCGGCTGCGGACGAGGACAGAGTGCACAAAATTTAATTAAAATTAAAATTAAAATTAAAATTAAATTAAAATTAAAATTAAAATTAAAATTAAAATTAAAATTAAAATTAAAATTAAAATTAAAATTAAAATTTGTTTGTATTTATTTATTTATTTTTATATTATTATTTTTGTGATTTAGTTTTATTTTTAATTAATTTTTTTATTTATGTTACAATATATTATCAGTGTGAGCGTAAGTGATGGTAAAAAACAAACAAACTTCAGTACAATAAATAGATCAACTCAAAATCTAACGTTTTGCTTTGGATCAACATAAAATAATTAAATGGAAAAACATGACACATTTCAAAGTATTAAGTATTTGCTGCATAAACTAGATCAAATTAAATGATGATTCGAGATGCAAGAAACTTAAAATAGCCAATTTGTGCTACGTATTCTCCAAAAATAAATTACGAATAACTTTTCTGTCGTGTGTAAACGAGTTGAAAAATAACTTTATAAATAAACTGTCAGCGGGAGGTTGTGGGTTCAGCACGAACCTGTTTCCTCCGAGTGAGTCCTGCAGCAGCCGCGTGAGCTTGGAGTCTCTGTAGGGAACGTGCGCCGCCTTCTTCATCTGATCTCCCAAAGCGCTGATCACGTTCCCCAGAGCCAGCTAAAAACACACAGAACAACTGTATTTACAACGTTCCCGACACGTATGACACATTATCTGCATCGTAATCGGCTCTTTGCTTTGGCATCTCGCGTTTCAGAAGATAAAATAACGCATCTACTGAAAACACACATTACTTTACATCTGTGGGGGCGTTCCCTCGTCAGGATTTGTGTTAGACTCCATCTACTGGCAGCAGAGGGAAACAACCAAAAGCTAGTTCGCCCGGACATGCAACAAACGCCGAGTCTGGGGACGATTTAAGGACTTAAAACCGGCACAGAAGATCTCAGCGCTCGACCATCGGGAAATTTGAAACCTTTTATTACTGGGGCTCGGAAGGAGAGGACCTAATAATGAAACAATTAAGCTAAATACAACTCGAGGTATGTTTTTTTTCAATTTTGAACAATACGAGTAGGGATGTCACCAGATTGAATTATTATTATTTTATTATATTTTTAACGATTTAACGATTATTCACAATTATTTCTTTTTTATGTGAAATCTTTCGTTTATTTTCTGAAAGACAAACTAAATTCAAATTTGACAAAAACAGTCGGATAAAATGAACTTCTTTACATTTGGGTCTATTTTTTGGGCTGTAAATTGAACCAAAAATACGTCATTTTGTTCTGAAAATTGTCACGATTTTAATTTTCTTGGTTCTTACGATTAGATTGTGATTGTCTCGTCACCATGTAGTGACAAGACATGTTTAATGCCCTGCTGTGGAACTTTCCGGGCCAAACGAGAACTGGAGTGCACTGACCAGTCCACAGTTGATGGAGATGCCCTCCCTGGCCCGCTCGCCCGTGGCCCCGGTCCTCTTCAGTCGCTCGGATCCCGCCAGGTCCACGAAGTGAAACTTGGCCATCAGCGTCTCGTACTCGGGCTGAGCGAGCGAGGAGTCGACGCCGTTCACCGCCGCGCTCTCCTCCGCCGCGTTCTCCTCCCCCGGGTTCTCCTCCCCCGGGTTCTCCTCGGAGCCGTTCTGTTGGGAACGTGTGAAAATGTGAAAGAGGAGCCGCAATAGTGGCCTCAGAAAGGACACAAAAAGGAGTCAAAAACGTATAAACCGCCACTAACGGAAGAGGGAAGAGCGCAAGTGGAAGATAATGTAGGTGGATGGTACTTTACATGCAGTATTCAGAGTACTATGACCGTGTACTGTACCTGTGCGGGACATATTCTCATCTGGCACAGGTGGATGGTACTTTACATGCAGTATTCAGAGTACTATGACCGTGTACTGTGCCTGTGCGGGACATATTCTCATCTGGCACAGGTGGATGTACTTTACATGCAGTATTCAGAGTACTATGACCGTGTACTGTACCTGTGTGGGACATATTCTCATCTGGCACAGGTGGATGGTACTTTACATGCAGTATTCAGAGTACTATGACCGTGTACTGTGCCTGTGCGGGACATATTCTCATCTGGCACAGGTGGATGGTACTTTACATGCAGTATTCAGAGTACTATGTTACCGTGTACTGTACCTGTGTGGGACATATTCTCATCTGGCACAGGTGGATGGTACTTTACATGCAGTATTCAGAGTACTATGACCGTGTACTGCACCTGTGTAGGACATATTCTCATCTGGCACAGGTGGATGGTACTTTACATGCAGTATTCAGAGTACTATGACCGTGTACTGTACCTGTGTGGGGACATATTCTCATCTGGCACAGGTGGATGGTACTTTTACATGCAGTATTCAGAGTACTATGACCGTGTACTGTGCCTGTGCGGGACATATTCTCATCTGGCACAGGTGGATGGTACTTTACATGCAGTATTCAGAGTACTATGACCGTTGTACTGTACCTGTGCGGGACATATTCTCATCTGGCACAGGTGGATGGTACTTTACATGCAGTATTCACTATGACCGTGTACTTGTACCTGTGTGGGACATATTCTCATCTGCACAGGGATGGTACTTTACATGCAGTATTCAGAGTACTATGACCGTGTAACTGACCTGTGGGACATAATTCTCATCTGGCACAGGTGGATGGTACTTTACATGCAGTATTCAGAGTACTATGACCGTGTACTGTACCTGTGGTGGGACATATTCTCATCTGGCAACAGGTGGATGGTACTTTACATGCAGTATTCAGAGTACTATGACCGTGTACTGTACCTGTGTGGGACATATTCTCATCTGGCACAGGTGGATGGTGAAGATGGCGTGGGACCTGGAGCTCTGGGCGTTCATCTGGGTACTCGCCGTGGTCCGAGAGAGAGCGCCCAACTTCAGACACTGCAACAACTGGAGCGACGAGAAGCAGCATGACAACGTGTGTGCGTCCATCTGGTTTAGTCCCGGGTCAGTCCCGGGTCAGTCCCGGGTGAGTCCCGGGTCAGTCCCGGGTGAGTCCCGGGTCAGTCCCGGGTCAGTCCTGGGTCAAGTCCTGGGTTTAGTCCCGTTTAGTCCCGTTTAGTCCCGTTTAGTCCCAGTTTAATCCTGTTTTAGTCACGGTTCAGACCCTGTTCAGACCCGTTTTAGTCTTGTTTTAGTCCTCGTTTCAGTCCTGGTTTCAATCCTGGTTTAGTCCTGTTTAAATCCCACTTTAATCCCAGTTCCGTCCTGGTTCAGTCCTGGTTAAATCCTGTTTTAGTCCCAGTTCAGTCCCAGTTCAGTCCCGCTTCAGTCCTTGTTCAGTCCTTGTTCAGTCCTTGTTCAGTCCCGGTCCAGTCCCGGTCCAGTCCCGGTCCAGTCCCGGTCCAGTCCCGGTCCAGTCCCCCTTCAGTACCTCCTCCTCTGAGTGCACGAGTCTGGACGTGAGCCCGCTGGTGTAGATGCCTCCGCTTCCGTCCTCGTGGATCTTGATGTTGGACTTTCGGCTCCTGGAGTCCAGGTCTCTGGACCCGTCGAACAGGTCCAGGATCTCCTCATTGTACAACTGTAAAACATCATGTGAGAGTCGGGCTTCAGTTCAGATTAAGGGTTTTGAAGTTCTGGTTTCAGACGGGTTCGGTCCAGGTTCGGTCCAGGTTCGGTCCAGGTTCGCTCCAGGTTCGGTCCAGGTTCGGTCCAGGTTCGGCCCAGGTTCGGCCCAGGTTCGGCCCCGGTTCGGCCCCGGTTCGGCCCGGTTCGGTTCGGCCCCGGTTCGGCCCCGGTTCGGCAGGTAGAATTAGTTACAATGACGTTAGATGTAAATGTCAGTTTTAATTGAAGTAGAACAATGAGATTCACAAAACAAAGGGCATTAGATGAGCTTTATTTGAGATTGTTTGGGGCTCAGACCCTGGCGCTCAGACCCCGACGCGCAGACCCCGACGCGCAGACCCCGACGCGCAGACCCCGGCGCTCAGACCCCGGCGCTCAGACCCCGCCGGAAGACGTGGCCATGATTGAGTGGATTTGACCATATCTAAGAGTCTTCCTCTGGGGCCTGGACCCTGGGGGTGGTGAGGGGGAAAGACGGGGGGACGATGAGATGAGGAGGAGGGCGGGGCACGAAGAGGGTGAATGGGGGGCTAGTTGGACCGTCTCCTTTTTACCTGTGCTTTTTCAAGTGTTTGTGGTTTAGTTTACCTCCAAGAACTGTGCGGAGACCTTGAACTCTGGCGGTGGAAGCCCCGCCTCCTGCGCCTTCTCTCTCCGGGTCTGGACGCCCTGGAACAGCTGGTGCACGGCCCGCGGGATGATGCCCTTCTCCGGGGGGCTCGGGCTCATGTCGAAGCCGGTGCCCATGGTGTAGGTCTTCCCTGAACCCGTCTGCAACACACGGAATGAGGGGAAACTGTCAATCACACACAAGGTTTTCTGACCTGAACAGAACACAACGAAAACCATTCTACGACTGCTACTGGAGAGACACGTTTCTCTTTTTCTGGCCACGGAGTTAAATGTACTCACTATGTTTATGCTCAAAATGCTCCAAATGCTCCAAATGCTCAAAATAAACCTTCCCCAGACTGGTTTTGATCCTTTCTGGGCCTTTATTTTGATGTACCTTTGTTTCGTAGATCTTATTTTTGGACCCATTTCAAAAGCCTCACTCCTCAGCGTGACGCCGCTCTTTGTGGCCTTCAGCTTCCTGTCACGGGCAACATTCTGAGGACTTTTCACCGTTCTACAGCTATAAGTTGGGACCCCGTTTGTACCTGTCCGTAGGCGAAGACGGTGGCGTTGTAGCCGTCGAAGCAGCCCTCGATGAGCCGGTCCACGCAGCTGTGGTAAACCTGCTCCTGCTCCGAGTCCAGGTCGAACACAAAGTCAAAGGTGAAGGCTTTGTCTTTACCCAGCAGCACCTGGGGCTCGCCGGGGGTCACCAGCGTGCACACGTGGCAGCCCTCCAGCTTCTCTTTGGCCATCTGAGGACGGATCCTGCAGCACACGGGAGAAGACAGAAGGTTAAGGAACGTGTTATTCAAATCACAGTCCGACGTCGGCGTCGTTTGAATAGATCTGAAGAAGCTGATGTTTCCACCGATTCTCCAAAACACTTCAGCCTCAAAGGAGTCTGGTCCTCAAAGTTCTCTGTCCTGACACGTTTGCTCAATCAGAACACAGAGAATATCAAACTATTAAAAAGATCTCAAGAAGAAGAAAAGAGAGAGAAACGTCAAGTGTGATCTCCCGAACAAGAATGGAAAGCGAGATCCCATGATTAATACAGGAAAAGGTTCTGACATCGTAACATTCAGGGGCCAGTACTGCCCACCAGGTATCGCCCGAGTACTAGAATACAGTACAGATTCTACAAAGTACTGAAACGTGCTGAAAAGACCGGAGTGCGGTTTTCTGCCAAAGTTCACGTTCTGAAATGACAACGGGCTCGTCACAACAACACAATTTCAGTTTCATTATTTACACATCCCCTGAAGCCGCTACTACTCTCATACTTCTGCGCAGAACGTCGATGACAAATGCCCTCGAACACAACTCGCGCACACACACACACACACACACACACTGAGCGACGGTACAAAAGCATAAACCTGATGGATCGCCAAAGTCGGCCCACCCCCCGGGGACTCGAAACACAAGAACGTCTTTGTGGCACAAAACTTTTAATCTCTTGCATGAAGAAACGTACAGTTCAGAGAGTTGCGAGACCGACGGAGATGTTGCTGCAGAGGCAGAAGGTTAATCCGGGCTAATTCTGCCGCGATTTCGTCAAGCGACAGGCGAGTTCATTGAAGGCAATTAGTTTTAGGAAAAGTCTTCTTTAATTAGACCTGGGACAGAAGCGATACATGGGAACAGCTCTGACGGCCGAAGAAGACATAAAAGGAGACGTGTAAAATGACCACACGGGCTGGTTCTGGAACCAAAGCTAAATTTAGTTCTTATGATGCGATTGTCTGAACAATTGCCCCGTGCCGTACATTTATTTTAATTGAGATTCTGTAAAGTCGTAAATCAGACGTTGGAGGAAATAGTCCAATTCAAACGCATTAATCAACTGGTAAATTATATAAAGTAATGAAAAAAAAAAAAAAAAAGGTGTATTTGTTTTGAATTCCAAAGTGGTGCTAGCTCAAAATGAGGGGGGAGTTTTACTGCCGTCGTGTCTAGGTCATGATACATTTGAGGCAAGCCAAAATACTTTTAGGATATTAGGATATTAGTAATCAGCTGCAGTGTACGTGGAAATATATCGCAGTATTGCCCCAAATGCAAGTGACGATTTACAGCAAATATGATGAGCCCCAAACCACGCCCATAAAGCCACTCCCCCTGGCTTCCTCCTGCTCTGTGACCTCTATGTATTTATTTATATTTAATAGAGCTCAAATGTCGACATGTTATTGCTGGATTACAGCAAGATGCAACTCAAACAAAAAGAAGCAAACAACAAATAAAACCGGTTTAATCTGCAGTTAGACCGCTGCACATATGCACTGAAATGCATACGATACTTTTATTAGTTTAGCAATTCATGTTTCAGCCTTCACTCAAATGTTAATACTCCTGGACGTTTAAGCGTTAGAAGCTTCACTTAACTTACTTTTATCATTTGTGGAAATGCACTGCCAATTCAGACACGTCGGTCCAAAAATATCAATTATCAGCTTATGAATTCTAACCACGCTCTGTTGGTTCGATAGGAAATGCAACTTTGCTAGCATGGCGGTAGCATTTAGCCCGCAGCTAGCTACAGCTACCCTTCGCATTCTCGGATATCGATACGACGTTGGACCACTTTTTGAGTTTTTGGTGCGTCACATTTCAACTTTTGATTTGATTTTGCTTTTGTTAATGTCGTGATTGTCTGGGGACCGCTCGGCTAAAAAGGACCACCCTTGACTCTACGCTCTGCACACGTCGGCGAGGTAAGGACGAACAGTTGTTTATTACATAATGTCGTTTCTGTAATTGAACTCTTCAAATATAATCATTATTATTATCAATCTAATAAATTATTGTCATATAAAAACATGTCCATCGACTTCCACATTTAGCATTTCATTTTAGCAGGATGTTCCTAGTTTTGATTCTAAAAACAAAAACCTTTTTGTCAAGCAGGAAAAAGTGATGTTTTTTTTTCCTTTTTGTACTTGAACTTCACTACCAGATGAAGGCAGACTCAAACTGAGCGAGTGCGGCGGGGGGACGCATGTTCACACATTCAAGTGCACTCGAGTTACAACTGGAGCGAAGCCGTGGTTTACATTTGTGCACGTTCTGACTGTGACCACGGAAATAACCCTATCTGCCGAGACTACACGGTTCCTCTTCCTCTCAAAGCTCTGCTCCGCCCAAAGCCCCCACGTCTCCCCCTCGCTCCTGCACACGGCGCAGAGGGGAGTCAAACTGCACTCTACAGGGCTCCACATCCCCTCATTACACTGCTTTGCCCAGGATGTTCCACAGTGTGGCATTAGCGCCGTAGACCTTTAGTCGATGAATCGAGCGGTGGGGCACGACCGAGACCGCAGCCCTACACGGCGTTAAATCAGGCAAATTAAATGTACGGGGACAATAAAGTGTACCTTAACCTTAATGTTGGTGTGAGACAAATCAGATATATATTACATTAAATGCATATATTTAATAAATCTGATTAATAAAGCTTTGCAAACAGGGGGTGTATAAATCATAATAATAATAATAATAATAACAACAATAATAATAAAATAATAATGATATGATTAATAATAATGATATGATTAATAAAAATGATAATAATAATAATAATAATAATAATACAAAATTAAAATAATAATAATGATAAGATTAATACAAAAAAATAGAATATAATAATAATAATAATAATAATAATAATAATAATAGATAAAAAAAGAAAAATAGTAGCATTAACTATCAGAGCAATCAAAACAGAAAAGTCCACTCGCTCATGGACGTAATCACCGGCCCATAAACTGTGAGCTGTGTTGTGTCTGGAGGCGTCAGACGGACAGTATTTTACGTGTGCACTTGACCTTTGACCCCGACATGAACGCAGAACAGAGCGGGTTAATCATCACCTCGCAGCAGACTGACACGCGCAGCATTTAAAGCGACAGGAGGCTATTTTCAGATGAACTACGGAAGACGCGTCGACGGCCTCCGGGCGGGGCATTCTGCACATTTCTCTGACCCAAAGTCGTGAAAAGCACTTACAAACTCAACGCGGTGAATCATTACTAACGCTCGGAACGCATTTGGAAAGAGGACGAGCCATAGAAATGAATGTTTACAATGAATTAGTTCTGTTTATCCCATTTTTCAGACGATAAAACTTCAATAATTTACATTTAACGCAAAAAAAAACCAAAACAGTGACATTTCTTCCAAAGTGTGAGTTCTTTTACTTTAATCATACTGTAAATGTGGGTTTGCGCAGCTCACAGCGGCTTTAGCCCACATCCTCCACTTAGATAATTACCTCTGCTGTTAATTACACGAGCGCTGGGCCTGAACCGGGCTCGCTCTGCGCAGTCAGGGGTTTTGGCTTTTAAGATCCATCCATAAACCGCCTCGTCTGTTATTGTTTAAAGTACATCTGAATTATTCACTAGAATCGAGTGGCTTTATTACGGATCGGTGAAGAGGGAGAGACCGCACACACACACACACACACACACACACACACTCACTCACACACTCACACACACACACACACACGCACACACACGCACACGCGAGCGCACGGACACAAAGGGAAACGACAATAAAAGTCTGTCAACGCTCAGAAAAGAGGCGCCGTAAATAACACGTTTAAACAGACGACGGGCCGAGGACTCAGCAACACCGGCGTATTGATCCGGGAGCGATGAAGGGGTGAAGAGACGGAGCGATGAAGGGGTGAAGAGACGGAGCGATGAAGGGGTGAAGAGACGGAGCGATGAAGGGGTGAAGAGACGGAGCGATGAAGGGGTGAGGAGACGGAGCGATGACGGGAGCGATGAAGGGGTGAGGAGACGACGGAGCGATGAAGGTGAAAGAGCGGAGGATGAAGGGATGAAGAGGACGGGGAGGCGATGAAGGGTGAAGAGACGGAGCGGATGAAGGAGTGAGGAACGGAGCGATTGAAGGGGTGAGGAGACGGAGCGATTGAAGGGGTGAGGAGACGGAGCGATGACCAAGGGGTGAAGAGACGGAGCGATGAAGGGGGTGAAGAGACGGAGCTTATGAAGGGTGTGAAGAGACGGACGATGAGAGGGGTGAACGAGACGGGGCGATGTGAATGGGGGTGAATGAGACGGAGCGATGAAAGGGATGAAGAGGCCGGAGCGATGAAGGGGGTGAAGAGACGGAGCAGATGAAAAGAGGGATGAAGAGACGGAGCGATGAAGGGGTGAAGGAGACGGAGCGATGAAGGGTGTGAAGAGGCGGAGCCGATGAAAGGGATGAAGAGGCGGAGCGATGAAGGGGAACGAACGAGCATAGAATAATGAGATGACTGTGGGTTCAAAATATGGTGATTATTGATAGTAAATAAATAAACGGTTTTGGTTCTGCATCGTAATAAATAGTCCATAGAATTGATTAAAAAACAATGAATTATCCTTAATTTTTTTGTAGTCCGACTCAGTCCAGAATTAGTCGACTTCAATTGCACCCGGTGTTGCCAAAAGTGTCGAACAATCAAGATACTTAACGATGCTAAAACTAGTATTGACACTAGATTACTAGAATACGTACAACAAGGTACAAATACACGCCAATATCGTAAGAAACCCGTCATGGGGCACTTTAATGTCTCATCAATTTAAATTAACCATATAAATCAGCGACCGTTACTTTTACTTGAGCGGTGTATTGGAGCAACTTATTTGTACTTCTAACTTGTGTTTTGTTGTCAGTCCTGATAAAGACTTGCAGTCTCCCAAAACAATAATAGCCCAATCGTAACTGGAGAAATAGTCCAAATGTTGTTGTTTTGAGCATTTAAAAAACTCATATAAAAGAGCGGTATTTTATGTCTATGCGTGTGTGGCTTTTATTCGCGCTGTGAACCACACGAACATTAAACAGGCCTAAAAAAAACGGGAACGGGTCGAACGGATACCATGGTAATTATACATAAACACGGTCCCCTCATGGTCCCGCCCGTCGCTCCGCTCCGCTCAGGGGAGGACGATGTAGATTTGGTGCGCCCGTGACTAAAAAGGTTACTTTTCTGTCGCTCTCCTCACCTCCTGTTCACTCGCTCACTTCATGCCGCTCACTTCGGCGCCGTCACATGACGACGCGGCTCTGTGCTCTTTGGTGTCGGCCCTGTCAGCTACCTGTTTTTTCAAGCACAAACAGTCCCTCTTTTTTTTTGCTGCAGTGATGACAGAAGCGTCTCCCGGGAAACGCACGTGACGGGAAAAAAAAAAAAGAAAGAAAAAAAAAGACAGTTTTGAAAGAAACGGGGACCAATTTGTGTCTTCGTGCATTGTCTGCAAACTGCTTAGAGGGTCCGGGGCAACGATGTCAAGAAAATTCATGTCACGGCAACAGATTTAGAAGTAAAGTATAATATTACATTTAAAAAGTACAATATTGTAAACGAATGAACTGAATAAATGCAGAATTAACCACAAGTCGTCAGTAATGATGTCAAATGAGTCGTCAAAGTCACTTATTCAATGCTCTTCGGTAACATTTTTAACACGGAACATTAGAGACATTAAAATACTGTTTATTATTTATCGATCAATAGGTGAATAAGGTCAACACAGGCCTGATCATTCGGTTAATACACAATCAATTAGAATTATATATTAATTATTGACAATAGTCACAATATGAATGTAAGAAACTGAAAATAATAAATGTGAGAATTTTACCAGCGAAAATAATCATTTATTTTCAGTAAACTTACACGAAAAGTGCTTTTTACGCCCGTTAAAGTGACGTAAGACGGCTTTTTATGGTCTAATTTGGACTTAATTTGGTGTGTTTTTACCTGTTATAAATATGAATTATAGTTTTAAACCAATCGAGTGTGTGTTTGTGGAGGAAAGTCGAAAAATCTGTGGAAAATGACAGGAAGTGACATCACACGAGGGACAAAGTCGATGCATAATTTTACACAAAGAAACAACTTTTTTGACTCTCTAAAACATGAATCCAACAGAATAAAGTCGCTCTCATATATTTGTATTTGTCAGACTAAATAATTGTGACGTGAGGTGAGTTTGTGCCCCAGTGGTTGCTGGGTAATTTCCAACTGTGACGTCATCAATTGCAAACAGGAAGTGAAATTACAAACCTAAATAATGTGCTATTCTGTGATTACATTTTTATCATTTTCAGCAACATTTTAAATATATAAATCGTAACTGCGTTTTAGTTCCATGCGTCGTCCGACCTGTAGGGGGCGCTTTGATGACTGTGCTTTATCATTCAGAGTTAGATTTCTATAAAGCTGCTCGCGGGAAAGAGGATTTAGTGAACAAAGTGAATGAAAGTGAGTGAAATGCAAACGTCAGAACCTGTTGAAGAGTAATCCATGAACACTAGAACGCCACGGAGACGGAGACGTGTTTTAAAATGCAGGATTTCCAGACGACAAGCGGTTCATTCTCCCGGGGAAAAGCCCTAAAAGCGGTTCGAATGGACAGTGGTTTTAAGGCAGTCGGAGAAGGTCCCATAAATATGAATGTGAGGAGATCCTGCAGGAGCTGAAAGGGGTTTCTATGGTTTATCATCCTAATGGGACGATTTGCATACAGTCCACGGAAAGTCATTCACGTCTGGAAGAATATGGAAATGCGTCTGGCGAATGTCAAATCATTAAGAAGCGTCTGGACTTTTTTTTTTTTTATGAGATGCGCGCGCGCTTCTTCTGTGAGCGTAACCACGTTAACTTCATGAGGAATCACATTCATTTACACGTGTTCTGTAAAAGTCGCTCACGTCAAAACACACCCGGCGTCGTGTTTAGCGTCAGTCACGCTTGTTTGACCGATCCGGTTTAGCAAGTCCACTCCCTCTGAGCCTCAGAAAACACTCAGTTTCATATTTCCCAGTGTCGTGGCGTCAAAAGTCAAGTTACGAAAGTCTTCTGTGCTGTTTTTAAGTCCATAAATCATCTCCAGTCTCCAGAGCATTTCAGCCTCAAATCACAGTCATTACAACAGCGCGGTTACGTTAGCACGTCGGGCAAGCTAGCTTTTGCTCGTTTCCCGTGGTTATTCTCTCTGCTGCCAGCGCTGGTTCATAACGGTGGGATGTTCATTCAGATAAAGCGCTGCACCATCCGCACCTCTGACGTCATCTCAACGCGACGCCACGAGTGACGCAATTTCACATTCATGAGAGGAAATGACTGAATTGTTTTTATCTTTATCTAACACAAAATAACAGCACTTTCTTTATGTTTCCACGTGGTCTAAACGGTTCAGGAAACGTCAAATTTGGCCCTTTTTATAACAATTTGTTTCGTATCAATACTTCATTTACTTACTTTTGATGCTAGTTTTGTAATCCTTTAGTATCTGCTTTTCACTACTTCAGAGCTTAAAGATTTCTGGATGGAAGTCACAAAAAAATAACTTGTCCAGACGATTACCTTTTCAATTCATCTCAATTTGTTTTTGTAATGCCCGAAATCACAACAGCCGTTTCCTCGAAGGGCGAAACCTTTGAAACCTTTGAAACCTTTGTTCGTACGGGCCACTCCTGCCTGAACGAGGGATTACGACTGGATGAACGAACGATAAACTAATAATAATTTGCTCTTCTGCTGTGAACGAGTCGCCTCAAACTCTAAAGTCACAGTCATGTCCAGAGCACAACGGATTATTACATGTGCTGTTGGGACAGATTACACCAGCGCCATCTGCCTCGTCATGGTGCGCTCAGATTAGACAGGGAGAGGAGCAGGAGCAGAGAGGAGCAGGGAGGAGCAGAGAGGAGCAGGAGCAGAGAGGAGCAGGAGCAGAGAGGAGCAGGCAGGAGCAGAGAGGAGCAGGGAGAGCAGGGCCACTAGGCCTTATCTCCCAACACTATTCCAGCTGTTATACCCATGCTTTTGTTTTATGAGGAGTCCTAAATTACAGAAACATTACGCAAAACCCATATTCAACAGCCTACCTCTGCTGCCTTCCACTCAATTTTCAAACTATCCACAATCTTCTAAAGTCCACTGAACGCAGGTCCAAAGATGCAGGAGAGCGTTTGAGGAGGAGGAGGAGGGTGCGCTTGTTTCTGTAGACAGAGTTACATAAGTGCGGTTAATACCCTCCCAACCGCCTATACTAAATGAGACGACGCAGCGCTGGCCTGATTCCACTAAAGAACGCTCCATTTCTTGTTAAATCTGCCTTTCAGACTTTGCCGCTGACATTTTAAACTCTGAAAGCGAGCAGAGGCGGAAGCGCAGCGCACGAGCAAGTACAAAACAGACTAGTGTTATGGAAGACTGCAGTCAGTCGCCAGGGTCAAAGTGGCGACGCAGGAACAGAGTACATGCCAGCCTCCCCGACGACGATGTATAGTCCAGAGACTCAGAGACAATCTAATATAAAAAAAAAAAAAAAAGGGTATTATGTAACGCAAAGCAAAACAATCAAGACCAAAGGGAATTTTCCATTTAGCAAACTTGACAGCTATAAATATTCCACATCCTTTCTTTCACTGTCGAGGGACAATGTGTTCTAATACGGGAGTCAAGGGCTGTGCGAAATAATAATATGGGGATACATTCATTACTTTTGTGGCATGTTATGTTATCATTCAAGAACCAAATCTTTACTTTTGTAGTCACAGATATTGACCCTCAATGTTCATCTCATCAACAATTGTATATGTTACCATCAATTCATCCCATCTTAATAACTTGACATAGCTTTTCCTTAGGCTTTCGTGCTTAGCTGCCCCGCTGACCCAACATGTGACCCGTCTGCTTGTCCTGAAGCCCGTCTCTCAGACAGAGCCACCCAGAGTCTAATCTGAGAGGTATGTGCAGCAGAGGCCACACGGGGCACACTCAAACATTCACTCACCAGACCACATTCCATGGAAAATCTGATGATATTGTCAAAAAGATGACGAAACAAGCCAAATATTCAGTTATAAAATGTGAAAAGAAAAGGTGCATTTGCTGAGATTACCTTTCAAACGCTTATCCATAGTTCACATGATCTTGACTTGTTAAAATCCATATTGATATTCCCTACGGTATAGAATTAGACATTTTAAAATGTGTGTAAAATATAGACACTGATGGACGGATGATGTTTCTTACACTCCTCCTCACACAGACAGGGCTGTGTCCTTTACACACTTACAGCTAATGTGTACATGTGGCACAGACTCACTTAGTACAGGTAAATAGTAAATGTGTTTAGTTATACATGTGAACTGCTCATGTACATTTGCTAACAAGTAATAACATGATCCAACTGATAAACGATGTAAAAAAGCAATTCTTGTGAAGGGGACAATAGTCTGTAGAGAAGTTAGAGGCACATTGTTCATGCTCCTGCATCAAACTATGAGTCATTGTTTAGCAGATATTTTAAAAGCATTGGCAAAAGCATTGTGTTTAACGTCAACATCCTAACCAAGCACACACACACACCAGCACGTCCCCTCACTAACCTCCTTACACCAGACTCATACTGTGTGTGTATCACACTGAACAGAGTTCTACACATTTAGCAATCTGGAAAGGCTCTTGCTGAAACTGACCCGTCCACTAATGCACAAAGTGTCTGGATGACTGGAGCCCATCCAGTGACTTTGGGCCTTAGGCGGCGTACAGCCTGGACAGGGGTCAGCTCGTGGCACCACACAGAGACAGAGACACAGACAAACATTCACTCTCACATTCATTCAATAGGGGCAATTTACAGTTGGCAGTTTACCTCACACATTATGTGTTTGGACGATGGGAGGAAGCCGGAGAACCTGAAGAACCTGGAGAGAACCCACAGGAACACGGAGAGGACATGCAGACTCCACCCAGAGAGATCATGTGATGTTAGTCTGGCCTGGGAATCGAACCTATGATCTTCTTGTTGGCAGGCAGAGCTCTAAACGCCTGCCGTTTTTCAAAAACTAAATAATCCGTATTTCTTCTTAAATGGATTCTCGTGAGTTTGTGAACTCACAAATGATGAGTGAAATTATCTTGCTGGACAGGTTAGTCAGACAGTGATCTGACAGTTCTGGATGCTTAACCCACAGAGCCCAGCACTGCTGTCAGCCATGTCTAATACATGCAGACCCAATGCCGTAACACATGAGCACCCCATCCTAAAATCCCCCATCGTCATGTGTGTGTGTGTGTGTGTGTGTATATATATATATATAAATACACACATATACATACACACACACACTTTATTAAAAGATTAATAATGAATAACCCTTCTGTCCAGTCTTCCAAGAGGGCTAATTTTAATTAAAAGAGCCTTTTTAATGAGAGAGTGTGACATGAGACATGCTCCTTAACCCCTCTACATTACGCGGCCCCCCACGCACCTCTCCAACCCTGCTGCTCAGACGGGACGCTCCACTAAACTTTGACCTAGTTCAGTGTGGCTCAGTCTGGACCTGCTCTTCAGAGGGAGGGGGCACTGCTCTTTAAATATGGATATCAAAAGCCTGAGAGAACAATGGTTGTTTTGAATGAGGAATGACAGAGTGAAGCCGAGGGAGGAGTACGGGCGCGTGTGGTGTGATACAGCGCCTTTAGCCTTCACTAACACACACACAAACCGAGCAGGGTGAGGATTTGATTGCATTTCATCCATAACACCAGCTCATCTCTTTTCTTTGTATCGCGCTGGGGTCCAAGAAATCTCCCTCAGCAGATGGGGCCAAATCCTCCAGAACCAATTCTCCACTGGATTCCGGAGACAATGAGATGATGACAGACAGAGTGTGATGCAGCACTGTTGGCAGAATTAGAATTCAAAATGAGGACATCACAAGTTGTACAAAGGTGGTTTTTGAGATTGTTGAAGTTAGCAATACCGTACTTTCAGCTCGAGAAATCAGGTCAAGAATGATCTTTTACTCATTGTTGATGAAAACTTGTTCGTAGTTGAATAGGGCCAAGTTACTCCCAATAATCTGAAACATCGGAGCAAATGCTGATGTCACGCAAGACTCCAAAATCAGCCGACTTCATTGGAAAACAGATAAATCAACAGGTACAAGTTTCTCTGAGTGGTTTACTCTGTACCTTTTCATAAAAACAATAAATACCCAAATGAATCTGTACTTTTTTGGGGGGATCCTCCCTATGACGATATTCAGATTATATTACAGACATCAGAAATTGTAACAAGCCTGCAAATGTCTGTTGGGGTTCAGCTTTCATACTCTGCCTTCAGATTCTCAGGCTGTTGTAACTTTGGCAGCTTCAGAGGGTCACATCCCGTTCAGATGAGCAGATATCACACTCCATAAGTCCAGATACCACTGACAGCCGCTCGGGGCCCGCGGGGTGGTGGGATTACGTTATCTCCTCCACCACAGCTGAGACCTGATCCCCCAGGCTCCCTGAAGAACATGAGGACCACCAGGACCAAACATGTGAGTGCGAGAGGGAGTGAGGAGCACTGACATCTGCGTGCAATTACATCAAGAAGGTCAGCGCGGCGTTTGGATACAGTAGAAGGACCAGGAGAGGGGGGGGGTTGTGATGTCAACGTTCTCTTGCTTTTAATGCCACAGAGACCAAGACAAACATGCAGAACTATGAAGGTCATTGGGAATATGCAGCCACAAGAGCCATTCTCAGTAGAAGGAGCAAAGCAAATCAAGATGTTTGAACTGGGCGTCAACACGGCATGACTTCATACCATCCTCAAACCCACAACACGGACAGGAATCTGACTGAGTTTTTATTCAGATTCTTAGCATTCTCCTCTGAACCACCACAGAATGCGAGTGAGTCTTCTCAGCAGGAGTGTATGGTTTGCTTCACTTGTTGCATCAAATTAGATTTCCGATACGTGCGGATTAACAAACAGTTCAATCAATACTTTTCACGCGTCTGTGGAAGCTTTGGGCTGTTAATCACGTGTTTGAAAAGGAGCCTGCTTTTCTGTCGGCCCTGCCGATTGAGGAAATGTCTCCAGAACCCTTCATGTGTCACATGGACTAATTGAATTGATAATTATTAATTTTTCAGGCGGTAGGTGTTCTGAGCACTCGAGCCTCAGTAGCAGGACAACATGCAGGAATCAATCAAAAAACAACAATGAGCAAACAAATGACGAGGAAAGTCTGTTGTAACAAGGTTAAAAGCTCATTAAAGTGGATTTAGTCAAATATGACCCTTTAATGACACTTAAACACTAAACCTCAGATAGAGGGGATTACAAGCACTCATGAAACTAAACAGAACTCCAAAAATATTTTGATGAGAAAAATTTGAACACAAATTTAGAATACATTGCCTTTTCCATTTGACTAAAAGAACACTAAACACTAGGTGTCCATTTTGGATCTAACCCTGATGTAATCCATCAATCCATCAGATGCATGTGTGTGGTCTGCTAGCTCAGCACAGGCCATCTCAGTTCCATAAATCAACCTCCTGACAGCACCAAGCGACACGTGTGACATACGAGGCACTTTAGCTCCTCCAAAAAGAGAAAACAATCAGAAGAGGGGAGAGGGCGAGGTCCAGAGTGATGGATGGACAGACGGACAGAGGGTTTCCTTGTGTCTTGATTGTGTAGACATTGTATCTGATTCAATTACATAGAATACATTTTTTCTGTGAAGTAGAGTTTAAAAAAAAAGGTACAACCGTGGCATAGTGGGCTGAGTGTTGGCCCGCCAAGGGAGTCGTGAGCTCAAACCTAAACAACGTGTCTTTTAGTCCTTTCAGCCACAATGTAAACTCCAGTTACTATTATGAGGCTCAACGACGCAAAACGCAATTGGATCTTTCTTGGAATAGTTAAGCCACACTGCCAAGCCATTTTTTTGTATTTTAATGGCTGTCTACTTTTTATGATGAGTGCAGCCTTGGCTAAGACCTTCATGCTTCTGTTGTTGACTCTTATAAGCTAGACTAACAATTGAAATCTTTGAGTCGTTTGTAGTCTCCAGCGAATAATGACTGTTGAGCTAATAGTGTTTGATAAGTGTCCTAATGGATGTGTGGAGATAGCAGGCTGGTTCAGTGCCGTGTGCCAAACCTCTGAATCAGAACCACTGATCTGATGCCCATTACAACAGAATGACTCCTGTGTGGATCGATGCGGCTCTTCTTACCGCCACAAGCTTTTCGGGGGCCCATCTCTGCCTCGCTATCAGACTCTACCATACACTTTAATTGACCTGCCATAGACTTACAAAGGCGACACATTCAACAGACACCACAGATCCCTAACCTCGCCCCACTATGATGGAGAGCTGCATCTGATCATGTTGAAAATGGAAAAGTAGAGGAAATACAACTCTGTTTATTTGGATGCACATCTTAAAACACATATCATTCAGTACAAAAAAGAAATAATAATAATTCATACATTTTACTTATATAAGCCAGCAATCAGAGTATGTTATATGATAGACACTACATTTTTTTTTACAGGTAAATTGCAATCTTACCATTTGCTTTTATCAGAAGTGAGTTCCTGTATTTTTACTCGTCAGCCAATCACAGCCTGCTACTTTTGCCTCTCAATTAATAGGTTGGCAGATTATCGAAATAATACGATTATTTTGTGAATGTTGTTTTGAAGCTATGCAAATGTTTGTATTGTTTATGATGAAAAAATTATTGATTAAAAAAAAACATTGGATTAAAAAAAAATTTATTGAGGATCAACAAATTTCAGCTGGATTGACAAGTGCTTCTACTTTGAGCATGCACGGGTAAACCAGTTTCAAGGAGATCCGTGTGAGATGTTGAGTTAAATTGGGCGATAACGGGCTGAAAGTGCACGAGTTTAAGATGACAGCGCCAAGGCAGCAGGGGCCAGCTTCCAACCGCACAGCCACACCTACAAGTCTACGGCGCTTTGAAAGGAGAACAATCACTGCTGGGCTAGAGAAGCAAGAGGTGAAGTGGGACTGTTGTTTCAGAACCCTCTGTCAGCTTGAGTATCGGACAATTATTTCACATAAGCGCGCAACAAACGGCTAGCTCCATCCTTCATATGTCCAGAAAAGTCATTTGAAGACCAGCCAAAAACACTTGATAAAAACTATATGACAATAAAAGTCCCACAAATGAAACACACCATGGTTCTTTCGGCACGACAAAATAAAGGCTAATGTAGGGATAGGCAGCTTTATACAAAAAAATATATATATTCTGATTTCACTTCATAACGGTCTACTAGGGTTGTCTAAAGTATTGAAAATCAGATACTAATTAATACTAAATAATCTAAAGAGACATTAAGCTCGTAAAAAAAGAAAACAACGATGTTCCGCACCAGATTGTAGTTTAGTAGCTAATTTCCCTCTGCAGTCCCTGTTGCCGTTTAAGAGTGATTGCACCGCACAAAACTGGAAATTACAATCAGGGAAGTCATGACCTTATCATTACAATCACTCACTCTTTATAATAAAAGATCTGTGAAAGAAGATCCGACATAGAGCCTGGTAACACGTGTTTCAGAGAAGAGGCAATTGACACTTGACATGAGGCCATTAAGTGTTGAAAATGCAGAAAATAAAATAAAAAAGACATAAGTTATAATTTAGTTGAGCATGCACTGGCCCACTGTTAACATTCAAAAAGAAAACAGTACAATTGTATCATTACTTCTATGTCCAGCAATAAATGTGTTTTGGAATCTTGCATGGAGACAGAAAGCCGTTCGAACAGTCATAAAATAAGAGTTCCAAAAGACACAACACAATGACCTCTGAACTAAAAGAGTTGCTGTTCATAAACATGTCCACAAAAGACACTCTGTTTTCTTGAATAATAAAGTGTGCAAAACAACATCAGTCTATATGTGGATAATGCTCTAGGCACGCCTGCATGGCTATTTCACCCTTTATAACTTAAAATAAAGTGTATAAATGTTTTTTAAGGACTTGTGCTTTCAGTTTGACCTAAAACACATGAATGACTGTGTGGCAGACAAAAACATAGGACAGTGGCATTTTATAAAATGACAAATAAGCGGAACATTTTGTTATGACAGATGAAGAGTCTTAAGAGGAGCACAAAGTCTCAAATTGTTCGAAAACTGACATATTTACCAATCACTGGTTCAAGTGGGACAAATATGCCAAGACACATTTGCTTGACAAGGTCTGAATGATGGTTTCTCTTTGTGTTGCATGACTAGCGTAAACATGACACCAAAAAGGCTGCAAAAAGAGCTGAGCATTCCTCCAAACTATGGTATACAGAGATTGTTCTGAACTTTATGAATCCATTCACTTTTGTGCCAATCTTGAACCTTAACCACATAATTACAACAATTACAACTGAATATTGTTATTCCAATAGTAAAAAAAAACAACAAAAAAAACAAGATCGGATCTTAGATTCAAGTCCTTAAATAGAGAGAGCTGCAATCAGTGACTTGATTAATCACAACTAATCCATTATTTAAATCATCGTCAACTAATTTAGTAATCCAATAATCGTTAACTGATCTCTACATAGGTTTGAAAACATGCAATGAGCTGAGAAAAGAAGATTCACAACTCTCTTTTGTCCATAAATGTACATTTACAAATGTATATGTCATCATGGGTAAACTTTAGTAAAAATCTTTACATCACTTGCAACTAATCGATAAATCGATAGCATAATCGCTACACTAATAGACTAGCAAAATGATTGTTTTTGCAGCTCTATAAAGAGTTTAAACAACTCCAGTATGATACGATTGATACGACCTGATCAAAAGCACAAATGATGATACTTTAAATGGTGGTGTTAAAAATAAAGGGTGGCGCTGCCGCAGTTCTGGGGTGAGATTGAAGTCAGGCGGTAAATAATAAGCGTTCCTCCCGCTGTGCTGGTGAGTGACAGCATGTCTCCCTCCTGCTGCTCCAGCTCTGTCCTGTTTTAATGGGCTCACAGTGTATGCTCCCTCTGCCTGGGCCTGCCTGGGCCAATATCAGACACAGCTCCGCAGCACAGAGAGAACACTGACGCAACGCTGGCCCAAACTAATAAACAGTAACACCACGGGAGAGAGTGCTATGGAGCTGGAAACTTAAGACTTACAGATGGGGGTTAAAGACGAAACAATGAAAACAAGCAAGAACTTTCGGCTTTCACAAAAGTCAATTATCAGCCTATTGTAGTAGAGGGAGATAAATCGGTAAATGTATAAAATGGAGATTGTTGTTTTGAAAATATGTAGATTTGAAAACAAGCCCAGTTTGCAACAGTAGTTCTCAAACGTTTCAATCCAAGTACCATCGAAGACAAATATTTAGACTTCAAAGTACCACCACAAAACTAAAAAACTAAACCAGGTCTAAACCAGAGCGAACCCAGGTCTAAGGACTGCCTTATAATAGTTCTATGCTACAAAAGAGGGAGAAATTTGGATAAAATTGACTTGAAATTAACATTATTCACTTTATTCCGCTCTGCCACTTTAGCCTTTTTTTTGCTACGGGTCAGCGCTTTCTGAAAAGATGGAAAAGTCTTGCCACTAAAATATGATTCCAAAATAAATATGTTAAATTGATTTGATTTGATTTTGAGGATAACATTTGCACGCTAAAGTGGGAAAAAAAACAAAAAAGACCACTAAAAGACCTCTATAAGCTTTAGCCCTGCTTCAGCAGCGGAAGTGAGGGGAAAACGGGTTTATTTGAATATACACACACGGTCATTTCAGATTTTATTGGTCAATCACTGCTCGCCTTGATTGCCCTGACTGAACACGCCACTGATATTTGCTATTGAGATCGGCAGCGCTACGCTAAATGATACAAGCAGAAAGAGGGGCTCTATTAGTGGTGGCGCCCGTGGCAACTTCTGGAACAAACTGAATGACCCGAAGCCGAGTCAGCGTGCCACCAGAACTAGATCCCCTACAACCGATGGGACACGTACCACAGTTTGAGAACCACTGGTCTACAATAAACATAATGAACTAATTCAAATTAAATTAAACTTACCCCAGTCTTTTTTATCCAATTCTGCAGCTTTTCCTGTTTGCTTTCCATTGTTGCCGTTACACGTAGCAGAGCATGTTTCCTGTAGTATTGTTGCAGCACGCTTCCTGTTAGCTTAATATTGTAGCGGCGCATGTAAGTTCAAGGTCTGTTAGCCTGCTATTATAGCAACGCATGTAAGGTGAAGTTGAAGCTTTTATTCTATTAGCATTAACCCGGTCTTTTTTTTTTACCCAACTCAAAAGCTTATCCAGTTAGCTCAGTTCAAGTTCAAGGTCTTTTGGCGTTCACGGCTCCGGTGTGAGGTACCGCCGGTGTCGTACAAGGGACGGACGACGATGAATCAAATGTGCCCACGCTCGTGCTTTTAATTACACCCATGTACCGAGGTGGTCCCGCTTGTCACACGTCTCTCAGGGGGCAGAAGGCTGAGGCAGCACTTCTCACATAATTGAACATCATAGGTGTGCACGCCCGGCCTGACGTTTCACAGAGCGACTACGGTGTTACGTAAGGGTGCACGTTGACGCCTGATCTTTTTCACTGCGGATTATCTAATGAGGAAATTGCCGTGTGTGGGAGTAGTGATTGCAGCGGGAGGAGGGTATTATTTGATGCGCGACGGTTTGCGACGGTGACAGATGCTCGTCAGATGCGTCTGCCTCTGGACATGTTCTAGTTTTACTCATCCAAGCACTGAGCGGCAGGCAGAGAAACACAGTTAGGAGGCTGTTAATAATATGATTCAATGGGTCAGGACATCATGGTATCCTTTGAACGCTTTGCAGAAGAGCCGTGCGATCGGGCTTTTTTTCCGACGACGCGTGGGAAACGGACAAGCTCGTTGGTCATGTCTCATTTGGTGAGAATTCAAACTTCTGAAATGCAAAGTGTTGTTTTTTTTTCACGCCCCTGTGAACTGGGGTAGATGAAACGGTACTTTTGTCCATAAAATGACTGAAGAAACATAAATTCCTTGACGGACAGGGCAATTTTTCTGCAGCAACCAACTCCATATTGTAACCGGTAAGTGAAGTGTCATGCTCAAGGGTACAACAACACTAGTCTAGGGCTGCACGATAATGGAAAATATTGTATAATGAATGTTAAGTACTGTGATATCGATATTATTTCAGTTATATTAAAATAAATAGTATGTGCCCTAATTTACAACAATGATATTAAAGGTAAATTCATAATGAATCATAAATGAAATCAGCCTTTTTAAAATACTTTCATTAAGAAAAACCTTGGTGTTATATTTAACGATATATTTTGCAGCCCCAAATAACTACATTTCATTTCCTCAAAAAAATTAACCCACATTTATACCATCGCATCACCCCTGTGCCCATATCTGAACCTAATAAAAGCACATACAACACATTCAGTTACAAAGCATAAATAAACAATAGAAAATCACGCCAAGAACACTTTAGAACACTGAGTTTACAATGGCTGTTAAAATGACACAAATGACACAATGAAAGGTGGTGATGCGTGTGGAGCCGGAGCAGTGTATCCATCCTCACAGAGAAGCTGCTGAAAGGCTGTTTTCTCTGAGGCTTAATGGTCTATCGCAGCATCTCGAGAAAACGCCGGAGAAGATTTAGGAAACACTGCTCACCATCAGCGGCACATCGAGCGTGACTTTGGTCGTGTTGGAGCGCAGAGGGCTATGAAAGTGTGCGATCATGAACTGACAAGCTGCTCTTTTATTTGTGTTGGATGGTATAGTTCAGTATAGTTCAATAAAGCATTAAGAATTGAAGCTGTAATTGATCACTCTTTGCATATCACAAATCAAGCAAAAGTGAAGGGCTGCAGTTCAGTCTTATGAGTCTAATGCTGATGATTTTTTTGGGCGTTTAGATTGTAACTGAAACCATGTCGTGTTTCCGATTCCGATTGTCACAGGAAATGTGGAAATGTAAAGTTCTTGATGATTAACATATTTTGTTTGGGAGTATATAAACTATCAAGAGATGTCACTTTAACGTGGTACAATTTGGAGCAAAATATCAGATTCACGAGCTAATGCCTAATTCCTTGATTAGTCATCATTAGTCATCTAAGGGAATGCATTTAATAAAATTGTTATTGAGATTCAGTCATTTCTGTTGTCAATAATCAGCCTTGGTCTTTTTGAAATGTAGAGGTCCACAACCAATCCTCGGTCAGTAAAAGCATGTGATCTGGAGCAGAGTCCAGACTTTGGAGAAAAAAAGTGTATTTAAATGGCACTGATTAAAAGTCTGCATTTCTATGTTCAGATAATTCATACCAAAAGCCAGATTTATTAATTGTTAATATGACTAAATAAAACTGAAATTTGTGATCAGAAAGAAAATGTATAAATCTATTTCTTTTTGTCACATCGGCCAGGTATAAGTTGCAGCCCTAATTTGGAGAAACAGACAGATCATGGAGCCTCACATATGATCAGTTTCAACGGCGTGTGAAAAAATACCACTTCATCGATAAATAAAGTGAAAAATCCATAAGAAACATAAAAGATTTGTATGGAAACTAGATACTCAATTAAGCAAGAATCAATTTTTTTTTTAACATTTAACCTTTCCTGAACGGTTTTAAAAAGTTTTTTACCTTCATCAGAACTTTAAAAGAAAGAAAATATTGTCATATATCGAAATCAGTATCGATCCTATAACTTGGAGCTGCAATGTTATGGTAACACTAGTTTAATCCTACAATATGCTTAGTCTGCCTCCCACTGCACCTCCAAGTGTTCGTATTTATGTGGCACTATATGTCCAGTCCCACCCCCTCGTCCTGACAGCGTGACATGATGTAGGGTCTCAAGTCCCCCTTGCAGAGCAGTGGCATAACACCGCTGGCCCCCGTGGAACAACAGGCAGCATGCTCCCAACACGTTACTCCTGCACGCACGTTTTCAAATGCAATCTGCTAAATCCAGCCTGAGAAAACACCAAGTTGCATCCATCAATCACACCACACTGGCCCTTCTCTGGTCCTATCTGCGCCTGGGCTGCTACACGAATTATTTATGGTCCAATCAGACCTTGGGCGTTTCCACTTCAACTCTAAACTAATCCATATATTAAAGTAGAGCCTTGAGAACATAAACCAAGCCGTGGTGTGTGACCTTTTCACAGCAGGAGAACATATTCTACTGTTTTGCGCAAGAATAAAAAGGAGAGAGAGGGAAAGAAGCATGCAAGATAGATTAGTGTTTGTGTGCTGAGGCTCCAGCAGAGGAACAGCTGGATGGAGATACAAAGGAATGTCTTTCCTCAGTTTCCTGTCTCCTTTTTCCTTTCCACATACAAGCACAGTATTCTAGGCTGCAGAGAGAAGAACACATGTATTGAATGCGAGGATCAAACCAGCTCCAATCACAGAGAGCGCGCTGGATCAGCCAGAGATTAAAAGCTTAATTATTCAAACAAGTCAAACTATCAATAAGCAATTAATCATGAATGAGCCGTACATGCCAGTGATTAGAGACCAAGTGTAAACACAAGTTAGCAGCCTAAGAAGTGAAGTAGTCAAGATTACAACTATAAAGCATGGTAAAGTTGGCTACTACCGTGGTAGAAATTCAAACGTAACCAACTGTGCTAAAAAGTGACGTAACGATTAAAACAACGGGAGGAAAGTTGCATAATATCTTGTGACTTTATTAAAAGACAAAGCTGAATTTTGAAGCAAACGTGTCCTAAATCCCAGGGACTCACCTCCGCGTCTTTTACGCGCGGTGCACGGCGCAGTGGTGTTCCCAGCAGTGAGGATGTCCCGAAATCTGTGCCTGTCTTTGTAAACTTCTGGAAAAGAGAGCGTCCAGCAGCGTCCCCACGTCCTCCTTCAGCCCGTACAGTCCACGCTCTCTCTACGCAGCGGCTTCAGTGTGTCAGAGGCGGGGGTCTGGGCAGAGCTGGACAGGGTCTAGAGCACTCTCATGGAGCTCACTCCGGGAGCTCACTGCTGCCGCTGCTCTCACGGGGGCGCTGGGTCTGAGCACCGACACGCTCCGGAGAGGCGGGGGCAAAAAGAGCATCAAGGCTGAGGGAGTTTTCTACATGGATCTAAAAGGTTTTCAAATGTGAGTATAATCATCTGAAGTGTTTGATTAACCATAATGTATTATTGTTTCATCATTAAAATATGTATTCTACTTTGATGAACAAAAATTTAAAAATACATGAATCAATTTTATCACCAATTTCACCAAACAACCGTTGTGTTAAATGTGCATTGAAGTGAAAATTCATGTTTCATGATTCATGTTGCTTACTAGTTAGCTTAGCTTTAGCTTTGTAAAATAGCAGCATGTTTGCAGAGCCTAATTAATAAAGCTTACCTTATTGTTGCGGCAAATTTTTCTCGCCATTACTTTATTTTTCTCCATCTTCCACCCTTATTTTATTTTACATTTTTAAAAATGCATGCTTGTTGGTTTAATGTGGTATTGTATGGCTGTGCTAGTGCTAGGCTAGAGGAAAGCACGTGTGGCCTTGGCGGAGGGATTCCATGATATTATGATAAGACAGTGGGGGACTGTCATTTTGCAGTTTTGTCTAATCAAAATATTTCTAAATAAATAATACATCTGGATATTTCCCCGGTACGTTTTTAAGGTATTTTCATAATCTCTAACCATTTACGTCTAGGCAGCAATAACTAATATTATCGTCACATTTGTATCATCATAAACATAATCTGGATTATACAGACTTTAAAACACAGAATAGCAAAATAGAATAAAACATTTGTGATTTTTATTTTTACTACTATTTTACTATTTTTACTCATTCGTAACTAGGACCTAGTTTATAGAAGCCTTCCGTCTGCATATATGTATTTCAACCTTTATTTGGTTAGAAAATGATACAGTCTCCATGTATATTACTTAAAATGATAATTTCACTCATATAAAATATACATTTATGACTATTTGACTACAAAAGTAATTGTTGCAGCCCTAATTTACATTCTATATCAGAAAAACTACCATGCAGTTCTAAAATAAAAGCCGTTTTAGTGGCATGTTTTGACATCTATTGATAGATTGAGTTGTAGTAAGATTTTGTTGCAACTGAAACTCAATTGACATTGTATTTTAAAATCATGTTTTCATTCTATAAAATATTCTTTTCAAATTCTCTTGGTGACCACATCTACACATTGCCACAGATCGACCCCTCACATTACCTCATTGCCCATGCACTTTTTGACACGATGCGTTCTGGTCAGTCCTACTTTGAACTGCTCTAAGGCGTGTCTCCTCCTCCTGCTCCTCCCGCTCCTCCTCCAGAAACTCAACCCAGGGTCTTCCTCTCCGACACAAAGAACTGCCACCTGTCCGATTCATCCGTGAAAGAGGAGCCTGTGCTACGCTCCGATGACCTAATTTGTGGAGACGATGTATGGATTGATTACCACCAAGTTCTTAAGTACAAAATCCTAACTAGTCAAAATGAACAGCTGCCACCGTATAAAGTTAATCCCGGGGGAAAAGCTCAATATGGTCCAAAGTTCTTCACCACATTTCTTACTCCTCTTAATACGGCGTAAACATACACAGGCGTTTGCTGTGTACAGTTGTAGTTTGTGGTTGTGCAATTTGTCCCTGTAGTTTTTGCAGACAACAAGACATGAATATATGAGCTGTCTCCAATATAGTGTCGAAATATTGATTTAGTTTTTTTTGGTGATTTTTTGGGGGGGAAATGTGTGGCGCAGAAATTATTTAATTAATTTGTTAGGTCCAGCAGTAAGGAAAACTTGACAATATATAATTTTTGGATGAATATGTTAAATATCATCTTTCAAACAAAGGGAAAAATGTAGATATTACACCTGACATGATCATTTATTACATCAACATTTTGAAATCAACCACCATATTAAAGGACTACCTTGTAAAACCACCAGATATACAGTCTCTTTAAAGAAATATAATGATTTAATAAAGCAAATAATGCTTCAATTGTGTTTGTATTGAGAAATATATTCGTTCACATCTTTATCGTGATGATCTCAATGGGTTTCAGAATGATGAGAAATGTGAAGTGCCATAGCAATGAACAATTTAAAACAAAATATAACATAATGGGCAAAGGTATTCAGAAAACGGGAAGCTGAAGCCCATGAATAGTGATTTTTGACCCTTTTGCCCTTTGAAAATATGTAACATTTAGTTTAGATCTCTCTGAAACGGAAAAATATTCAAACTAATGATCATAATTTTTTTTTAGAGCTAGGGTCTACAAAATGATCCATCTATTAATTCCATGGCTTAAAGTTTGTTCAACTTCACTTGAACACGACTACGGTTTCTATAATGTTTCTTTTAAACAATTGCGCAAACGGCTCTAACGTGAAAGTGCGTAGTTGTATTTAATCTGTTCTTGGCCCTCTCCACTACAGCATCCTGGTGTATTTGAAGTGGAGCCCTCCCTGCTGCCTGAGGAGAGAGATTCTACAGCCAGCACAGGTGAACTCTGCCTGACCTCTCGTTCTCACCGTACAACAAACCAATTTATTTGCTGCTCCGATGCCAAGAGCACCATCCAGCACCTATGTCTTTTCTCATGTGACTTTAGTCTTCATCTTCTTTCTACTGTTGAAAGAAGTACGTGATTTTACATATCCAGATGTTAATGCACAGCTGTTCAATTTAACCTTATCATTTTTGTAGGTCAATTTACATTAACCTTCAGCAGATGTTTCTATTTGACTCTAGCACAGCTTGCATAAAACAAAAAAAACCTACATTTCTCATGACCTCATTATTTATATTCATTCACCTTGATAACATTTTTTATAATTGGAAGTTGGAGTGATAGTATTGATAAAAATTGTCATCTCAATATTTTGGAGATTATTTTAACGATGAACATCATCATTATTTTTGCAATCCATCAGAAATGTGCTGAAATGTGTTTAAGAATTGCACTTGTTTTGTCCTGACTAGAGCCCAGTTCACACAAACAATAAACTAAGTCTAAACCCAGGACTAAACATGACCAAGGCCAGTGCTAAACCAGGACTAAACCAAGATCTAATCAAGTCTACCCCAAAATTAAACTGGGTTCAAACCAGGCAAGTTTTAAGCTGAAGGCCATCGATCTTGCTAGGAAACCGCGCGGCTGCACGCAAGCTTAACATCAATGAATGTAGGGTGACGCTGCAGGGGACAGCGGGACGAGCTCATGCGATGCCAAAAGTCAAGGAAAGAGTTCTGCGGCTTATACAAAAGGTGCGGCCTATGTATTGTTTTATTATCGTTTTTTTTAAAATAGAGCAAATGCGCGGCTTATATAGGGGAGCGGCTAAAAGTCCGGAAAATACGGTATATAGTTTGAATATTTTTCCCCTTGAAAGATAATTTGATTTGATTTGATTTACTGTATATGCCTTAATAACGATTCAATCAGAGAGTAATAGTGGTCATTCACTAGCAAAGACCACGCCCACAACAATGGAATATGAGAGAATGTTTATTGATAATAGTGATGATGATGGATCGATTGATGGATCGATGATGGATCGATTAGAGTTGGCTGGGTAGAGAGACTGTGGATGGGGGCTCCGTCTCGGGTAATCAGCCCAGCCAATTCGGAACCCCCCCCTCCTTAGATGGTGATGTGTTAAGGTGAAGATGATAGAGACATGGGGTGAGAGGGTGGGGTCCAGAGAGCAGGGACAACAAGAGGTGCTGGGATAGGCCTGTATAAATAGGGCTTCTGGGTAATTAGAGGTGTGGTTAAAGAGTGGAGGCGTGGTTGCTGGAGGTGTAGGAGGTGTAGGAGCCTGGTCCACCTCCCGAACCTCAGTCAATAATTAACATCATCAACTACATATATTTGTTTAATTTATTGGTTATAAAACATGTTTGTAAATATCTATAAAAGTCCAGTTCCTCCAAGCCAAAGGATTCTTTCAACATATCAAAGCTTTAAAGATTTTATTATCCAGACTTTAAATGTTTGTGTTGTTTGGAATCAGTAACCTATCCTAAATAAATAAAATAAGAACTAAAATGTATAATTCTGCTATTCATTTATTTATTTATTCATTTATTTTAACAATATTATACATTTAGAAAATTAGTTAGTGGTTTAGAGATTATGAATACAAAAAAATACATAGTTAAACTTTTTTTATGGACCTAAATTATTTAAACTTATTTTGGCACATTATGTTTTGTTTTGTTTTTGTTTTTTCAAGCTAAATCCTTCTTTACATTGCAAGTTTTCCAGTTCTATTCCACTACATGCAAATTGTCTAATTTCTGACTACTTTTCTCTCCTCCACAGTTTCCAAATATTTTCCCCTTTAAATAATCCTCATGCGTCATTTGGACTGCAGGCCTCGGCACACTTCTATGCTAATAAGATTTTCCAGCTCAAATGGAACGTGCAAATGTGCTGCAGCTTCTTCTCCTCATCCCCGGTGGCTTCTCCGTCGCAGTCGGCAGCCGTTTTATTTATTTCTTTATTTATTAAGATTAAAGTTACAGTAAATTCTCAAGGCTTCACCGACATGGATAGAGTTATTGTCTGTAATCTCCAAAGCGCTGGCTGTTGTTTACTACACATATGCAAAGTGGCAGTTGAAGCGTTGCCACTGTCTGTTCTATAAAAAGTCCTTGCCCTCGGCGGTCTGCACTTGGAGACTTGTGTGTGGAAAACGGCTTGCAGCAGTGAGAGGATGCTACTGCTGTTAAATATAGGAGGAGATCCAACTTGTTCCATTGTCAAAAGCGCAATGTGGAGAGTTTAGGAAGAGGTGCAACCTATAAGACCCTGAGGACGTGGATGTATATTTGTATATTTGTATTTGTTCATAATTAGCTGAACTCCGATAACTGAACTTATAGTTGCCCTTTCTGGATTCCGACTTATGAACTTATGAACTGGAAAACCCTTCCAACACAGAATTTCTGCCCGCAAACTTTTCAGAGCCCCGAATTACAAAATCCAACTCTAATACTACTAATACTAATATTTTGTGTGCAGTGCATAGTTGTCTGCATCTACAATAATAACAATTCAAATAAATGTGTCTTTTCTCTAAGTGCTGCTTTTACAAATCTCTGTGGGGGGAAAACATAATTTAACACTATGCAAAAAAACGTGTGTTGATATAAAAGCAGTGCATTCAGACCAGTAAATTGTGAAAGTTCACATGTGCTGATGTGTGTGTAGGAATATGCCCTTAGTACACACTTTAGTCATTTTACTGTCATTTTAAAATAGGAACATTCAGGCATGAGAGTTTAGTGATGGACGTATTCCACATTTTCTAGTCAATTGCCTGCACACTCATATTACCTCTTTTGGCTGGTTCGTGTGTCATAAATATTCCATTTGAGTTGATTAAAAGCCTTCATGTTGCATCACAGCTTAACTTCATATTCCCACCCTTGGCTGCTGTTGAGTTAATCACTTTCTCTGACTATGAGTCTTGAAGAGCTGATAGAACGATCAGAACAAAACTGCTTTTGAACGGTCACAAAGGTTTTTAATAAGAATTTGTATCATTTGCATCCCCCAGGCTTTAGTCTGAATGTCCTAATGCCAAGCACATATTCCATTTTAACATGATGTCCAAAATATTATTATTTTTTTCAATTGTGTTTTTCAAGTGTTCTCCTGAAAGTAAACAATTCTGCATCTATCCAAATATTTGCGCTGTGTTCCCCAAATCCTTCAGCCCTTCGCTCTGTCATGGGGCCGACACGGGGCTCCCATAGGGGGGGACTCTGACACATGGTGGCTATAAACTGCCATGTCACAGATTAATAGAGCATTCCTCCTCACGGCTTTTGGCATGATGGGCAGAGAACAGAGGCAGGCTTTGTTTCCAGCGGGCTTTGGTCTGTCCGAGGATCATATGACTCACGTGGGCCGTCCCCTCAGGCTCCAGACAAGGACACACACCTGACCACGGCAGAGTTACTCACAATGACCTAATGCAGCGACAAAAAGGGGCAAGTTGTAAATAAGATTGTGCACAATATATAGAAATTATGAACGAGTGTATGAATGTTGCTTTGAGGATATGCAAAATTTGAATATTGAATGTTTCAAAAAATGCCACAAAAAGAGCTGATGATGTAAACTTTCAATTAAGAATATGATATTTCTGCATTTTTGTGATTCATTTTACAGACATCTTACATTTGTCTGATACTTAAACCTCAACTAATGTTTTAACAATATTTTGTATGATTGACATAATTTTTTTTGGCTTACTCCAAAAATATTTTGATCTAATTTTTTGTCAATATCTCCCACCCCTATTATGGACATAAAGTAAAGGCAAGAAGTGTCACGTTATTGAGAGAATTGGTAAAAAAAAACAAAAAAAAACATGAATCTTAATTTGTATTAGATTTTTGTACTCATCGGTCCAAGAATATTTCACCCTTTTTCAATATACTATATGACTTAACTTTTAACATACTTTATAACTAGTTTTAATTATTAGTAAATTCAAGTCATTTTGAACAGATTTCAGTGTATCGGCTAAAGTACAAATTTTCTAACATTAAGTCCGAGCCAGGCTGGACACGCGAGCACCGACCCACTATCAGCACCCATAGGTCCTGAATATACCGTGCCCGGACTCGCTGTTTGTGCACTGCGGCAGTCCAGATAAAGATGGTGTATGTGCAAGAAAAATTACAAATGTTTTGGTCTCTTTTTAAGGGAAATGCCAGCACCAAATGGATTGGAATAACATTCAAAAGTTCCATCAAAAAATAGTATCAAGAACGAAGTCAGTTTAACGAAAATAGACACAAAAGCAAAAAATAATGTCTTCCTTTATCATAATACAAAACATTTAACATTGCCTGAGATATATATATATATATATATATATATATATATATATATATATATATATATATATATATATATATATATATATATATATATATATATATATATATATATATATATATATACATTGCCTGAGATATAGTATATATCTCAAGCAATGTTAATATATATATATATATATATATATATATATATATATATATATATTAAAAATAAAAAGGGCCAGGGTTTCTCAGCTGAGTTGTCTTCGGGTCGATGACGGAAAATGTTACAAGGCTGGTTTTCCCGCCCAGAGACAGCAGGGGGCGACGACAGGCACTGCAAACGTTCCGAAAATACATATTTAACCATCATCACGGGGACTTATGAAGACGAATAAGATGAAAATGTCACTCAGTTCTGCTTTAATTTATTGATATTTAAAGCAAAAAATACATATTTTTGCCCATGACAGTTGCATTACATCTTACTTTGGTGGCATTAAAAAGTGGAACTATCCTGTTTTAACATTTCCGCTTTTAATTTGTTCTTGCCAAAACCTGCACAGTGTGACCAATCAGAACATCCAGAAATCAGATAATGATCAGTGCATGTAAATATTTAAGCATGTAAGCGTTTTGACCTCTTAAGATGAAAGTAAAATATAGTAGATATGCAGAATTACGTAAACATAGAACACAACTCAGAGGATATAAATTATTATTTTAAATTAGACAGAAATCATTTTTATATTTAGGTCTGTTCACTGTTACTTAAGCTATCTTGCCATTACATGAATTAGGCATATTTTCTGTCGGTTTTACAAAAGACAAATGTGTCCTACAACATTCTGCAATATTTGTGAAGTTAAACCAGACTTCTTTCCTCACACAACCTCTAATGCAACTGTTTACACCTCATTTCAGATGAATGCATTCTCACTATTCAGTAAGCAACGAGACCCAGAATGCACCAGGACCGATCTGCCTCACAAACAAAGCCACAAAGCACTTGCCCCTAAACTCACTATTGTTTTTGACCCCACTTTTCTGCTCCCACTTTGTTTGAACCCACCAATCACAGCTCACCGTGGCCGTCCCTTTTATTTCCATATTTCCATAATGGTCAGATCAGCAGCAGTGCGGTGGAGCGAGAGAGATTTTCCCAGAGTTCACTCCTGCAGATATGGAGTTGTAGTGGGAAATTGTGGTCAGAAGGCAGAGAAGTGGGGCAGAAAACATCCAGATTGTGTGTTCTGAGCTGACTGCCTCGTAAGCGCTCCATGTCAAAGCTGCTCCTTCACTAATATGACAGCCATATTTCTCGGCTCTGTTGCTAAATATAGAAATAGAGAGGAGAAAAAATACTACTACTTCAAAATATAGTACAAAATACGCATCCGTTTTCATTGTTGACACTACTACAACTGCAGTTAATGTTACTTTTAGCATGTACTCACTATTAAAAAAGATACGCACAAGAAAATCTACCAAAACAAAATAATTTTGGGAATGAACTAAATGCATGTAGTAAAATATGTATTCAGGAGACTCATTTTGAGTAACTGTATTGTGTCTAGTACCGGAACTCCTTATTTCGTGGTGAGTATTCAGATTTTTCAGATAGTATTCTTTTGCACAATTAGGCTTTGACCTACACAGTGTTAGTGAAGTTACATAAAACACCATTCATATGGCGGGTGCGTTTTACCTTCACTAATAGGGTAGGCATAATAAGCCTTGGCTTCTGCCTACACCTGGTCAAATAACATATTTGTTATGTGCTTGGATTTGTTATGTGCTTGGATGTAGAGCACTTTTTTGTTGTTTTTTGTTTTGTTTTTGACCAAACAACAATAAATAAATAAATTTATTACACTATAATATAATGCGCTCAAAGTATTCTTTCTTTAGTGTTATAATATGAACAAAACAGGGAGTAAAAAACTAAAATCTATAGGAAAGAAGAAATAAAAATGTTAGTCAGTCACATGTCCCCCAATGTAGCGCTCCCATCTGTCCCAATGTCTGTTGAATTTGTCCATGTTTAAGTTCAGAGTAGAAAGTCAGTTTTTCCATTTTATAAATGTACAACATTATCCCAGTCCAGTTCTTCACAGTCTACTCAATTCCCATCTTCCATTTCTTTGTTATTGCCTTTTTCGCTGCATCCTAATGTACACTCCACAGGTATCCATTAATCAACTTCATCGCTGGGGTCCTACGTCCGAGGTATGTTGTTTAAAAGTCAAATGAAATACTTTTTTTCAAACAAAAGAGCTAGATCAGGATAAAATATATTTGAACCCTGGTATCCAGTATTCTGTAGATAAATAAATGTTCAAAGTATTCTTCCACTCTACTTTGTATTGTAAAAACAAAAAAACAATAAAAAATAATTACAAAATTGTAATTACTGTTGTTACGGCTAAAATTAAAATGGCTGCTTCTACTAATAATATTAAAAACTACAATTTTACTGAATCTCTTGAATGGGCTTGTTATAGATAGCATTTTATTTATTGGGTTGTTGCTGAAGCATTAGGAGGATATCATCTCTAATGTGTATTTTTTTTGGTTGATGGAAAAAACTGAATCCCTGATAGAAACCGGACACAGGAAGAAACATGCCAACACCATGCACCGGGCCTGGGAATCAATTCTGTGACCTTCTTGCTGTGAGATGAGAGTGGCAAGGCAAGGCAAGGCAAGTTTATTTGTAGAGCACAATTCGTACACAAGGCAATTCAAAGTGCTTCACACAACAGGAAATAATGCACAAAATCTTCATTTAAAAGTGCCATTTTCAGGCTATCCGTCAAATAGTTCAAGACATAAAGGAGAAGAGTGCAAAGAAAAGCATTTCAGTCATATGCACAGCCAAACAAAACAGTTTTTAGCTTAGATTTGAACATGTCTCACACCCTCAGGAAGACTGTTCCAGATTTTAGCTGCATAAAACTGAAACGCACATTCCCCATGTTTAGTCCTGACTCTGGGCACCAGCAGGAGGCCGGTCCCTGAGGTCCTCAGAGTCCGAGATGGTTCTATATGGCACTAACATGTCCGAGATTTACTTTGGTGCTAGGCCATGGAGAGACTTGTATACAAGCAGAGCTGCTTTGAAGTCTATTCTCTGAGCCAGGGAGCCAGTGCAGAGACCTGAGCACAGCGACTAATGTGATCGTTTCTTCCTGGTTTCTAGTCAGGACCCGAGCAGCAGCGTTCTGGATGTACTGCAGCTGTTTTACAAACTCGTGTTTTACAACTCGTGAGCAGGCCATTACAGTAGTCTAATCTACTAGAGACAAACGCATGGATAAGTCTCTCCAAGTCTGGTTTAGACACTATACTTTTGATTTTGGCTATGTTTTTTAGATGGTAAATTGTTGATGCTGACGTTATTGATTTGACGTGGCTGTTAAAATTCAAATCTGAGTCCATTATTACCCCCAGATTTCTAACTTGATTTGTAGGTTTTAGAGCGAGGACTCTGGAGGTGACTGATAACACTTTCTCTTTGTTTCTGTGGGCCAAAGACGATGATTTCAGTCTTGTCTGAGTTCAGCTGGAGAAAGTTGTTTTGCATCCACACACTGATCTGTTGGATGCAGTGACAGAGTGAATCCACTGGTCCATATTCACCTGCCGTCAGTGAAACATAGATTTTGAGTGTCGTCCGCATAATTGTGACACATTCTCGCTGCGTATCAACTGACCTAACGGCAGCATGTAGAGGTTGAACAGAAGGGGTCCCAGGATTGACCCTTGGGGCACCCCACAGGTCAGGGGCATCTGGTCTGAGACACAGTTACCAATTTCGACAAAGTACTTCCTGTCTTCCAGATGCCCACCCAGTCCTCTAGTCTCTGTAAGAGGATCCCATGATCAACAGTGTCAAAAGCAGCACTCAGATCTAACAGAATTAAGACTGAGGCTTTTCCCGCGTCAGTGTTCAGGTGGATGTCATTTGTCACCTTGACAAGAGCAGTCCTCAGTGCTGTGACGAGGTCTAAAACCTGACTGAAAAACATCAAATGAGTTGTTTTATTAAGAGGAAATCAGTGAGCTGTTGGTAAACAACCTTTACAAGGATATTGCCCCAAAATGGCAGATTAGAGATGGGCCTGTAATCACTCAGTACTACGGCCATCAAAACTGCTCTTCTTTTAGGAGAGGCTTTATCACCGGTAGTTTTCAAAGACATTGGGAATGTTCCAGATTGAAGCGACATGTTAACTATTTGAGTGAGTGGTGCTAACAAACTGTTCAGCACAGACTTTAGAAATCTGGTGGGTAACACATCGAGGCAGCATGTAGATGAACTCAGACTGGTGATGATCTCCTGGACAGTTTTGTCAGTTACAGGTGGTTTTTAGGGATATTTTTTGCATTGTAGCATTTATAGCATTTTTAATGCCCTGAACTTTGTCATTAAAGAATAATGCAAACTCATTACAACTTGGATGTGGAAATGAGTTCTAAACGGCAGCTGAGCTGGAGGGTTTGTTCATCTGTTTACTGTGGCAAACAGGACACGCGAGTTGTTACTACAGCTTCCAATTATTTCAGAAAAATATCCTTCCCTAGTTCTACATAAAATGAGGTTGCACATGTACAACTTCTCTCTGTAAATATCTTTCTGAACCTGGAGCTTTGACTTGCGCCATTTTTTCGTTCGGCCCGGCGGCACTCCCTTTTCTGTGCCCTGACCGAATCATCATTTCTCCATGGCGCCTTCTGCTTATTTTTAACCATTTTAGCCTTCATAGGGGCAATGGTGTCGAGAACATTCAAAACGTAATAGAGTTCAACAAATCATTGACATTAGAACATGAGACATTTTTCAAAGTTTATCATTTCCATAAACAGTTTTCCTGTGCTGTCATTTATGTGTCTCCTCCGGACAACTGCAGGACCAGCCGGTGGTTTGGGAAAAACAGACAGGTCAAAGAAGACACAGAAATGATCAGACAGAGCAACATCGACCACATTGACGTTTGAAATATTAACCCCCTTTGTAATTAGAAGATCTAGAGCGTGCCCTCTGGTCTTACTCACGTGCTGAGTAAGACCGAAAGTTTCAAGGACAGCATGAAGCTCTTTAGCGTTTCTGTCACAGATATTATTCAACATGAACATTGAAACACCTGTTATGACCAAAACCATCAAAAGTCTGTGCATACAACTGAAAGCATCTCAGTAAAATCATCAATAAAACTTTGCAGTGCTGAGGAGGCTTGTATAAAACAATGAAGAGAATGGATGGAGACTGTTTTAGCTCACTTTTAAAGGATACGTAGTAGTAGTTACCCACAGGTAAAAGGACAACCTGTGGGTAACTATTTTCATCTCTAACAAAAGCGTACACACCTCCTCCCTTTCTGTTTTTCTCGTGTTTCAAATTCAAACATACAGTTGGGTGGAGCAGATTCTATTAGAACTAAATTTCCAGTTGTTTTGTCAAACCATGTTTCAGTTAAAAACATAAAATCAAGATTATAAAGAAGAAAATACAATTATTAATTAAAAATGATTTGTTACATAAGGATCTGACATTTAGCACAGCAAGTTTCAGACTAGTTTCAGTGAGACTGGGGTGTTATCTTTTTACAGGGAATATGAATCAAATTTCTCAGATTGGGCAGTCTGACTCGCATTTTGTTTTCCCATCTGTGTGATGTTACTACAGAAATAGCACTAGGGGAGGCTGTTTTTACACAGGGCCCCGGGTTGGTTTGATTTTTATTATGACTATAAGTCCTGGCAACGCTGAGACCCAGTGCATCCTAGCAGATGAGTCCTTTGCTGGAGGCAGTGGAGGTGATCGTGGAGCAGCTGGAGCTGAATTCTTTGCTGGTGGTGGTGGAGCGGCTGCTAATAAATCCTTTGGTGGAGGCTGTGGTTGTGGTGCTGCTGATGTTGAAACATTGGCTCGGTCTCTGGCTGATGGAGCAAGAATTTTTCTCACATTCCTCTCTTCTCTAACTATCTGCTCAGGACCCTGTTCAGGCCCAGTTCAATGCCTCAGAGCGTGGAGCAGGTTCTCTGTCAGCACCCTCACTCCACCGCTACATAGGTGTGGGGCCATTTCTCTTTAACAGGTCCAGGTAGCCAAGATAGTGCTACAACTCCTGAAACATTTCTGCTTCTATTTAAACAGCTAACAAACTTTCACCTGTATGGATATCACATGAGTTTGAAAGCCTGTCACGTCTCGCACCTTTGTAGAAGCTTCTGACATTTACCCAGTCCTTTTCCCTGTATCAATAATGTAGGATTATAATTGTCCCCTTTGAAGTCGCTGTTTAAATAATCCAGGGGGGAGTTTGTGTTGTCATCCCATTTTCAGCTCCACAGAGACAGGGACATGAAGGGCGAGGGGGCAGTGTGGAGGCGGTGAGCAAGTGAGCTCTAATCCTGGCTTTGTGAAGCTCAGATTTGTGCAGACAGGATCAAGGCTCACAGTAAACCAAAATATTTGTGATGCCCAAAAATGATGATGATCAGTGCAAATTGTTGCCAGAGGTGTTAAATCAACAAAGATTGTACATCCAGTCCGTAGGCCTTTTAGGTACACAGAAAACCGTGTGTCCTTACAGTGAGCGGGCTTGCACCCCCACAAACCTGGCTCATACTTGGCCTCCTCCTTCTTGTTTCCATAGAAATTGTGTTCTTTTTGCTATAATATTCCATAGTATGGCATAAAACTCCTAAACTCATAAACCCATTAAGAATGCTCCAAAGTGTGGTTTTAACTGTCTAATTATGCAGGTGACTTTCCACCTCCAGAAAGTTACATGTGTGAGGACAACAAATATTACTAAAATGTTACTAAACATGTTTTGATAAAACAAATATATAATATATTAGAAATTGTATTCCCAACATAATATCACTCAAAATATGACAAAATATAAATCAATTACAGGAGATTTTATTGCTGAAACAATCTTGAAAAATAGGCATTCACTCCATTGGTTTGACTTGTAACTTGGCCTGGAAGCATCACCTGCTGTCTCCAGAAGATGGATAAGTTTAATGCTATACTGTGAAAAATGTACTTTTTATCCAGGTTATCCATACATTAAGTCTTATCAGACATGTGTCATGATCTTTCTTTACGTTTTCTTCATGTTCCTCCATGTTTTGAAAATGTATACCCCTTCATCATTTAGGGCACATTCACACTAGTCCTGGTTTGGTCCTGGTTTCAACCCAGTTTAAGACCTGATGTACTGTAGACTTGTTTTGGTCTTCTAGTCCTTGTTTAATCCTAACATAGTCCAGGTTTAGTTTCAGGCTGAACGCACCTTGTTCTTATTTTAGTGGTCAAATTGTCTGCACAAAGATGCATCTCAACAAACCATTATTAAAGCTGGAAAGTACTCAATACCAATCCCGATATAAAAATAATACCGGTAATTCAAAAAGTCATTGCAGATTCAAAATGAATTCTTGAAATCCCATTAATAAAAGCTGAGACCCTGAACACATCCATAAGACCGTTGTATAACTCCACCCTAAGTGCATGGAGCTGAGTTTCACAGTATCATCGCCAGTCTTCAGTGTCTGTGAAAGTCGTTTTTGAGTCGGTTCATTGTGAGAAGAGTTCACCCAGAGTGCCATGATACAGAGCGTTTGAACATATGGGACATAATTAAAATGTATGAAAAAGCTCTGTATGCAGGGACTTATGGAGATCAAAGTGGTGCCACTGAAGAAATGATGTGTGTTTCATGTGCTTGGCTTCACTGAGTATGTGCACAACGGGGAGCGAGAATTCTGAACTACAGCTTTATACAAATTATTAAGTAGTAAGGTTATGTCCCCCCATGCATCTGTATTTAACCCATTTTGTGCAAGAATCTTGATCTGAAGTTAACGTTACAGTGGTTCCTCTCCGGAAAAAAAAACATACATAAAGATGCACTTTGCAACATTTGTAGAAGAGAGTCGGCCACCTGCTGAAAATGTCTTTGAGAAATTGATCCCGGAGCTTATTTCCAGACCTGAGAAAGAGCACATCGCCTGGGCCAGACAAGACAAGCAGCCGATAAACCATGAGGCTTGATTATGAGGTTAATGATCATGTGTGTGCATCATGAAGGCCATAAAAGTTAAGGGTAATCTCTAGTACAAAGGCAAATAAGTCTTCTTTGCCCAGGATATTCCATGTGAGGTTTGTCAACAACAAGAAAAGTTTCGCCACGTCTGTGAGAAAACTGGGAAAACTGAGGGATGGGTTTTTTTTTGGTAATCAACACTGGTAAACTGATAGATGGTAACCAGTGGCTGTAACTATATATAAGAGATTTCATTCATCTCGGCTGCAGTTAGAGTTTTCTACAGAGATCTTTTCCTGATTTTTATGTATTTTAGTTGAGCTAATGTTAATCTTGCAAAATTAACACTCGCTCTCATGCTAATTTACTGTATAAAAAAAAAAATCTAAGATTTTTTAATTGACCTATGTCAAAATATGAGAATGTTATATTATTATATATAACTGGGGATCAAATGTCGCATTAGGCCTATGCCATTTGTTTTATTGTAAACTATATAACAGTGGATTTGGCTTGTAAATGTAAATTACATATGGACTGTGATAGTAATTTGATGATTCATAAATATGTAGGTTGGTACACCCTGTTGCTCGCTGCCTTGCCTGAACTGCAACCTGGGACTGGTACAAGATCCAGAGCGAACTAACTATATGGCCATTGACTAAAGTACTAAAAACATCTCGAGTGACTAATTCAAAGGAACTGAGAACAAAAAAACTGAAAAAGAGGTTAGTACACAAAAAAATATGTGTAAAACTATTTTTGGCCTGTACGCTTTATTTGACAGAACAACGCAGTATGAAATTGGGACAAGACCAGGGAATGACATGCAGCAAATTGTCTAGAACAGTTGTAATTACTCCAATTGGTGACAATCATTACAATTAGTAGTACCGCAGTTCTTGTCCCGTATGGACACATACCGTAGTATCTACTGTAAGTGTCCATGCATCAATTCGCTTTACTGTAGACTTGGAGGAAAGATGAAAAAACACACTGGCCTGCTCACTGGCCTCTCCAAATGAGCTGTAAAACAGCTGCAGTACATCCAGAACGCTGCTGCTCGGGTCCTGAAATACAATCACATTAGTCCTGTGCTCAGGTCTCTGCACTGGCTCCCTGTGGCTCAGAGAATAGACTTAAAAGCAGCTCTGCTTGTATACAAGTCTCTCCATGGCCTAGCACCAAAGTACATCTCGGACATGTTTGTGCCATATGAACCATCTCGGACTCTGAGGACCTCAGGGACCGGCCTCCTGCTTGGTGCCCAGAGTCAGGACAAAACATGGGGAATCTGTGTTTCAGTTTTATGCAGCTAAAATCTAAAGTCTTCCTGAGGATGTGAGACAGGCCTCTACTCTGGCATTGTTCAAATCTAAACAAAAACTGTTTTGTTTGCTGTGCATATGACTATTCTTTGCACTCTTCTCTTTTATGTCTTGAACTATTTGACGGATAGTCTGAAAATGGCACTTTTAAATGAAGATTTTGTTATTTCTGCCATGTCTTTGTGATTTTAATGCATTTTTTTCCTGTTGTGTGAAGCACTTTGAATTGCCTTGTGTACGAATTGTGCTCTACAAATAAACTTGCCTTGCCTTGCCTTGCCTTGCCACTGTGGCGGTTCAATGTTAGCCTGCTTAATGACCCTTTATTTAAGGAAAAAACTTCAAATGACATTAAGACCTATTTGGAAGAAAATAGGCAAGGCAAGGCAAGTTTATTTGTCGAGCACAATTCGTACACAAGGCAAGGCAAAGTGCTTCACACAACAGGAAAAAAGTGCATTAAAATCACAAAGAAAAGACAGAAATCACAAAACCTTAATTTAAGGAAATTTAAAGGTGCCATTTTCAGGCTATCCGTCAAATAGTTTAGGACATAAAAGAGAGTGCAAAGAAAATCATTTCAGTCATATGCACATTGAAACAAAACAGTTTTTAGCTTAGATATAAAGCTAAAATAACAATCCCCAATCATTTGGGATGCTGCCAAAGCAGTTTTTAAAGGAAAAATTATTGCCTTTGCTTTGACAAAAAAGAAACAAAGGGAGAATAAGCAAAATGATCTGCAAGAAAAACTAAAATTGCTGAAGATAAAACATGACAAGAAGGGGAATCCTCAAGTGCTACATGAGATTAAAAAGATAAGAGGAGAAATTAATGATCTGACCTCACAAGAAATAGTTAAGAAAATGCTCTTTGATAAAAAACAAAGTTATTACAAAAATGGATCAACATTTACTAAATCATTAACCTGGAAACTTAAAAAATAACAAGCAGAAAGAATAACTTTTAAAATACAAGACAGGCAGAGTAATGCAATCTTAACAAAACGAGACAAAATTCATTCATCATTTGAATCCTTCTAAAAAAAAAATTTGAAAAGAATTTCCCCCAAAATCTCAAGGGATAAAGAAGATGAAAAATAAATACTTTTTGGACACCCTCACCCCTGTTATGACAGAAGAACAAAATAAAAAGTGTGGATCTGAAATACCAGTGTCGGATATACAAGGTGCAATCAAGAGACTAAAGAGCAGCGTTGGGTAGCGTTACTTTTAAAAGTAACTCGTTAAGTTTCTCGTTACTGTCCTGGAAAACTAATAGGTTAAGTTACTGTGCTATTTTGTTATAAGTAACGCGTTAGAGTTCTTTTGCGTTGCCAATAATCAACATTATTGTATAACCTATATCGTTTGCCAATAATTATTTTACGTTGCTGAACACAGTGACATAATAATTACAGAAACAGCAGAATGGAGCTGTAGTAATTTGTTGCTGAGAAAGTGTTTGCTTCCTTTAGCTGGCCTTATTCATTTTCAAAAATTATTATTATTATTATTATTATTATTATTATTATTATTATTATTATTATTATTATAACAAAGAAATTAAACAAAGTAATGACCATCATAACCCTCTGAATTACCCAACCCAAAATAAACCAACATTTTATCAAGGCTTATAAATCTTTAACGGGGAATAATATCTAAATTATATCAATGCATTGTTAATCTGGACAACTTCTCTACTAAGTATGTTAAAAACAAATAGGAAAGAGAAGGTAATCTTTTTTTCACAAACAAAGAGTGAGAAAATGTGTGTACAACTCAATGGAGGCCTAAAAAATAATATGTCTGGAGGAAATTTTGCTGGGAAATTGTGTCACAATTTTTCATGACATCATGTCAAAGTGCCCATTATTCACAAGGAAATGCAAACTGTTGGAGAAACTGTGGCTGCCAGGAGGCAGACCTTTACCATGTGTTCTGGGACTGTCCGGTTGCTCAAAAATATTGGACAGAAATTAACAATGCACTGCCGACAGTTTTTGACACTGCCATCCCTCTCATTTCTCACTATGTATTTGGGCCTCAAAACTCCTGCCATGGGCACCATAAATGGATACCTTTGGAGATAACTCTTGGTTGCAGGAAAAAAGGCCATCGCAAAGAAATTGATGACACAAACCTCATCAAAGATCAAGGACTGGACTGACATAGTAACATACATTAGATATATATATAAAAAGAATAGTTGTGTTCCATCCTGGACCAATGCTCTTTGCTGCCCTCTACTGGTGTCTTAGATGGACAAACAGTTATATTTGCAAAAATTTTAAGATTGAAAAGCTTGTGATTCTACAGTGCTAAATGTAATGAGTCTTTTAAAGATGGAAGTAGATAACTTTTCCAGTGGAGGGTCTGTCACCTGCTTTTTGCTGTGTTATATTGCTTTGCCTAGAATGTTTCACAGTAAGGCATTAGACTTATAAGTAAGTACATTTTATTTGTATAGCACCTTTCAAAGACAGAAGTCACAAAGTTAACATTTACGTTTAGTTATACATCTCCATGGAGACAAGTGTGTGCTTGTGCAGTAAAAAACCCTGAATAAATTAATGACAGAAACGATCAATGCCTTGTGGAACATTCCAGTCAAACAAACATCTCCATAGATACAAGCAGGTGACAGGCCTCCCATCAGAAAAGTTACATAATGCAACTTTAACAATGGCACAGTTTGAAATGAATAAATTTCAAACTGTGTCGTCTATATCTCAGCTATTTTAAAATAGCTGAGATATAGACGAGATGACATATATTACTTTTAGACTTCATAGCCTTCTAAAATTAGGAATAGATTGACAATTATATGCCAAATTGGTTTAATATTTATCCAGATAGTGTCTTGTTTTTTACTCTAAATGACTAAAACAAATCTGATCACCAGATAAATGACCCCAGCCCTTGTACACAAACTGCACATGTATTAGCACAACTAAAGCTCATTGTTCATGTAGTGAATGCATCTGCTGGAGGTGTTTGTCCGCAGATAACATCAAATGTCTGCCAAATGAAGAATAAATGCCTTGACCTTTCCCTATGAAGATTTCCTAAATGCCACTGGTGTCACCCTCATTCACATCCACACCCACACACACACACACACACACACACACACACAAGCACATGTACAAGCACACACACGCACTGCTGTAACTAATGGTTAGAGCTGAAGTATATGTCCTTTTTCTATCAAGTAGTAGTAGTTAGTCGAAGTAGTAGAAGTAGATCGTTTTTTTGGTAATCAACACTGGTAAACAGATAGATGGTAACCAGTGGCTGTAACTATATATAAGAGATTTCACTCATCTCGGCTGCAGTTAGAGTTTTCTACAGAGATCTTTTCCTGATTTTTTGTATTTTGGTTGAGCTAATGTTAGTCTTGCTAAATTAACACTCGCTCTCATGCTAATTTACTGTATAAAAAAAAAAATCAAAGATTTTTTAACTGACCTATGTTAAAATATGAGAATGTTATATTATTATATATAACTTGGGATCAAATGTCGCATTAGGCCTATGCCATTTGTTTTATTGTAAACTTTATAACAGTAGATTTGGCTTGTAAATGTAAATTACATATGGACTGTGATAGTAATTTGATGATTCATAAATATGTAGGTTGGTACATCCTGTTGCTCGCTGCCTTGCCTGAACTGCAACCTGGGACTGGTACAAGATCCAGAGCAAACTAACTATATGGCCATTGACTAAGGTACTAAAAACATCTCGAGTGACTAATTCAAAGGAACTGAGAACAAAAAAACTGAAAAAGAGGTTAGTACACAAAAAAAGATTTGTAAAACTATTTTTGGCCTGTACGCTTTATTTGACAGAACAACGCAGTATGAAAGGGGGACAGGACCAGGGAATGACATGCAGCAAACATGTCTAGAACAGTTGTAATTACTCCAATTGGTTACAATCATTACAATTTGTAGTACTAGTAATAAGTAGTAATAGTAGAAAATTAGTTCTACCTACCTCCCTCCCCACCTCCATTTGACGCCGTATGGGCATCATCCCGTTGAACCCTCCAGGGGGCTGTTGTGGATTTTCTATTGAAACACATTTATTTAGTTTACAAGTGCACACAAGTAAAAACAAATCCGTCCCTCCAGGAATCCAGGAGTCAAAACAGGAAACATACATTTTATACCAAACCAGGAGGCGTGAATGCCACTTCTGCAGTAAAGAACACCAGTAAATGGGGACATTTACAACAACATGCTGGAGTCAACCATGATGCACAGCTTTTTTTCTCCCTGGGTTACTGTCGGCTAGGATCTAAAAAAATATAAAAAATGTGATAGTTAATAATAGTAGTGCTTAGTGGTAGCAGTTAGTAGTAGTGGTAGTAGCAGTTAGCAGTAGTAGTAGATTTTTCAGCACATGTCCGGCTGAGCACTGCAGTTGACTGAGAGAAGACTGCGCTGCAGGTGACTCTGTCATGTTGAGTAAGTGTTCACTGTAGAGTCACTGGTCTAATCATGAGTGCAGTGTGTGAGTGGTAAACCCAAACACTGGGCAAACTCAAAGTGAGTGTCAAAAAAAGACTGTTTCTTGGATTTAAGATCAATATTATGCAAAATCTCCTTCAATGAGCTTTTAACCTTGTTACAACAGTGTTTCCTCACCATTAGTTTACTCAAAATTGTATTTTGATTGATTCCTGCAGTTTTGAGTAATTTGAGTTTGAGTATTTTCCTGCAACTGAGGCTCAATTGCTCAGAAAATTCCTGTTTTCATCTACCTCCTATCCCCTCCCACATCCCTTTACTTAGTTGTGGTTATTTGAGTTTAGAATCTGAGATATTACATGTAGAATTCTAAAATGTCACGTAGCTACTTTTAAAATAAATAAATAAAAACCAGTAAACGTCACTATGAAGAGGTGGGGCTTATCAGTTCCGCAGTTTTGAACAGGAAGTAAATGGACCTGTTTCTATTACTAAGCAGTTTTATATAAATATAGTCATTTACAATGAACAAAATGTAAAATGATGATTTACTTAGTACTAAATATATACCTGAATAAAGAATAATACGTCTCCTTTAAGTTTAACAAAGAAAACAACAATGGCATATGAATTTGATTGGACACTTTTAAAGATGTGTTTCACTGTATAAAATACTTGACTTTCTATGTATTGTCAGGACCAAGGCAGGACTAAACCAGTTCTAAACAGTTTATCATTCTCACGTCAGGTGTCGGGCTGTCCATCTCTGAAGGTTATGTGTGCTGCTGAAGGTTGCGCTCTTACACACTATGTCATGTGACTGTACTTCATGGCTCTGAGTAAGGGCTTGGGCACAATATACTCTTTATATATTGTACCACTGGATCATTAATCCAAATAAAGATCAGAATCAGAATCAGTAACAATTCACAAATTAAAAACCTGCTTTGGTGTCAAGGCTTAAGTCTCTAGGCTTGTCTCTGTCGAAAGGAGAAAAGGAGATAACTTTACAGCAGTTAGCCCTTATGATGCGTGAAATGCAGTGTGACATGGTATCACTGAAAGCTAAAATGAAAGCAGGGCATGGCGCAGCCCAATTTGACCAAATCAAATCCAACATATAGGAGCTAAAAATGGGAGGAGCAGATGGAGCACGCATCGGTGAGGCTGAACATATTTCAAACAATATGGGTTACTGGAGCTACGGGCCAGGGTAGAGGCGCTGCGGAAGGAAGTCAAGAATATGAAAAGTAAGTCCAGATCCCGCAATGGAGGGAGAAGAAGGGGACAACACTGAAAATTTTCTTGAGAAGGTAATCCTAGAGCTAATTTTGGCCTCTCGAGTTGCTGTCTCCCTCATTACAATAGAAAGAGCACATTCAAAAATGATACCCCACTTTTTACTACTATAAAAACTGAAAAATGTCATCTGATTCCGTACTTAAGTCTAAGTCGAAGGATTGTAACTATTAAAATGGATGATTTGCCTAGATTTTTCTATCTGTTCCAGACTCTTTTCATTTCCATCCCCAACCGGCTGTTTGATGAGTGGAATAAAACAATCTCAAGATTAGTATGGCAAGGGGAAAAACCCATATGCGATTCAAAACTTTACAATTATCGAAAGAAAAAGTAGGCAGGGGTTTGCCTTGTCTGAAAAATTACTTCATTTCAGCTCAAATCAGAGTATTGCTGTACTGGTGTGATCCAGAATATGAAACCCAGTGGAAAAATATTGAGATTAATGTTGTGCTGGTGGTTCCTGTACAGGCCTTACTGGCAGATGAGCAGACAGTTGAGCCGTTCGGAGGAAGTTGGGAATCCCATTTCATAAACAGCATTTTCATAATCATCTTCATCTGAGGGATAGCTGTGGTAAAAAGTATCCTACCTGTGCGTGTTTGCGTGCATGTGTGTGTGGGAGGAGGTGGCCTATTGCCTCTCCCACTACCCCGCTTGACTGCAGCGGACAGCACACAGAAAAGCCCCCAGCAGGGTTCAGCGGGATGAATGTGGGAAAACGTATACTGGTCTCAAGAGGCGGAGGTCAGTTGGCCAGCCATCATGTATAGCATAAAGTATAAATAAATGTGAAGGAAGGAGGAAGCTTTCCTCCAGGGACTAATTTACCCCATAGGGCCCAATTGATAAAGGACCCCTATAGGGTCTTATTGACCCAGGACCCCCATGGGGTCTAATTGACCCAGGACCCCCATAGGGTCTAATTGGCCAATTCAATTCGGTCTTTGAGAAAGTTCATGATATTTTTGCACATGTCATGTGTAGGGTAGCACAAGGGTTAATGCCAAAGCAAGTTCCTAGTTTGTGAATTCTGTTCACTGACAATGTAATTTTTTTAATTTCAGATTTTCTGATTTTTGATTATATGCCTCATCTGATGGACACTGCCAGTGGCTTACATTGGCCACAAGGGTGGTTTTCCACAGCCTCATCGAGTTTGCTATACAGACTCTTATAGTCCTGTTGTACATCTCCAAGCATTCAGTGATCCATGTGTGTGGCATAGAGTCATATGCTTTCTTGTAATCTACCACAGGTTTGTGTGTCAGGTCTTGAAGGATGGGTCAAATGCGGGAAACAAATTCCCCTACGGGGAGAATAAAGGCTAATCTAAACTAATCTATTGGAAAAACATTAGCACTTGAAAGCTCCTCGGTTTGGGAATGACACCAGGGACCTTCTTACTGAATGCAAATCACTCAGCCCCCATGGAGCAATTATTGTAAATTCAGACTTATCCCAAACAGGTCTACATAGTGTAGTTGTGTTCCTGAGAAAAAACTCTAAACTCCTATTACCCAGTTGTATAATGCTGGCTGCAACAGGATGGATCCAAGATTGTGACCACCATCACTGCATAAACTTACTCCCTTTCTTACTTATGGAAAACATGCCAACTACTGAAAAATGACAAAATATATATTGTTAATTTGCATCTCTGTAATCCACTCCAAAATCTTAATGATCTCCAGGGAAATATGAGGGATGCTAGCATTAGCCTAAGTGTGGCTAACTGCATGGAGGTTCTACTGATGGAGGAGGAGAGGATGGGCCTGGTGCAATGCAGATGTCTTAGGGACACACAGGTAACAAGTGCTCCCCAACAAAGTCATTAGTGCTCCCCTGCCGACTGCACACCTGCTAGTGCTCCAAATGCTAATCAATCACAGTAGAAAGATGGCGATGTTAGCTAAGGTGAGGGAGGAAGAGGAGGGCAAGTACTGCCGTGAAAATGTACTTTTTATATTGAGACATACGGGGTCGCCACCAGGTCAAGTTACTGGTCAGAATTGTTGAGAGATGAGTGCTCACAGTAACTATTTTTGAACAATTAAAACAAATGCATATATTTAATGTCATGCTGTGGAACATTCTAAGCAAAATATCTTTGTGGAAACAAGTAATTGGCAAACCCTCCAGCAGAAAAGATACATATTCATGGGTTTCAGGCATAAGGATTTCTTCCTGATTTAAGGATTTGCCATCATAGAGTATCATAAAGCACAATCTTATATCTTTAGAATGAGTCAAGGTCCTCACAAAATCCTTCCAATCAGGAAGGAATCATTTGCCTTAAAACCCCATATGCATGAAAAAAGTACTCAGTAGTTAGGCCACTTTTGAATCCAATTTAGTATCATTTTTGATTACGGTAGTCTTTTTCTTGTTCCAAAAGTACATTTTCCTCCAAAAATATACTCATTTACAGTGAGTCTTGCAATATGTTCTAATAAGTAATAAATTGTATGGAAGTGGGTTAGATCTGCAGATGATCTTTAATCCAGGATGGAGCAGCAGTCTCAAACTCAATTAAACACCACTGTCTGGCTATATTTTCCAGGAGCCCAGATTTTTCAAAGGGCTAATCCCACCACAATTTCATGTTTGATCTCTATAAGATCCACAAACAACTCACAGTGGCACAATTTAACAACAGAACTTAACACAGGACTTTACTTTCAGAGAAGTAAAAACATCATAACAATATTACATGACTAAAAACAGGACAAAAGCACTAAAACCCAGACAAGGAAAACCCAGTGTTCACTGGAAATCTGACTTGACTTGTACAAAGCAGGAATTAAACCAGAAAATAAGAAAAACATCTATAATAATAACATTTGGAAGATGGGACGCGGACCTGATCTGGCCCCCGGGCCTTAAATTGAATAGCCCTGGAATAGGCAATAAGTTTCCATACATAGGATTGGTCAGTGGAGTGGCTCCCCAGATCCCCAGATCTCCCCCCTCTTGATAACTATCTTTGGGGCTACTTGAAGGCCATGGTGTATCATGTAAAGATACGAGACACAAATCATCTCAAGTAACGTATCATTAATGCCATTACAAGCATAACTACTATAACTTAATTTTTCCTATGTATAGAAACTTATGGCCCACCCTGTACAGCAATATTAGTACTTTAACTGCAACTTAAGGCATTTTCACCACAGGCTCAAACAGATGGCGATAAATGAGTGAGGTGTGAGGAAACATTTATAGAATGGTTAGACTTTGGCGCAGGTAAAAGCGTCATGTCAGTACTGTGGGTTTGTAAAGGGAAATAGGTAAAAGCGTCATGTCAGTACTGTGGGTTTGTAAAGGGAAATAGGTAAAAGCGTCATGTCAGTACTGTGGGTTTTTGTACAAGGGAATAGGTAAAGCAATCATGTCCAGTACTGTGGGTTTGTAAAGGGAAATAGGTAAAAGCGTCATGTCAGTACTGTGGGTTTGTAAAGGGAAATAGGTAAAAGCGTCATGTCAGTACTGTGGGTTTGTAAAGGGAAATAGCTGCTGATAGTGTTGGTGAAGGCTGAAGAGGCTCATGGTTCTGCTGTGGCCACTGACGCAGTGTAAAGGTATCATCATTTAAGAGGGGAAAATTTACAAAAAATTTACAAAAACAAAGTCGCCAATTGGATTCAACTAAGCAAATCCAGTAGGTCCTCTCCTCCTACTGGAGAACTGCTGCAGATGATGATCTTTCAGCTGCAACACAGTATTTAAACCCAACTGATGCTTTTAGTGGCTTCTGAAACAACCATGTGGAAAGACAAATCCTGTGGTCATGGAAAAGATGTCAGTGTGTTTGAGAAGGGTCAAATCATTGGCATCAAGCAGAGAAAACATCTAAGGAGAAGCAGAAACTAATGTACTACAGCTCTGAACCAGTGAGAGTGTTTGGGACGAGCTGGAGAAGGCTTTGTGCAGTGGTCACTCTCATCATCAACATAAGTAACTGTGAAAAATAATGCAGCACTGGATGGAAATAAATCTTTTTGTCATATTACAGAAGCTTATTGAAACTATGACACAGCGAATGAGTGCTGTAATCCAAGCTAAAAGCGGTCCTTCTGTCACATGGATGTGATTTGTATACGTTTTGGTCCGTTCTCTTACTGACTTTGCGAACCCTCTGGTGGGAACTTACCAGAACACAGCCTTGGAATCAGAAATGGTTGGAAGTATAAATTAAGCTATGGTGAGCACACTTTGAATGCACAGAGCTGTTTACGAACAAAAACAAATTATGAATGAGCCTTTCAGTAACGATGCAATAACAGAGTACACTTTAATGCATACTATATACTAAATAGTAATAGTAAGTAATTGTAATTATATAGCTAATGTACATTATACATGATACGATGCAATAACAGAGTACACTTTAATGCATACTATATAGTATGCATTAAAGTGTACTCTGTTACTATTTAGTATATAGTATGCATTACAATGTACTCTGTTATTGCATCGTATCATATATAATGTACATTAGCTATATAATATTACTAATGTACATTATACAAACAAGACAAATTCAATTTTTAATTGCATAAGTGTTGTTTTGATTATTACTTCTGAACCTATAGATTTTAATTAAATTGAAAGGTTTACTAAACGTTTCTCTTTGATGTTCTGCCACCTGCTTGTCTCCATGGAGATGTTATTATTGGTTTGCCTAGAATGTTACACTTTAAAAGAAAACAACTGATTCTCCTTTTAGTGAGTTGGAATATTTAGGACCCAAAGATGGAGTAGATTGTTGTTTCCTTTATTTATTAAGCAATTTCGTTTTAGTTCTTCTATAAATGCATGATCAGAATGTGTTTTTTATTTGTGTTTGATTAAAATATGATGATTATTATGACAGTGTTGTGCTGTACTAAAAATGAACAAAATTTAAACTGGTTGCTATTAAGCCTGTGTACATTTACTTTTTTTGTGCTATTTTACCTCAAATGTGTGTATGTTTCCAGACAGAAGGGACAGAGGTCAGAGGAAAGAGCTGAGTGGACAGTCTGCTGCTGCAGAGTCTGACCGCTGACAGGTGATGAACATCAGGTGAACTCCAAACCAACTCCTCCATAAGGTGACATTTGAAGAATATCAAGTTTGTGTAAAATTACAAAAACAGATATAGTTTATTTGTGCTAAAACAATTTAGACCCAGAAGTTTACCGTTTGATTCATAATAATATTCCTAGATGGGTTATTGATATTTTAATGTTTCCCTTAGTAATGTTTTACTTGTTTATGATCTTCTAATATTCAACCAACCACATCATATTAACAATAGGAACGTCTCCATCTCGATTTGTCCTAAATTCTACAGAATGTTGTGATGTCACTTGAAAACTAGAAAATATCGTATAAGTTGTGTTATATGCAGTTATTGTCAAATCAATATGCAGATTTGACACGAAAGCAATGTTTATTTCCTCAACTGATAAAGCCCAATTTGTCCAGGAACTCTGTGACTTCATCTTAACTGAAACTCAAATGATTATATTACACAAGTAAAGCCTCCCTCACTCTCTGTATTATGTGATGATGTTCTTTGGGAAGCAGCTTGTATTTCTGGCTTTATTACACTCTTGATCATCACACGGACAAACTCTGCCCTCCAGTGGTGAAGTTACACTTTACGTTCTAAAACCACTGCCACCACATAAACTGAACAGCAGATGGCGTTCATTGCTTGGATAATAAAACTACAACGTAAAATCCCACTACACCTGCAGATCCAGATTGATACAACAAATAGGAGCGTTTGTGTAATACTGATTTTAAACATTGTGAATGCCATTATGATTGAATGAGCTTCTGTAAAAGTACAATAGCCTGTAAAACTGTAATGTGGCGAATGAATGAATGAATGAGCAGAAAATGGTGTACATCATGTGAATGTGTCTAGTGATGGCACATTCAGACATGAACTTTTCAAAGCCAAAACGTTTGCCGAGCCCAGGCCTACACGTTGAAGTAGGAGATTCCAGATGAACGTTTATTCAAATAGATATATCTCTCTTCAGTAACGTCCTCCACACATCTCACTGACTTTAACCTTTGAGTTCATTGATCGTGTAGGTGAGTTTGGCGTGAGACATTTCTATGTGGTTTTTGCGAAAATGAATTTACTTAAAGCTCTCTAAGTGGACAGTGTTTTTGAGGTATAATGAATATGGAAATAAAACAAATGAAATTAACTTTAAAAAAATTAGAAGGTAATCTTCACTTTAAATTTGAATTAGTTGTTTCTTCAGATTGAATGTTTTAATAAAAGTTAGCATTAGCTGTGTGTGACAAACAGTTAGCTAGCCAATAGGCCCTTTTCACAAAGCCGACCAGCTCTTTCTGGTTGCCTTAAAAATGTGGAATTTGCAGATTCTCGCTAAAATATATCAGTAATAAATGAACAAAAAGCTCAGAGATTTAGAAATGTTCTGTAGTTTGTGTTCAAGAAGTGACCAATCAAATAAACTTCTGGTTCTGGACTGTTACTTTCCTCCCCTGTTCAGTAATCTCCTACAGAGGCTGAACAGGCATATGACTCGTTTGCAACACAATTTATTCGGTACAGGAACCAGGAAAAACAGAGGCACATTTACTTTAGCCCGAACAGCGCGCTCGCCCCCAAAATCACAACAACAACCCACTTCCGGGGTTCCCACAATGCCTCTCTCTCAAAGGGGCCAGCCAGGCTGGTAACACTACCCCCACTCTGGATGATAATTAAACCCTTGATATCACTCCAGAACTACAGTGGTACAATGCAGTAATTATTATTATTATGATTTATTTTTTCTCTTCAATTTTTTTTTAACAAAACCTCACAAAGCGCTCATAGAGAATAAGGAAATAAAGAAAAAATAAATATATATATATATATATATATATATATATATATATATATATATAATATAGCATATCATTTACACAAATGCATGAGGCATCCGAAAGAAAATAAGTATGGTTCGGTCCATAACAACATATAACAGGCACTGCTCTTGTACCCGAAACTCCTTTAAAATATAGGAAAATCAACACAGAAAAGTGCAATACCCGACCTGTAATAATAACAATGCTATTACAAATAATGCCACAACCTTTTGTTCTTTTTTTTTTCTTTTTAAACTTATGAGGAGGGCAGCGATCCGCCTACACCCCAACTCCGGAAAAACAAAACACTTCACTAGCTGAGTCTAATGACTGATTCAGTTACCAACTTGTTGGGTGCCCTCCGGGTCCTCTGCAGTCTGGGGAACGGCGTGCTGACCACCGGACATCCCTCACTTGATGGGGTGCTTCCCGTCCGCTGAGGCGGCGCAGAGTTTGGAGGGTTGGAGCCAGAGTTGGTGACTGTTGACCGGCATCCTCGGCGTTGGAGTCCCACAGCTGGAGCGGGCCTATGTCAAGGTCGGAGTCTTCATCAGAAGTTGGGGTGACACCTCCCGTGTGGCCGAAGGGTCAATCTATGAAAAACCCAACTGTTATCTGGCAGGGTTCTATAGTGAAAAGGTTTTAGCTTATCATGGTGCACAACTTAACTTTTGACCTTGGCCGCTTCTGAATCTGGTACACGAAATCGTCCAGGTGACCCACAACGAAATATGGGCCTCATAAGAAGGCAGGAACTTCCGCACCTTGTTCCTCACTGCTTTTGTGCCCTAGATCAGGTGCCACACTGCAGCAGACAACTGGATACTGCTTCTGGCAAATGTTTTTGTCATATTGTCTCTTTGCTCGTTCAGAAGCCTTCCCCAGGGCTCTCGCGCAAGTCGGTGAGAGTACTCCAGCTGTTCTCTGAGCTTTAAGACGTACTCCGACGGGGAACTGGTGTCAGTGTCATTTGGTGGGAAACCAGCTATCCATTGGTTCAGTGATTTCTCGGCCAAACAACATCATGTTTGGGGTCAGTCCAGTAAAACTGTGCTTGGTATAGTGGTAGGCCATAACTGCGAAATCGAGCATTAAATCCCAATCCCAATGGCACCTCTCTGCAGTAGATGCCAGTATTTTCTGTAGGGTGGCATTAAAGCGTTCCACCTGCCCGTCTGATTGTGGGTGAAATGGGGTAGTACGAGTTTTTTCTATGCACAACAGCTCACACATGTTCTGGAAAACAGAAAGACTCAAAATTGGTCACTGTGTAATGTGTGAGGGGCCCCATACCTGCACACTCACTCTGAAACAATCTTCCCCGCAACTGTTACTGCCTGCTCATTAGGAACTGGATAAGCTTCCACCCACTTGCTGAAATAGTCCTGTACAACTAGTACAGCTGTTGTGTCTGTCCGTCTCGTAAAGGTCCCATAAGGTCAACTGCTATCCTCTCCATAGGTGCTCCAACCCGCACGGTGCTCATGGCTGCCTTTGGCATTTTTTTTGGCCGTGCTCTGGCAGCACAGCTGGCACAAGTGCGGCACCAAAGTGTGACATCTTCCCTCATATTGTACCAATAGTACCTGGTTTTCACGCGTGCTAGTGTCCTTTCCCCCCAAAATGGCCCCCAACTGGCCCATTGTGCATCTGCACCATAACAGCTGTGCATAGAGCGTGGGGCAAGACGACTTGTGGATAGAATGTTTTACCTTCGGACAGAAAAACGTCCTCATTAACACACATCCTTAAGAAAAGTCTTGTCCACTGTGAACAGTAGGCTTTGTTAGCTGGGCTGCAAGCTGCGATGGTGGACCAAGATGGGCGGCTTCCTTACTGTCTACCCACTGCCAAACTGGTGCAATATCTGGGTCAACTCTTTGAGTGTCGCTCAGCTGCTCTAGTGTCCAACCCTGAAAAAACTGGTTGTGGTGGGTCACTCACTCTGTGGATACTTGGAAACATGTCAACTTACTATGTGTGTCTTCCACCCCACTATAGAAGACTCTTGCTCAGGCCTCACTACCCCCACTAAGGTCGGCTGTATGGTAAAAGGGACGGGCTCTGAGTACTCAGATAGATCACACTGCACTGCTTTGTCCTAGTGCAGGTTGCCGGGTCTTGTATGGTGCAGGGCAGGACTTGACGCATGGACGCTTGAGAGTGCATCAGCGTTTTGGTGTATCTTGCCTGGACGGTGAACAACGACAAAGTCATATTCGGCCAACTTCTCTAGCCAGCGCGCCAACTGACCCTCGGGTTCTCTCAGCCGGGTCAACCAGCGCAGGCTGCTGTGGTCAGTCCGGACGGTGAATAGGTGCGGCCCAGTAAATACTGCCTAAAGTGGGAGGTGAAATCTACCACTGCTAGAAGTTCTCTGCGGGTAGTGCAGTAGTTTTGTTCAGTAGCTGACAACCGCCTGCTCCCTTACGCTAACACCCTCTCCTCACCCCCTTGAGTTGAGAGAGGACCGCTCCAACCCCACAGTCGGTAGCGTCAGTGTCCAAAAACATATCCCCTTTGTCGAGGGGGTAGCCCAGGACAGGCAAGGATGTTAACAGTCTTTTCAGTCCGTCAAACGCCTGCTGGTACTGGGTACTCCAGCTAAAATTGGCATATTTCTTAGTGAGTTCATGTAAAGGTTGCGCTATGGTCGCAAAATCAGGAACAAAACGTCGGTAGTAGTAAGCTAAATCTACAAACTGCCTGACTTCAGACACATTTCTAGGTGTAGGCCAATCTCTCACCCTCTCTGTCTTCTGGGGGTCAGTGGCAATGTCATTCGCAGAAACAATATGTCCCAAATAGGCCACTTCCTCTCGGGACAAACAGCACTTGGATGGCTTAAGTTTAAGGTTTGCCTGCCGTAGCCTGATGAAAACCTGTTCCAAACGCTCTAGCATTTGTGAAGTGTCTCGCCCCAGGATCACTATGTCATCCAAATACACTAGACATGTCTCCCACTAACTAACCCGCCTAACACCCGGTCCATAAGTCTTTGGAATGTAGACGGAGCGTTATACAGTCCAAATGGCATCACATTCCATTCAAAAAGGCCCTTACGTGTACAGAAGGCAGAGGCTTTACGGGCCCAAGGTGTCATCTCCACCTGCCAGTGCCCTGATGTCAAGTCAAGTGTGTTAAAGTACCTGGCAGTGGACAAGGTGTCGAGAGTGTATTGGATGCGAGGAAGAGGGTAAGCGTCCTTGATGGTTCTTTCATTCAACGGCCTGTAGTCCACACACAGCCGAGCGGTCTGGTCCTTCTTCTTCGCCATCAGGATAGGCGCAGCCCAGCTGCTATTACTGGGCTGAGCCACCCCCGCGGCGAGACTCTGCTGTAGCTGCTGGTCAGCTGCGGACTGCTTGTCGGCTGCCATTCTGCGTGGAGGCTGCTGGACCCCGGTGTAGTCTGGATGTCGTGCTGCACAATGCTGGTGCGGCCGAGGTCAGTGGGACCCGTGGAGAAGACATCGCTATAAGACCGCCGCAGGAGAGCCAGCTGTTGGCAACCACTCTCAGATAGGCTGGGGCAGCTCTCCGCATACGGCACCTGTAAATGAGAAGGAACTGAAATAGAGTTAGCTGGGCCCGGCTCGGACGGACACATGACCAATGGGGCCTCCTGGCTGCCCACCACCACTGCAGGCTGGAGGACACCCTCTTTAAGGTGACAGGTGAAGACCCCTGGTTGAAGACTCGGATGGGGATGCCCTTGGAGCTCTGGGGATGTACGACAGCATGTGTCACCAGAACACGGTGTCTCTCAATGAAGGTCTTAGTTGGGCTACAGAACAGGTGTAGGTTTACAAAGACTAGAACAATCTGTGCAGGCAGAGCCCACCTGTCTGCAACCACAGGAGACACTCATCAGGGACAATATGAAGTCTTTAGAAATAGTTGTGATTTTTGTTGTGTCAACATATTGTTACAATTCTCAAATTCTTTTCAGTCTAGCTTAGTCTGTGAAAACGGTCAGTTTTTAATCTGAAAATATGATTGCTTGAACTACTGGACACTAAGCTCACCTGTGTAATGAGGACAGCCTGGTAAACCCAGAATGGTAAACCCAGCAGTGCACTGCGCCCAGACCCCGTCTCTGGCATCAACCATTACAAAGCTTCCATCTACTCGCATACAGCCGCTGTGTAGATGGCGCCCGTGCACTGAAGATTGTATGCTCTATCTCCTCACCATACACTGAGAAAGCCATGCAGGAGCTGAAGACGCCCTGGATCGGGGTGCAGAATCCCAGCTAGGATAGGAGATCCTTCTTCTGGGGTAGTCGACTTGGGGAGCTGCAGCAGAGCCTGTGCTGCAGCGGAAACCAAACCCTAGCCGGCCAAAATGGAGCCACTGGGAGAAGGCTGTGTCCCCCTTGATGAACCCTCAATTGAGTCGAGAAAATCAGAGAGAGTTGTGGAAATGCATAAAACAGAGTTCTGGGCCAGTCGTGCGCATCCTGGCACCGAGGACAGGCACAGTCCACCAGGGAAAACCATAGGGGACAGTGAGGTGCCTCCCTGGACGCAAAGAGGTCGACCTCTGCCCTGCCAAACATTCACCAAATGCTGTCTACCACTGCCGGGTGAAGTCTCCACTCCCCGGGCAATGGACACTTACGGGATTGAAAATCTCCCCGTGGACCGGGGAATGTAGGAAGCCCTAAAAGTGAGAAAGTGAGGAGCAGCCCACACAAGGAGCTGTTGAGTCAAGGCCATCAGGCTCATCAACCCAAGTGGTTGATGTGATGAACCACCGCGGTGTTGTCGGAGCGAACCATGATATGTCTACCACGCAGAACTGGAAGGAAATGTCCAACACCAGGTGCACAGCCACCAGCTCTAGCACATTTATGTGCTCCCCGCTGACTGGTGGAGACCATGTGCTTTGCCGTGTAGCACCCCATCTTGAGTGACACATCGGTGTGCACCATCTCCCTCCGAGACGGAAGGGAGCCTAATGGAACGCGCCGCTCTATCCAGGACCTGTCATGCAACTGAGACAGGAACTCGAGACACTGGAGTGACACATACACCCGTTGGTGCCTGTAAACGGCCTGTGCCGGATTTCACCCAGATTTGCATGGGGTGGAGAGAAAGCAGCCCCAAGCAGCACAACAGTGGAGGCAGCCGTCAACTTTCCCAAGAGACAGAGGTAAAGAACAAAAGGCAACACCTGACCTTCCCATAAACTAGGAAGCCTGTCCATAATGCTGTCGACTCGCAGAGTTGAGGGACGAGCGGTCATGACAACGGATGGCTGGCTGTAAGTGGGAGCACAGACCAGCCAGTCATCCAGGCAAGGCAGTATTTTTAAACCGTGTGCCTGGAAGGGAGCCAGAGCTGCAGCAATGTATCTGGTGAAAACCCTCGGTGACAGAGACAGACCGAATGGAAGGACTCGGAATCGGTAATGATGACCTCAAAACGCAAAGCACAGAAACTGACGGTGGCACAATGCAATTGGGACATGAAAATAGGCATCCTTGAGGACTACGGAAGTGAACCACTTGTTGGGAGATATTGCCTGCAACATCTCCGTGGTTTTCAACATGTGAAATGACAGTGTTTTTTAAAACATATTGAGACCTCGAAGGTCCAGTCTTCTTTGGCACCAGGAAATACCAGGAGTAATAGCCCCCTGGATCCTGCAGGTTCACTTGACCAGGCCTGGTACAGGAGGCAGATGGCGGAACTGAAGGTGGTAACAGCGGGAGAGGGTGCACAACACCCAGATGTCTGTGGTGTGTGCGCAGCCCAGTATTCCAACTGCCCCGGGGTACAGTGTCTGACCGTCGGCGGCCTGGCGTCAGCGCCCGGAGTCCAGGGCCACCCTCCTCCATGGACGCGTGGTGCTTGTATGGGCCAATGCGGCAACGAACTGAGGGTCAGACGCAGGCGGGCCGCCACACTGAGGGGTCCGTCTGCGGAGACCAACCAACAGGCTCCTAGTACGGCTAGCCTTTGCAGTGCGTTCCAATGCCTCAAGCACAGAATCAGAATCAGATCAGAATCAGAATCAGATCAGAAGGGGTTTATTGCCATTGTCAATGAACAAAATTCACAAACATAGGGACGTATCTCGGCATTAAGGTGCAACATAAAACACTGAGCAATAATAAAACAACATATATTCAATCAAAAGGGCATCCTGGGACAACCAGAATGCTCATTAACGTCCTCCTACACGGATCCGAGGGGAGACTGAGCCAACCACACCTGGCGGCAAGCCTGCGTCAGAGTGGACAACATGCGACCGAGCTCCCTGAACATAAGAGAAAACGAGTGCAGAGACTCATCAAGCATTCCGTGTCGGTACATCCACATTCAACTCCAGTGCAGTGGAAAGGCCGAGCAACAGGTGGGAAAGGGAGTTCCCCATCCTACCCATCATACCCATTCTTCCCATTCTACCCAACCTACTCATCCGCGCCCCTGCATCGTACGCCTGGCAAAAGAATTCGTCGGTGATACATTGCGGATCCGGGCACCCTAAGGCCCTCCTCCGGGGAGACAATCAGCGAGGCAATAACCCGTGCAGGAAAACCTGGATCACCAAAACGCTCGCCCAGAAGCTTGCCTTCATCTGGGCTAACTCAGACGTGAGGTGGTCCATACAGACAACTTCCTTTTGTCCCGCTTCTTTCGCTCTGGGGAGGGCGGAACCGAGGAGGCGGGGCGCTTTAAACCAGATGTTTGAGCAGAGGCTAACCGATGACTCAGTATCCCAGTCAATGGGCTCAAATGCGCTATCCGCGCTAGACGAGCTATCCGGGCAGAATGAGGCATCATGACACAATTGGGGCAAGAATCCTTAGTGAGGCCTTGCCTCAAATGCTCCATGCCCAAGCACAAGGGGCATAAATCGTGCCCATCGTCCTGTTGCATCGGCCCCATACAGGCTTTGCAGACCAGTGTCTCAAGCATTTCGAATACGAATACCCGCTGTAGCACCGGGCGCCGCCAACCAGGTGACAGAGGATGTCACTACAGACTCTATCAACAAAAAACGCTGAAGCAGGGCTAACGCAACTGCTCAGGATAGTGGGGAAAAAACAAACCCCAAATAATTAGCTGTCGAACAGTACTACAAACCGGGACAAAGGCGGCCGCTGGAGCCAACTACGGCAGTAGCACACAATAAACGGAGCAGGAACAAAACCGGCTGTTCAAATACAAGTCAAAAGACAGCTAAAATAGCTCTGAAACAATCTACAACCACCTAGCTGCCAACAGTAGTCAACATTGTCGACCGGTAGAATGCCGGTGCTTACACAGCTCCTGAAGGATGAGCATACTGGCTGCCTCGACGTAAGCAAACCAGCAGATAGAAAACAATTCACTATTCCGCTTCAACTCGACAAACCTGCGCGAAGAAAAAAAGGGACTGAGCTCCCGGTGTCACATGGGTCAGAGGTCACAGGTGACTTTGTTGTCATTAGATTCTCGACCGAGCTGTATATGAAGATGTATTTGCATATATGTATGTATGTAGATGTATGACATCCGAGGTTTAACAAGTCAAAACAAATACCAGGGGGACCCACGCAAAATAAAGAAGACATTTCATAGTTAACTACACCTTTATTGTACCTTTTCCAATGTTGAAAATGAATCTGAATCCAAGCATTGTTTTTCTCTATTGAAAGAAATAACACAACCACAACGGGTCAACAAGACAAAGAAATATATCAGTTATGGTAAACAGCTTATAAACTGGGAACAAATCTGAATATTGTAAGAAAACAGACTATAAAATGATAACTTGCATTGAGTGAATGCTTTGCTCACATAAACTCATGTCAAATCAAATGTAAAAGATTCCTGTTAAAAGAGCTAGGCAAGTTTTCTTGATACAAATATAAAGCTGCCACAATAGTGGACATTACACAATTATTTTCAGGGCATGAGTGTCCCTATCTCTCACACAGAAAAAATGTAATTATATGAACGTTTTAACATATGCAATAAAATGACAACATTCATGAGGTCCCGCCCCTACAACGAAAGCAACAAAGGAACCAAGGAATGTGATTCTGGTTGAGCGAATGATTTTGTTTTTTCAGTCTCCTCTGGTACTTTATGGGCTCTAGTTTGGCTCGTGTCTGGGCTGTGGAAACTTGGGTTATCAGCTGCTGCCCCCTGCGCTCCCACCCGAGCCTCGCCATCCGTGCGTCCTACTCCAGCGTGCAGAGCGTCCACACAGCTGTGCTCCTCTGGATGCTCAAACTCAGCAGACAGCAGCAGCAGCAGCCCGACTCCTTCACAGCATAAAAGTTCATTACAGTCCTCCGCGTCCAATCGTGGATCCATATTTCAAAAGGCAAAACGGCTGGGCTTCATTTCCTCTCACGACGAGAGGCGCATGCTTTGGAGAGGTTACCACTGAACGACGGAGATTGTTGACAAGTCTGGGCAATGGTCCAGGCACAGGAGTGAAAAAGTTTAGCTGGACATTAACAACTGCGCCTTCCCTGGAGATGGGAGGAACAGCCACTCTACAGTCACCCAGACAGGCCTCAATGGGAGTGGCCTGGACGGGGATGCCATTGATGATGATGGTCTTCTGGTTGTTCTGGCTGCGAGACGTGTGGTAAGAATGAGCCTGGTTGTTCAGGGCCTGGTTAGGGAAACTCATGGGAGAAGTTGCATTCCACGCCATCACAGGCTGTTGATTGGCAGGTGCCACAGGAAACGTAAAGTGGTGGTGGTTTGGAGGAACTGGAATCTTGACAGCTTTCCTCCTCTTGGGCTTTTTGCCCTAAAATGACAAAGATTAAATTAATAATTTGTTTTTAGAAAAGTATTTAATCTAGTTTTTTAAATATTGTGATATAATATATACTGGATGTTTGTGTGTGAGTCTGTTGGAAAGTATCCACAGTATGTGTACAAATACACACACCATCTTTAAAAGCATAGGTTTTGTGTTGGTGTATTGAAGCACTTACATAGCTGTCTTTGTAGGACCATCCCGGGTACTTGGCCTCATGAGCCCTTTTCTCTCTGCGAGCCTGGTCGAAGTATGGAGCCTGCTCATGCTCCGACATCATCTTCCACTGGAGACAAAAAGACACATCCAGAGGATGTAATACTAGAATCACATATCAGTTACAGTTTTATCATGACTATTGTGGTCCTGATATAATGGTAAAGATTCTGGAAGGATCATTAAAAAAGGTTTGGAAGCAACACTGTTTTAAATGAAATGTGAATGTAAATCCTGATAAACATCTGAACCAGTGGGGCTTTAAAGTCCATTTAACCATCAGTCTCATATTGCTTTTTAGACAATCAAAGTCCGCTTTAAATGACATTATTTATTCACTCTGTAAACTTGATGATGTGCTGCGTGAGTGAGGGAGGAGTCAGTCACTCTTACACCACATTTGTGCAAAGTGGGTGAAATATCCTGCCAAGGACAACATATATACAATAGTCCAAACTGGGTTCTTCCCACAACTTTCCAATAATAAAAGCACTCCACCATGTGAGACACTGTCTTCCAGTGTTCCTCGCTGTGAATGACCTGAATTAGTCCTGGTCTAGTATTTAGTCAGTCCACTCACCCTCTGGCCGAGCACCACGTTGACTTTAGCAGAGTTCGTGATTTGGAGCTCATCAGCCACATTCTGTCTCTGCGCTAGCCTTGAACAACATGAAGGCATTGAGAGGCTTTTTAATGTATGCTTTGCTCTCCGTATCATCAGGCTTCCTTTTCCTACAAATACAAGACACTATGTTAGAATGATATGAAGGGGACTTCTGTTAGGGCTGAACACTGACTCATCAGAATATTCACTTTGTAATGTTTGTGCAGCCGTAGTCAAATATATTCAGAGTATTTTGGGTTGTTTTCTTATTTACCTTGAAGCTGCATTGTCAGTAGCAGAGGGTGGAGGGTGCTGCAACAGTGTGCAGCCCTTGCCTGTTGCTGCAACAGATAAGAATGCAAATACATTCATTAGTACAGGCAGCAATGAGACAACAGCACTTTGGTAAGAAGATATGTCTTTAAGTACTTACAATGTGCCCAAGTGATCAGGAGGCTGTCATTGATGAGAGGATTGTCATTCGCCATGGAAGCAGTCACTTTGTTTCTGTGATGGTAAAAAATACATTAAATTCTTTGTAGTATATATATGTATAGAAAAAATAAAAAAAAATCAGAAAAGGGGTTTATTGTCAGTGAACAGAATTCACAACTAAGAACTTGCTTTGACATTAAGGCGCAACATAGAACAACGAATAACAATAGTAGCAAAATATATAAATATATATAATATAAAATAATAAATAAAATATATGTATGCATACAATTTAATTTACAAAAAAAAAAAAAAAAAAAAAAGACTCTGACGAGGTCAGAAAAATGCCAAAAAAATGAACACTGCAATGAATGGTTATTGGTTAATAAAAATACTCAGACTTGAACAGCCACATCAGATAATAACAATTCATCTACACCATCTAAAAACATTGCCTAAATAAAAAGTAGTGTCTAAACCAGACTTGGAGAGACTTATCCATGCGTTTGGTCTCTAGTAGATTAGACTACTGTAACGGCCTGCTCACTGGCCTCTCCAAACGAGCTGTAAACAGCTGCAGTACATCCAGAACACTGCTGCTCGGGTCCTGACTAGAACCAGGAAGTACGATCACAATTAGTCCTGTTCTCAGGTCTCTGGCGACTGGCTCCCTGTGGCTTCAGAGAATAAGACTTCAAAGCAGCTCTGCTTGTATTAGCAAATCTCTCATGACCTAGCCACAAGGTACATCTTGGACATGTTAGTAGCGCAATCATTGGACTCTGCGGACCACAGGATAACGGCCTCCTGCTGGTGCCAGAGTCAGGACTAAACATGGACTTGCTCCGGCTTGGTGTGCCAGAATTAGGACTAAACATGGACCGGCCTCCTGCTGGTGCCAGAGTCAGGACTAAACATGGACCGGCCTCCTGCTGGTGCCAGAGTCAGGACTAATGCATTTTCAGTTTTATGCAGCTAAAATCTGGAACAGTCTTCCTGAAGATGTGAGACAGGTTTTACTCTGACAATGTTCAAATCTAGACTAAAAACAGTTTTTGTTTAGCTGTGCATGTGACTGAAAGGATTTTATTTGCACTCTTCTCTTTCATGTCTGTTTTTTGATTTTTGTCTTGATGACTTTACAAGATGATTGTCTTGTAAAATCCAACATATTATTAGATATTCATTATTACTTACTATAAAATGAGGCACACACGAAGAACCAGCTTTGTCCTGATTGTTTGTCGGCTGGCAATCTGACACGTTCTTCTTTTCAGGGCTGGGACATAAGTCACTTTCATTGGGCTCAGAAGCAAATGGTCCTCTATTCTCCAAAAACTCCATCAATTCAGTTTCATCCAGCGTAGTTAAGAAGATCTCTTCCTCTAACGATTTAAGACTCCGCTGTTGCCTAAAAAGTCCTTCAAATCCGGAACGTGACATGATGGTTCCGCTTGTTCCACCGGTGCTGGAGAAGATGGAGTCACAAGCCTCACCAGATCTTCAAACTGCTGAACTCCATCCCAAAGACCGTCCATCGTGCTTCCTGACTCCAGTGTTGAAATATTTGGAAAACTGTAAAAAAAAACAAAAAACGGAATATTAATCTGTTTATCACACAAAATGTAAAATAATCTAAACCTGTTAAATATTCAAATCTCAGCGCGGTAATTATCAATACTATTACGTTTCCCCTGTATATATGAGCTGCTTCATGTCTTCTAAAATCTGCTCGAAAACTGCAGACTGCGTTGAAGTTGTTTTACGTCTGTCAAGTACGTACAGATGACGTGTCGTCTGGCTCCAAAATCCCCTAAAGTAAAACATTTACCATTACAGCTTTTAAAAGTTTTATTTCCTCTCCAGTCCAATGGTTTCATTCAATTTGTTTTCTCCAAATGTAACTTTGCAAAACTAATAACTGCTATAACTGTAGAACTAGAATACTCACCAGCGCCACGCAGCGGGAACAAGGAGTTTTGTGAAAACGAGGAGAGAGTGTGAAATGTGGCTCACTGTTCACTAACCAAATGAGAAATGATTCTGAGCAGAACGCAAACTCTCAAACTCAACTTTATGACGTTTAGAATCTTGGCCTTTATGACGCAATCTACGTCACGTCACGGTTTGCGATGCAATAGTAATTCAGCTAATTTTGTGTTTCCGTTAAAGAATAAATAGAAACGCTTGAAGCCTGGCAAATAAACACAGAAAGTTTCACCCTATCAAAAGCTTTACAGAACAGAATGTTTTCACGTCTCATCAAAAGCTTCACAGAAATAAATTAACAGCACCGTAAATTATAGTATTGTTTATATCAGAGTCTCCTTGAATCAATATGCAGATTAACAAGGGTTGTTTCGACCTGCTCCAACATCTGTTTATTTCTTGTCTTTTTTCAACCAGCAAAGTATAAGATTAAATTAGAAATATGTTTTTGCACAATTCTCATTTGAAACAAGTTAGTATTTATCTGGCTTCATCAAACAAACTCTGACCTCCACAATGCAGTCTAAATGTACACTGGAGGCTTCATTCTAAAACACTGCCACCGCCACATAAACCGAACAGCAGATGGCGCTATAATCAAAGTACTCTCCAGCTGCAGGTCCACTTTGGTGCTCTGGACTAAGCACATGTAGAGGAGCCGGGTCATGGAGGAACAGGTGTCCCATGGGCGTATGGACAGTGCACCAGCCCGAGACACAGCACCTCCGGCCCACTTCACAATCACACTTTTCTGTCCTTTAGCATGAAAGTCACATTTCCAAAGCATTTGTGGAATACAGATTAGACAGTAGGGCTGCTTTTATGAGGCTCCATCAGTCTTTGGACGCTACTATTCCAAATATTGTGAATACTCCTACATGGCCAGTGGTCAGCCAGAGGTGGAAAGTACTCCATTGAGTTACTTTTTGCTGTGCCAACTATTAAAGCGTGAAATGTGGTGATCGTGAAAAAGAATTGACTTTTTAGTCACTCAATGTTTCTAGACTTTACAGAACCGGTAAGATATCACCCAAAACATGCTAAAAATAACTCCTCAAACCATACAGAAAGTACTTTGCCCTTTTCAGTCATGTTCAAAATGTAGTGGGGTATAAAGTTCAGATACTGCTCTCAGATGTAGCGAATAAAAGTGAAGTACACGACTTTTACATTTGTACTTTGTCACTTTCCACCACTTTGCAAAACTGATAACTGCTATGTTCTAAAACTCCAAACAACCTTCTCAAATTTGTTTTACATTATTTTATCAATATTTATGCGCCAAAATATGTGAAATTATGCTGCAATCTCGGATTTGTTCGGTTCAAAAGTGTAAAATAAAGTAAAACATAAGGATATATCTTAAATCTATTGTCACCAAAACTGGTCTAACAAAGAAGTTTGATTTGTGTGAGTGTCAGTCACACCTGGCTCTGGGCCTGTGGTGAGGAGGTGAGACTTAACCAAAACTAACGTGTTACTCATTTGAAAAAGTAACTAGTACTAGATTACACTGGTGCACAAAACTAACAAATTTACGCTCCTCGTTACTCTAAAAAAGTCATTGGAGTATTCTAACGCGTTACCCCCAAATCTGGTGCTAGAAAAGGATGAACTGAAACCCAGTCCCGAAAAGAACTAGAATACTCACCAGCGCCACGCAGCGGGAACAAGGAGTTTGTGAAAACGAGGAGAGAGTGTGAAATGTGGCTCACTGTTCACTAACCAAATGAGAAATGATTCTGGAGCAGAACCAAACTCTCACTCAACTTTATGAACGTTTAGAATCTTGGCCTTTATGACACAATCTACGTCACATAACGGTTACGGTTGCTATGCAATAGTAATAAGTGTACCGCCTATTTTTATTTAATTCAGACTAAATCGAAATTAACATTAATAATATTCACCCGCTTCTCCGTGCATGGCTGCTGTGTTGAAAGCTTCAATATTTTTGTTGTATTTTGGAGAAAAACGAGAACATTTGAACAGTTTGTATGTCCCGCCTATAAGGGGCGGAGTGCTAGCCCTAAAGTACCCGTATGATCCATGGTATAAGGCTGAAAAAGAATGGGTTGCTAATGGCATTTGAATTGTTTTACTTTTTGAATATGAGGAATATAATGAGTATGAAGTAAAAATTTGAGAAGTATTTTCACTACTTTGTTTACACATATATGATTTTAGCATTTGTGTTGCCATATAAAGAAAAATGAAAAGCTTGAAGCCTGCCCAGTAAAACAGAATGTCTCACCTCATCAAAAGCTTTACAGAAATCAATAAAAACAGCACTGTAAGTTTATAGTATGTTTTATCAGAGTCTCCTGAATCAATATGCAGATTAACAAGGGTTGTTTCGACCTGCTCCAACATCTGTTTATTTCTTGTCTTTTTTCAACCAGCAAAGCATAAGATTAAATTAGAAATATGTTTTTGCACAATTCTCATTTGAGACAAGTTAGTATTTATCTGGCTTCATCAAACAGACAAACTCTGCCCTCCACGATGCATCTAAAACTACACTGGAGGCTTCGTTCTAAAACACTGCCACCGCCACATAAACCGAACAGCAGATGGCGCTATTGCTTTGATAATAAAAGTACTCTGCAGCTGCAGGTCCACTTTGGTGCTCTGGACTAAGCACATGTAGAGGAGCAGGGGACATGGAGGAACAGGTGTCCCATGGGCGTATGGACAGTGCACCAGCCCGAGACACAGCACCTCCGGCCCACTTCACAATCACACTTTCCTGTTCTTTAGCATGAAAGTCACATTTCCAAAGCATTGGTGAAATACAGATTAGACCAGGGCTATTCAATTGAAGGCCTGGGGGCCAGATCAGGCCCGCCAAATGATCTGATCCGGCCCACGTCTCATCTTCCAAATGTTATTATTATAGATTTTTTTTCTTGTTTTCTGGTTTAATTCCTGGTTTGTACAAGTTTAAATCTGGTTTTCCGTTTTTTTCTGGCTTAGTCAGAAAAAACAGGTATATCCTGGTATATCCTGTGGTCCAAAACAAACCAGATCGTCTTGGTTCCGATCTGGTTTGTAGCCCCCCGAAAAATCTGGCCCTCAGGAAAATTAAGTTAAATAGCCCAGGATTAGACAGTAGGGCTGCTTTTATGAGGCTCCATCAGTGGTGGGTTTTGGATGCTACTATTCCAAATATTGCAAATACTCTTACATGGCCAGTGGTCAGCCAGAGGTAGAAAGTACTCCATTTTGTTACTTAAGTATAAGTACAGATAAAGGAGCCTTTGTGCCAATTTTTATAACTATTAAAGAGTGAAATGTGGTGATCTTGAAAAAGAATTGACTTTTTAGTCACTCAATTTCTCAATGTTTCTAGACTTTACAGAACCGGTAAGATATCACCAAAAACATGCTCAAAATAACTCCTCAAACCAAACAGAAAGTACTTTGCCCTTTTTAGTCGTGTTCGAAATGTAGTGGAGTATAAAGTTCAGATACGTGCTCTCAGATGTAGTGAATAAAAGTGAAGTACACTACTTTTACATTTGTACTTTGTCACTTTCCACCACAGCGGTAAGATGGTAATACTACAGTCTCTAATAGGCCTAGGCTCCCGTCCCCAAACACTCAGCAGCACTAACTTCTGACTTCTGATTGTAAGGTGAAAGAAGTGGACAGTGAAGGAACCTGCGAGAGGGAGAGACAGGTGTGGAGCTGAAACCATGACTCAGGTGTGTTTGGACTTCTCTGTTGACAGGATTATCACAGGTTTACATTCTTTACAGATCCGTTGTGACTGAACGTGTGATCTGAGGTTAGACACGGGCAGGTGTAACTCACTAGTCTTGTTGAGGGTCCATGCTAGGGTCATGAGGTGGAGCACTCTTTCTTCATAAACAGCTCCTATGCGTCTTCAAAGTCCGTGTACCTTCCACCTTCACAAGATATTTAAGATAACTGTTTCTGGGGGTCCGCCACCTGCTTGTATCCATGGAGATGCTTAAAATCCACAGATCTGACCTGTAAATTTGCCTTATAACGTCATAAGTTTAATGCCATTTCCCAGGCAAAGAAATGACAAGCAGGTGTTGGACCCTCCATTAGAACAGTTATGCAGTGCAACTTTAAGGTATAAACCATGAAAAGCCTTTGCTGAAGTATTTGCATTGGAAAAAGCCTTATTAACAAGTATAATGTGAGCATTAGACCAAAGAAGACACTCAAGGAAGTGTGAATGTTGTGTGGAAAAAAAGCACACTTGTAACAGAATAACAATGGTCTATTGTCACTTTTTTGACTTTTTGTGTAAAATCTATGTGTAACTTCATTCTCCTTTTCAGCTCAATGTGATATAATTAACATTATCATGAGGCCTGCACTACCAATGTACCAGAGGAAAATCAAAATCAAAAGGAAAGATCTCAAACATATCTCCTTATTCATGTCTTTCTCATCTTTAAGTTAAAGGTGGAGGGGTTGTTCCACAGTATGGCATTAATGTATCCTCATGAATCTGTGGAGAGGCGAGCCCCATCACAGGAGGAATAAAAACACCTGTACGTGAAAGAAATGCAAGATAGATATGTTTAATGCCATATTTTGGAACATTCCAAAGCAAAGCATAATATCACCATGGAGACGAGCAGGTTAGAAAAGTGACATAGTGCACTAAACTCATTCAGAGGTTTTACAAGTGAACTGTCACCTTATGCAAATTATACCACTCATAATAATACTATTCGTGGTTTCAGGCATAAAGATTCCTTCCTGATTTGACAGATTTGGCATGACGGAGGACCGTTGTCATAGCAATATCACACTTCAAGTCTAAATGAATTGAATGGGGAAAGAACCTCACATTTTCACATCAGGAAGGAATTATTTGCCTGAAATCTATGAATAATTACATAGAACATACTATAACTTCCAACCAGGGGTGCAAAGTTACTACTTGCAAATACTCATGTTACTGCAATTAAGTACTTTTTTTTTGAGTAATTGTACTTATTTGAGTAGATTTTTAAACTTGTACTTGAGTAATTTTAGCATGTCATTGTAATTAGTTAATTACAGCTCAAGCAGGAATCGTCCTAATGCAAAGCTGTCTCTGCTTCTGGCCACACCCACAAACACTTCGCTCTGATTGGCCAGATATGGAGATTGTAAAACATGAACTCATTAAACTTAATGAATTGTCAACAATTACATTGTTCAAATTTGGAATGCTAAAAATGCGACTAAAATTGCATTAAAAAGTAACAAATACTTTTCATATACAGCTTTGGCAGCAGTATTAGTACTTGTTATCTAGTACATTATTAGACATGTAACTGTACTTTCACTCGAGTACAAATTTGCAGTACTCTTTCCACCACTGCTTCCAACTCTACACGTGCTGTATGGTCATTACTGCTTCTTCTACTGCGCGGTAACTGACCCTGGTACTTTTGAATATAACGCATACTTCTGACAGATATGTTCCTCTGACAGGCGGCAGCAGCGGTCTGTGGAGGAAGGAGATACAGAAGTTGATTGACAGGGCTGTGGCGTGGCCTCGGCTGTTCAGAACCACATGGGCGGAGTCTACAGTGTGAGCTTTGTTTACAGTGAAGACTAGTGTAATTGTGAACTGCTACTGTGCGTGTTCATAGTGTCTAACTGCAGAGAGATTGTACGGGTTTTATGGTGACGAAAGTGCCATTGCTTGTCTCTTTGGCTTACAGCATCCAGACTAAGCTGTGGTTTTAAGTGGAGTTGGATTTTTTTTTATCTTAAAGACGGCACAGGGAGACGTCCAGAATTGGTAGACACTTCAAAGAGGAGTAGATGTTAAACGAAAATAGAGTTAAGAGTTGGTAGCAGCATGTTGTTGAATCAGAAATCCTGCTTCAATTTGTCACATTTTAGTGCTTTGACAGCACTGATAGTCAGGTTGTCCTTGGGCTTCTGCGCGGAGGTTTTTGGTAACTTCTGTTTCGCTTATGAAAAATGTGCTGCAGTATCATATAAAACATGTGTCAGTTTGTAGACATGGCAAAACAGGCTAAACATTTATTGCCGTTGGATTAACTGTAGAATATTTACGTGATTGTGGACCTTGTAAACCACTTATTACAACCATCTTCTAATTTATGTAATTTGTGTAACTAATTACTTTACTTTACCACTTACTTTAAACAGATGTCTTCTGTACATAAGATAAAATACTTCCTCCAAATGAAAAGAAGTTATGGAGAGCGGTTACCTTGTCTTATGTTGGGAAAAAGTTGCGTATCATTTTCTAAATAAGATAAGATAACAAGATAACATTTAATGTTCTAAATCAAACTATTGTTAATATTGTTGAGATATTGTGCATTTAATTTTTATTTTTTTTAAGGTACTTAGTATTGAACTATAACTTAAGTTATTTAAAAAAAAGTGTATGTAAACAACTGCAATATTGATCTAAAATGGCTTGACAAAAGAAATGGGCTCATGACTTAAAAACTGCAGAACTGATAAGCCCGCCCCTTCATAGTGACATTTTACATTAGCCCAAGAGGTTGTTTGTACACAGTCTTTCCACACCTGGAGTGATCATGCCCTTGTGCTAAGGACCCCGTGCAAAGCCCCTCGTTTTCAGGCCTTAGCGCAAGGGCCTGCGCGCTAGGGCCCTTGCGCTAAGGCCCTTGCGCTAGGGCCCTTGCGCTAAGGCCCTTGCGCTAGGGCCCTTGCGCTAAGGCCCTTGGGAGGCGGTGAACTAAACCCGTGTGTGCTGTTTGTAACAAGCAGCGGTTTGTCATTTACATGTTTTTATTTTTGAAAAGTGGCTACGTGACATTTTTGGACCCTGCACATATCACTTTAAGTCTTAAGTACAGGGATGCGGGCGGGGATAGGGGGTAGGTGAAAACAGGAATATTCCAGTCTCAGCTGCAGGACAAAACAGAATCACTCAAAAGCTAATATGTCCCTTTTAAAGTCTGTATATATATATGGATAAATGGACTGGACAATAGTGTTTCTAATTGTTGTCTAAATATAGAGCATAATTTTGATCGTTCACTTAACTGACGCTCTCCTAAGGGACAGGTACTTACTAATGACTCAAGATTTATTTACTTATTTAATTTATACAGGGAATAAGACTCAAACAAGACTCAAACTAGCCTATTATTTGATGACTCACCTAACATAAAAGCTACTGCACTGACAATGTTTTTAATGTTAACTTTTCATTTGTTATAAGTTTCCACTATCAACAAAGCAGAGTTCTTCAGACAGACCGTTAAATGATCCACCAAGGGCACATTAGAGACTATAAGTGGATAATTAAACTTGTCGTTGCTATTCGTCCTTACAACTAAAATAACCACATTGCACTGCTTCTAAGAGACCGGAATAAATAAAGACCGTGCCAAATAGCTCTTGATCTAGCCTTTTTGATTCGCCTATTTCTCACCTGTCTATCACCTGGACTCTTTAATGTGTCTCTCCTGCCAGCGCATAGTCTGTATCAAACAATGAAACGTGCTTTTTCAGATGTAAATCCTCATGAATAAACTGATGCGTTTGTGTTTGATTCTATAACAGGCGGCGTTTTAATAACCAAAGAAAAAAAAGTCTTCCGACAAATGTAGGTTGTGGGTAAATTCAAGTGTTGACTATTGAAGCGGTTACTGGCTGGTTCACACCTTTGATATGATTTCCAAAACTGAAAAAAAAAAAAAGAAAAAAAAGATAAATGTATGTTGTTATTGTTTTAACATTTCAAATGTTTTTTTGCTTGAAAATTTTGCAAATCTAGATGAACAGACTCCACTGCTGGTAACCTTTTGAATTTCCCTGGAATAAAATTACATATATTTTTGGTGCCACTTTATTAAACAGAGGCTTGCAAAAGTATTCATACCCCTGAAACTTTTTCACATTTTGTCACATCATGCATTTTTTGTGAACGAACAACACAAAGTGGCACACAATTGTGAAGTGAGGAAAGGAAAATTATACATAATTTACATAATAATCATAACATTAAAAAACTGAAAAGGGCAGGGTGCAAACTACTCAGCACCATTTCCCTGAGTGCATTGTGAAAGATGAATGTTGACTTTATGATTAAACAGTGTGTAATCTAATCTCAGTATAAATGTAGATGTTTTGTGAAGGCCACAGAATGTTTGAGAGCAAACAGTCTCATGAAGTCCAAGGAACACACCAGACAGGTCAGGAAGAAAGTTTAAAGCAGGGTTAGATTATAAATATAGATATAATATAGATATGGAAAGATGGTACAACTCCAAACCTACCAAGATATGGCCGTCCACCAAAACTTACATCTGAACAAGGAGAGATAAGAAGTTCTGTTTGCAGTGTGCCAGAAGCCAGGCGGTGGACACAGCACACATGTGGAAGAAGGTGCTCTGGGCTGATCAGACCAAAAGAGAACATTTTGTTTCAAACACATCATACTATGTGTGGAGTAAAACTAATAGGACCGTCAAACATGGTGGTGCAGCAGCATGCTGTGGGGCTGCTGTTCTTCAGCAGGGGCAGGAAAGCTGCTCAGAGCTGATGGGGAGATAGATGGAGCCAAATACAGGGCAATCTTGGGAAGAACTTGATTCTGGGGCCGAGGTTAACCTTCAGCAGGCCCAGTCGAAGTCCAGACCTAAATCCAATCGAGAATCTGTGGCAAGATCTGAAAACTGCTGTTTACGAACGCTCTCCATCAACTCTGACTGAGCTTGTGGTGTTTGGCATGAATAATGAGCAAACCATTTTCAGTCTGCAGGAGTGCAAAGCTGTAGAGACACAGCCCTAGAGTCTTTCAACTGTAATTGCAGAGAAAGGCAGTTCCATAAAGTATTGACTCAGGAGGCTGAATACCTTTCCCCGCTGCACTTTTCTGTTTTTTATTTCTAATTTCCCTTTCACTTCAGAATTCACAAGTGTTGCTCTTTCACAAAAAAATGCCAATGCAATTTATTTATGCTTGTAGTCGTGACATGACAACATTTGGAAAAGTTCCAGGGGGACGAGTACTATTGCAAACCACTGTAATTGCTACACTTTAACTACACTTAATAAAGCATGAAGAAAGACTTAATTCATGATGAAAAAAAAAGTTTCTTAACAGTGATTCAGGCTTAGTAACTACTTAATCCAGCGGTTATGAATTGGGGTGTAAATGACGTAGTTACTAAAGCCTCAATCATAATAAACTATTTGTTCATAATGAAGTCTTTGTTCATGCTTTATTCAGGCCAATAAAAGTGTAGTTATTACATTTTACATTTATAGTTCAGTGTTTAGTTCAGCAGTTTTTATTCCTGACATTGTTACTAAACCAAGAACAGTATTAAAACTGTAATCATTTGCACTGGTCTTTTGTAAATGACATCACAGACACCACACAGCTGCCTGACTTGGATGTCTCTCCCAGTCTGGTTTAGACATGATACTTTTGATTTTTAGATGGTAAAAAGCTGCTGATATTATTGATCTGACGTTGCTGTTAAAGTTCAAGTCTGAGTCCATTATTACCCCCAGATTTCCAACTTGATTTGTAGGTTTTAGAGCGAGACTGGAGGTGACTGCGAACACTTCAGAGTTTAGCCGTACACTTACTTCCTCCTCCTCCTACGCCTCCAATCGACTAATGTCTGTAACATAACCCAGAATGGTTTAATCCTGGTTTAAACCTGGTACACTGTGTTAGCCACACGTCAGGCTCCACGCACGACTGCAAACTGGCAACAAATAAACAGGCTTTGGTACACACTCACTAATGAACTATTTCTGGACATGGAGAGTAGTATTAGTAGTATTAGTAGTAGTAATAGTTGTAGTAGTAGTAGTAGTAGTAGTAGTAGTAGTAGTTGTAGTTATAATACTAGTAGTAGTAGTAGCAGTAGTAGTAGTTGTAGTAGTAGTTGTAGTCGTAGTTATAATAGTAGTAGTAGTAGCAGTAGTAGTTGTAGTAGTAGTAGTGTAGTCGTAGTTATTATAGTAGTAGTAGTAGCAGTAGTAGTAGTAGTTGTAGTAGTAGTTGTAGTCGTAGTTATAATAGTAGTAGTACTAGCAGTAGTATCAGTAGCAATACAAGTTGAAAGTAGTAGAAGAAATCGTATTAATTTCTTTCACAAATACTTTTTGACTCTAAGATGAGTCATTTTTTTGAAGAACTACGTTTTACTTTTACTTGAGTAATATTATTTTCAAGTGATATTACAACGTCTGACATTGTCCACCTCTGACTAATCATTACTTTATCGATGCAAAGTTGAAGATCAAAGTACAATTCGATAACAAAAATGTAGTAGTAGAAGTAGCAGTAAAAGTATTATAGAGCTCCACTTCAGGCCCATTGACACTTCTGTGAACTGCAGGTGTCAAATACGCAAAGAAACACAAAAGTGCAAAATGTGGACAATAGAAAACCATGACACTAGTGACTTTGTCCAAAAGAGTGGCCACAGGTCACGCGGCTGTCATTGTGTCACCGGCGTTTGTAAATGCGGGTCAAACTTTGTGTCACTTGGAGCTGGGCGTCCTTCCCTTTAAATCTTAAAGTCTCTGTTGTAATCAGGAAGTGGTAACAATATTCACAACAATAAGTGTGACTCATAAACCAAGGCTGTCACAAGACTCCACCCATCAGCTGAGTGGCATGACTTTTTGGAAAACATTGTTCAAATAGGTCAGGCTTAAAAGTGTAGGCCAATATGGAGTCAGTAGTACAAGTACTTTGAAGTCCTTGGATACTATATGGCAGATTCACTTCTTTATAAGTCACTATTCTTGTTAGATTTTGGCCTAAACAATCAATTATTGGATTTACTTGCTTGTTGGGACATTACAACGACTTATATTCATTTCCTGGAGACTTATCTTAACAGTAATTATTTCCGGCGTACCTTTAACCTAAATTAAGTAACCCATATCTAAGTGGACATATGATGCAAAATCAACTTTGAGTTTTTAACCTTGTTTCCTCATCATGAGTTTACTCAAAGTTGTATTTTGATGATTCCTGCATGTTTGCGTGATCCTGTTTTGTCCTGCAAATGAGACACGAGTGCTAAGAAAATTCCTGTTTTCACCTATCCCCTATCCCCGCCCACATCTCTACTGAGTTGTGATTTTAGAGAATTGACCCATTTACGGTTCTAAAATGTCACATAGCCACTTTACAAAAACAAAAACATGTTAATGGTAATCTGCTTCGCGACAATGAAATGTCACTATGAAGAGGCGGGACTTATCAGTTCTGCAGTTTTGAACAGGAAGTCAGTAGACCTGTTTCTATTACTAAGCCGTTTTAGATGAATTTTGTGATTTACAATGAACAAAACCTAAAATTGTGATCTACTAACTCATCGTTTTTACATAACTTTTTGCAGTATTTTAAGATCTTTTTTGTTTATTCTAAATGACAATCCCAATTATTCAGATTTTGTCCTGAAAACAACATTCACTAGTGGTTAGTGGACGTGTTGCCCAGCAGCACCTTTAACACACACTTTTTAAGCCTTTTATTCCAGATAAGTTCAGGCTGTTCCTGAACCTTTGGAGTGCAAACAATTGGCAGGACTCTTTGTGAAGCTGAGACTGTAGTTTTGGCTTCTGATGTTGGATTTATAAATGTCCAATTATAAATGGAAACAAGCTCTGCCCAGAGCAAGATCCGATTTCAAACTGCCTAGATTTTCTCTGGTAAATATAAGGAGTAAAGCTGCTGTTGGAGGTCTGGACTGAAAGACAGACTGAGACTTTGTTGAGTTTTGACAGTGCCTTTTTCAAAGCTGAAGCTAATTTCAATAACAATGAGATTTGACCTGTAATGAAGTAAAAAGGTTTAGGCAGGCCTTGTTTATTTTAGGCTTACATTTAAAAAAAAAAAAGATTATTCTTTAATATCATTTTTGGTTTTTGTTGAAGGTACAAACTGACCCTGATTCATCCCAGAATTATTGAGCCCGTGAGGCCGTTACAGTAGTCTAATCTACTGGAGACAAACGCATGGATAATGGATTTGATTTGAAATGGCTGCTAAAGTTCAAATCTGAATACATTATTATTCCTAAATTTCTCACTTGATTTGTAGGTTTTAGAGCGAGACTCTGGAGGTGACAGTTAACAATTTCTCTTTGTTTCTGTGGGCCAAAGACGATGATTTCAGTCTTGTCTGAGTTCAGCTGGAGAAAGTTGTTTTGCATCCACACACTGATCTGTTGGATGCAGTGACAGAGTGAATCCACTGGTCCATATTCACCTGCCGTCAGTGAAACATAGATCTGAGTGTCGTCTGCATAATTGTGATAGGACACATTCTCGCTGCGTATCAACTGACCTAACGGCAGCAAATACAGGTTGAATAGAAGGGGAAGGGGTCCCAGGATTGACCCGTGGGCTACCCCACAGGTCAAGGCCATGCAGTCTGAGACACAGTTACCGATCTCAACAAAATAATCCCTGTCTTTTAGATAGGACCTGAACCAGTTTAGAGCAGTGCAAGTGATGCCCACCCAGTCCAGGGCTATTCAACTATATTTTACAGAGGGCCAGATTTTTCGGAGGGCTGTGGTTTCTGGGCCGGAAGTGCACAACCTTTTTGGTTGCACAATTTCAATACATTTAGTTAAATAACTACTGCTAGATTTGATTTGTTTTTGTGAGAAATAACATACAAAATACTTTACCAACATTGCTCACAAACCCAGAACTGAACCAGAATTAAGTTAGGACTAGACTAGAACCAGCCAGTCTGTCTGAACTAGGACTAACCCAGAATCAAACAAGGACTAAACCCAAGACCAAACCAGGTCTAATCGAGTGCTAACCCAGAATGAAACCAGTAAACAAGAGTTGTATTTTATTTTTTTCAACATTTTGAAGATGGGTTGTTGGCCGGATTAAATTGCGGAACGGGCCTGATTTGGCCCCCGGGCCTTAGGTTGAATAGCCCTGCTCTAGTCTCTGCAATAGGATCCAAAGATCCACTGTGTCAAAAACAGCTCTGAGACTGTGGATGACGGATGTTGTTTGTTACTTTTATTAGTCCAGTCTCAGTGCTGTGATCTAAAGCCAGACTGGAAAACATAAAAAAAAATTGAGATTTTGTTTGAGATGGGTCAGTAATTATTTAGTACTGTGGCAAGGCTCTTTTTTAAGAGAGGCTTAATGACCATGGTTTTTAAGGCTCTTGGGAATGTTCCAGATCGAAGCGACATGTTGACTATTTGAGTATTTGGAGCCAATAGACTGCTCAACATTACTTTAAAAGACTTTAAAACTGTTTACTGTCGCAAACAGAACATGTAAGTTATTACTGCAATTTCCAGTAAGAATTTCATAGAAATACCTCTCCATTGTTCTTTTTTTAATATTTAATTGTTTTGTTTGTTTTCCCTTGTACACAAAAATGTTTTCTTTATAAATCTCTTTTTGAACCTGGAGCTTTGACTTGCGCCATTTCTGCTGGGCCCGGTGGCACTCCCTTTTCTGTGCTCTGACCGAGTCATAATTTCTCCATGACGCTTTCTGCTTATTTTTAATCATTTTAACCTTCATAGGGGCGTCTAGAACATTCAAAATACTAGATATAACAAAGCGTATCATGTCCTTGAACAGTGCACCTGCGCTGTCAGTTATGTGTCTCCTCTGAGCAACTGAACCATGTAGGACCCGCTAGTGTGGGCATGACAGACAGGTCAAAAAAGACACAGAAATGATCAGACAGGGCAACATTTACCACACTGACGTTTGAAATGTTAACCCTCTGTACTTAGCAGGTGTGCCCTTTGCTGTGGGTGGGGCCACTCACGTGCTGAGTAAGACCGAAGGTTTCTAGGACAGCATCAAGCTCTTTAGCGTTCCTGTCACAAAAGATTATCAGCATGAACATTGAAATCACCTGTAATGACCAAACCATCAGTCTGTGCATACGACTGAAAGCATCTCAGTAAAATCATCAATGAAACTTTGTCAGTGCTGAGGAGGCTTGTATAAAACAATGAAGAAAATGGATAGAGACTGTTTTAGCTCAATTTTAAAGGATACGTACTCAAATGATGAAAACACCCCAAACGATAACCTGTGGGTAACTGTATAATTTCTAAATAGTGCACACACACATCCACCCTTTTTTGTTTTCTCGTGTTTCAGATTCTAACTTAAAGTTGAATCTGAAAGAACTGCACTACCTGTGTTTTTGTCAAGCCATGTTTCAGTTAAAAACATAAAATCAAGATTATGAGAAGAGATGCAATTATTGATTAAAATGACTTGTTACATAAAGATCTGACATTGAGCAAGTTTCAAATTAGCTTCAGTGGGACTGGATGGTATTTTCTTACAGGGAATACTATATGAAGGTTCTCCTGTTTTTCTAATTATGGCTGAGTTTGGTGGGATAGCACATAGTTTTACTTCTGTTAAATTACAATTTGTGGACATTTTTTGAAAAATAAAGGTTTCCAATTACTAGAAATAAAGCTGAGTTCTAAAACAGAATCCCTCTGTGATGTCATCAATATGCGACGTGCCATTGAAAACAGAGACCATTTACACACAACTGACACACTTTTCTGAGTTTAAATCAGGGCTATTCAACCTGAGGCCCGGGAGCCAAATCAGGTCCGCCAAGTAATTTAATCCGGCCCATGACCCAATTTCCAAATTTGTTTACTGGTGTAATCCTGGGTTAGCACTAGATTAGACCTGGTTTGGTCTTGGGTTTATTCCTGGTTTGATTCTGTGTTAGTTCTGGTTCAGACCTGGTTTGGTCTTGGCTAGTCCTGGTTCAAACCTGGTTGGTACTAGTCTAATCCTAACTTAATTCTGGTTCAGATCTTTATGGGCAATTTTGCAAAGCAATGTTTTGTATGTTATTTCTCACAAAAATGTGATCTAGCAGTAGTTATTTTATTATATTAACTCCCACCCAAAATGTTGTTACAGGGGCCCAGAGACCTTGGTCGACTGAAAAATCTGGCCCTCTGGAAAATACAGTTGAATAACCCTGGTTTAAATGATCATTCAACAAAATAAAGGTGTTATATGGCATTATTGTTTGCCAAATCATAACTGTTGTGTCATTTATATGGCATTTGGCTCTTGTTTACAGTCGGGTTGCTAGGTAACAGTAGTGGAATTACTGTCATATTTGCTGTCCATGTGCAACCAGAAAGTTAATACAAAAATGGTCAAACTTACTGACTGCACCAACATCTGATAATGAGACCTTATTTCGAAATGATTGTTAATAATTTTGTAATATTTTATAGGTGGAAAAGGCTTATAAGATTCATAAGTTAAAGGTGCACCATTTCCATTTTTGGTAACGCTTTAAAATCACATTCCTGAGTCAACTACTTATAAAACATGAATACTTTATAAATTTGTTTATAAGCATTGCACTTGGTTATTGAAAACAGTTTAATAAACAACTTATTACTCTCTTAATAATACTCTAAATTAATACTCTAATTAATCTCTCTCTAATTAATACTCTAAAACTCTCTAGTTTACTACGGAACTTGAACATTATTTTGGTGAAGGGTCCAACACCTGCTCATCTCCAAGGAAATGTCTGACCTGTAACTTGGCCAGGGGGCGCGACTTACTTGTCTCTGAAGATACATTTAAAGTCCTACTGCGGAACATTCCAGGCAAAGCAATAACATCGTCGTAGAGACAAACAAATCGCGCCCTCCACCAGAACGGAACATTTCCATAGTGCAGCTTTAATTTGCCCCTTCAGAAACCTAAACACATCTTGCCCTTTTATCCAGAGCAAACAGTTTTCATCTCAGTGTAATATTGACTTGTAGTTGCAGAATCACAAGTGGCTCTCAGTTCTAGTCGTCTGTTGTACTCTCTGTAAGACGCTCGCATTCCACGGCTCGGCTCCAGCCTTCGACAGAGCACACTTTTGTTTCATCATCTCGCCTCCGAGCACAAAGCCACACTGTACAAACTCCAGTACAAATGTTTATTCCAATTTGAAATGCGGAGGAGCCATCGCCCTGTTGAGTTAGTTTACAAAAGGTTTCTACAAGTGATGCGTTACATACATGCAGCAGGACGAAGCAGAAACAGGAAGTGCCCGAGAAGGTTCTATACATGAGCTTGTGCTGGTGCAGCCGGTGCATGCGTTTGGCTACCATGCGGCGTACAGTTCATCACAGTTTGTGCAAGAAGAGAGGCCCCCTTCAGACCTGGCATCTAAACGTACGAACACGGGCGAATCCAATTGTGCCGTGTTGTTCGGGGAGATTTGTGGAGACTTGGAGAAGGTTTGGCGAGTACTTTTGGAAACGTGGATCGGTGAGCAGGTGTGCGTCCTGGCTTACAGCCGGAGATCTCCTAAAACAGCAGCTTTTGTCACAATCTGTGTATTTTTTCCTTGTAGAATATTTAGATATTCTTTAGGCAGAATGAAATTAAATAATTGATGAAATAGTCAATAGTCAATCAACAATCAAGCTTTGAACCAAGTTACATCAGTGTTTCCTCATCATTAGTTTACTAAAAAGTTGTGTTTTGATTGATTCCTACATGTTTTCACCCCTGCCCACATCCCTGTTCTTAGTTGTAATTATTTGAAAAATTAAAGACAGAGTGACACATGTAGAGTTCTAAACTGTCACATTGCCACGTTTCCAAAATAAAAACATAAATGACAATCTGCTTCTTTTTATGGTGAAATGTCAACATCAGTTCTGTTGTTAAAAAACTTTTATATTATTCACATGATGAATAATATATTTTTAAACCTGATCAGTGAGTTTACATATCTAGAGCTTTTAAACAAACATCTCCTCACCAAAGTATGCCCTGCTTTTATTATGATTATGATTATTATTATGATTATGGACTGTTTTCTTAACCTCTTTTCATTGTGTTTGATTTTCCCCTGACTAAAATTAAAATTGAAGCCTGTGGGGTACAAACTGAGCTGGGCTCTTTGTGAAGCTGACACTGTAATTTATTCTGATTACACACAAGCTCTTCGCAAAGGAAAATCAGAATACAAATCCTGCCTAGATTTTACTGGGCAAATATAAAGAAAAGTAAAGCTGATCCTGATTGATCTGACAGAAAATAAGTAGGTTACTGCTTTCTTTTCATATTTCACATGCCCAGGAGCTGGATCAATGTATCGGATGATGGACAAAAGGGAATAAATTAAGAAAATTCTGACGACTTTTACTTACTACTACTAGAAAAAGTATAATAGAGCATTTGATCACAAATGGTAGAATCTGTAGATTTTGTTGAAACCTTATATAATGTTTATTCTTCCAGTCTTTTCTATAAAACATAAAGCAAACCTTTTCATGTAAAGTTCAGCTCTTTTCAAACTTTTTTTTTTTTTTTTTACAAATATGGAAGACAAATTCATTTTTCTGAGGCTTTATATATATATATAACACTTCAGCAAACAAATGTATAATTGAAATATTCGTTAACTTGTTTGAATAGTCACAACTCTGGGTATTTTGATCAATGAACAACATGACACAATTCATTCACGTGTTTGCGAGGTCTGAAGGGGGTCCAAGTCTCACAAGTGGCACTTAAACATCAACAACCACCTCCGACACACGACACACAAAGGTCCACAATAAATACACATTGATTTTCACTTTCATAACCTGGCTCACGAAGCAGAGATAGCATAAACCTTGGCACTTTTTCTTTTACAATATCGTTTCCTTTGAAAACAGCCCGAGCAGAATTCATGCAGCGAAAACAAAAAGAGTCATTTGTGTTGAATTTGGTGGAACAAGCTGGTCTCGGAGAGTGGAGAGGACGGCGCCAGGAGCAGGAGGACTACGTCGTTAGCTTTGTGTGGTTTGCTCGTTAAAGCCTGCTCGGTCCTTCTGTGGAGAGAGTGGAGTGGAGTGGACATCAGCCCTGCAAGACAAAAGCACACACGTCATTAGAGCGGATCTGTGTGGGAGAAATGAAAGGGAATTTTAATGAATGAATGAATGAATGATGTGGTGCTTGTTTGAGGCAGGGAAGAATGAGAAATCAAAAAGTGTGTATCGTTTTGTATAAAGGTTATGCACTGAAAAATACAACTATGGGCAGCACAACTGATAAAATGTGTTTCTTAGGTTTTTTTGGGGCCAAATTGTTGTCCATGAAAATTTGGTTTTGCTCCAACTTTATACAGTAAAATGGAAAATGAAAGTATTTTCTCCATTGTTGCTCCGACTGTACAGGCTTCTTAGCTAGCTTGTTGGCGAAAGGCAGGGGGAGATGAAGGACACTTCAACTCGCCCCACAACAATTCATTTCCTCAAACTACAAACTCAAAAACAGCTTATTTAAGGAGAAAAAGGTAATAGGTCCCAAAGTCTGTATGTGAGCGCTGCTGCAGTGTTCCTGTTGTTTATCTGCTATTCTAAAACTGTTTACATGATTTTCTTTAATAGATCACAGGTACAAATTTTATATTTAACAGAGATATAGACGTTTATATGTTTTAAAACAGTAGCAGCTCTTTTACATTAGAGATGTTTTGAGCTTTTACAGGAGAAAAGTTGAGCACCATGATGTAACCCCTAACAGTGAGCGCTAAAAATGAGGAAGAAGTTGTGTACGTTCAAGCTGATGCAAATAACTGTGTTCCATGTGAACTACAGGTGTGCTAAAATATCACAATAGACAAATATTTACTTAAATACGCTGTACCTGATTTTAGTTGTCTTAAAATGTGATCATTCATTTTAAATTGTTCGTATTGCATGAAAAGTCCCTTTAGTTTGGTCATGCAGTATTGTTATTGTGGCCCAAGTATTTTTTTTGTAGATTTTTCTAAACTAAAAAGGCAGGACAACAATTTTGTTGTTTGTTTAACTTGTTAAAAGGGACATATTATGCAAAATCAACTTGAATAAGCTTTAAACCTTGATACAACAGTGTTTCCTCATCATTAGTACACACAAAGTTTTATTTTGTCTCAACGTTTGTATTGTCCTGCAACTGAGGCTCGAGTGCTCAGAAAATTACTGCTTTCACCCACCCCCTATCCCCGCCCACATCCCTGTACTTACTGTGATTATTTGAAAAGACTCAGAGTGACACATGTAAAGTTCTAAACGGTCACATAGCCACTTTTCAAACATAAAAACATGGAAATGACAATCTGCTGCTTGTTACGGTGAAATGTCACTATGAAGAGGCGGGGCTTATCAGTTCTGTAGTTTTGAACAGGAAGTTAATGGACCCGTTTCTTTAACTGAGCTGTTTTAGATCAATATTGCAATGAACAAAGTTAGTTTGTGGGCCGTGTTATCGCTCGGAGAAGCCGACAGGAGCACCACAGGACTGCAGATATTAGCGCAGCATGCTCTGTTTTTAACTGTGACTTATGTCTTTTTTTACATTTTTAATACATTTTGAATACATGACAACTGTTTTTAATATTCTGGGGACCCTTGTTCTAAAATAGGATACATTTTGAGAAGTTGTTCACGTGAGCACCAGACCAAAGGCATGAGGCAAAGTGAGTGTGAGTGTTGAGGTGAGCGGAGATTCCTTATTACACAACCAAACACTCGTCTTCAGTGTGACAGACAGCACGCACACACACACACACACACACACACACACACCGTCTATGGTAATGCGCTCTTTAACCCACTCAAACTCAAACCAAAAGCAAATCACATCAGATACTTTTCTGTGGGTTGTAATCTGATAATGGTAATATAATGTCTTCCGCTAACATAAATATCCTGTTCCATTGTTTATCATTAAAAAACATTTTATTAATGCTGTAGTTTAGACTGCTACAAACAAATGCTCTTGAATTCATGCACATTGGAATGAATCTTGATTGAATCTAAATGAGAGAATATATTGGTGCTAATATTGATATTGAACAGACTAAATGAAATAGAAATAGCAATCAAGCTAAAGTGGTGGCTAGATGAATACAAAATCACCACAAAATTACAACAATTTATGTTATTTCCCAGATAAATATATTTTGTAACTATTTTTTACAAAAGTGTGTGTGTGTGGGCTTGTTGTTGCTGTAGATGTTTAAATATTTAAGAGATCATTTATGAACCACAGCAGCAGGACAAATATTGGATATTGGTTCTAGCTGAAGGAAAATCCATCTCTCTAATTGAGACGTTTCTCTAAAATTCAAAATTAGAGATGGTCTGATATGGATTTTCTTCTTCTTTTTGTCTCAAAGTCACAAGACCACACTGACTCATAGTAAGGCTTCTGGGTGTAACCATCATCATTAAAATATGCACTAAAAGCTTATAGAAACTGCATAGAAAGCGCTGCTAGCTTCTCCCATTCTAGACACAGCCGCCCTTCTCATCTTTGATCACTGACACAGACTGAAAATCTGGTCACGCTGCCTCTCGCTCTCTCGCTCTCACATCACAGACATTAATGACTCCATCAGAACAGCGTATGTAGAGTTTGATCTGTAGAACGCACTGATGTTTGCTATAAAGAGAAAAATAATGTACAACTTTCTAAATACAGCTGTCACGAATAAGACTAGATTTTCATTGCAGCTACGAAAAATCAAAAGATGTGGGCAGATGTTTTGTTGAACTGTCGAGAATTCAACAACTAGTGTGTGTGTGTGTTTACTTGCAGAGAGGAGTTGGACTTTGCTCAGGTTGATCGAGTTCAGTTTGCCTCTACTGTTGCGTTAAAGAGATCCTAGTATTGAACTGAATTTTAAGGGTATGTAATGAAGTGATGTCTGTGTGATCCTCAGTCGTCCAGGTTGGTTGCAACTGGCATCATTTAACCTTCTTTTGTCATAGTGAATTGATGATGGCCAAATTAACATATTGTCAACTGCTCTCCTTAACAAAACAGACAATAGGTAAAACTTGAGAGACATTTAATGCTTTTTCTCAGGTTCTCAAGTAGATCATCATTCAACATTGTGTTGTGATCTGAACGGTTTAGTAATAGAAACATGTCCATTGGTCTTCCTGTTCAAAACTGTAGAACTGATGAGCCCCGCCTCCTCATAATGACATTTCACGGTAACAAGCAGCACATTGTCATTTACATGTAGTTGATGATGTAATCCTTGACTTAGGTTCGGGAACGGGACCACGCCTCAACCTCCTACTCCTCCAGCAACCACGCTTCCACTCTTTAACCACACCTCTAATTACCCAGAAGCCCTCCTATTTATACAGGCCTATCCCTGCATCTCTTGTTGTCTCTGCTCTTGACCCAACCCTCCGATCCCATGTCTCTATCATCTTCACTGTAACACATCACCATCTAAGAAGGGGGGTTCTGAATCAGCTGGGCTGATTACCCGAGATGGAGCCCCCATCCACAGTCTCTACCCAGCCAACTCTGATCGATCCATCATCGATACATCAACGATCCATCGATCCATCATCACTATTATCACTATACATTCTCTCATAATCCATTTGTTGCGGCGTGGTCCCTGCTAGTGAAATGTTTTTATGTTTGAAAAGTGGCTACTTGACATTTTTCAAACAATCGCAACTAAGTACAGGGATGTGGGCGGGGACAGGGGGTGGGTGAAAACAGGAATTTTCTGAACACGCGAGCCTCAAATTCAGAACAGTACAAGATAACGCAAATTTGCAGAAACTAAATTTAATTATACCTCCAATTCAACTAATGATGAGGAAACATCATTAAAACATGGATAATGCTCATTTAGGGTTATCAGGTCAAATCTTGTCTGAACTACATATTACTATTGTGTCCCTGGACAAGACACTTAACCTTCATTTCCCGTTCAAATCCCAGTGAGAGGAAGGGCATCTGGCTTTAAAAATGTCAAAAGTTTGCTCTTACACCCAGTGCATTGATATCATAGAGCCTTTTCTAACTTCACATTACCTAAATTTATGCACACAACAAAATGCTAAAGATCTAAAAGAGCTATACTTTAAAATGGTTAAATAAGAATATTCATCTTAAAGTACTTTCCCTTTCCTGACAAATTCAAGTCATATCTAACCCACGGTCGAAATAGATTTTTTGCAGTAAGGTAACATCAGCATTATGTGGAGCACAGCCAAGGGATATTTCAAACATGCTTCATCATCTTTCAGATTTCGACACAGCTAAATACCTCTGCTAAAGCATGACGTTAAGTGCTTGTTTGGCAAAGTGCCGGGGCAGGCGTGTGTGAAGAGGCTATCAAAACTATTTACCTTTTCTGTTTTATTGCGTGCTGCACTCCCCCCTCTCTTCCGCTCTCAAGTGGGAGATCCATGAAGTCTGTAGTCCGATTCCCACGTCCAGCTGCAACCTCTTGATTTGAAAAGTCCAAACATTTTTTATATTTTATTTTGAAACGTCCACAAAAATGGTGTCACTGAATTTAATTTAAAGTCCTTCATCAATATCGTTAAAGTGCTTCATATAAAAAATAATACTGTCAATTTGAGTTAAAAATGGTGAAATAATCCCTATTTAAAACATGTAATACTTCATAGCATTAACAGTAATATTAATGCCTAATTTATATGAACAAATGAGAAAAAATGCTGTTAAATATTAATTGTCAATTTAAATTCACAGAGTTATAGCCACACTGAAAACTTGTATATTAAATAATGATTAGTTCACCATTTTAAAAGTAGCTGGTGTTTACTGTGTAGTTGCAGTTAGTCTATCGGTTCAATTAAAACACTGCAAACCAAAGTCCTCTTCCGCTCTCGGGTCACTCAATATTTATAAAGACTCAATGACACTCTTTAAAAATGCATAGGCCATCTGTGCAGTTGTCAGTGCAAACTAATTTTGGCTAGCTGCCCTCCGGTTTCCCCATCGCGTCCAAATATGGTGGCCCTGTAGCAGAAGCCATTCACACGTTTAGTCCCGTTTTGTGCTTGAGATTTTGAAACTGCATAATGACATTGTGTTCCTCTGGGCTTGGATTGCGATGAGGTAGAATTATTTGTACCTATTTGCAATTTTTTTGTTGTGGAATTGGAAGCAGGAATGTCTAAAATTGTACCTCAAAATTCAACTCATTGCATTAGTCCTTTGCAATGATAAATAACAGGCACTTAAGCACCAGATTTGAAAAAATGCAGTCCTCCCACCACATGGCGGCGCTAAACAGAGCTCTCGTCCGGCCTAGGCAATATCTGCGTGTGTTTCCTCTTTTCTAACATCTTATTCAGCTCATCTGTAAAGGAATATCCGTTCGGCGACGTATTTGCTGAATCGCTCTGTCTTAGTAGCATGTAGCTATTTCCGTTTATCCTTCGTAGCATGCTAGGCAGAGTCGCCGCTAACCCGTTGCCGAATTCAGCATCAGGCGACTGGTGATTCGGCGTAGGCGGGAGGGGCGGGGCCGGAGGTGGTGAATCCCTATTGGACGTCGTCTGCCCTTCCCCCGGCACGATCTGAAGCAGGCCGCCATTTTGAATATCCCCGTTGTGATGCTTGGCATTACCGTTAGCGTAACCGTTACAATGCGACGAGATGGTTTTCAGCTCCATGTTGGCGGAGCTTCGGTGCTTCCTGTTTTTGTTCGCTCTTTTGTTATTGGGGTAAGAGGCAGACGCGGCACGCAAAGAATATTTCCCCCGGTTCCCGACACGTAGACAGAATCCGACGTAAAGTAGCACCACGGTTAGCACGATGCATAGACCGCCCAGAATGGTGATTAGCGTGAGGTACAGGAGCCTCCATGTTTTGTGGGTTGAGGAGGTTGGTTTTGGGCAGACGGGGAGCGGGGAGTGGATTTAGCGGACGCTCTGTAGAAGTTGCCTCCTCCGGTGTCGGTAAAGTGAAGATGTGAAAATCCTCGGTAGGTTCGATGTTGTGAAGAAAAGGCGCGTCTACTTGAACGGTGATATTGTAGGAGATCATAGGAACCCGGATGCCGTTCTCCGCGCCATAGCAGGTGTACAGTCCGCTTTGATCGGGTTTGGCGTCGATGATGAGCAGCCCGTCGGTGCCTGTGCGGACCCCCGAGTTGAGGCCGTAGCCGTGAAGGTCGCGCCCGTCTTGGCTCCACACGGGGGAGGCCAGGTTAGAGGTGAGCTCACACTGGAGGAGAACGTCGTCGCCCACACGCACCGACCGGCTCTTCTGCACCACCGCTGGAATAGAGAGGAATATATAGTTTAATAGTGACTTAAATAACTAATTTTATATGTTATTTGTGCTGTTATTGTCCTATATTTTAGTACATCTGCTTTGGCATCGTATGGTTTAGAGCTTTAACTAATGTGTTTATTATGAATAAGTGAGCTTTAACTAGTCAGGAGTTAGAGCTCCATCTACTGCCTACAGAGGGAATTACAAAAAGGATTTAAACAAACCTAGCTTCCCCTGACATGCTAATGCAGACACGCATTTTTAATGAATGCAATTTGATGGCAGAAACACACAGTCTGGTGATGATATGGACTTAAAACCGTGCAGAAGATATCGGAGTTTGTCCTTGCAGAGAAGGAGGGTCTAAGGACAGGTCCCCTGTTGGACATTTGTCTAAGGACCCGCTGGGACATTGGCTAATTTCCTATGAACGTTGTTCAATCTGTTTTTCAAAGTCGCCCTGTGATTTTGGGCGTTCCAAAATTTATTTTATTTTCCATCTCATAAATAGGTCATCATGTCAAATTTACTGTATGCAAATCATAAAAACTAATAAGAACCTTGTAGATTATACAAAATAGATTTACAATTAACACAAACATACTTTTATAATTTGTTAATCCAGACAGACATTACTAGTTTTTTTTACAATCGGACAGAGATGTCTCCAAACCATATTTCCATTTTCCCTCTATTATCATTAAAAATAACAAGCTACATTTTGGAGGAAACTGACAAATTAAAACAACCTTTCACTCATTATGGTCACACACACTAAATAACTTTGCTTTGTTTTTTTCCCGTTACCATCTGTTGTTTAGCCTGTTATTTTGCTAATTATCTCACTATTTCTGTGTTTAGTCAATCTCCAGCACACATTTGTCTTGCTTCTCACTAATGCAGTTCAGATCTCACTATAAGACAGCAGAACTCTCTCTGGGCACTACCTGGATCGGGCTCTCGGAGCAGTGTGCATTATTTATGTTCCTCTCAATCAAACATTTCATTTAGTATGCATCCAAAAGTAGATTTAACATGCGATCGTACAGGACTGTAAACTGTGAAATATAAATGCACACTGTAATAAAAGATTCATGAGGTTGTTTCATGCTGGAATCGCTCTTTTTTGTTGTTGTTCTGAAATCTCTGTAGTCATCAGCTGACTGTAATACTCTCATTTTCCTCTAGGGATGTCAAGTTTTATATTTTATTATTTGCAAGGTGTAGCTAGTATTACAAATATAAAAAACTTTAGCTAGTGAACACAAATATTACATGCCTACAGTTTTACAGCAACAGGTCTCATAAAGCCCTTGTTGTGTGTCTTTTGTGATTGAAGTAAATGTAAATATTAATATAAAAACTTACAGTTCATATGTATTGTTCATATATATTTATTACTTTTTGGTGGGATAGAACCTGTGGCAAATATCAGTCAAGTGGCAGTTGTTTTGTTCTGTTTACTTTTTTTTAAGGTTATTATTATTCTCTTATTTTCAGACTTAAAAAATATATATATATATATATATATATATATATATATATATAGGGTTAACATGTAGACAGTAAAAAGGAAGTAGAGCTGAATTGTAAAACAAAATGTAGACAATTTACACACAACTGACACATTTTCTCACAATTTATACAATCAATTAACAAAGTAAAGGTGTTCTAAGATATTATTTGTCAAATTATATAAATTGTGTAATTTAAATGGATTTTGGCCCTTTATGGTTTATTCACTACACAGTCGCATTATTTAGTGGATTATACAGTGCAGTATTCGGACACTCGGCTCACTACATTTTCCTTGCCGTGGGTCATGTGACTGGGTGAAAAAAAAGTCTGCAAAACTCACATAAAATGGATTTCGGTAATAAATATTGGTCAAATCTGTCTTGCATGCACACATGTACGGACTAATAATCACAGTGCAAGCCATGGATCTCACATTCAACAATAAACAGACAGGATTATTCAACTTTTTGCCTAGCTCATGCTAAGGTAAGTGGCTAACGCTAGCAACTTTACAGCGTAAGCTTTATTTAAGAGTCATTTATTTATATTCACGGGTCGACAGTGCTCTGTTTAAACAGCTCTTCTATCTGCTTTTATTCTGGGGTGTTGTGTCCAGTTAAAGACCTATCACGGTGCATTTGGGGAATTTTTGAGTGCACTACTTTTTTACCCGCTAGACATTCGGAGAGCACTAAAAATAGGAAAAAACAGACAAATATTTTAGTAAAATCTTAAATAATGTTCAGTACATTTTAGTGAAATGTGTCGTTCAACCATTATATGTCATATGAACTATTTTTGTCATATTGCAACATTCACAAAACAATGTGAGTTTTCACAACACTAAAACTTGTTGTTTTCGCTAACTTAAAATCAAACGGCCCAATAAACCTGCATTGTAAGAAACCAAAACTACTTTGCAAATGGAGCTCTTTTCCAAGCTAAAGACGCGAGCGAAGCATCCGATGCAGCGTTTGTAACGGCACTAATGAACGTCGGCTGAGTGACACCACGCACTAATTGGAGAGGAACTGACAAATTTGATGCGTGGCCGTTAAAGGTTGATTAGCCAATCACGATGCTAATTTATCCGTACAAATGTGTCTATTTACATTCCTTAATAATTAGCTTGACTTATGGCAGCGACAACGCAGCCTCTGACACGTGTTATTTCTAAATTGTGGTTATCAAATGAGTCTGAATGTGTTTAAAATGTGGAGGGTGAACTTCTGTGTCATGAAAGAACAATGAGGGGGCAGCAGATTGGAGAGTGCAAAGTGAGACGAGACATTTGCCTGCCCCGAATACCAAGTGGATTCTTCTGCTGAGATGGAGTTTCGCCGGCACAGTATGTCTAATCAAGTTTCAAAGAAGGCCCTCTCATGACAAGTTTGCATCTCCGTCTCGCCACGCCTTAGTTTTAATGAATGTTTATCATGCATAGAGAGCTTTTTCCTGGAAGCAATACGAAGATTCCTTTGGCAGATATATATATATATATATATTTTTTTTGTCTTTACCTTGATGATAGTTTTCACATCCTCGGCTGCCGTGTTGGATGTCCTGGATTAAAGTAGATCTGTGGATGTAAACAGGGATAATGGTGAAAAGATATGGTAGTTAAAAAGACGTTTGTGTAATGTAACGCTAAGCTATAATTTGTCTAAAACATATTCTACACAAACAAACTGTGGTATTTGGTATAGCATGTCTTTAGCGTAGCTTTGGCTCTTCATCGTTCCACTGTTAAAACGGAAAAATCTCATAATTTGAATTTGATTTTATGCGTTTTGATACGTTTTATGTAGTAAATCGTATAGAATTTTTCCAATTATCATTTTGAATATACTATACAGCCAAGCAAAAAAAAAAAAAAAAAAAAAAACATGAAAAGAAAAGAAATCCTAAAAAGTCCTAAAAAAAGCTCAATTAGGTCCCAAATTGTCTTTATTGTTGCATTTGTTTCTGGTGTCTGTCCTTCACCATACATTTTGTATATAGAAACCATAAAAATGAGGTAATAGTTTTGACACATTTGAGCAAATGTATTAATCAACAAAAACAGAATAATACATAGATGGCCAGTAAGGACCGAACCTTTGTGTTACTTTAACCTTTTGGCCATTATTTTTGCCTGGTTGGTTATTTTAGTTTATTTGCTTGCAATACACCACCTTCTGAGGTAATATAAAGTGTTGTGATTCTTTTTTTCAGAAAATTTGAACTTTCATAATATTTGACAAGGGCTGTAGGAGTGATTTAAGTAAATAAAGCGATAAAACTCAAAACATCAATCAACTTTCTGACCTATTTAATTTCACGTAACTTTTAGTGTGCTGCAGCGTCGGAAATGAAGCCGCTCCCTGGGGCTTAAGTGCATTTGTATTTTAGTCACTGTGACAAATGTGAAAAAATCTGTTTAGTGGCTCTGGCATGTCATATGTTTGCTATTCAGAGTTGAATTTCATCGATGCAGTTTTGTGCCGTACATATTTACCAGCCACAGATAAAGCTGGTACATACTTTCTCTTTGGCACTTTCAGCAATCCTCACGTTCATATCTGATCAAATGTGACCCATGTCGGCCTTAACCTCCTCTAGATCCTCGTATGATTCGATGTGCTTTGATTATCCAATACTCTACCTGGCGAGGGCGGTACAGTTGCACGTTTACTCTTTTACCGACACATGATCGCATTGTACCCAGACGGCATCTCTATCACGTTTTATCAGAACACGACCTCACACTATGTTTACTATCTTTGTCCAATGACGTTTGAGCCAGAGCTGGGGTTACACAACAGCCCAGGGACAAGTCATGGTGATATACTAAACAAAAGTAGTGCGTGCCGTGCCCCTACCTGTTGAAGAGAGGCAGGATGTCCACACAGCTGTCCCCGTCCCAGGCGCAGTGCGGGTCCCGGGAGAAGACGCAGTCGTAGCAGGACGAGTACCGGGCGCAGGAGGACAGGGGCAGCTGGCGCACACCTGACGGGGAGCTCACGTACACGCTCATCTGTGGAGGAAGAGGATCAGCAAGTGGGTTTTGTCAATGAAATGGCTCGTTATAGTTCCACAGTCAAAAAGGTTAAAGAAGATTCCACTACTCAAACACTGAACCAATGCAAACATTTAATCAGAAAAACAAAATATGAAATTCTGGAATTGTCAATGAATACCATAAAACAAGTTAGAAATGTCACTACTTAAATAAGAAAGCCCACCAGTGGGACGCTGGACTTTTTCCTTTATTTATTCCATTTTGTCCACCATCTAATAAAAGGGAACTCTCAAGAGGCTAAACATGAAAAGAAAGTAGTAACCCACTTATTTTCAGTCAAATCAAACATTCTAAAATCAATCAGGGTCCGTTTGTTCTCCAAACCCACAAATAAAAAACACTCAAAAAATGATTGGGCTTTTTATATGGATTCCGCCTGGACTTTTTTGCTTTATTACAGATCCCTAAAACACATTTTTAGTGCTAATTTCAGCTTGAAGAGTTGTCAAAACCCAACCAAACTAGTGTCAATCAGTGTCAACTCCTCCGTATATTTAACAATGGACAAGAGAATCTAGGTGGGACTTTAAATGTAAGATTTTCCTCTGTGCTGGACTTGGGATCACTTATAATTACTTCACAAAGAGACCAGCCATTTGTTTGTACTCCAAAAGGTTCAGGCACAGCTTCAGTTTGAATTAGTGCTCATTTGGTCGGGCGATTTAGCAAAAATAGGCCCTTAGCTTGAGGGGTTTTAATGTTAAGTTTATGGTACACTTGATTGTCCCCATTGGAACATGTGTCCTCTACATTTGGCCCATCCTTCAGTGCCACTGGGACGACCTGTTTTATGTTTTTATGTCACACATTGAGCCGAGTGAACTTCAAACTGTGGATGCAACTGACTGTTTCACCTCTTATAAGCCAAACTATAGATCTACACACAGTTTACACGTGACACACCCCTCGTCTTGTTGATGCAGATGAGGCTGAGGCCGAGTGCGACCTGTGCTCGTCCCTGTGAGTGGACCGACCTGCTCTGTGGAGACGAGTACACTGCTAACAGGCTCCGGCTCCTCCAGCAGCTGCAGCTCCTCGATTATGTGCAGCTGACCTTCCACTTGGACAGCCTTGTGCAGCCAGCCGTCATCTGAGGACAGGAAGTCCCTCATTTATCAACACTTGCACACTTAACACAGTTTCTGGAAATTCTTCAACATGAAATGATTATTCTCTCCATTGTTAAAATCATCCAAAGCAATACAGACTAAAGCGCAAATACAAAAGGCTTTCTGAGCGTTTATGCTTTTACTGCCTTATTAAATGATAATTAACAGTTGCAGAGGCAAACAATAAACTCTGAACTTTTAATAAAATTTTTACTTTGCTTACTCTTGATTCTGACTGTTCATTTTTAGTGCTTTTTAACCAGCAGATTTATTGGGCAGGACAAGAAGTTCGAACTAGATTTTTTGAATTTGAATGAAGGAATGGCATGTTAATTGCTTTGTAATGTATTTTATAATAATTACAGTTCTATAATATCTTTTTTAAACAGAAAATAATGTTTTTTTTCCTCATAAAACAGTCGTTTCTCAGGAAGGAGAAGGATGTTTGAGTTGCCAATGTATAGAAGGGTAAAATTTGGGTAACTGGGAGAAAAAGGTTGGTATCTAAGTTAACATTTAAACATGCTCTTGAGAACCTTTAATTTGGCATCTGATGTTTTAGACCTGTTTTAGAAAATTCTACAATAAGCACACTCAATTTCAGGCATTTCACACGTCAGGAATTTAGTTAGAACTCTACTGGCTGCAGCGGGAGATAAACAAACTTAGCTTGCCTCGACATGCTAATGCAGGCACGGAGTTGTAATGAACGTGATTTGAAAAGCTCAGAACGAGTCTGGGTAAAAACAGCACAGAAGATCTCAGCGCGTTACTAAGAGGACTCACGAAACAGGATTCATCAAACAAGCGTGCAAAAAAGTCCATTTAGCATATGTGTCCTTTTAAAGTATTTTTTGCGCAATTGATGACCAGGTCAAATTTCTTGTACATCAATAAAGCCAGAGTAAGAACTTTGAAAAACATAAAACAAATAGACCTCCTCATACACACCTGTGCCTAAGTACAAGACATGATACTCTTGTCCGTCCACAGCCTGGGTCACATGCACTGCCAACTGTGTGTAGTCGGTGGTCCTCCTGAACAGCAGGGGTCTCCGGTCTGCGGGCTGGACCTGCAGGGACATCAGAGGGTGCCTCCTCACGAAGTCCAGCACGTCGTCTGGTAGAGAGGTGGACACGTTGATGCCCCTGGTCCGCAGAGAGTCTGTGATACACTGTAGAGAGGAGAAAGGTGCAGTCAGAAAAGGCTTTTCATAGTTTGGTCCTTAGTCCTTGTGGTTTAAAACACTGAGAATAAAGCCGAGTTCTAAAACAGAATCTAAGGGGCTATGACATCAATAATACATTTTTACACACACACACACACATCATTTATTTATCTTTTTTAAATAAAGACGTCAACATATATTTGTATTGATCTAAATCAGAACTAATGAGCAGTTTAGACATGTTTTGGCCCTTTAGAATTACCTCTAGATATGTCATACTTGCTGCTAAATGTTTTATAAAGGGTTGAAACCACTAATCGCAGTAGTCGCCAATTAATTTAGCAGTGGAATAATTGTTATCTGAACTATGCAGTACATCATACCGACAAGGGAAGCGTAAATCATAGTGTTTTTTGATTAAGTGTACTCAATGAAGAGCTGTCCTCAAGCGACATCCCTTCAGCTTTATGTGTCATTTATTAAGAATCTCATACCCACTGGGCTGGCGCTATGGTTACTAAGAAATCTCAAAAAAGAAAATATAGGCCGCACCCGAATCTGTGAAACAAATGTGGTTGATTAACATGACATCTGCACTTTTACATTTAAAAGCTGTATAAAAGGTAAACTAACTCGAGTAGTAAGCATCTTAAAATGTCCGTTGGTTTACTGTTAGGCTCATTTTTGAGGTGGAGATGTCAATTGTACACTAAACATCATTTGTGTTTTGAGAATTGCAGATACTCAAAAAAATCAACCAATATCAGGTTACTTAAAACTACTTAAAAACTTCTTAAATTATTAGAACTTGTTACTACCATAATAATATGCTGATAATATAATTTGTACACCCATTACAGCATTTTATTAATTTTTTACAACAAAAAATCATTATAAATAAACCCATTACCCATTAACTGAATTCTGTAGGCTTTGACATGTCAATATTTATTGGGTTGAAGTTGGTAAAAATATGTTTGCTGTACTCAATTGAAATCTATTTTGCCCCAACTTGTAAAAGCATTTATTTTAATGTAAAAATCAGACCGCAGAGCACTGTCTGGATCTAAAAATAGAGCCGTTTACTCTCCAGGAAGTAGGAAGTGCACTGCTAGCATGCTAGCTGTTGTTAGCTTTATTGTGACGGTAGAACTCGCTCTGGCCTTAGAGAGTTGTGAAAAGCGCTTATAAAGTAGTCATGGTGAACAATAAGGATGTTTGGAATGCATTAGGCAAGTTAGTTCGTGAGTTTCTACAGTTTTTTATTTCTCCGTTTATAAAAATCTGGTACAGCACATTTAAGTCGAAATTTGCAGAGTTTTGACGACACAATCCCAAGTTCTGTATAGCAGAGACTCAGCTACCTACTTTTTTATACTCCTACATAAAGAAACTACTTGCCTCACAGTACACGTACATATTAGACTTCATAAACTCTACAACGATGTGGGCTCAGCAGGCGACTTGTGCTGACATGCTCTGGTCTAAGCACTCTCTACCCACACCCGACTCGCAACATCTCCCCTTTCTCCGTCCTTTTCACATGAATTCAGCCTGCTCCAAAAGCTCTCACGCTCCCTCGTCCAAATCCCTGACCGCATCATCACTCCTTTTATGGAGAGGTGAAATTAAGCCTCACCATGTTAGTGTAGAGAGATGATACCATAGTCATTTATTTGCGATTGGCTGCTGCAGCTGCAATAAGCCTCTGTATGATGAGCCTGGGGACTTATCTGGAAATAAATAGGTTGGTTGTGTTTACAGCCCCTGGGTATGTGGAGTATCTGCCATATCATTCCTCATCATCTCGCTCTTTAATGTGTGTGTGCGAGTATACTCCAAATGTTCATGAGATGAAATGATTTGAATTCTGATTTTAGACAGTTTAGATTTGAATTCTGACAGGTTTCAAGTCATCTCTTCCTAATTTCTTGCTAAATCTGTCAATGGAAGTATTTTTTATTGACAAGTCAAATAATTCAGGGTTCCCTGTAGGCATAGATGGTTTTAGATAAAGTAATTTCGATAAAGTAAAAATAAAACTAATAAAAACTACCCAATTTAAGAATATTCTGCAATCCAACTCATGCAAACTTTTATTTTATTGACCTTTACTTAACCGGGAAAGTACACGAATACACTATGTGGCTTCAAATCATATTTTCTGCTAATTTATTTAGGGATGGGCAATACCAGAGATTTTTGTTTCAATCCGATACCTAGTAATACAAGTGCAAGTATTGTGATATTGATCAATACCAATGAGGTTTGATTATAATGCTTTAAAACGCTAGTAAGAATTTACCTTAGTACAGTATATAGGAGATTACTATTTTCATTGATCTAAAAATTAAATATAGTTGCAGATTAAGTCAAATATTTCAAAACATTATCAAAATCATGTCATTAAAATTAAGAAAAAGAAAAAGTCAGTACTGATATTTTGGCATGAGAATCTATACTGTTCAATACCTCAGTCAGTATCGATACATCAATATTTGGTATTGATCTGCCCATCAATAATTGTATTATTACTTGAAACAAGCTTGCAGTGTTTTTAGGTGCAAAGTAATGTGACGTGTAACGTTATTGGCAATATCATGATCTCGGGGTAGAAAAATGACAACGATATCGTTGTCATCACCAAGTAGTTCTGAGTTCACTTTCGGGGTAAAGTGAAGATGACTACATATCCCATCATCCTTTGTGCTGTGTCAGTAAGATTGCACACCACGCCTTTTCCACACTTGCATCAACAACAACAGCCATTTTTTGGGGGGGATGGAACAGCGGATGGGACTGTGCAAAACCTGCTGCTCTGAAGTCTCAGATTTGGTTTGGTTTCGCCAAGACAACGGGCACTGAAGTAAAAAAGGAGACGACAAACAGTAATCATTTTGCACTGAACAATGAAGAAGAATGACTATGAATATGGCTATAATGCCTATTATTGTCAGCAAAACATCCATATCGTGGGCCCTTCCCACAAAATCACCATAAATATCTTACCGTGGGGTTCATACCGCAATAATATCGTACCGTGAGGTTTGTATATCGTTACATCCCTAGTGCAAAGTTGACAGGCCAAGTTACACAGTCATTTTATGTTATCTACGTATGCCTTTTTACAGCGTATTCTTCAGTGCGATGCCTGATTACTTTTATCTGCTTTATCTAGGCTGGATATGATCGCACAGAAAGCATGTAAGGCACTGGGTCTGTTTACCGTTCCGGGCCGGGGGTCAGGTATCTTCCCACTGTACTCTTTCCACTTGGAGCCCGAGTCCTGCGTTTCCATATAGGGCCCTTGGAAAGCCTCCTGCACTTCAGACAGGGAGAAGCGACACACTGCAGAAGCTTTGACGTTCTTCCTAAAGACACACCGTAGTAGCAGGACAAGATGAGAAAGAGCAGGCGGCGAACAATAACTGCAATAAACTCCGGGTTGTCATAGTAACTATGGCGTAAGTACAGTGGGCTGCTAAAGTATGACAAAAAGAAAGGAACAGGATGAAAGCGAAGGAAGACAGATAGCAAGTGCACAAGCAGATAAACGGGCACGCTGGGAAGTAAGAACAACACAGGCCAGTCAAGGCCTGCAAGAAGTCACTTTCATAAGAGTCATTTGATATATTTAGTTTTCCATAACGTCTTTTGTTCACAGAGTTGGAGTTTTGCATGATATTTGAATAGTCGGATACCGTTCAAAGTGCACATATATCATAATTATACAGACAAAAGCATGTCTTCTTTATTGAGCAGAATCAACAGAAGTTTATGTATAATCAGCTCGTTTCACTCTACTTTGTGACAACTTACCTCTGCTGAATAATTACTGGCTAAAATTATAACACTTTTCACGTTCCCAGATAGTCCTAACACCCTCTGACTCAACTTCAATCATTCCATATCCTTTGTAAAACTCCTTTAAACTCCCTAATAGATTTTTGCCTGTTTACAAAAAGTGCCCCCCTCTTTCATCTCACTCTCTCACTTCTCACTCCCAAGTTTATTGATTGTCCCCGTTTTATCTCCATCAGACTCATTTACATTTGCTCCCTCGCTTCGAAAACCTGACAAGACCGAAGTTTGCGCTCACCACTCCAGTCCGAAAATGCCAAAGAAGAGCGTGTCTTCTGGCGTGGCTGCTGGCAGGGTGAAGACGCTGCGCAGCATGTTAAAGTGGAAGTTGAACTCGGGCAGGGAGCAGATGAGGCGCGCTTTGAGGAAGGATGTCCAGCGTTTCTGTAGAGTCAGGTGCCCCCCTCTGTCGCCCTGTGGGAGCAGAATACATCGCGGTCAGCCTGAGAGAAAGTCCACCAGGAAGGCAGATTTCATACCCATCTGTCACTCTAAGGGTGGATTTGCATCTGAAAGTCTGCACCAGTCTCCAGAGTTTGGCTTCACACCATCTCCTTGAAGTCTATTAAACTTTTCCATAATGTCGTCATGACAACAGGAACTCGTCTCTTGAACGCAGAGAGTAATAAAATGATAAAATTTGTTTTTTTCCTTTGTTTTGGGAAGTGAATATGAGCTAAAGATAAAGATGGTGCTAAAGACAGATCGATTTGAAAAGTGACCAATCAGAAGCAGCGTTAGGCGGCTGTAAAGAGTTACCGTTTAGCTCTTGCACACGGCCGTCTACTGTCCCATTCCAAAACAGCATACGGGATGGGATTAAAACAAACAAGAGCTACGGAAGTGCCACGTGTGAATAGAGTTTATAGATCACTAAAAAGAACAGCCGGACGATTGTGGATACAGCAGAATACTACATCATAAGTACCAGTTTACATTTAGCGGTTCATCCTCTACTTTGAACTGTGTACCGGTAGTCATTTAGCGTGCATATGCTTATGTACTGATCGCAGTGTGCGTTCGGTACATGGCTCATTGTGGTCACTGGTTGCTGTGCAAAGACGTTGTGGGTGTTGTGCACAGACTCTTCTCCGCTTTAGTTGCTTTGAGCTCTGATTGTGGGTGCATTTGTTGATTTGAAGGCCAAGCAGCAAACAAGCAGCAGGGTGTGTTTGAGCAGATAGGTTTGCAATTATTTTGTCTAGTTATATGACGACTTTACTGTAGCTTATAATCTTCTCACGTTTGAGCTCTGTCTTCCTCACGTTCACCCTCTGGAGTTGGTCCAAAGGTTAAACTTTTGGGTTCTCACTACACAGGACCAGACCTTTGTCCAGACTAAGACCACCTCATTTTCCCGGACCACGGTCCGCGAGGGCATTCACACCTGGACTTTGGAGCAAACCTATCAGGAAAGTCCTACAGTCCGGATCAAGCATTGCCAGTGTGTGCTGCAACTGACAATGATGTTTGTAGTCCACGAGTCACCAAAGTAACTATTTCTATTGTATATTTTATACAGATTCCAGATAAAGACCAGAAGATGCCAACTAAAGGCTTCTAGATAGAGAATATTAACACATAAAATGTATTATTGATTAAAATGACTATTGTTTATGTTTTGATACATAACGAATATTTTGATTAATTGTTGCAGCCCTAATGTCAGGATAAATTAATTCTACAAATCATGTAAGATAATATGTCATTACACAATATAAGCACAAGAAGAAACAATTTGATGATGATTTAAATCATATATATATATATATACACACACACACACACACACACATATATATACACACACACACACATATATACACACATATATATATACACACACACATATATACATATACACATATACATATATATATACACACACATACATATACACATACATATATATACATACATATATACACCACACATTACATACACATACACATAGTTACATACACATATATTTATATTACACACACACATATATACATATACACATATACATATATATATACACACACATACATATACACATACATATATATACATACATATATACACATATATACACACACATACATACACATACACATATACATACACATACATATATACATACACATACACATACACATATGCATGCCCCAGATCACCCTTGTTTTTAATCTGGTATAAATAAAAAAGGTTAATAATGGTAACACTAATTTATACATTGTAAAGCCCACCATAAACCTCCTAATCCTCTCAATCTCAAATAATCCTCCAACAAAACCATAATTTTTTCCCATCAGCACATCAATAAACGCCAACGTTTATTCATTTCCCCTCACTCATTTAAGTCAGTCCTGGGTGAATTTAGGACAAGGCCCAGCTCAGCGGACGGCTCAAGGTTGGACATGGCCGCCTAAAGAGTGCAACAGATGGCAGAGGACAGCGTTAATCAGACTGTGAATGAGCTCAGGGCTTCCCATAGGTGAGATCCACTCCAATCCACAGGTCTGTGTTTGAAAGAGCGTCCTTCAGAACGAGTCAGGCCAGCTCACTGCAGGGGCTTTTCAAACCGTGACGCACAAATACAGTTCCTTTTCACATTTTCCCCGAAGTGCACAAAAGAGAAGCTAGATTCAAGGCCACGGTTTATTTCTGCAAAAATGAGGTGAGGTGTCTTTCAGCAGAAGTCGCATTCAGGTCTTCTGTTTTTATGCACTGTGAGGGATGCAGTAGAATCCTCCATGACATGTAAAATAGATTGTGAATGAACTTTTTGATAGCGTTGGTATATTACAGTGTATATAAGCAAAATATAAAGTGTAGGCATATGCTGTATTAAAGGTGCAATGAAATGGATCCAATACCCTTCCTTGTCTCTGAAATGTTCCACAATATACGACCAATTGAGATGACGTCACGACTGGATGCCGCAGCCTTTTGGTACAGCTATAAACAGTGAAGATTTGCGGTCACTATCAAAGTTTTTTCGATTGTGGTTGTGGGATTGGGTAAAAGCTTTAAGGGATTTTTAACATTTAAAATTCAGTGGAATAGCGGCCACACTGAGCTATTAAAACATACTAAGCATTTTCAAACATAAAGACATGTGTGGAAATTGTGTGTGATAAAAGTTTGAGTCTCACTTGTAGGTTTGCTAAAATAGTAATTGCTGTGGAAGATTGATACATAGACAGGAAGTAATGTGAAGCTGCATTTAAAGCAGAACTAAGTAAAATTTTTACCTTGTTAAACATCTTTGTAAGTCCCTGTGACGGTTAAATATGTATTTTCGGGGGGTTTTATGTGTTTGAAAACCAGCTTTGCAATATTTGCAGACATTGACTGGAAGACAACTCTCTTGAGAAACCCTGTCACTTTTTTTTTTATTTGGCAACGTGAAATGTTTTTGTATGTGGTTATATGGTCTTATTTTGACAAAGAAAGAACAAAAAAAGTCTGTCCTCTGACAATGTATTTTCACAAGGGAGCTTCAGGGGGAGCTCTATTGCCAAAATGACTTAGTTCTGCTTTTATATTGGCGTCATAGGTGGCCACTTTTGAGTTTTTCTCTTTTGTGGCACTGTTCCAGAGATAACGTGTAAGTGACATACACTATCATATAAAATATAATATCAAAAAGTCTATCATAAACCATAAATGGCATCCAAAACAGATCTCGCATCGTGACACTCGTTTTGAGTGTCTGCGCACATGCTGAACATGCCAGAAGAAAACAACAGGGATTGCTCGTATGCCATAAAAATAATCCATTATAATAGAGTATAATGCCATACTGTGGGAGATTCCACAGAGAGACAAGCAGGGGGAAGTGGTGCAGTTGTATAATGGTCCTTCAAAGACTTGGCTAATCGTATGTTCCAAGACTCACACTTAAACTTGGGCTTTCAGTGGCCTATGGGTGAAGTCTGTCTACTTCCTGATCCATTGTAAAATCAATTCGCACTTACATCTTTCTAACTTGTCAACAACCAGATCAATATTACTCTTTCATAATTGACACATTTAGACTCAATATCATGTGCTATCTGCCTACATTGTTGTTCAGAAGACTCTAAACCTTCTGTTCTCCCTCTTCCACTCCCTCTCCCTCTCTCTCACGCTCTCCCCCCACAGACCCACAGTCCATCCATCAGCTGCAGTGTGTTCCTATAATCACCTCAGGGCCTTGTTACCAGCTAGCAGCCCATCATCTGTTATAGAGCCCTCTCCTCCGCTCAGGGCTGCATATCTCTCTCTTAACATCACTACAGAAGTCTGGCTCACCTTACAGACCCGTGCGACCCGTGCCACCCTGCTGCTGCTGCTGCTGCTGCTGCTGCTGCTGCTGCTGTAGGCTGCGCTCTGCTCCTCCGCGCTCTCCGTGAAGAAAAAGTAGATTTTATCATCGTCTCCAGTCGGGCTGTTTGTGCCTTCTCTCACAAGCGCCGAGCCCACAAAGTCTGCCTCTGTAAGGAGAAATCAGCACGTTTAGCTTAGTCAGAGCTATTCGGGCGCACTATGGAGAGTTGAATTTGCATTGGAAAAAAAAGTGTGTGTGCAATATAGTTTTGAAAGAATTACCAAGTCCTGTGTAGGGGAGATGAAACCAAATAAATAAATAAATAAAGTAAATAAAATTACTTAAAAATATATATATAATAAAAAAACAAAAAATAAAACATTTTTTAAAAAAAAGAAAAAAAAAAGAAATCCTTAGTCTATGATTCAATATTGCCCTAGGTTGATTTAATTTAATTTTACCGTTAGAGGTGGGAGCTATGATAGATAATATCGGAATGATTGGTTAGGAGGTATGCGAAATTAGAATATCGAGTAGATAATCTATATTCAAAACGATTTTAAATTTGCTCAAAAAGAGACCGAAATGTCTTTATTTAATCACACGGACAAGGGTATAAAGTGAATTTTCAGCCCTTTATGGTCCAATCATGCTCAACCTCAACAAGACATTTACATTCACATTTAGCATGTTCCTTTTCTAAACTGTAAACACTTTTTTACAAAGGCTGCATGATTTGAGGAAAAATAGCTAACTGACTAACGGGGTAAAAATGTATGCCAAAAATCTGGATGACACAATAATGCAAGAACCAACTCCCTGACACAACTATCAGTGTTTATTAGAGCAGACCTGTGAACCCTTGAAAAATGACTCCTTTTGTAAGCTGCTAATTAGCCCAACACGTCGGTCTGTTTGCAGTTCCAGCTCAGACACCTCATTTATAAAGAAGTGCGGTGACAGTTGAAAATAAACTCACCAGTGAGCCAGCGCGTGGGTGCGTCCTCGGTCTTCAGTGTGGGAGACGGAGAGTTGCGGCGGATATCTGGAAAACTCCGGAATTCATACTGGGTGGCAGTGTAGATCTGTTGGTCTAATGAGATGTACAAGTCAGGTAAAATTGTTGGGAGGACAAAATATTAAATAAATCATTTCGGAAAGGAACGCTGCAAGAAACACAAATATTCAAATTTAATAATGTCAACATCAACAATTTCAGTTCAACCGGAGTAATTTCAGTTCAATCCATACTCCAAAAATGACTACGTATTTGACTAAATGGGACACGGCGCTGGCAAAAGCTCTCAAAACTATTTAGTATCTCAATGATTTGACCATGCCTCTGTACTCGATGTCCGACAAGACCCCGAGACTACTGGAGGTCGCGCAAGTACAAATATTTACACACAAAACTACAAAATAAAGCATATTCATCTGAAAATAAATAAAATAAGGGTAGATTAAAGTCAGAAGTCACCCCCAAATCTCAAGAAAACTCACTCCAAGCCTTCTCCTTTCAGCTGTAATAAATCCATTAAAATCCCCCCAAAATAATGAGTAGACTAATACAAGTTTTTTTGAACAAGACACAATTTCCAGATGAATCGACTCAATGACTAACAGTCTACAGTCCTAAAGAGTACTGTTACACTATCAAATATATGAATAAAGTAGAAGTAAAAATATGGTGTCTGAGTACTCGGAGAAGTACAATGCATGTGTAATGTACCGCCTCTCACCTCTGCATGTGACAAATGTCTTGGGTATGTGTGACAAATGTCTTGGGTATGTGTGTCAATCCACTATTACCACAGACAGCTTAGTGATACCAGTATTTCAACTCCTCGCTGACTCCACTGAACCTTTACGCAGACATTTAGCCTCACAACAAGAATGTTAAAAGCAACAAACATTTGGAGTGAACAGCAAAAGGTCACAAAATCCATACCGATACTTCATCTACATTTTGTTGCTTCTCATTAAACACATTATTGAGTGGTCTGCTGACCTTTGGAGGGTGCTGCGTGGTCTCACCTATAATAAGGCCGGTGTATCCCGTGGTTGGACCGTATGGACACTTGTCTCGTCCTTCTTCAGGGGACGACATCTCAAAACGCTTTTCATCCTGCATAGAAATATATCATTATTTATTTAGGTATTTGTTTGTCAATTTTTCATGTTGATGGCTTCTTATCCGAGGCAGCATATTTCTTATTCTGGTGATGTACAAGGAAGGAACAGAACCTCAAAAAAATGTAATAAGTGCGACTACTCATATCGGCCTAATAACAAAAGGTGGCACACACTAAGATTAACACCTTTGACAAACATGAGCAATGAAAAGTGCAGCATTGAAATAGTACAACAACTACGTAAAAAAATGTTGACAAAAAATATAGTAAAACAAACTTTTTGGATGATTTTATTTATTTATTATAAACCTTTATGTAACCAGGAAAGTCCCACTGAGAGTTAGCGTCTCTTTCTATTTTATTGCGCTAAATGTCTAAAAACCCATTTCCCTACTGTGAGTGGGCTTGCCGCTTGTTTCCATGGAAATGTTAATCAGCTATAATGTTCTACAATATGACAGAAAACATCTATCGCCATGGAGAATGTTCTGATATGATTTTAACTTTCCATTTCTATGGAATTATGCAGGTGACTTTCCACCTTCAGAAAGTTACATACTGTGCCTTTAAGCGCACCTCCAGTCTCACTGCTGGAGTCTCCAAAACTAACACAAAGTTACCTACATCACAGATTTGTATAATCAGAATCAGATCAGAATCAGATCAGAATCAGATCAGAATGATAATGACGCCAATATTAGTTAAATTGGCTCACACCAAATGAATTCTTGCAATATTTGCTTCACAAACTCTTGAGAATCATCTGGTCTGGGTCTGGGCTCGCGCTGTTCGGTTTGAGCCGGCTACTGAGGGCCTGACCAATCACAGCGCAGCTTGTAGTTTGGGCAGAAGTCAAAAGGACGAGCCTAAACAAACATGGAGATGCCAACAGACGGACTTTGGCCTATTTAGCAGATATACAAACTAGTTTCGTTTTTTTTTTTTTTTTTTTTTTAAACGTGTACATAGAAGTGCTTTGTGTATTTGAGGACGGGGAAGAAGTCTGTGCTTTTCTCTGACTGGATTTAACAACAGTTCGATTTTTCAGCTTGTTCATGTTGTGACGCTTTGAATAATCCGATTAAATGTATTTCCTATTCCTGACTGCTTTCGCCCAGAGCATGGCCAGATTGATATTGTGTAGAACACAATTCAGCGTGGCACACATATCAATCTGTCAGAGCGAGGTTAGTAAAGGGCATAACAATTCTTTAATTTTAGAATAGTTTTAATTATGTATTTATTTATTCATTTATTGACCTTAAAAGTCCCAGTGAGATGTAACATCTCTTTTTCGGGGAGTCCTGACCCCAGAGGGGAGGAGCTTATTGTACATGTTTTCAGTTGTGGGGGAAACTGGAGCATCCGGAGGAAACCAACGCAGACACAGGGAGAACATGCAAACTCCACACAGAAAGGCCACACCCAGCCTAGGAGTCGAACCCAGGACCTTCTTGCCGTTTGTTTGTTTGTTTGTTCAAGATGGATATTTGTTGTACATTTTGTTGTCTTCTTGTTGACACACAGCAGTCTCCTTCCTCAGAAGCGTCAATCCATCATACTGTACCTCTTCTTGTATCGTCTTTACAAAATAACAAACAGAACTATATTTTTTTTACTTTGTTTGGTGGGACAATAACGCTGTAATGAATATTTATTATAGTTTCACAACAGTCAAATGAAAAAAGAAGAGGAAGTAATGCTCAGTTCAGTAAGGAATCCCTAAATGCAGAGAAGGACCATTTGTCTAACAGTTTAAATATTAAGATTTTGCCTTCTATTTTTATTAGTCAACCAGGAAGTACATGTTAGTTAAACTAAATTATAAACTAAAATTCTAAAATTACAATTACCACCAATATTGTCAAACTAGGAAAAATGAATAGCCTAACCTGCCATATGCACTTGAAATATTTGTGATCTAGTCTCACACATAATAAGTAAAGGGAAGAGTCTGATCACAGCTCCTGTTCCTGTTGGACTTACTACGTATGCACAGAGAGGTCTGAAGGCGTGAGTCCCACACATGTACAGATGGGTCGAGTTGAATCTCTGAAGCAATCGGATGTGATTAAAACACTCGGTCTGGAAAATACAAAATCATTTGGTAAATACGCTCGACAGTGAGAAAAGAATACCCCCTTGGGCAGACAGGAGAGGAACATTTATGAGAAAGCACAGCAGCAAAACAACATCTAAACAGCCCACCTTGTTATCTTTTCCTTTTGTAAGACACTGTTGTTTCTGCTCCGGAGACGCTTCCCACTCAATCTGCAACACACATCCAAGCAGCCAATTGGTAGGGATGTCAACATTCTTTGGTAAATTAATAATTGTGATTATTCTGGTGACAATGAATCTAAAGAATAATAATCTTGAGAATTTTAGAAGCAAAAAAAAAAAGGCTTTTTATGTCACATTCACTTTATCATCAGAAAGTTTGATTTCAAAAAGCAATAAATTTTACACATTACTCGTCAACACTGAATAATAACTTCAGATCACTATAAGCCAGTGGTTTGCAAAGCGCAATTACATGAACATAAAGCCAAAGGGAAAGTAAAGTGAAAATACAAATTCATTTTAGCTTTACGTGTTTAATGAGGCTGATATAATTTGCAAGGCCCGCTGAGCTAATGATTTTCTATAAGCTAAACTTTAATGTCATTGTATTTTGGGCAGAAAATCTGTTTGCTTGTATAATAAAACTGCATTGTAGAAACATTGACAAAATGTATTGACAATATTAATAGCAAATAAATGAAATAAAATACATTTTATCCAAGTTGGGTCAAGTCGGAAAAAATAATGAGCAATACATAAGTGTGCGGAGTGTAACGGCTCAAATCAAACAATAAAACCAAAGAAGGTGCTCAAATCAACCAAAATATGGATCCAATTAAGTTAATTTATCAACCTGGACAGTGTGATTACATTGTTAAGTTATAAATCAACATTTGAATGTGAACTTTTGCTTTTGTTGTCATTAGCTCCGTATAGACGTTAGCAACATTAGCACAACAATGTATTTCTAGCAGAGGCTCTACGGCAGCACAGGAGCAGCTTCACAGTTGAGAGCAACTAAAGAGAAAATAACACTAGTACTATCAATATTTTAAGTGTCGGTTGAAAAACTTGTTGGATTGGCTAACTCGGATAAACTCAGGATTCTGGAACGCAGCATTATTCCAACATGGATCTAACTGCAGTAAACTAATGACAAGTTTCACTGCAAAGAGGTTTGGTAGTTTTTCCTGGCCGAGAAGGAGGGTCTAAGGACAGGGGAGCTTGGGACATCTGTCTAAGGACACAGGACGCTGGGACATTTCCAAGTCCCTATGAACACTGTTTATTTTGTTTTCCACTGTAGCCCCTCGAGGCAACTACTGTTGTGATTTTGGGCGTTACAAAAATAAATTGAATTGAATTGATTTGAACTAAAAGTTTCAGTAAAGCTAACACATTTTTTTCCAGCTAACGAGTTTTATTGCAGCTAACAAGTTTTACTGCAGCTAACAAGTTTTACTGCAGCTAACAAGTTAACATTTTACTGCAGCTAACAAGTTTTACTGCAACTATTACGTTTTACTGCGGCGAACAAGTTTTACTCGAGCTCCGGTCGCTGTTTTAAGCCAATGGGAGCACTCATTGGTGTGTGTGGCCCGGTTAGCCTTTAGCGGCTAGCTACATCCGGTCTGACCAAGCTGACCAATCAGAGTGAGAGCTGTTAGAGCTGAGCGGAGCAAAGCCTGAACAATAAAAAGCTGTTTTAAAGAAAACTGACAGATTTTCAAAAGAGAAAAAGTGATCTGAAGCTAACAGGTTTTACTGCAGCTAACAGGTTAGTGGGTATCAATGCATTTGACAGAGTGATGTGACAAAATGTCATATTACTTCATCACAATTTTCGCATTGATTTAACTCCGGGTAGGCTACATATGACGAGCAGACGGGTTTTGAGGCCTGACATAACCCAAACCGTGGACATATGCATTGACAGCATGAGCCAGGGGAGCGGTATAATGTTCTCATTCAGGTACACAGCACAGGAGATTGAAATGTCACATAGGCGTAGTGTCACGAAGTAAGAAGCATGCAGCGCTCCACCTGAAGACACGTCCCAGCTGTTTGTGTGGCTTAAGGCTAGGCTCATGCTAACGACATTATCTGTTCTGTACACATTCATCACAAGGCTGTCTAGACTTAGGAATGAAAGTACAGTCTACTGCAAAAATTAGGAAATCCTCTAGTTTGAAAAGTGTTGTATGTTGTATTTAAGAGTTTGGGAAAGTGGTTTATTATATATGATACCATGTCATAGTATGTTTTCCTCACGGAAAAGAGGTCCCAAATTTAGTGGTGTGTTCTGATTTCCCCAATCTACTGAAAACATCCACAATAGTCTAAAAGTCAAGATACAATATAAATAGGAAGCAATAAACTAATCTCAGAAAGGTCATTTCAAACACAAAATAATAGTTTCTTTAATATAACTTTGTGATCTTATACAGTTCTGATATGGATCTATGGATTCTAAAACTATTCTTGAAAGGTCTCATTTTGTCATCTTTAGGTCCAATTTTGGCCAAGAATGATAAATAATGGAAATTACATTCACTGTGGAACACGTTTTAAGTTAGTTCCTGAAAATATGAGACACATTTCTTCCAGTTCTGTCTTAAAGGTTGGCAATACATTCCTGATCAAATATGTATGCTTTGACTCAAGTGTGCCATGAAGATGTACTGTAAAATATAAATTTGGATTGTCTCCAATGGCTAAATTCTAAAAAGGTAAAATCAATGTTCTAACAACTTCCTCCCTTGTGTTTTCATGGACCCATCCCACTCTCATTCTACATCTTTACCATTAAACAGAAAGATACAACAAAGGATGAACAAAGGTGTAGACCACAGTGAACACACACACACACACACACACACACACAAGACTTTCAATCTTGAACCTAAGGCTCTGTGTGTTCATTACCAGCTCTGTCGGGCCTGTGCTGGCCTGGGCTGGCCAAAAGTTCATTTTGGAAGTCTTCAAATTCAAAATTGGCTTTAAAGCGCTTTAAACCATGTTTTCCCTTCCCATTCAATCATACAAAATAGTATTTAGAGTGATTCATGCCTGGGTGAATCTTTATTCTCCTGCTATCAAGACACTACTGCTCTGAAAATTCCCCCTTTACCCCTGCTCTGTACTTAACTTTGTTCTCCAAGGTTTTTAGTTAATCATAGCTAAACTGTAGCTATGATTAGCTACAATTTAGCTACCACGAACTGCGGCTAATCATAGACGGGGCCGTTTGTTATGATGACGTTTATGGTGAGATACTGTAAAAATGGAAACGGACGCTAAAGCTGCATTTTGAATTGCAAGGTAGCAATTGTACTTTTATAAGTAGTTTTACATCAATATTGTAATATTCCATGTTCCCCCCCATCATGTAAAGCAATCAAAAACCATAAAAGGAGCTAAAGTTTTAAGCTGCCATCTTAGCTCCACCTCTGTGGAGTCTAAAATGAACAAAACTGTAGTAGAACTCTGAATGTACATACAATACATAAACTAACATTTCAAATTCAAAAGCTTGAATACAGAATGATCAAATCCCAATGTGTTATTGATTGAGGCACCATGAGATAACCAGCTAGCTGTCCAACATGTGTTAGTCACACATCTGACTAACAAGGAACTCATCTATTTCACCCAGATCATTCTTTTCAACAGTCATAGATACTCTTATAATAAACAGAAAATGCCATGCAAAAAGTCGAAAATCCTGCTGTGAAATCAACAAACGTCATGTCCCAAAGATGAATCATTCTAATTAGCATTTCTGTGTTACTCCGCTAACGCATAAATTATGCTTACAGTAGTTACAAGCCTCTTTCTCTTGTTTTCACTATGCAAATCTATTCTTTTTTACACACCCCAGTGGCTGTGTTCAAAATAATACAATTACTCACACTTTCCACACAAGAAGAGGAGACAGGGGAATGATCTTTGCCTCGCAGTGAAATATTACTGTCAGAGAGAAAAGGTCCGGGCTGCGCTATGCAAATGAGACTCCTGCTACCTGCCACATAAACAAACCTGGAGAGAGGAGCCGGATGAGATGTCAGAGGCGTTGAGAGCAAACACGGCCCCGCGAGCCCCCACGTACAGGCGCTGGCTGTCAGGCTGCAGCAACAAGGCGCTGTGGTTCACCGTGGATGAGCGAAAACGCCGGCAGCCATGGAGACCTGAGGGGACGAGGATGGAGAGAAGAGGGGAAGAGAGAGAAAAGAGAGAAGAGGGGAGAGGTGGTTAATGAAGGCGAAGGTGCTGATGCAATGTCTGCTCGTGCAAAACAGTGTCATGAAGCGTCAGTCATACTCTGATCCATTTGCTTTAGATGCTTTCTGAATATATGCGGAAATTGTAAGAGTAGTGTGGACGGCTTGGTCTGCCCTGCAGTGTCACAAACCAGAGTAGCAAAATACAAACATTTATAAATCAGTTCTACAAGCGTAAGAAACACTTTTCACAATCATATCCTAAACGATCATTTTTAAAACAATTCAGTTTTTCTGAGGAAATACAGCTGTCACACCACAGGACTTTTTTCAAAAGTAAGAATTTAAAAATGATTTCTTTTGACCTGCAACTTGAACCTTTAACCCCAGAGCTTGTCCTGGAGCATGAGTTGAACACCGCCGGGGTTTTGTGTCACTGTCTTTTGGTTGGACCCGCTCATAAGCTGTAGTGCTTCTTAAGGAGTCCATTTTTTCATAGTGTCAGGTGTGTGCGTGTATAGGTGTATGACTGGGGTGTGATGTATGTATGTACATACTCAATATGTGACTGTGGAAAGTAAACTGATTGATTTAAAAGTGATTTTTCCAAGTCGAACCACAGGACCTTTGGATGACAGCATTAAACATCTTCATAACTTGTTTTAATTTAAAGTAGAGATAAATGTGTACTTTTAGAAAATATTTACGTACATTCCTATCTTAATGCCAACACCTTTATTAAATGTCTCTGACACAAATAATGTACATGTAATAATGTACAATAATGCACCGCAAAAACGCCCTGGACGCACACCCACACAGACTTTGAATATAAACTCAGTGTAAACTCACCTTAACAGTTCTGATTAACAACTCTCCGTGTTCTATGCTACTCTAGAGCCCTGAATTAAACACACGCAGTCCATTGTCATTAGGGCAGAGGTGGAAAAGCAATGGAGTTGACAGGAGCTATCACAGTGGAGGAGTAATTACTGTTGATAGTGAGTGGAGAGCAGCTTTTATTTCTCCACACTCACAAAAGCACCGTTAAGACAAAGTTAGGTGCAATGTATAACCGCAGGGCTGCAATGAATGTCAAATGAAACAACTGGTGTTTTTCCAAAATCTGCACAAAAAAGGACACTGTTTGCAACTACTGTGTACATACAAAAAACAAAGACACCATCAGGTTATCTTAGAAAAGGTTTATCATTTTAATTATCAAAAACAAATGCGTAGTTTATTGATTTTGAGATGAAAATATAATTATGAAAAAGGAGCAGATATTACTAAAAACATGCACAATAGGCTCCTCCCCTCTGCTACATCACAGTGGGACTTTCCTGGTTAAATAAATGTAAATATATTACACATGAACTATAACAAGTTTGTATCAATTGAAACTCTTCATTGTGAAGAACCGAAGAAACAAAAACTAGTCATAAGTTAACGTTCCACCAAGTTATTTCAATGATTTATTTATTCGTGTTTTTTTTTTTCTAATTTCAAAAGGTGAGCAACAATTCAACTAGATGCCTGTATTGTATAGATTAACAGTCGATAACAAGATAAAAAATGAACACAAATATTCAAGCAAAATATTGTATAATCTGCCACCGCTCTATGTAGTTTGATAGATACTTGATGATAGTATTGGCTGATCAGGCTTAAAAACTGTCAGCTCTGCTCAACATTTGTCCCACTTTCCCAGCACTAATATAACTTTAAAAAAAAACTTCATCAACCCAAAACACATACGTAGTAAGTTTGTGGGAAAGAAAATCAAGACCGCGCTTCTAGAGCTGCAAATAATGATTATTTGGCAATACTCTAGTTCAGCAATTATTAGACTGCGAAAACCCAGTGTGGAATATGAGATACGTCTGTGTATGGTCCAGATAACAATTATCCGATCGCTAACTTAGTTGACAATTATTTCAAATATTGTTTAGGGGCGATTAATCGATTGTTTCAGCCTCACCATCTACTAGTCAATACAAAAACTAGTATAGAATATAAGACACTCATTTAAACAAGTATTGATACTGAAACATGACATAAATGGGACAACTTCTGACTAGTTTTAGAATGTTTAATCTACTATAAATCAGAACTAAAAGGCATTATTATATTGGTGAAAATTAGGTCAAAAATGTCAAAATCGATATTGCAACAAGTATATCGTAATAACACAAAGGTCTGACATCTGACAGAAGTTTACTTTAGGGTTTAAAGGTTGATTTTTAGTCATGATTTTCCTTGTTCGGTAAGAATTATCCTTGGTTTAGTTTTAGTTTTGTCTTTTATTTGGACAGAATTGGATAATTACATTCATCAGTACCGAGTATCAAGTCCTTTCCTTATTGTTGAAATTTAGTTTGGCATTTTAGTATTTTGACAACACTTTACTAATCCATGCTTTTGCGAAACCTATTAAAAAGTATCCTGACACCCATATTCTCCTCTGTAAATGTCATCAATACAGCCCCAGCTTTGTACAAGGTTATTGCTTTCCGGGTGTGCCATATTAAGAGTGTAAGAATGAAGGCGTTTTTCAATCTGAGCCGACAGGAGCGGCGTTCAGGAGGCGGAAAGGGTTTCTCTTGTCTCTTCTCTGATGGATTTCTGGACGCAATTGCCGAGCCTCATCGAAAAGTAACGAGGAGGTCGCGGCACTAAAAGCACAGGAATCCTTGAAATCATTTCCATCTATTCATGACGAGAAAGAGCGTTCGATTCCTTTTTTTTTAAAGCTGGGTTATGCGGATAAAACGTGCGCATAAAAGGTAAAATGGTTCAAAAAAAAAAATCCCTGCAATTGAATATTGTAATTTAGCTCTATTGTTTGGCCTCAAGGCTATATCTTTTAAGTATCTCTTGAGTAAGATTTCAATGCAGATACACGGCACAGGGATTATGCATACAGAATATTAAGACACTGAACAGCATAAAGAGCAGCTCGCGATACATTTCAATTTTCTTTTAACTTTATACATTATGCAAGAAAGTGTTTAAAGTCTTCCGTTATGAGGATGCACTAAAAGAGCACAGACTACTGCGAAGGCAAAGGCAAAAATAAAGTATCCTAATGTTGCACCAATTAAACCAAGTCAGCCAACCATAACAAAGTTAATTTGTCTTTTTTAATCAAGGGTTTTAGCAAATCTTCTTAAATCAATAAACAGTACAATATACAGATACATTGTCTGTGAAAGGTGCTGTGCACAAAAAACCGCCATGAGTTTATAAAAAGTCTTTTCACAACTTTCAGAGCCAAGAGCGAATGGTAAAGCTAACAACAACTAGCATGCTAACAGAGCACAAGCGTTACTCCCCGGTTTATGGTCGATAAAAATAAACCAGGGAGCTGCTTTTTGACATGCTAAATCTGTACTGGAGCAAGACAAATTCGACTTTATTGCGTGACAAAAATTGTGTACAGTCCTTTCATTACACGATAGCTGAAACAGACCGGAGAGAGTTGACCAACTAACTACTAACTAAAGTGTTAAAGCTGGGGGAAGTGATTTTGAAGGAGGAAGTAGGTGTCTAACTTGATCTTAGTGCTCAGAAACCCTTTGGCAAATTGCTAATATTAACATGTACTCATATTTTTTGGGCATATGCACTAGCACAACTTTAGAACAGTTTTTTTCTGAAGCAGGGCGGACCACCCTTGTACAGCCAATCAGCTCTCATCCCAAAGCGTCACATAGTTACGCACAAGGCTTTTTCGTACAAGATTGCAGTGGTCAGACTTCAGTTCTGCTTATACAATACGAAAACAGAATTTATGCAGCTTTAATATGATCCGCTTATTTGTTACATCTTTGCACAAGTAAGCTAGCATTCTCGCCTCACAGCAAGAACGTGCCGGTGTAACGGGTGCCGGGGTAACGGGCCAAAGTGTAACTGTTCTAGTTTGGCTGGGTTTTCACTCAAACTTCAGACGACCCCTTAAACATGCGCTATAGGCAACCCTTCAGGTAGACGGTCCTGACATGTTGCCCCAGCACAATGGAATAATGAGTGAAATATAGAGGATGAATTTCTTCACGGAGACAATATAGTATACCTTAAATTAAATATTTTGGATTTTATTCGAGATCTAGATTCAGCCATGTCTAATCATCAATGATACGCTGTCAGTAAAAGTGGTTTGGAGCAGTTTGTTTAACGACGTGCTAGCATCTCAACAACGGGCAGGACTGGAATAAAGTGACAAATCTGCTGATCGAGCTATTCGAGCTGTGCCGAGATTTTATACTTTATAATTGGAGCACAGTTGGACAAATTTTGCTTTTCTATGTTAAATGGCACTGGTTAACAGTCAAAATATCAATATATCATTTCTGAAAGCCATTTGAATTTATTAAATCAATCAAAAAACAATTAATCATTTGTTTGCCATATCACTAAACCCAACTAAATAAAGTGCTTGAAAACATTCTTAACTTTATCTCAATCTTACATAATATTTGCCAGTTATTTATGGTGTTCAACATAATTATTACCAAATACTGGTAAATGATGGACTAACGTTGAAATATTTTGAATCGTTGCAATGACTTTTGCGACGGTGGTGTAAATTTGAACAAAAAAAAAAAAAAAAAAAAGAGTACGCACACAGAATATGAAGTCGCTAATAACCCCATCACTTGACATTGCATACATTTACTTCCTAAACAAAATATCTACGTGAAGGATATACAGCCAGTCCCTCGTCCAGTTTTCCAGGCTATATTGGGACTGGACTGTTTGACAGGCCAGTTAATAATGTGCGTCCTTATCCAAACAGTGTGCAAGAGGTAAGATAGCCTCTCCACATGCTCAAAGAAAATTAAAAAAATCTTTGTGGCTAGACATGTCATAAAGCTGCTGCCTACAGTCACGGGATGCCTCAGTTATGTAAGGCACAAACAGACAATGCAGTGTGACTTGGCTGGGGGTAAACACGACTCCAATGTCAACAGAGCAGCACCGCGGAGACATACCAGCTCCAGGCAAAGTCGAAAACATAACAGCGCCTTACAAAACAAAGCTAGCATTTGCTTAACACAGCACCAAGTATGAATAGTGTGTAAAAAGCATACATATTATTCCAGTGACAGCAAAGGGTGTCACGATATTGAATTTTTGTGTTACGATTAGTGAGAGAAGAAACATCATGATACAAAGATTATTCACAACTGAAACATACTGTACACAATTTTCTTTCATTCTAAATAATACATTCTGTTCCTAAAGTATGTGACCAATGGAATGTTTCTGAATGCAAAGGTTAAATTATTGTGAATTGGTGTGGTTTTCAGTCGTGACCCCCATAATAACTGTTGCCATTCGCCATCTACATTTACAACTGCATTTGAAGGGGTCAAGCCTTTAAGACGATTGCATAACATTAAAATTTCCCTCATATCATCTGATTTTCATGTCCTCCACGGGGATCCTGACCCCCAGGTTGACAACCACTGCTCTACAAACACTGCAACAAAAAATAGCTACTAGTACACACATTTTCAATGGAATTTGTTCAGACCATTTAAGCACTTAAATGGCATTCACTACGAAGCTTCTCTCCGCTATAGCCATGCTGCTAATTTATCATTTACAAATCTTTTCACTCCCTGTGATCAGCAGACGGCAACTAATCCAGTCACTAAAAGAAAACTGCTGTCAAAGAACACTTTTTGTATACATTCATTTTCATTTTAAGTCATAAATGTGAAATATACAGACAAAGTAGTTTTTAAAAAGCCCCCATAATATGTCTCCTTCAGCTAGGGCTGAAACTAATGATTATTAGTCAATTACTCAGCAGTTGTTTTTTCTGATTAATCAACTAGTCAAATGATTATTTCTATTTAACGGTGAGACTTTTTAAAAACATTCTTAACATTATCAACTAAAATATTGAAATATTCTCTCTAGACAGAGAACATTTACGAATAAATGATGCTATTGGGAAAAATCTGAAAATGTTAATCGTTGCAGCCCTACATTTAGCATTATACAGTTTTCAAACGATGTTTTCATGTTAGACCTTCATTGAGAAATGCCAACTGATGCGATGAGCAGCAATGAGATGAAATGAGTACAAACCACTTCCTGGGATGTGCTACTGAGATTCCTATCAGCTGTAGGCTAACTAAATGCAGCGCTCGTGTTCCTTTTGGGTCATCAGGTATCCGTCTCTCTTTACACCATCTCTCCGAGGAGGAAGGCCATTATGTGTCATTGTGTGGGGAAACTCACAACACTCAGTCAGTCTGAGCCTCACAATGCCGATGTCTCATGGGGAAGGGGAACAGAACAGTGGTAAACAATGAATACATTATAAGAAACGGTATTGAAGTACATGTCAGGTATTGGAGCTGGCAAAATATAATGTGCAGAGCTGTTATGACAGACACAGTATCTATAACCAGACACTAAATACAGCAATAACACTACGTTTTTTGTTTCAGTCCAGTTTTAGTAACAAGTGTCTTTATTTAGTCCTGTTTTAGCATAAAGGCATGATTTTATATTTGTTAAAGGGGCTGCACCCAGTTTTTTCATGTTATAAAGTAAAATCTATTTGCCCAAATACAGATGTAAAAGAGAACGCAGTGTGCTGTCCGTATCTGCGTCCGTGAAGAGCTTTTTTTTCTGTGCGAAGCAAGAAGTGCGCTGTTAGCATGCTAATGTTAGCTTAATAGTGACGGGAAAACGAGCCTCATCTGAAAGTTGTGAAAAGCGCTTATAAACTCATCGCGGTGAATAATTAAGATGCTAAGAGGGCAGGAGGTACTGTACGTTTGAAAGGAACTAGTTTTGTTAAGACAGTAACAATCAGGTACAGAACCTGTAAGTTACATGATTATTTTTTACAAGAAACAAACTTACTGCTTAATTGGATGTACATTGCGATTAAAATAGTTAATGTATAAATTATGACATGAAGCGTTTTATATCAAATGGTACAACTCATGTTTACTATCCATTTATTATTTTATTATTTTCCAATTCAGTTTTTGTTTGTTCATTCAATTTAATACCCTGTTTCTATTTAGCATACACCGGATACTTAAACTTGGTGATTAGTCATTGTTGAATTGAATGAATGGTTTCCAAGAACACAAAATACTGAACATAGCGCATGTTTTCTCTGTGGCGTCTTTGCTTACCGAAGCAAAAACCCTGAGCTACATGTTTAGGTCTCTCTTGCTTGATGTGGGCTTGGGACCATCATGGAAAACAATAACACTTTAAGGAACTAATGCTACATTCCCACTTGTCCTGGTTTGATCCTGGTTTAGTCCTGGTTCAGACTTGCTTTGGTCCTGGTCTAGTCCTGGTTTAGTCCTGGCCCAGCACATGTTAAATTCTGGGTTTAGTCCCAATATGTTTTGTGAAGAAAGCCTTAAATTGAAAGTGCCTCTGACAGGATGGGCGACTCATTGAACTAAAGTGAAGTTACGAAATTTTTATATTTAAAATTTCGCAAAAATTTATAAAAAAAGTATTATCCCAGATTAGCTCATTTTTAAATGTATAATTTCACTTCCTGTTTGTACTTGATGACATCACTCTAGGAAATTACCCAGCAAACACTGGGAAAAACAAATGCAATGGCACAATTTTTTTTATTTGACAAATGAAAATATACAAGAGCACCTTAATTTTCTTGAATTAATGTTTAGATTGGTCTAAAACTATCATTTATATGCACAAACCAAATAAAGTTACATTTAGAAAATCGTTAAAAAAACAAAATCATAATGCACTTTTAAGTCACAATGTATACAGTTATCTTTTCTGAAATGTCACTAATTTCCTTATCATTATAATTTGACACACAAGATACATTTAGCCTGTTTAATTAAGTTTGTGGTTTAATCTTTTGTTTAGCACGTTTTAGATCCTACGTTTGAGTCACTAAATTTGTATCCGGTTGAACTTTTACGCAGCCACCAGGGATTATAAATATAGCACATTTAAACTAGTTTATTGCATTCACTTACAACTGTATTTTCCGATATCCTCCTTACCTCTATAGAACTATCCTAGCATAACATTTCTGAACATTAACTTTCTGCCATGTTTTCAAGCACCCGCTAAAACAGTGACATATTTGTTCGGTAAAGAGAGTGAACAAAGGCGGCGAAAGGAGCAAAGAAGAAGATATTTACCTAGCAAACAGCTAAGGTACGCCGCTTGCCCACACAAAAAACATGCGCTCCTATCACAACCACCTCCATCTAGGACAGGACGTTTACAGAGCAGCGTCAGGTGTGTTTACGGCCAGCCAGTTCCTGACACGCAAAGAGAAGAGTAAATATTGAGTAAACAGCCAATGTGCCGCTAGTAATTGATGTCAAAGTGCAGTGAGATCTGGAAACGAGGGAGGATGCTTGTTTGACAGCGAGGGGTGGTGATGTATTCGGAGGTGATAAAGCAGTGGGCTGGTTAATAGGAGTCAAACAGAAACTGAGAGGCACAATCTTCCATGTGAATGAAAGCAGGGCATTTAAACGACATATTATGCCATTTTTTGTATTGTTATTGCTCTGCTTTGGCATCTAATGTTTTATAATGCATCTACAGAAATGACACATGACTCAATCAGGCAGTTCCCATGGCAAGAATTTAGTTAAAACTCCATCTACTGGCTGCAAAGGGAATTACATGGGAGGTGGACCGGCTGGTGTCCTGGTGCAGCGGTAACAACCTTGGAGTTCAACGCCCAGAAGACAGTGGAGATGATCGTGGACTTCAGGAAAGTACAGCCCCCAGCCCCCCTCCATCATTACAGACTCCATCCATCACCACCTGTGGACTCCTTCGTTTCCTCGCACCATCATCACCACAGGATCTCAAGTGGGAGCCACCGGGTCAACTCCATCAGAAGGCCAGCAGAGGATGTACTTCCTGCGGGCAGCTAAGGAAAGCCAAGCTGCCAGTGCAGATGGATGGTGCAGTTTTACACAGTCCATCATGAAGTCCATCCTCACGTCCTCCATCACCGTGTGGTACGCTGGGAGCCACAGGCCAGGGGACAAACAGAGACTACAGAGCGCATTGTGCGTTTCTGCTGAGAATGGTGATCGGCTGCAGACTTTCCATCTCTGCAGGAACTGTACGTCTCCAGGGCTCTGGGACGAGCTAGGTCAGATCACAGTCTGACCTTCTCACCTGGACATGGTCTATTTGAACCACTCCCCTCAGGCAAGGAGGCTACGGACCATCCGGACCAGAACCTCCTCGCCACACAGAATAGTTTCTTTCCCTCTGCCGTTGGACTCATGAACACTTCTTAGCACCTGCCACTTTAAATGCAACTATTCAATCACTCACTGCACTGGTCACTTTCTGCACTCAACAACTGTAAATCAACTGTAATTCTTGTGTTACATAGTAATGCCTATTTTTATTTGTATTCCATACTATAGTAATTTTAAAATTGTTTCTTAATGCATGCCCTTTTGGATTGAATATATGTTGTTTTATTATTGCTCAGTGTTTTATGTTGCACCTTAAGCCGAGCAAGTATATGTTTTGTGAATTTTGTTCATTGACAATGGAAATAAACCCTTTCTGATTCTGATTCTGATTCTGATACATGGGGAGATAAACAAACCTGGCTTACCCATGACATGCTAATGCAGACACACGCAGTTGTAATGAAAGCGATTTGATGGCAGAAAATGCTCCGAATGAGTCTCGCCATGATTTATGGACGCAGAAGATCTCAGAGCGATACCTATGACGTCACTACTAATTGGGACGCCAAAAAAATACTGGGGGGAAAGAGAGAGAGTTTTCCGAGGCTCAGAGGGAGAGGACTTCGACAAACAAGCATGAATGAAGCTATATACAACTCCAGGTATGTTTTTGATGAGAGAAGAATAGTATAAAATGATTAAAAGCTCAAAAAAGTTGTCTTTATGGAGATATAGCTTTGCCTAGAATGTTCCTTAGAATGGCATGTCATGATACCACAGTGATAACAAACACTATTTCTTAAGACAATAGATTGTAATTTGTCAACACTATAATATTTTTTTTTGTGTTACTATGTGTTCTTGTACTAGTAGTTTGGATAAAGCTCAAAATCAGAACTAAACTGGTCAAGGAAGGTAAAATGTTGAAAACATTGTCTTGTTTTTTTTAGTATCAATACTTCAAATGAATATCTAGTTTTTTGATTAGTATCTGATTTGACATACTTTTGACAACTCTAAAACCCACATCACTGAATTAATGCAAGATAGATACGTTTAATGCAATACTGCGCAGCATTCAGGGCAAACTAATAACATCGCTATGGAGTCCAGCAGGTACCGCCTACTTTTATTTGTATATTTGTATTATGACATCCCTAGATTCAGGTTAGCGCGGCTGATTGCAAAGGAATATATTCTAGTTGCATGTAAACTCCAAACAAGACAACAAGACAAGGAATCGTTAAAAAACAGTGTTGTTAAAGAGGCTGTATCAAGGTTTTTTCATGTAATAAAGTCTATTTTGCCACAGTACAGATTTATTGTAAGAGCAACTACTAAGGCAAAAATGAGACCACTGTATGTAGACTGCATCTAATAATAAACCGTTATATTCTCTGTGAAGCAGGATGTGCGGGGTTAGCGTTGCTAGTTCTTGCTAGCTTTACCGTGACAACAAAACGCGCTCTGGGCTCAATGAGTTGTGATGAGCGCTTACAAACTCGATGCAGTGAATACTTACGAATACGTTGGCAAAGAGTTTATAAATTAACTAAATGTCTGACCCGTTTAAAAACATATTCATAATAATGTAGACAAAATATAAGCAGGAAAGTTAGCCCGTTGATGTTTTACGCAATACTGACGCAAACCGACGAATAAATAATTAATTAATCCATCTGTATTTTGTGTCAACATTGAGTGTAATGGTGAAATAGTGGAGGAGGTTGTATGACAGCTGTTCTAAGTGGAAGCTGTTGGAAAAGTGCCCATTTCCTTTTTCCATCGCAGCAGGCCACACACTTTTCCATCCTGAAATCCGTCAATTTAATTAGCTCTAACAACTTGGCACACAATCTTTATCGTGTTTTGTTTACACCACAGTGCTAAATAAAACAGGTGGATGTTATGATTGTAAAAACTTGCGATTTAAAACCTGCTTGGCATAGCTTTTTTGCATCTGCTTTCAGGTTGCTAAGAAACAAAGAGATTAAAAGCCTTGGTACGAAGTTTGTGTGGACGTCTGCTCGACAAAATGAGACAAAGAGAAGCGACGGAGGTGAGAGAGGGGTAAGAGCAGGCTAATAAAGTACAAGGGCTGGAGAGGTAAACAGAAGAGGGAGAAGAGAGGGGGATTTGGTGTGTAGGAGGAGGAATTGTGGACCGGGAGGGAGCCAAGATTTAGACAATCTTAGAGAATTAAGGCTTGTATCAAGATTGCAAAACAAGGGTGAAAAGAGAGAGCAAGAATGGGGAGGATTGCAGAGATGTTCGTGATGGATTTGAGGATGTTTTTTTAAATTATTTTTTTACTTCTAAGTTTATAAAAAAGCTGTAACATAAAATGTTTTATTTCAAGGTAATAAACGTGATCATAGTAACTGCAAATGAAAATTAGCTTGAACTTTATCGTTGCTTTTAACTGGCATTAAACATGTTTCTTCCGTTTGTGATGTTTGTACAGGGTTATCAGATTCTACACAGACGAGATATTTTGTTTTTCGTGGAGGAAATGATGGTACTTCCAAAATGACCGCCTGAGCGATTTGCTTATCGCGTTAGCTTGTTGAACATCGATACCTTTGCGATACATATTGCAGCCCTTCTCCTGAGTCAGACACACTTCTACATGAGCAAACATACGCTGTGCTGAGGTGATATGACATACTTTAGGTGCACAGTTCAAAGAGAAAACTCTACGACTGCTGTGTGCCGTAGTACAACAGTTGTCATGGCGACAGGGCTCCTCCACCACCTACAGTCTCCCTAGGTGCTCCACAGGGATGCTAATGTAATCTATTATTTGAACAAATGTGCATCATTAGACGGAAACTAAGATTTAGCATTATGGGATTAGCTAGCATGCAAATGAAACGCTTCCTTTAATACTGAATTGATTTGTAGCAGAGAACAATAACCTATAGAAACTAAATCAACGTAAAATGTGCAGAGATATCACTTTATAGCCTTGCTTAGGAGTTTACATTAGTCTCTTTTCGAGGTAATTTCTTACAGTTTAAATACAGAGGATATATTTATTATATATATTAAAATATTTTAAATTTTTCTCTCGCCTCTACTCATGAGCAACAGTAAATAAAAACAAATACATTTTTATTTCAATCTGATACCAAGTAATAGGACTGTCATGATAATTACTATAGCAACAGTCAATAAATAACAGCTGGAAACCTTTTTTTTTGTGGTACGGTAACATTAACTTCTATGAGACTAATTATACATACTAAATAAGTACTGAAGTGTCAAGTGTCAGCAAGTAATACTATAGTAAATATCGCAACATCAATCCGATAGTGATACCAATATGTTTTGTATTAAAATACTTAATTCTGAAGTGTTTTGTAGCATAGACTAACAACAAGCACAAATTTTCTTTGATTTTTTTTTTAGCATTTGCATGTAAATTTATTGTAGCCGAGGGGTTTTTATCCATTGTCCTGCATTTACACAAACAAGCACAACCATTTATACACAGACACACTGGACAATGGAGGCAAGGCAGATTAAGTGTCTTTCCCAAGGACTCAAAATATTCAAAAGATATATGATTTGGTTTGTTGTTGTTAATCATTCTGAAACCCCTGGCGAACTCCGAATCTATGAATCTATGAACGCGGTTGGTTGGTTGTTGGCTGTTATGAAATAGGCTCCTAACATCTGTCTGCTCCAAATACAAACAACATGTCGAGGTTTAAAATGAAAATGAAATGAGTGTTCTAGAAGGGAAGAAAAAGCACTGCTTTCTTCTGAAAAGATGGGGAACAAACAGACCAGACCAAATGATGTAAACATGTGTATGGAGTCAAAACAAGAAGAGACTTTGTGTAAAAATCCCATTCAGGCTACGCATACTTGATCTTTCATGGCAAAGTAAAAGTCCCATAATGATTTTATGCACTTTCACATGTTTTTATTTGTCACGCTGTGGCTTCTTTCTCGTCACGGGGTCAGACGTCTTTACACCATGTCAAACCTATCCTCCATGGAACAGGTTAGCTGGTGCGCTAAAGGCAGTATAATCCACTTTATACTCAGCAGTCTCACACCCACGTCTAAGTGAATCAATGCTGAGTAACGATGAATGAAGCCATTAATAAAGATGTCTTAAACTTTATGCACTGTTTTCAAGTACTTTTCTGTATAAATAGAAGTTCTTGCATGAACTCTTTGTGCAGTTGTAGTCTTTTGAGTGCAGTTTGGGTCAGATCCATGGAGATACTTCATAGTTTTCATAGCTTTTGCCACACCCTATTTTAGGTCGATAGGACATGTCTTTAGTCGACCAACAATTTCTTTAGTCGACTACAGCCCAATCCATTACAAATAAAGGCTTTTAGTATAATAATACATTTAACCTTGCAGTTGTTTTTTGGTTGGTCGAATAAAGATATACGACAAACCATCCAAAAATTTCAGTTTACGGGCTTATCCCCATAATTGTAAGGTCACAAACTCTTGCAAATCCATCTTGTTAGGCTCCCGCTGTTATGTTTGATTGTGATTGGGCCTGAATCACCAGTGGGGCGGAGACAGGACCAATCGCAAGGCAGAGCGGACAGAAGTCAAAGGTGAAGCACTCAAACAAACCAACGTTGACCGACACACTTTGGCCAATTTTTGCATAAATACAGACTCATTTGTTTTCTGTAAGTGTGTGTCTTACCGTGGATGGGCACGGTGATGCGTGGAGTGACGTCCAGCTCCACGGGTGTTCTGAAGGGGTAGCAGAGGACGACCCCAGCCCAGGAGCAGAGCAGGAGCAGGCGCAGGAGGGGGGGTGGAGGGGCACACATCTCCGAGGTCAGGGTCAGAAGATGGGACACACTGATCAACCGGACTGCACCGACACAAACCAGTCAGTCAAACATGGTCAGCAGCACCCATGGGAGTCCTAGCATCCACCTCCAGGTTTGGTGACTGTGGAGATGAGTCAAAAGAAGAGCCTGGAAGACAGAACAGGCAAAAAAATATGATGGATGGTTAGTTTTATGAGATGTACAGAGGCAAATAGAGATTCAGAACTTGCAATTCAATTTAAAGAAGACATATTATGCTTTTTACTCAGGACACGCTGGAGGAGGAACTATATCTCTCGGCTGGCCTGGGAATGCCTCGGGATCCTACCGGAGGAGTTGGAGGAAGTGTCTGGGGATAGGGAAGTCTGGTAGTCCCTGCTTAGACTGCTGCCCCCGCGACCCGGCCCCGGATAAAGCGGAAGAAGAAGAAGAGGAGGAAGAAGAAGAAGAAGAATATTGTGCTTTTTTCTGGGTATTTAGTATTAAACTATAATATGTGGATAATAATTTTATATTTTGTTCATTTTAAACTGCAATACTGATCTAAAACTACTTGAATACAAATATGACCGTTGACTTCCTGTACAAAACGACTCAACGTCGTTTTGACATTTTGTTGTAACAAGCAGCACAGTTTTCATATATTATATATTATTCATGTCATTGAGTAATATCAGTGCAGCTGCATTATGTTATGACCTTGGTAATGAAAGCGTTACCTCTGGCGTCCAACAGCTCGTGGACAGAGGCTGCAGACTTCTAACAGAATAGACTGTAAACTTGAATCCAGTCAAAACACCCAGAAATGACAAAGTTACTGTTAAATGCTCTATAAAAGTTTTAGACAAAACTTCTCATTAAATATAAGTGCGACGAATTCACACGATAAATGCAATGTTTTTTTTCAGACATTTGTAAGGACTAGTTATCCTCCTAAACGATTAGTTTAGACATGTTTACTCCAGATAACTTTAGTGTGAGAGGTTTAAAGAAGGAGAAGAAACAGAGCGTCTGATCAGACACAGAGACTGAGGAGGAGCTACATGATGACACACGACTGGAGAGAGACACTTCAGTCTGAGAAATCATCTAAATAAAACAGGAAATTCACAGAATAGAAACGTGTGGAGGCTGATTTTAATCATATATTACAGCCTGTAGCTTATCTACAGAATATCCAAACACAGAGCTACAAAAAACCTTTTCTTTTTCAAACTTGTTCTTTTTTTCCCCAAATGAAGGGAATAATGTGTTCGAACTCAACATAAAAAAAAAAAAAGTTGCTACTTATTCTAAAATACAGCAAAAAAGAAAAAACAAGAAAAAAAGCAAGTGTTCAAAATTACCTAAGAAAGTATAGAAAATATCGGTCTAATATTGTTATCGGCCCAAGCTTTTCCAGTAACATCAGTATCGGTATCGGCCTAAAATGTCCATATCGGTGCACCACTAATTGCTGTGACATTTCTGAATCCTATACCCTGATCTGAATCTTCTGAATAATTGCAAGTATGTACAGAGAAGTGGGCGTGGATGAGGGGTAGGTGACAAAGAAATGTTTGGAGCACTCAAGCCTTAAATGGAGAACAATACAGGTTTATTCAAACATGTAGGGATCAAGCTTAAAAGAACTTTGAGAAAGATATTAACGAGGGAACGCCATCGTAACAGGGTTCAAAGTTCATAAAAGTGGATTTCACATATGTCTCCTTCGAAGTTACAGACAAAAACGACAAACATTTTGCATGACAAATCCATCATTCTCAATTCATGACACGTTTCAGCACCTACTGTTTACTTTCCAAATTGTCATTACTTTTTATATCAATGTTTTTCCAAACTTTACCTGCTATTTATTATGTCCATAATATCACCGTCGGTATTCATAGCCACTTAGCATATGTAGCATCGTTTTAGTCTACTTGCACAACTATACATTTATCATCAGTAATTATTAGTCCATTCTATATAAACTTCAATGAGCTTTTCAGCTGGTTACAACGGTGTTTCCTCATCATTAGTTTACTAAAAGTTGTATTTTGATTGATTCCTGCATGTTTTCACCTACCCCCTATCTCCGCCCACATCCCTGTACCTAGTAGTGATTATTTGTCAAATTAAGACTTGAATGACACATCTAGCGTTTGAAAATTTTACATAGACACTTTTACATTTAAATGATAATCCGCTGCTTGTTATAATGAAATTTGACTATGAAGAGGCGGGGTTTATCAGTTCCGCAGTTTGGAACAGGGAGTCAATGGACCTAGTTCTGTTACGGAGCTGTTTTAGATCAATAGTGTGGTTCACAAAGAACTAAATGTAAAATGATGTACTTATAGTGCAACACTGTGCAAGTACCAGGGGATAAAAGTGTAATATCGCTCCTTTAATGTTCTATTTACACTCTTATCTTGATTGTTGACTGCTGTGCATTACAAACACTGACATTTAGCCATTGTGGGACGAAAAAAAAGTTATCTTCATCTTATCTTCCATCTCAGGTGACGTCGTTTTAATCAAGACGTACCAAAAGTCAAAGTGATGTGCAACAACATGACGACACTCCATGCAACGGCCCATTGCTCAATAAAACACGGAGGGCTTTTTGTACGGGAAATCAATATACTGTAGGGAGTCGGTTGGCCTGGGAGTCAGAGCGGATACGTAACTTCTGATTCCCACAGTCTGAACGTACGGACGGAAAATACCAATAACCGAACAGGGCGATTGTGCAGACGTGAAGCATGGGCCGTGATCACAAGTCAGGCCTGATTTGTGTTTTTTAGTCATGTTTTCAGATATATCAAAAAAAAAAAAAATCTGATTAAATATAGGGTAAGATGAATTGATAGGGAAAGAACCTGGTTTAGTCCTGGTTTAGTCCTTGTTCAATTCTAATTTAGATTGGATTAAGTCTTGTTTTTTTAAAGCAGACTTTTGCTCTGATTTCGTTTTGGTTTAGTCGTGGCTCAGACCTGACTCAGGGTGAGTTCTCATTTACATACAAACCACCTAGAAATTGGGACTAAACTTGAACTAAACCCGGAACTAAACCTGGACTAGACAAGGACGGTTTTTCTTTATGGAACAGACATATTCCCCAATGCAAATGATTATCACACGCTCTTATTTCATCCTGGTGATCACGTTTTGCTGGAAGTCTATAAATCTAGAATCCAAGTTTTGACATGCCGAGGTGAGGGTTATCAGGACGTCCTGGCAGCAGACACACGTGCTTTAGCGTTTTATCCCTGCGACACACAGCACTCATCCAGAGGTATAAAAGCACAGCCCATCTGCCACAAATGCAGGACAATAAAATAGGATGTTATGCTGGAGCAGAATCTAAACTTTATGGACCTGATGGAATTACATGAAAAGTTGTGTGAATTCTCAGTACATTGCACACGCAGACAGGAGGATTAAATCTAGGCTCTTTTGTGCAGATGCGATGATGTTTTATTCTGATGTTTTCTTCTCACTGGCTCGAAATGGTAAGTCACGCATGTTTCACGTTCTTTTATTATTGTCAAATTTGATGCCAAGCATGAACTGTAACTGTGACTGTGACTGTTAAAGGCAGAGCAAAATTGTGGGTTAGGGCTTTTTTAAAATGGCTAATTGAACATTAAATTTGGGAAAACGATAAGAGAAAAAAGGCCAAACAAAAAGCCTATTAAACTTTCATGGAGACATTTTCTTTCATTGCACATTAGTGATATTTTAGCGCTCTGGGTTTCACTGACAAACTTGGACTTTGAATAGAGCTTATGATTATTGAAATTCATTGACTTTAGGGCGTTGAACACTGTGTTCACGTTGATTGCTCTGGGCTTCTACCTTGCCAAACGCCTCGTCCCGTCTTCATTCATGTCTTGTCATTCTCGTCTTGACCGCACGTTGTTCAGGCTTTGACGCCCGATTGCCGCTCACGTCGCCCCGCACGCCTGATGCACACTGCGCCGCACCTCTACATAGGCTTAACGTAGAAAATGCTCTTTAACCGGTTAAATAGATAGGCGTGATTATTCAGGTCACAATATAATCGTAAGAATCGTAAAAACTAATAATCGTGACTATTTTAGAAGCAAAATTATGTCATTTCTATTCAATCTGGACCCCAAAAAGTACACCCAAATGTATAATGGTGCAGTGATGTATTCGAATTATTGTATTCGCTTTTATTTTGTCATGTTCCAATAATCGGGAATAATCGTTAAATTGTGATGTTTCTTCTCACAATAATCGTAACAGTAATATTTGATACTGTGACATCCCTGGTCCTGATTCAGACAGGTGCGTTCACAGTAGGGCTGTGCTCAGTATAGCGATACCGTGATATATCGTGACGGACGTCTTGGTAATATGTGTATCGATACAGAGATGCGTATCGTGATGCTTTTAAACAACAGGAAGTCATTAGAAATTGCCGAGTTCTAGACTTCGTAACCTACAGACTGCTGCATCAAAGCTGAATCTGAGGAGCAGAAAATGTGACTTTATCATAGAACAGTAGTATTCTGAGGACGGTGAAATACATTTTGTTATTCTACATAAGAATAACTTATTCTACTTAATCAAAACATAATTTTAGTAAACTGTTAACACATCAGGAAGCGTATCGTATTGTAGACCCTGTATCGGGATATGTAGTGTATCGTGAGGTACCATGCCATACCCAGCCCTAGTTCACACTTGCACAAACGGCATATCAAAATTCTGGATAAATTGGGACTAAACCTGGAACTTAACTTGGACCAGGCCGGGACTAAACCAGGAATAGAAGAGGACCAAACCAAGTCTATCTCTGCACTCCTGCTTCCGAAGAGTGCAGACGCTTCCCTGCTTGCTCCTGCTTGCTATAGCTGCTTTCCATATTTATTTTGATTTTTAATCAGTTTTTGTCTTCCAAACATTTTTAATTATGACTTTTGTCAAGTAAACCAAGGATTTTAAGAATATGTTTAGAGTTTTAATCAACAAACCAGACAAGCCAGCGACATGTCCGGGAGAAGGAAAACACACTCTTGTGAATGCTGTTGGAAATATCAACAAGAAATTCATGAGCTACAAGCACAAATATTCGCTTTGGAATCTGAAAAAGGACTCCACGATACAATACAAATAGAAGTCCACATTTTTAACAAGAAAAACAACATCTTGGAACAAACTCGGTGCGAGCCTAAGTACAAAGATAATGTAACGTCACCTAAAATACAGCTTACAAACAGATTTTTACCACTTTTAGAGACTGAAGTAAATGAACAAAGGAACATTTTTATACATGACATGTCCAAAAGGCAGCAGACAGAGAGAATCTGTGCCAAACGTCAAGGTCGTGGACCTCTTCCAAACATCGACAGGAAGATAAACAAGTTTAGCCGGCTGCTTCAGCTGAACACATGGCTGTCCAAAGAGTGTGCACCTAGAGGATTGCACTACATTGAGAACTTCTATCTATTCTGGAAACGAGAGGAACTGTTTTAAGAGTAATGGCCCACACCTACTGCAGAGGTGGGAAAAAAAAAAGGGGGAAACTAGGGAGAATAGGGGAGGGAAGGAGGGGAGAGGAGGAAGAAAGGGGGGAAAAGGAGAAGGGGGAAGGGGGGAGGAGGAAAAAAGGGAAAAGGGGAGGGGGGAAAAAAAAAAAAAAAAAAAAAAAAGGGGGGGGAGGAGAAAAGGGAAAGGAAAAGGGAAGAAAAAAAGGGGGGGGGGGAGTGAGGGTGCTGAGGTATTGGAATGGGCCTAGACCATGGGTCCTGAGCAGATAGTTACGAGAAGTGAGGAATGAGAGAAAAATTCCTGCTCCATCAGCGCAGAGACCGGAGCCAATGTTTCAACATCAGCAGCACCACAACCACAAGACTATCCAGCCAAGGATTCATGTAGCAACCGCTCCAACACACCACCTAGCAAAGGATTCAACTCCAGCTGCTCCATCGACCACCTCCCACCGCCGTCCAGCGAAGGACTGCATCTGCAGCAGCGACCACCCACAGGGTGTGTCCTTTGGGGGTGTTTTGCCAACAATTGAGTATGTATTGCTTTTAAAAATTGAGCTAAAACTCATTCTCCCAATTCTCTTCATTTGTTTTATACAAGCCTCCCTCAGCACTGCCCAAAGTTGTTATTGATGAATTTTTACTGAGATGCTTTCAGTTGTATGCACAGACTTTGATGGTTTGGTCATAACGGGTTGATTTCAATGTTCATGTTGATAATAGTTGTGACAGAAAGCGCTAAGAAGCTTCATGCTGTCCTGGAAGACTTTCGATCTTACTCAGCACGTGAGTAAGACCAGAGGGCACTCTCTAGATCTTCTAATCTACAAAGGTTGGGTTAATATTTAATATTACGTCATTGTGGTCCATGTTGCTCTGTCTGATCATCTTCTGTGTCTTCTTTGACCTGTCTGTTTTTCCCAAACCTCCGGTCTGGTCCTGCAGTGCTGTCCGGGAGACACATAAATGACAGCTACAGGAAACTGTTTATGGAAATGAAAAACTTTGAAAATGTCTCATGTTCTAATGTAAATGATTTGTTTGAACTCTGTTACACTCTAGTGTTTTTTGAATAGTTCTCTGACACCAATTGCCCCTAATGAAGGCTAAAATTGTTAAAAATAAGCAGAATGCCGCCATAGAGAAATGATGATTTCGGTCAGAGGCCCAGAAAAAGCAGTGCCGAACGGGCCGAAGAAAAATGGCAAAAGTCAAAGCTCCAGGTTCAGAAAGAGATCTTACAAGAGAATAGGTTGTACATGTACAACCTTCATCTATGTAAAACTAGGGAAGGATATTTTTCTGAAATAATTGGAAGCTGTTAGTGCGTGCGGGCTGGGGAAGAATGTATCAGACACTCGGACTATCAGAGCAGGAGCTCCACAGGGCTGTGTACTTTCTCCTTGCTCTTTCCTCCTGTACACAACTGGCTGGTCACTCAGCCACGACTCCGTAAAACTCATCAAGATTTTGCGGTACAGACACACCCTCATCGGGCTCATCTCGGACGGGGATGAGTCGTCTAGCAGGGGGAGGTTGGACCGGCTGGTGTCCTGGTGCAGCGTAACCAATCTGGAGTTCAACGCCCAGAAGACCAGTGGAGGGATGATGTCTGGACTGTTCAGGAAGCCCAAGCCCCCTCATACATGAAAGACTCCCCCATCACCACCGGTAGGGAACTCCTTCCGCTTCCTGGGCACCACCAATCACCCAGGACCTCAAAGTGGGAGCCCTCCATCAGCCTCCTCATAACAAGAAGGCCCAGCAAGGATGTACTTTTGCGGCAAGCTGAGGAAAGCAAGCTGCCAGTGCAGATGATGGTGCAGTTCTACACGGCCATACATTGAGTCCATCTCAGCTCCTCACTCACGTGTGGTACGCTGGAGCACACAGCCAGGGACAAAACAGAGAACAAGGCATTGTGCGCCTCTGCGGAAGGTGGATCGGGCTGCACGAACTTCATATCTTGCAGGACCTGTTACGTCTCCAGGGGCTTCTGGGAACGCGCAGGTCGGATCACAGCTGACCTTCTCACCTGGACATGGTCTCTTTTGAACCAACTCCCTCAGGCAGGAGGCTACGGTCCCAATCCGGACCAGAAACTTCCCGCCATAAGAAATAGTTTCTTTCCCTCTGCTTGTCTGGATCATGAACACTTCAAAACACTGTCACTTTTAACTGAATATTCACCACTCACTGCACTGTCACTTTCTGCACGTCAAACTGTAACGATCTACACTGTAACATCTTGTGTACATAGAAATGCCTATTTTTATTTTAAATTGTATAGTAATTTTAATATTTGTTTTTTCCTAATGCATGCCTTTTTTGATTGAATATATGTGTTTTATTATTACTCAGTGTTTTATGTTGCACTTAAGATGGTTGTGGAGGGGCCCGAGACAAGTTCCTACGTTTTTGAATTTTGGTTCATTGAACAATGGCAATAAAACTCTTTTCTGATTCTGACTCGCGTTGTCCTGTTTGACACAAGTAAACAGGATTAAACAACCCTATCCAGCATAGCGGCGTTAGAACTCATTTCTCACAATCCCAGTGTAAAGAGTTATGCATTATTCTTTAATGCAAAGTTCAGGGCATTAAAAAATGCTATAACAATTCTACAATGCAAAAACTAACCCTCCAACGCAACCAGCTACACACTTAGAGCTGACCTCACTTTCTGCACCTGTAACCGGACAAATTTACTGTCCCCAGGAGATATCACCAGGTTCTGGAGTCATTCTACATGACTGCCTCGATGTGTTACCACCAGATTCTAAAGTCTGTGCTGAACAGTTTGTTAGCAACCATCACTCAACATAGTTACATGTCGGGCTTCAATCTGCGACATTCCAATTTTCTTTGAAAACTGCGTCAAAGGCCTTCCTGAAGAGAAACGCAGTCTTGGTGCCGCGTACTGAGTCATTACCGGCCCATCCTCTAATTGCCCATTTTGGGGCAAAGTCCTTGAAAAGGGTTTGTTTACCAACAGCTCACTGATTTCCTCTTGCTCAAACAACTCATTTGATGTTTTTTTCAGTCAGGGTTTTGACTCCAATCAAGGCATTGAGGACTGCCTTTGTCAAGGTGGACAAATGACAATCCGACCTGAAACTGACGCGGGCAAAAGCCTAAAAAGTCTTTAATTCTGTTTAGACTTCTGAGTGCTGCTTTTGACACGGTCGATCAATGGGGATATCTTTAGCAGAGCCTAGAAGGAACTGGGTGGGCATTCACTGGCAGTGCCCTAGAAAGCTGGTTAAAGACCTGATCTGGAAGACAGGGAAAGTACTTTGTTGAAAATTGGGTAACTGTGCTGTGAACCCAGATTTGCACCTGACCTGTGGGGTGATGCCCAAGGGTAAATCCTGAGAACCCTTCTATTCAAGACCCCTACATAATGCGAATTAGGTCAGTTCGAATTATGCGCACGAACACTCAGATCTGTGTTTCACTGGGACGGCAGGTGAATATGGACCAGTGGATTCACTCTGGTCACTTGCAATTCCAACAGATCAGTGTGTGGAAGTGCAAAACACTTTCCTCCACTGAACGTCAGGCAGACTGCTGAAATAATTGTCTTTGGCCCACAGGCAACAAAGAGAAAGTGTTAACTGTCATCCTCCAGAGTCTCGTCTAAAACTACAAATCAAGTTAGAAATCTAGGGGGTAAATAATGGGACTCAAGATCTTGAATTTAACAGCCATGTCAAATCAATAACCCTAACCCTAAACCAGACTTGGAGAGACTTATCCATGCGTTTGTCTCTAGTAGATTAGATTACTGTAACGGCCTGCTCACTGGCCTCTCCAAACGAGCTGCAAAACAGCTGCAGTACATCCAGAACGCTGCTGCTCGGGTCCTGAAAAGAACCAGGAAGTACAATCACATTAGTCCTGTGCTCAGGTCTCTGCTCAGGTCTCTGCACTGGCTCCCTGTGGCTCCGACAATAGACTTCAAAGCAGAATAAACTTGCCTTGCCTGGCCTCAACTGGGCTCAAAGCAGGACCAAATCAGAACAATTGTGAACCCAACACAGCCTAAATCTGATTTACCTTTACCTACTGGTTTAGTCTTGGTTTAGATCACTGTCACTCAAACACATATTGCAAATAGACTAAGCAGGTGACTGCATGTCCTGGTTGAAACTAAACGATCAAACTATTGTGGGTGAACTGTTTAACCACTGAGCCACTGCCGTCAGAATTTGTAGCTGATTTATCCCTTGTTTTGTCCTAATATCATTATCCTGGTTTAGCTCTGACTTGGTCCTGGTATAGTCTGGACCGCAGCGGTGCACATGCCCGTTACCTGATCCAGCAGACAGCTTCAGCCGTAGGGGGGCAGGGGTCTTGTGAAATGTGATAAAGTGTGAGTGGTGTGCGAGCTGCGGGGAATCCAAATGTTATTTCAGCCTTTGTGAGGAGCTGTGTGAAGACTGAGAACTCCGAAGTCACCATCAAATGCATGGCTGCACCCTCTCCCCGCCGCCAAAACACTGTCACAGCCAGCTTTCACTCACGCACTGGGGTTTAAGGAAGCAATTCACAAGAAAGACTTCCCCGGAATATAGACTACATTTAAGGAAAGCGGCAAAACATATTGCAAAACTAACTTCATCAGTTAATGCATATCCACAAAGGAACAAACGGTTATGTTTTCTATCAATTTTAAAGGCGTTTTAGATGTTCTTTCACAGAATTCAGACGTTTGATTCACAACTAAAGCAATTTCAAATGTAGTTTAAAGAGCCTGTATCAACAGTTTATGGCTTCTAAATCAGGAAAACACTTTTTACTCCATATAGTATATTGTAAAAGCTAAGTATAAAATTAGACTGAATAATATTGCCTATTCATTTTACAAGGCATTGTGTTGGATGAGAATCATAGGAATAACAAGCCACGCAACCGCAACCGCCTCCTGGGGAGATGTATCGGGCAGGTCCCACCGGGAAGATGCCCTGGGGAAGACTTAGGACACGCTAGAGGGACTATGTCTCACGGCTGGCCTGGGAACGCCTCGGGATCCCCCCCGGAGGAGCTGGAGGAAGTGTCTGGGCAGGGGGAAGTCTGAGAGTCCCTGCTCAGACTGCTGCCCCTCGACCCGGCCCCGGATAAGCGGAAGAAGATGGACGGATGATGGATGATGGATGGATTAATAAAAACTCAAATAAATACGAAATGAAATGAGAGTTCAAACCTGTCAGAAGGCCAAGAGCAGAGAGTATTACTTTTTACTGCAAATTTCTTCCATCATTACCAAAATAACAAACATGTTGATGAGATACAGACCTAACATTAAAAGTGTGGTGGCTCAGTCAAACCTACGTCAAATGTAACATTTTCAATGATTCACTTCATTGTCCTGGCTGAGGGCCTCCACGCCGAATAAGCCTTTTCAGAATGCAGCTCTTTGTGAATTATGTCGCCGAGCACAGGAAGGGCACGAACAATGAATAAAACAGCTTAACCTTTATTCCACGTCAATAAGCAAAGAGAGAAAAGTGGTGTTTTGAATGTAGCTGAGAGACTAGAGCTGAACCATGACAAACACAGAGCTGACAGTTACATAAGACCAGGTCACACCCACAGCCTCAGCAGCAACACCAGCTCATTCAGGTGATCCAGGCCCTGATCCAGGCCCTGATCCAGGCCCTGATCCAGGCCCTGATCCAGGCCCTGATCCAGGCCCTGATCCACGGCCTGAGCCACGGCCTGAGCCACGGCCTGAGCCACGGCCTGAGCCCAGGCCTGAGCCAGGTCCTGAGCCATGGTCTGATCCAAGTCCTGAGCCAGAGCATACAGCTACAGAAGCAGCTGTTGGAATGGACTATTTATCTAATCATTTATTGTACAATTTAACAATACCTTCCAATAAAATCACCCCTAAATATTTTTGTCATAATGAGATGATAATTATTTCCAACAACATTCTTTAAGCCAATTACCTCGTGTTGTAATGGAGATAATAAGCAAAATTGTAATGAATCTTATAATATATCTTTTTATAATTTATTGGTCATGTTTTGTGATCTATATTTATCTATTATTCATTATTTACTAGACAATTGACTTTGCACCAGATTGACTGAAGCAGAAGTTGTAATCACAATTCAAATTGGATTAATTGCATGGCTCTGCTGAACATGCTCTGGCATAGGACTGTCATTGTTCATACTTCATTTTATTATTAAAAATGTAATTCCAATTTTAATTTCAGGACCATTCACAACAAACTTTGAATCAGTGCCAAAAAATAGTCAAATTTATTCCTCCAAGCCTGAACTCTGCCCAAATCAATGTTTTCACTAATTACCCTAACAAATGTGCAAATAAAAAGGCTCCAATCTTATCATTGACAATTTGAAACGATCAAGCTTGATTACATTTCATTACTGCACAGCCGCCTCTTAATTAACTGACAACTCAGCGTTACCCATTAATCAAATGTTAAACGTTATATTCATTACAATTAGCAAGCGCCAGGGAGCAGTACAGCAGTTATACCAGTTTACAAAAAGGACTTCAAGTTCACAAGGTAACAAGATGGCATCCACAACAGAGACATGCGTGGGATTTGCTCTGGCTCTGGTCCAGTATTTTTTAGAACCACAGGTTTGACTTCAACTCAAAGCGTCTGACAGTGACAACACAGTCAGTCCACGATGTTCCTCCTGCAGGTGAACGTGCTTCTGTGTGCTCACGTCCTGTTTCCTCATGGGACAAACTGTTTACTACGCCCGGTCTCTGTTCATTACACATTACCGTTTAATGTAAAAGGCTCATAGCTAATATTGTTCAATGGTACACTGCAAAATGCTGCTGAGCCATTTTAAACCGAATAAACATAAAACAGCGTCTTCAACTTGATCTGAAGTGGTTGTGAGTTGCTGCAAAGGGTGGCTAATGTTTTGTCGTTCCAGAATCCATGAGAAGTCAAACATGGCAGTCCTGTTACAGTGCTTGCAGGCAGGCCAAAGCAGTAAACGTTATGTTTAACAGAAACAACGAAACTGACAGTACGTATTATTGTTTGCTTGTTTTTTGGAGACTATGGTAGAACTTTAGGATTGTCAAATGTATCAACCAGATAGCAATCGATACTAAAACTATTACTGAAAACTGAAAAATTTAAAAATCACATAAAAAAGGATCAAACTGGAGCTTTATTTATGAAATATTAAAAAAAACTACTATTACTTTTGTAACTATAACTTTATAAATACTATTTATTGTATCAAAATCTAATTTAAAATTTTTAGATTTATGTCTACTAAAATAGGATAAAACAAATGTTTAGTTTTGATAGGTAGTGGGGCTGTGGCAGTGAATGAGTGCATATTCAATCATTCAAAAATCATATAATTACACTTCAAAAAAAAGAAATTAAAAAAAGAAAAATAAAAAAAAAACATAAAAATGAAAATGTGTGATGTGTAATATATATATATATATATATATATATTTATATACATTTTGGCCGTTGGACTACTTTATTCTTCTTTTTTATTCCTTGTGTTTGCATTTCGTACAAATAAAACTCCTAATGTCTGCATTTGCTCTTGTAGTTGTTGATCAGTCGATGATCTTCTACAGCTCTTCAACAATTAAATGAATGGATTGTGTCCTCTACAGAGGCAATCCCACAAGAATCTTACTTTAACTACTTCCTTGTTCTTCAGTGGCTTTGAATCCAAATCAAACTAGTAGTCAAAAGTATCTACAAACTACAAACTCAACAAAGTATCAATACGAAAAAAAATTGCTTTTTCTGAACCAGTATCCAGTAACCAAGATCACATAAATAAAGTACTATTATTTTGTGTGCGAAATTACAGCGTATTGTCTAAAACAAAAGTATTATACATAACAGACATAATACAATTGTGGTATCGAAATTGATATCAAGCATCGAGCCCATTCCTTAATATTAAAATTGAGTTTAAAACAACCACTACTATGAATTGAATAAACGTTACAAACGCAGTGAACTATTGCGGTGTCCATCTGCACTGTCAAAACAACTTATTCCTGCATGAAATTAAGTAGGGCTGCAGCTATCGATTCTTTTCTTCGATTAATCGAGTAATTGGTAATTTTTTTTGTACATTCTGTAAATCATTTAAAAGCATATTAAATATTTTTTTTTAAATAAATGTTATAGTTCATAGTCATAACCAAATACAAAATAAGTAGTTTCTGTTTAAAAATAACACATTTTAGTCTTAATTTCACATAAGTTTGGAGCTTTTTGCAGTGTTGGCTCGTGCGCCGGTCACTTTGGCCCCCGAGTCGTCGCCGTGGACTTTGTTTCACAACAGGTTATTATGTCCGCTGTCCTCCGTGCTGTTTCCATGTGCATACGAGTGTGACTGGGAGGCAGAGTTGTTGTGTGGGGGAGCGCGGGGGTCCGCGGGGGCTGGGGTAGGCGGCGCGTGGAGCCATGCTCTTTCACTCATCAAAACTCTTCCTGGTCGCACTCATGGATGTATTAGATTATCGGGTCGCACTCGTGAGTCTCTCCACTGTTGCGCTTTAGTCCGACCGGAACAAGCTCCGTGTGAAACAAAAGTGCCACAAGTCGTTCCACGCGCCACTGATTCACGTGATATTAATTAAATATGTAAATTAAACTAATCATCGAGGCAATAAAATAAGAATCAAAGCTTTTTTCTAATCGAATTATTCGATTTACTCGAGTAATCGTTGCAGCCCTAAATCTAAGCATTCTGAGGCCACAAAGGCTGACTTGATACATTTCAAAGACTCTGTTGGTTTGACTGCTACACGTGTTGTCAGTCATGGTTTGGCATCTGTGAAATGTCAAATTACCTGTGCTGCTGTTGTCCTTTGGGCAACTTTTCAGCTCTTTTTGTCTTCTCAAATCCTCTCCAAGTCTGGTCTAGGATCTTAAGCTGCGCTGTATAAACATTTCCTGGAAAGACACACATGGAATACAAAAAGTTACACATCAGCCGTGCTCAGAAATAATCCTAGAATACAGAGGAGTCGCATAGGGAGTGAATCTGTGGATAAGCAGCTTCATTGGGGGTGTCAAGCAATCTAAAGGTGTGCGTTTGCCCTCTTTCTCTCTCCACAGCCTGACAGGGGGCGTCTATTTGACAGTTCGGCAGTGAATCATTCACGGGGCTGACAGGGTTCAGAATCCTGACAGGGTTCAGAATCCTGCTCGACAACGCCAAAAAAAACACGCTACAATTATAAAAATGAAGAAGACGAACAGCGTCTATGGGGTAAAGAGTAGGGAAAAAAGCCTGAACAGATATTTTTCAAAATGGTCAAATTGAGGCTCAAGTGTTTTTGCGGTTCAAGTGAGGCTAAAAACAATAGCTGCTAGATTCAAAGTTGAGCTTCATCTTAAACCTTGTACACCAAATACAATCAAGTACAACATGGATTTGAAGTAAGCATAAAGAGCCACAAAATACTACTACAGAAAATGTTCCGATAAACAATAATTTTGAAACTATTTTATACCCCTGACACAGCAGGATAATCACATCAAACCTTTTTAAATGCATGGTATTGTTAAAAGGCATGAGCTGCAACAACGAAATCGCAAAATTAAGCAATAATTGGCCAAATAAATTACAGATTAAAGTACAATACAATGAAAATCTCCCCAGTATATCAATGAAAATGTACATTCAATAACTATTGTGCCCCAAAATATATTGTTCAATATAATTTATTGAACGATAAGTCAATACAGCAATTACTGTGACAGGTCATAAACCTCTCTTAACCCAGGTCAATACAGAGGGATAGAACTGAAAGTAAAACGACAAATTGAATAACTGCCAAAGATAGATAGATATAGATATAGATATATATTCTATTGTATTCATTAGGATAGACACAAAAGTGGATATGGCTCATGTTTTGACTCTAGTCGCACTTCAGTAAATATAGATGACTTCATATGAGATGGGACTTTATTCATGACTCAGCACTTATTTCGACACTGTTTCTTAATGCAGGTTTACATGTTTTTCATACACACACTTTACTTTCCATGTGTGCCTTTGGTTGACTTAGTTTTCATTATTACGTTTAAATATGATCAATTTATTGAATTATGATTATATTAAAATCCTCTGCTGCCTACATTGTTTTAGAGCTAAGGTTGTTGTTTGAGCCTATAGTAGTTTAATCTGAGGCAGTGAAAAGTCTAAAGAAATACTAATAATAATAGTAGAAAAGAATCTTATTGCCTCTGCTGACTTAGGCTTCCCTCTTTATGTCAGAAAATGTACAAAAACTGTTTGACAAATTTGGCAAAACTTGTTATATAACCTATAGCGAGCCAATTTTATTTTAAGTGCTTCATAAATAGTTGATAAAATGATATTGAATAATGCCCTTTTATTACTATAGCTATTACTTTAGATTCCGTCTAAGTATCCTGGACCCTCAAACCGCACTGTGGCTCTTAACACTTAATTGGCCGCTGAGCTCTCAAGTCAAAACTATAAAAAAACTACGCTGAAATGAACCCATAGGATATCGAATCATCTCCATTATTAAAACGCTTTATTATTTCTTTGGCTGCCGGCTTTGTGTCCCATGATGTATTGAATTCTCAACCCAAACCGCTGCCTGTTATCTGCCGCGATGATATTTCTACTAAAGCGCTCGAATGGGAGAAATTGGTGCAGTGCGGTGACAGTCACATCAACATAACAACAGCGGTTCTTCTCCCTCAGGACGGCGAGCCTCCTGTGTATAAAGAGGAACAAATAGGAGACGCTATTAACAGTCAAAGCCATTCAGAAGTGTTGCAGCCGGAATAAAGCCGGGTTTTAAAATGCTGAGGTTTCAGAGACGAGAGGCGCGAGGGGACTGAACCAAACTTTGTTCAAGAAGAAGAAGTGGGTTTTGTCTGCGTGGCACCATGAGGCTGATTGGAACTAATTGTGACGCTCAGAAGTCATTGAAAAATCTATTCTAATGCGATGAATGAACTTGTAATCACACTGAATGATGAAGAGATACTAGACAAATAAGTGTAAAATCATTATAACATGGACAATATGGATGTAGTAGCACGGTTGACACGAAGCAAGATGAAAGCCCATTCATCAGTTTGACCCACTATTTTAAACTAAGCAGATCCAAAAAGTTGGCAATTTCAGTAGTATTTGGCAAATATATACTCAAATAGCTTGTTGTGCTTTGAAACATTAAAAAAATATGTTTTTTAACAGCAAAAAAAGAAACATTGAAATTTATTACAACTAGGGCTGTCACAATAAGTAATATATGGATTTATTGTTAAAGAAAGATGGAACAATGGTTTTTGGGCAAACCGTCAGGGAGGATTCTTTGTTAATTTACTGTAGTATAAGGTTTGAGTTGTAGAGAGTTGAATAAGTAACTTCTATGACTAATTATTAACTTTTAGTACAGTACAGTAGTGTTTCATTCAGCTTTTTATTTGTTGTATATTGCACCTTAAAAGGTCATTGTGTCAGAGGCATAAAGTAGTTTTAATCTTATCGTTCATCATGATATTTTTCTGTATTTTTTTATCGTGACAGGCCTAATTACAGCCTAAGTTTTGTAAAAAAAAGTAGCTTCTTTCCGGACTTTTAGCCGTCCCCTATTAATAACCGCATTTGCTCTATTGTATTAAAAAATCGATAACTAAAACCATACATAGGGTCCGGCTCTTTTTGTATAGGCCGCAGAACTCTTTCCTTTAACTTGTTGGCATCGCAGTGAAGCTCTCCTCCTCACGTCCCCTCCAAGCGGCGTCTCACCGTACATTCAATGTGTATTACTTGCGTGCAGACGCTGCAGGGTTTTCCTAGCGATAAGATCGATGGTTTACAGCTTAAACTTGCTTCGTACGCACTTCTTCGTTTGGGTTCCATAATGATGGGCAAGAATTTTGAAAATAATTTATATGTTGTAGATTTGTCAGATTGGCCGTGTTCTATTTGCTAGCTGATAAAAAAAAGCAACATCTTCTTCTTTGCTGTAACTTTTTGAGTTTTGATTCTAATTCCGGTTAGTGCGCCCCTTAGCTGGTTGAAAGAATAAAAACCAACAGAAAAAGCCGCAGCCTCTAAATAAGCAGCATGGCTCAATAACATCTGACAAAAGTAGCGGCTAATAGCCGCAAAATACGGTAATTTAAAACGGACAAATTAGGACGGACAAAACAGCAAATATTTTCATTTTTTCCACGGTAAAGGGTTATTCAAAAACATGTGTATTCAGGATATTATGTTCTTTATAGTATTCATTGAACCATAACTGTAATCAATATGTAATCCACATCACTGCAGACATCTAAATGAATTCTAATATATTCCAAAATCTTCTCCGGGGTGATTGTCGACTTATTTTTGCATTAGCCAAAAGCAAGACGTTTCTAAAAATCCATAAATCCTGGGATCTGCTCTGTTTGAAGGATTAGAAATGAATGTATTGATTACGCACTTATTTTTTTGCTCCAGCAGTTTTCTGAAAAGTTCTACATTCCATGACACAAATATTTGAAGCTCGGTGTGTGTTTTTCCTCTCAGGGCAGCATGATTACTTTTCAATGTACCGCCAAACAGTAATTAACAGTCAAGCGCAAGCGCATTCAATAGGCTCCCGACAAAGCTCTTAGCGCCTACATTTGATTTCCTTCTTACGTTTCACCGTCTATGCCAACAGAACCGCCACGCATTGTCCGGTCTGCCAAGTGCTTGTGTTTCATCACTGCCATTCTCTAGTGACTAATAAACTGCTCACAAAGGTTCCCTGTTTTAAGCATGAGTCACAAGTCAGGTGATAGGAACTGGAACCAAAAACATTCATCGCATCAGAGTATTTGGTTACGCTTACCTTTGAGATCACACTTCGACTCATTTTCTAAGTATTTTGAAGTAAAAGTTGTGGTTACTGTTCTCACTGTGACTAACTCTAGAAGAGACAAAAGTTTTACACTGTCAACATTAAAGGAGACATATATTACGCTTTTTTTCAGGTTCTTAGTGTTGAACTATAACATAAATAGATCATCCTTTTATATTTTGTTCATCGTAAACTGCAATATTGGTCTAAAACTGTTTAGTAGTAGAACAGGTTCGTTGACGTACTGCTCAAAACTGCAGAAGTGATAAGCCCCGCCTCTTCACAGTGACATTTCCCCTGTAACAAGCAGCACGTCGGCATTTTCAATGTTTTTATGTTTGAAACATGTTGACAGGGCATCGCTCGGAGTCGGAAGTGCAACAAAGTACAGGCATGTGGGCGGGGATAGGGGGTAGGTGAAAACAGGAATCGTCTGAGCCCTCGAGCCTCGGTTACAGGAAAGTACAGGATTAACTCAAACATGCAGGAATCAAAAATACAGATTTGAGTGAACTAATGATGAGAAAACGTATTAGATATGTCCCCTTTAAATGATTTGAACGTTTGTGTTTCTTCTTCTTCTTCAGATTTGTCCAATTTCTCAGCTTTAAAACAACAAAATTTCATGCTTTGCCCTTCCAAATACATTCACTTCAAAGTTTGAATCAGATGTCATGTCCCGTTGCGCTTACTTGAGTAGTAGTTTAGTTTTCCCCAAATACTTTCTGGGACAACTACTTTTTACTACTACATGAGTGATGTTACAGGACAGTTCTTTCACATGAGGAAAATGTTTTACTATTTTATCCACTTCCGAGTATCTTTTTTTTTCAAAATTGAAGTAGTTTTGGTTTTCCGATGCAAGTCCTTCATGTTGTTGTAAGGTAATAAGAAAGAAGTGTTGAGCTTGTAGTCTAGATGTTTGCTAAGATTGATCCCACATGGGACAGGTGCTCCAGCGTTGACGAAACACCAGCACACGCACATGTTTGTGTTACATTCATTTAAAGGGGAAAAGATGAGCGTACACACAATGAAATCATCTGTGCACTTTAAAACATGGTGTGGAAGACTGGAAATACTGATCAAAATGAATAGCTCTATGTTTTTTGGAGTATCCCGTAACAATAATCAGATGATATTGTGGCAATAGAACAGAGATGTGATAAAACAGGTCTTTAAATGTATTTGTCGTGGTTTAAGTGTCAGACCAATGTGAAATGCAAGACTTAAATGAAATGAAATGTCACTTTATACCTTTGTTTGGAAGTTTACAACAGCAGTTTTGAATTGAAATGTTATTTTAAATCAGCTTTTTTTGCCACACTTTAGTTAGAAACTAATCAATAATCAAATGTTGCCAATCTCAAAAACAACATCAATACTATGAACAATGAAACAATCAATCCAAATAATATAATACAAAAGAAAGAAACGCTGAAGATCTGATCATCTTGTTTAGGTGGAGAAGCTCTTTCCATTTGGTCAGAAGCGCACAAGCCACAAATAAATCTACAAAAATAATGAGCTGTTCTTTTTGGTGAGTCCGGGTTAGTATCTCGAAATGGTCCCAAACCCCCAAAATGTGTCTACGTCTGAGTAAATCCCCAAGTTTAACTAAAACAAGTCAATAAATATCAAATTAATCAAAGAAGTTAGCCAAGTTTTACAGTCAGTATCTTAGGTTATGTATAATGTTGATAAAATCTAGTCTATAGTCTACTACTTTATGCCTTTTTGGAGACATGCTATTATTTGTAGAATTCATAACTGCCAAATGTCAATTTCATGGTTTTGCTATTTCTTAGGGTTGTGTAGTTCATCAAATTAAAATTAAAATCAAGATTCATTTCTACAGTCAATGTTCAGTTTGGGTCTTTATAAAAAACGGGCTCGTCACAAAAACAAAACATGAAAATAAGATGTATTGCCACGATAAACAGTGACGTTGAAACGACTTCATGCCACTGACACAATAACCCTTAAGCATAATGCCAGTAAGTAGAACCTTTTCTAAATGTACAATGGGTAAAAAGGAGAAATCAAACACTTTAGTAATATCTACAGTGAGTCACAGAAGTTATTCATTTGACCTTATCGTACTACAAAACAAAATACAATGGCAATGATTAAAAGTGTGTCCTGTTTGTGTTCAGGACATTAACATTGAAAGCAATTTGAATTCATTTTAAGATTAAAATTATAATAACAATAATGATTCATTTTTGGGGGCAATCACCAAGCTCTAAAAACACTGTACATTGGCCACCTGTTGTTGGATGAAGATACAAAAGGTTTATAGTCAAAAATTTAAATAACTTCTAAAAAAAAAAAAAAAAAAAAAAATTCAAAAAATTTAAATCAAGCTCTCTAAAAAAAAAAAAAAAAAAAAAGTCTCTCAATAATCAAAATAATCCAGATTAAAAATGTTAACGCAACAAAATTCAAACTGTTTTGGGCATAGCAAAAGTTTTAGATGGAACTACTGTTGATATATACCATAAAAATGAAATGAATGATGTTGTGACCAAGTGTAATGGAGAAAAAGTGCACACTGTCAAAATATTCCCCGAGTCAAGTCTGATAAAATGAGCATTTATTACGTTGTCAAACAGATAGAATGAAAGTGCAAGATTGTAAACATTTTATAGGGATTATTTTTTATCACCCTGATCAAAAAAATATTTCTCCCAAAAAGAAGTGAAACTGAACCACAGATGAGAAGAAATCCCAACAGAAAAAACTACTTCATAATTCCACATGTGCAGTTTCTGCCATCATAAATAGACATAAATAGCTTTTTTCATGGCTTTAAAGTTCTCTTATCTTACATGTAATCAAGTATATCATGGGCTATTTTAAAAACAATGCTGGATTTAAACCGAATATAGACTTACCTCTGTGTAAAATGTCGAAACGGCTGAAACTGTCCAACAAATATCCGTGCGCATGTGGACTTTAACCTGCGGCGGTGCGGACAAACACACGGTGACACGACACCCGGCGAGACTGGCTCACACTGGCCGCTTCCCTCGCACTCTTCCCCCGGTCACAGGTGGCCCTCCTCCCGCAGACAACTCCTCCTCCTGAGCCCTTCCTCTTCTTTACGCTCGGAAAAAAAACACACTGAACTGAACTGAACCGTGCACCGGAGCGGGACGGGAGGTGTCGGATTTCGGGTAGAATGAGTGCCCCAGCCGGAGTGGTGCACCTGGATCACTTTCCGCGGGTGAATATTAAGCGGTAACCTGCGCAGGGTGAAGAGAGAGTGGAGCCGGGGAAGGAAGGTGCACTCGGGACGTAAAGGGGACGTAAGCGAAGCGAGCACCTGTTCCCTGAGAGCAGCGCGTGATGACGCAGTGCCACCTAGCGGATGAGTAGGGAGTGGCGTTACAGTGGTGACTCAAATCTTTCTTTATGCTGACTTCCGGAACACTTATCTATTTATTTTTATTTTTTGTGTGACTTTTATGCTATTTTATGGAAACATTCTAGTCACATACACAGGCATATTATAACGTTCTGGAAAACTTAAAGGGCGTATGACACGTTCTCGGGTTTTTTCCCCTTATAAATAAATACTTTGTTTTGAGGGATTGTCCCTGTGGTAAATATTATCATAGCTTCACATCAGTTAAGTAGTAGTTTTTAAAGAAAAACTGACCCCCAAAAGAGTTTAAGTTCTAAAACAGAATCCCTCTGTAATGTCATCAAAAAGCAACCTATACATTTTTTTTGACAGCTTAAACAATCATTTCACAAAATAAAGGTGTTATATCAGGTATTATTATTTGTCAACTCATAACTACTGTGTAATTTATATGATCACAATATGGTTGCTAGGTAACAGTTGTACCTATGTCACAGATGCTGCCCACGTTTAACCAGGAAGTACGTCACCAAAAATGTGAAACTGGGGAAAAATAGGCAAAATCTTGAGTAAAATCCAAGATTTTACTCAAGATTGTGAAATGTGTCTTCTAACCTGTCATGTACACTTTAACATGTATGTTTTCTAGATTTTTAATGAATCAAACTTTATAAGAACGTTTCATACAAAAAGATGTAACACAAAGGGCTTTACAGTGCATTAAAAACCATCCCACATGAACTCCCACCCTACCACCCTACCACCCAACCACCTTACCCCCACAACTGCCTGACCCCACACAACAAACTAATCAGTGAATAAACTAATGCGAGGCTGAGTACTAATGAACAAGTTGAGAAAGCACCATCAGACGAGCCATATATTTATTCATTTATGCTAGATGCCCTTTTTCTCACAACACAATATATTGACTAGGGTGGGCAGTGGGGAATAGTGTTGGAGCTTCCCAGAGTCACAAAATCTGTGTGTGTGAATGTGCCTCATTTCACCTCTCCAGTTCCACAATGCAGTTGTTATGGTTTGGTTTATCAAGTGGTAATAAAGCATGCGGACTTCCATTGATTTTGGGGGTGTGTTTCACTTTTTGTTCTAGTTATATCAAGGAAGGGCTTTCCTTTGTCCTGCCTCCCACTCTCGAATATATTTATTCAATTTCACAAGCCAAAAGGGTTTAAGGGTGTTTTCCATTTCCAGTTATACCCTGTCGGCCTGCATCAGGTCTGTAATGTGTAAAAAATGTCAATTGTGTTTTGTGGCTTTCAAAATGTCATCTGCAACTTCACATTTTCTCTCCCAATTCCATATAACGGAATTATGAACGCATGCATCCATTATTCATACAGTCAATCAACTTTAGAGAGCTGTGTTGGCGTCCAGTGGAGTTATGTTATTAAAAGTTTAGTTCCACCTCTTAACATCTATGTCATCAGCGGTTACCATAGCAACAGTATAGAAGGAGACATGACAGCCAGGGACTAATGACTTTTAGTATAATTATTTTTTAGGTCGGCACAATGATAGGTTATTAAATTACAAATATTAAAAAGATGAATGTGTTAACAGCCTCCTCATCTGCCAGGAGGAGATTAGAGAGAGGATTAATAGGATTAATCAATGAAAATACAGTTAGTGAGATGAAAGGGTTAGAATGAATAAAGGTGTCAAGACTATTTTGTAGCAAAGGTAACAAATAGATATTTTCCAAAAATGTTTATCTTTTACTCAGAAATTAAAACAATACATGGTCTTTTAAAGCATTAGTGTGTAAGAACATAGTTTGTTTTTATTGCACAGAAAAACATGTATCTTTACTGTGAGTGGGCTTGCATCTCCACAAACCTGACTCGTATTTGGCACGGAGGAGCCTCCTCATGCTCGTTTCCATGGAAATATATTGTTTCTTTGGCTATAATATTCCACAGTATGACATAAAATGTATCTCCATGGAGAATGTTCAGAAATCACCACCTCCAGAAAGTTATACTGTTGCTTTAGGTTCATAAAGTATGCGTTTTTAAAAATGGCTTCTGTAGTCTTTGTATGCAGTAAAAATAATAAAAGTAGCGCAATATACAGGTATTTCTTTCACAAGAGATGTAAACCTTCATTTGTACAGTTTATTTTTAAATGTGAGTGTAGCATTACTCTCTGTAAACCTGATATAGATTTCTATTAGGGCTGCAAAATAAATCACAAACCAAAATTGCAATTTGAATAGTAATATAATAATAGCAAATCGCAAGGGCTGTAATTATTTAGCTAACATAAGGTCTTTTGCAAACAACAAATTGTGTCGTGCAGTTCAGACCTCTCTGATGTTCCGAAATGCAGGTAATTGTTGTATAAGTTTGCCAAATGTAGTCTCTTCTCCAACGTTAAATTTCTTGTTGCTCCAAGACACATTTAAAATGTGAATTTAACGATAAAAACAATTAAATAGAATAGCAATTCGATATTTTTTGCGTTAATTTCTATGTAAATAAATCAAACTACTACTTTTGTCAGTTATGAGCCGTCCCACTTGCACACACACATCAAAATTGGGACTTAACTCAAACTAAACCTTGTCCGGACCATGACTAAACAGGACTAAAAAATATGAATGCATGAATTAGGTAAGGCAATACGCTACAAAACACAGCTTAGTACAAATCATTTTATTGTAAATACGTCAAATTCTACACGAGTGGTTATAGTTTTGACAAAAGGGCTAAAGAAAAAAGTAACAAAAATAAATACATTTGTGTTGAATGGAGATATGTCTGGAGTTTTTGCATTGAAGAGCTGACTTGGGCCTAGTAAAACCTTTCAACTAGAAAAATAAAGGCGTTGGTTGACATCTGACTCGCTTTCTTACACATATTCACATGAAATTGACGTAGCAAAATATTCAAATTCATACTGCACGATAAGTCCTTCCATGGCAAATCAATCGTAAGCTGGTGTTGGCACGTCCAACCGGACTAGCTTTTGCGATATCATGGACCACAGAGTACACAAACTACTTTTCTAACATTATTTTCAATTTCCGATTATTAGACTACGACAGTGGAAGTCACAACTCATTCTGTACACCTCTAGTGCAGCTATAACGAGGCACAGTTTCTCCAAAAAATAAAAAATACAATTGATAAATGAGAGCCCCTTCAGATTGTCGTAATATTATTTCCATTTTCGTCTCTCACTCATTCGTCACATGCACTAAAAGTCTATAAAAACACACTGCCGTAAAAATACTGCTTGTTCCTCCCAACATCGTTTGCTTGCTTAGGAAATATATTGTTTGTTTTTTTTGCTAATCTAAAAAAAACAGTGAACATTGAAACTTAATGTCCTGTAGAGACAAAATTCAAAAAAAGTGCCAGTTGGGCTCAAGTCCATAGATCCTTCATAAGTCCATTTTCTCATTTGTGGAACGCCGTCTGGTTAAAGCGCGTTTGGGTTGTGTATATTTTGGACAGTTCTCGTCAGTAGGAATGTGCAGGCGTGCAGGTGGTTCAGGCCAGGCTCCGCTGTCTTGGTTTTATCCTGGGGTAGAGCTGCAAGAAGATAGAAGAGAGTCGGTGCGTTAGATTTGGTGATAGAAAAAGCTTGGTACGGTCTGTAATATCGGCTCAAAGGTGCACATAATTATTACAACAAATACTTTTAGTTTTATAAGAAAAACTGACATTTTAATTATTTGTATGATTTGTATGTTTGTTTATATATATATATGTGTGTGTATATATGTGTGTGTGTGTGTATATATATATATATATATATATATATATATATATGTGTATGTGTGTGTGTGTATATATATATATATGTATATATATGTATATGTATATATATATATTTCTCAATTTAAACATAAACAACCCAAGCCAAAGAACACAATACAGAGAGCAAGCAAGCAAAATCATGACATCCAATAAATAAAACAAAAATTACAGCAGATCTTGTCCAGCGAATGAGTCTCATCTAGTCTAAAGTCTGTCAAAAAGGTACATTTTCAATGTGTTTTTCATTTAATGTGTATATATTTTTTTCCAATGGTAATGGATAGCTTCCAATAATAACAATAAAGTAACAAAATTGAAATAAAAAGGCCACATAGGATCATGATACCTCTGAGTCTGTGTTTCTTTTACTTAGAGGTGGCAAATACTTAAGTTAAAAAGGAAATCTTCTCATTTCTTTCTTTTTATAATATGAAAAAACAAAACAGAACAAGACCAGAGGGCGAAAAGACAATCAAAAGCTCAAGAAAACAAAGAAATAAAAACAGAAAGTCAGTCAGGCATAAGTCCGTGTGTCTGCTGTTTGTCCATTTTTAAGTTCGAAGTAATGCTTTTTTTGCTTCAGCCAAAAGTAAATTCCACATGTATCCATCTATTGTTTCTATTGTTGGAGTTTTATGTCCTAAATACGTCAATTTAAAGTCAAACGGAATAACGATGAAGAAGACAGTGCAGTGCAGTTCAATATTTATGAACAGATATTTCTTCATTTTAAAAAGGCCATTGAACTTTTTGTGTGAACCTCCACCAAGGCCATTACAGGCACTTTATGAGCACATTTCTGATGGATGGCAAAAATGGAACTAATCTAAAAAATAATAATAAAAAGATAATCAAGATTACATTTTGTCAAGATCACCCACCCTAATGCTGAGTTTGAGGGAGAACTAGAATATGGTTTATATACTGAATATACGTATTGACTGATGCTATGCCGCAGTTCCTAAAGCGTTACCATGTATTCTTTTAAATAACCAGTCAATTATTAATGGATCGTATGTGGGCATGAAAAAAAAAAGCCGAAAAACATGAATAAATAACAGTTAATCTGACTACATGAGCTCGGACATGTATAAAACCCGTGTTGCTGTGACGTACCCCCAGAAGGTTGCGTGGAATGTAGCCCTCGTGGTCGCCCATGCGCGCCCACCACCACTCGATCTCCTCCTCGTCCTCTCTGCGCAGGATGGTCATGCAGTCGCCCTCTCTGAAGCACAGCTCGTCAGGGTTCTCGCCGCCGTAGTCCCACAGGCCGTACACCACGCCCCGGTTCATGATGCCCATCTTCTCCTGCACGCCTGGAGACACAAATCAGCTTGGAATGAATAACAGACACGGTGAAGGAGCCAGAAATAAGTAAGATTGATCATTATTTATACATTTTCAAATATATTTTTAATGACCAGGATAGTGATAAAGAATCTCCATCAGGGAGTTAGAGGAGCCTATTGTACATGTTTTTAGTGGTTGCAGACACTGGCGCATAGGGAAGGATTTGTGTGTGTGTGTGTGTGTGTGTATATATATATATATGTGTGTGTCTGTATATATATATGTGTGTGTGTATATATATATGCATATATACATACATATATGTGTGTGTTTGTATATATATATATATATAAAAATATATCTGCTGGTTATCTCCTGATAATCAATATTTTCTGATAGCCAAGGCCTACAAATCTATTTTCACAAGTTCACAAATAAATTTTTCATGTAAATAACTAAGAACAAATAATAAAACGATGTATTTTGCTGGGATATAAAACCATTTGTTGCATGATTGCGTAAATATCTGCCCCTATTTTTTCTTTTGCTTTTGCTCTTCTATTTCCAATTTTACGCCGCCAAATATCGATATCGCTGGAAATCAGTTCATATCGGCCGATACAGACACTGGAATCAATATATGGCCCATCCCTAAAATCTAAACAGACATGATAATTCATTTAAAATGCATTATTTACTAGGAACCTTAAGTAAAAGCAATGCTTGTAGTAAATACTTTCCAAAAAGGATTTGGTAAACAACATACTACCAAAGTACTGTCTCCCTCATTTCAGACTTTATATACTGATGTGCAAAATTGTTTTGTCTAAACTAATGGTTCTCAGATGTTTCACACCAAGCACCACCTAAGATAATATTTGGCTTTCCTTGTATGGTAAAGTACTACTAGTATTACTTCAACACACTGATCTAAAATAGGAGCATTATCCATAAATATTCAACTAGAAGTAAAAACGAGAGACAAAACAACTACTCCCAGTAATAACATAACTTGACTAAATATACAAGGAGTATATATCAAACTATGAAAAAATATCGCCTGCTTTGCGTGCACTGACCGTAGAGGAACTGGGAGCACTGGGTGTATCCCTCCTCCATCTCCTCACACTTGTCTGCTGCCGTCTGCATGTCGCTGTAGGTCATGGCGAACACCGCCGCGCCCGACTCCACCAGGAACTTACACACCTGGACGTTGTTGCAGGAGGCGGCGCAGTGAAGGGGCGTCCTGAGGGAGGCAAGGGACGGACAGGTCTTACAAGTTAGTGTGGGAAAAGCACATTTATATCTATGCAATTAAGTACAGAAATGCTCGATTAGCTCAATGAGTACATTTGGTGTTTGTCAATATGAAGTGAATGATTTCCAAGTTTTCCAATTTGATTTGACAGTCGCATCAAAGGCTATAAACCCCGGGAAAATAAAGTACATAGCTACTTTTGTCTTTCGAATAGAGTCAATTTGGAATGGGAAACAGCACATTTAAGTGGCGTCCTGAAGGAGAAATAAGAACATTCTAAAATGAGAAATCCAACTATGAAAACAGAGAACATTTGGACTTCATTTGGAAATGGACACATTTAACAGACATTGGACCAACTGGCACTTTTATTTGAATTCATCCCCATTATTCTTTTGTTTAATTCCTAATTTTGCTCTCTGGTTCTGTTCTGTCTGTTATGTGTTTTAAACATTTAAGAAATGAAAATGTATATATATATATTTCAAAACAAAATGTTATGGCAACCCCAAATCCGTATGTAACTTGCATAATAATGTAAGGAACAAAATTGCTGTTTAAAATGTCTCATAACATTCACCACAAATATGAAATATAAGCTAAAACATCAGGTTACATAAAGTAAGTCAATATTTACAACCCAAGTTTATTTTCAAGACAAGAAATTGTTGGCAATGATGAATGATTTAGAGGCATTAAATGTCTTGTCCAACCCACCAGCCGTCGCTGTCGGCCGCGTTGACGTTGACCCCGAACTGGACCAGGAACTTGACGATATCCGTGTGACCAGCACAGACGGCGTTGTGTAGAGCGGTGATGCCCTCGTCATTAGGCTGGCTGGGATCTTCCACCTGAGGAAGGCCATTAGAGGGTCACATTTGGACAGTTCAAACGGCATTTGATGAGTCTCAAAGAAGTCCTGAGAAGCGATTGACCAAGATGGGTTCTTTCATGCCTGATACGCTACTGATTGTTTAAAATAAAATCCAGAGAAACCGATGGCCGATAATCTCTGCCGATATTTTGATCATTTTCCCCACTTGACATAATTTGAATTGGCTAAAAAGCAGGTTTGTGGATAAGAAGGCAGTATAGTCATGTTTTGTGCAGCGCCCCAAATAAAGCTTTTTATGTCTTCTATATTTTTAGGCAGCATGTCGGCCCAAATAAAAATATTGGATTTAAGGCCGATAGCCGATATGCAAGTCCAATTATCGGCTCGTAATATCGGTCTATCTCAATTCTTAAAGGCCTATAGTTTCAAACTGAAGTTGAACTTGCAGAGTACTGTCCTGACGTCCTGGTTATTGTGTTATACGACAAAGCACAAAAACATTGTAAGAAAAAGCATAGACAAGTAAGTGATATAAGTAAATAAGTAGAGTGGCTTTCACAAATATTAGCTCACAGAAATGAAAAATAGACTGATATGCATGTGAATACAATGCTGCCAAAGGTTTAATGAATGTTTAGGAACAAGATAAAAAGTGCACTATGTAACTTTCTGATGGAGGGGCCTGTTAGAGATAATTAGAGATAATTGTCCCTATAAGAGATCATTTTGCCTTGTCTGGAAGATTCCACAGTTCAGTTCCACATTCAAATTCAAAAAAATAAAAATAAAAAAAATGGATATTTCCTTCTTTCACAGTTTAGCAATCAGAATGGAGTGCGCGAAATGAGGACCGATCACCATAAATTAGACATAAAAAACTGCTACTTTCAACATTCCCTCCCCGTTCTCTCCATTTGGACATGTTTTACCCATTAGAAAAAGAATACATAAACATAACTCACTTCATAGATGATTCTCTGCACCAGGTCATACTCTCCTTCCAGCGACGAGTCCAGAAGCAGGGCCAGAGGGTTGAACTTGACCCTCATGTTGTGCTCGATTCGCTCAGAGCCTGGTTTGCGCAGGTTGGTCCGCTTTCCCTGGAAACACAACCATAAATGAACAACACAGCTCTCAATCGACTCCGTAAACCAGCCCGGAGAAGGGAGGCAACGTTTCTCCTCTGACAATTCTTCCACTGCTAATCTACTTTGTGGATCAGGCTGTTCCCAGCAAAAATATTTCCACTGGCGCTTATGTAACCTCATTATTAGCCATTCTTGGCTTTTTTAGATGGGGTTTGTGAGATGGTGAAATAGGTCATGGAACCTACTTGTGGTTACAGTGGCTTTCTGGGTTAAAACCAACTCAGTGTAAAAGCTTCTTGTGGAGGATTATGGGAAATAGTGTTTATTTTTTACACATAACAGCTTTTCAAACCCAGGGTGAGAAAGCAAGAAAGAGGTGATCGGCTTACAAAACTATGTTTCCACTCAAACAAAAAGGAGAGACTTTAAGATTAGAGTTGTATAATATCAGGGCAGGTCATCGATGAGGAGCTTTGTAGGGCAGAAACGTCCTGACATTTCAGATGCAGCTAATTAGAAATCAAATTGTGATCTAGGTTCTAACAGAATTGTAAAATATATTTTTTCTTAATATCGCATACGCTTATGTGTCATAATAAATGACACATAACATAGTAAACATTACATTTGATAAGAAGAATCTTGTTGAAATAGCTGGAAAAGAACCTTTAATGTATCTCCGATTGTATATGTATCTTAATGTATATTAAAAATGTTTATCTGTAATATTTTTTAAATGATCTTTTGCACATAATAATATGTATTGTGTTGATAAAAACTAGGATTATTTCTGTTTGGATTTTGACGATACAACTAGTGTAACATGTAATTTATGCAAGTAGAAGTATGTATGTGTTCCTGAGCCAAGTAAAACCAATACTGTTTTATATAAACTTTAGAAAATAAATGTTGTCTTCTTTTTCCAATACTAATCTGCTTTCTTCTAATTAGACAAAAAATGCACAAAAAGTGGAAGGTCGGAAATGCATATTAGAAAAGATCAGATATCACAGCCTGACTAAAATAGGCCTGTCACGATAACTACTATATCCTGTATACTATAACATTTTTGTGGGATCCATATTTTAACGTCTGTAAGATACTTTTTATTAATTATTTGTATTTATTCTTTGCACCGCAGTAGGTAGAATAATGATATATCCATGACTCTTTATTGATACTAAATATCTACTAGTGTGTTTCATTGAGCCATTTTATTATTGCAGGAACTTTTATTTTCTTACAGAGGTTCAAAAGGGTTTTACTATTCTGCTACAGTAAAATGGTCATTAAATATTATTGTCGCAATCATTTCTGCAACAATATTTCACACCTAAATGTTTTTATTGTGAAAGGCCTAGATTAAAAACATAATAACCATCTCATGAACTTACTCCTATCCAAAAATACAATAAAAGTTCACAGTAGGAGTAGTACCGGTGGCAGAGTGACTTGTCCCGTGACCTCCGGCGCCTTCATGCTCTCCTCGCTCAGACTGTCCTGCTCGGCCCCGCTGGGATAGGGCGGGGGCGGGTACGGCGGGAACTCCTCCAGGAAGCCCTCTGGAGGCGGCGGAGGGGGCATACTGGGTGCCTGCGGCTGGATCTCCTCCCCACCAGCAGAGGGCGGCGGAGGGGGGAACACCACATCCTCAGGCCTCGGCGCAGGGTGACTCGGCGGGGGCGGCGGAATAATTTCTTCCCTTACTACCATGACTATCGAAGGAGTGCTGCTGATTGGTTCTGGCGGCACCGGTTCCGCAGGCGTCGGAACTTTCTCTTCCGCTTGTTCCGAGTGGCTAGCGTCTGCGTCGTTCACAAGAATGCCGGCATTTTCAGACACTTTCTCTGGCTCCACCGCGAAAGCCGGAGTGGTCGGAGTGACGGTCGTCTCCATGGCTGCTAAAGTGGTTTTCTGGTAGAGCAGTTTTTGGATATTGGGCCCAGCCGGTCCTTCGGGTTCGGTGATGGAGCTGCGTTTCTTCAAAGGTCTGGGCGCGTTGTAGAGCTTTTTCCGCAGCGCTTCCAGGTCGCCGTCGCTCTGGTGCCGGTAGGGGTTGGAGATGAAGGGGAGGAGCTTGGTGGGGCTGAGGGGGCGAGGGATGCGCTCGGTCTCGGGGTGAGTGCTCGGCGGTGTTTGGGCGGGGGCGCTGCTGTGGTCCGCCTCGTTCTCGGTGGGCGAGCGGCGGTCCAGGTAAGGGTTCTCCGGGTACTGCTGGGAGCCGGAGTAGACTGGCTTGCCGTACACTAGAGAGAAAGTAGAAAAATGATAAAGGTCAATGTTTCTATTACTAAGCTGTTTTAGATCAATATTACAGTTTACAACGTCCAAAATGTAAAATGTTGATCTACTTATGTTATAGTTCAATACCAAGTACCTGGAAAAAAACACAATATGGCTCCTTTAAGCTAGTTCTCTCAGCACCAACTTAAAAGTGTAGAGCTACTGACAACTAAAGTATACTTTTCGGTCCCCATAGATGAAAACTGGCCCCTGCATTTGACCGGATTAAACCTGTCAGGAGCAGCGCCCGCAGACCCTTTGTAAGATCTGGAAGTAAATGAAGTGCAGTAGTGCGGAGCTGAAGCCTTTTATGCATGCACACAGAGTAAACCCATCCAATCAAATGTATCATGCAAACTCCTGGAACCTTCAGTTAATCCAATTTATTTTCTTATCATATTTATAATTGATTATGAATGCACTGTATCTTTCACAATCTAGAACATTAAAAACAAATCATGCTACACTGATTACTAGTACTGTGTATCATTGATGAAAAGCAGAAACTGCCCCTTCTGACATTTTGATGCAATAACGCTGCCTGTCTTTATTAAATTAAATGTAATGATATTTTGATAATAACAGTCGAACAGCCACAATTATTCCGATTAATTGTTGCAGCGCTAACGATTACACAGTACTTGCTCATGGCTATAATTCAGCATCTGTAATAAATCTGTAAAGGCTCCATGGTTATTAAAGAGGTCTTTTCCTTTCCATTGGCTCATATCGTGAGTAACAGATGGCCTGGAAGTGAAAACAAGCTGCTGCTCCGATTATTGACCTGTAAACACCTTTCTGCCGCATTAGCCTCACACCACCAAACAACAAAGACAAACGTACTACTTGTGAAGCCATTGGTGCGGCTCTGTGCCCGGCTCAGCGCCCCCTGGATGCCCGACTGCTGCGTGTACATGGAGTAGATGGAGTTGGCGTCGAGGGTCTGCGGTTTGCCCTTGGGGAGCTCCGGGGTGAAGGGTCGGACCGTGGCTGCAGGCGGGGGGTCCTGTTTGGAGGGCAGGGGCAGGGTTTGGCTCTGCGAGGGAAGCAGAGGGGAGCGGCCCGGGCCAGGCTGGTGGGGCTGCTGCTGCTGCTGGCTGTGGTGGGGTTTGGTTTTGGGGAAGGTGCCAGTGTGTAGAGCCGGTTTGCCATACGGGATGACAGCGGGGCCTTTGGGCTTGGTGGGGACCGGAGGAGGCACCTTGACCGGCTTGGATGACTGCAGAGAGAGACGTGCAGAAAGTGAATTCATGTGGTGGAGAAATTCTGTCTTGTTGGCATATTTTATATTTATAATAACTAGGGTTGTCACTAACAATTACTTTATTAGTCAACTCGTCAAACCATTATTTCTGTTGTACATTGAGATTAAACACAATTTTAACAAAATAAAAAGGTTGAAAATATTGAAGTATATAGTTTATTTAAACAGGACTTTTATATTTACAATAAGGAGTTATTATAACCAAGAAGATAAACAAAGCAACGACCTTTATACCCTGCTAACAGAACTTTAATAGCCCTCGTGCTATCTTCAGGTCTGAATGACCCACAGCCGTCTTTAATAGAATCCCTCCCCCCGCCCTCCACAACATGAAAAAGTGTTTTTTTTGTTTTAAATAGATAAATAGTTTTTAACCCATGCACTCTCTTTGAAGGTAGCACAGGAGTTAAGGCAGGGGTGTCCAAACTGCGGCCCTCAGACCAATTTTTGTCGGCCCTCTGGCTTCCTGCTAAATTGGCCCAAACCACAAACTGTACTTTTTACTGTAAAATTGGAAAAATTCTAACATTTTGATGTTATACCAGCCTAACCGAGGCAAATCTTATTAAAAGGTGTGGAGGCCCATCGAAACTCTGTCAAATGCAACATTTCCGATGATTCACTTCAATGTCATGTTGTCTGTGGGCCTCTGCTCTGTAAAGTTTCAAAATCTCCTCTGTGAAAAAAGTTTGGACACCCCTGGGTTAAGGCATATAAAGCAGAACTTTAAATTGGAATAATATCTAAAGTATATACATGTATTCATCTGATATAAAGTCTGGACAGCCACTAAATATATTAATTTTAAATGCGAAGGAGAGGGCAATTTTGTTTTGACGGTCGAAGAATGGGAAAATATATGTACTTCACAATGGAGGATCACAAAGTCACATGTTTGGACAGAATTCTGTTGGAAGCATGTGACCCGTTTCTTCATAACACCATGTCAGAGTGCTTTATATTCACAGGGAAATGCTAAATGTTGGAGAAATTGCAGTGGCAGGAGGCACATCACTATCATGTGTTCAGGAACTGTCCTGCTGTTTAAAAATATTGGACAGAAATTAACAAGGCGCTGCAGACCGTTTTTGACACCACCATCCCACTCAACTTCAGAACCATGTATCTGGGCCTCAAAACTCCTGCCATGGACAACATAAATAGATACCATTGGAACATATTTTTTCAATTTGAAAAGTACATTAATTGTAAAGAATTTGCCATAGAACCAATGTTTTAACTGAAAATAAAAGCTATCATATAAGAGAAGAAAAATTATGAACAAAAAGTCAAAATGTCTCATATCATTTTGTGAGATTTACGTCTCGTACAGCTTTAGGGGGAAAAGTCCTACATTTTTAGTCGCTTTTTCGCATTATTCACCAAAACAGGGCAGATATAAACTCAGAAAGGGTTGCAGTTGTTTTTTGACTAAAAATCTTTACATACAAAAGTCTTTACATATAGTTTTAGAAGAACACAAGTTTATTTGGGTCAACTTCATGTTTTCTAGTGTCATAAAACACACACAAAACAAGTCAGTCCCATTACACTTATTTGCATTTGTGTGCCATTTATATCTGTGTCGTGCTTTCATCTCTGAGCATTAATATTCATAAATTAAGTGATGAATACACAAGATATTCTTTGCAACTAATGCTCCAAACAAACCATCTTATTTAATCCTTTTAATCTAATGTCAAAGGCTAGATCTTTAAAAATGCAGTCTTAGTATTATTTCTATTATTGTGGATTGAAGCGGGAGAACAATAGTTGTGAGGCAGGTAACTATAATATGTATTCGACCCTCATTTTTGTTTGCTGCGTCTCACCTGTGCATCCCGGACAAGGTCGTCACTGCTTTGGTTCTTGCGGAGGGCGTTGGCCGGGAAGTCGGTGGGCTCAAACATAGAAGCCGGCCGTGCCTTCTTGTCCCTCTTCAGCTCTCCGTCATCTAAGCAGAGGAAGAGGGCACCAGGGTCAGTTTCCTTTCACATGATTAACACCAGACACACAACAATAGGCCTAAAGGAGCCTAAAGCCACAGGGGCTGGTCGCTAATGTCATTCAGTTTAGGTTTGCGCGCAACCACTGACAGTATTTACATAATACTTCATAAATCTAAAAGGAGGTGTCAAGAAAAATAATAATGATAAAAACATTGTTGAATATTGTAATTTTTTTTAAATGTACTGTTTGGGTTGAAACATTGGAAAACAAGTTAATGTAAAGTAAAATGGGCTGTACTTTATTGCTGTGCTTTTTTTTTTTTTTTTTTTTTAACAAAAACAAAAGAAATAACTAAAATGATAATTTCTTCTTCTAATTTCTTCCTCCAAAATATGACCTGGCTGTGTGCCTCTCCATTAAAAAGACCCAAGCTGATCATTGACGATTAGAAATGACTGAATCGCAATAAAAGTGCGGGGGAAACAATCCATTCATTATAATGTCGAAGAGCTGCTCTGTCACCCACTGTTCAACAACTGCAAGAGCAAACACAGACTTTTGGAATTTGACTGTACCAAACACAGACATGGAGAATAACGTGGTTGAACTGCCTAAATTTGAAGAAATATTCAGGAATGCTAACAGTAGCTGTTGGCTAAATGCTACCAAGATGCTAGCGCTGCCTGCTGTATTTCACTACAGAAAAACCTGATTGGACTTGAATTAGTTATGCTTAAACTACACATCATTCATGGGTTAGAGTCTTAAATCAACATAAAATCGAAAAGACCTCTTGTTTACGAGTCAAAAGAAAAAATAAACAAAACCAAACCGAAAAATTAATCCCGTTTCAAAAGCTGCACTATGTAACTTTTCTCTTAATCTTTAATGTTATACTTTCCAGGCAAAACAATAACATCTCCATGGAAACAAGCTGGTGCTGTACCTTATACCTGAAAATGTACACAGAGGAGCTTTAATCCTTTGAGCATTTGTCAGTCAGAAGGACGGCGTGTAGTTTCTTGCGATATGGTTATTGTGCAATTTAACTGACCACATTTTCCAATCCATGATTAAAGTGTTCGAAATGAAAGCGTGTCCATTACCCTGCTCTGCGGTGGAGTTGCTGTGGGAGGGCATCCGGGGCAGAGTGGATGAGGAGCCATAGCTGTTGATGGAGTTTGAATCGGGGCCAGAGGGACTCCACTCTCCCAGCTTCGACGATCCTGTCAAGAGAAAAAAATAAAAAAAATAAAATAAAATAAAATGAGACTGTCAATAGTTCAAACACATTTTAAAGTATATTGTTTCATAAAATATTACAATAAATAATAATAATGATTAAATCCCAAATCATTTAAATCCCAGTTAACTCTTAGGCATAAAACATAAGTACAGTGTGTAGAAAAGCGAGTTGATATTTAAAGATATGCTAATTATGCTAACTTTTTACAGCTCAAATGGAAATATAATACAAAAAATAACAAACAAACAGGTGCAATAAAAGTACAAACGATAAATATCGACCCCTAAAAATTATTGTTCATTCTGTGATTTAGTAATTGTTGCGACAATCAATCACAAACCACAATTTCAATTTATGTTCAATGAATAAAACATGAGCAAAAAGAGAGCTGTATGAGATTAAATAATGTATCATAAAAACAAAACACACGCACACAAAAAAACTAGATTTTAAAACATATATAACAATATAATATCTCCAAGTTTAAACTCTCACACATTGGAAATAAAATAGTAAGGATTAAACTCAAAAGCAAAGCGTTAAACCAGCTCGAATTTGTGTTCTCATTTTTCTCGATTGACGTCACACAAAACAACGATCATTTATCCAGACAGCAAACACCGCACACGCAAGCTGGACAGTGTACCTTTTCTTTTTGCCCGTAGTTCTTTGAGAGGCTTAAGCAAGATCATGGCTTCTGATGGAGACGCATTTGAGGGAAAAATCAGACCGACCTTTAATTCAAGCTCCTCCGGCCAAACGTCACAACTTTTAGAATGACACCAACGAAAAATAAAATCTCGTTTTAAGGAGAAGTCTGCTTATTCGTTTTTAATAACTTTACATATTTGCTTTACATAAGAGAGAGACTATTTACCCTGACAAGAACACAAGCTTTTTGAATGATTTTTGAGTCAAATGGAAGAAAAACACACCGCAAAGAAGAGAGGGGGAATATAAAATGTATGAGAACGAGCAAGACAGAATCTTGTGAAACAGCACAGCATCCAGTAAATAAGACCACACCGCTGCTACCTTCAGAGCTCAGAGTCACGTCACATTCAGAGGAAATCACTTCTCAGATGCAGCACAAAGAAGACACAATGATGTTTTTGGTGTTAAGAGACGTTTTTTTGTACGAGGAAAAATACTGTAGTAATCGAAAAGGACAATCAAAAAGTCCTGAATGTATTGATTTTTATATTACACGTCATACCTCCTTTATTTGACTGCTTATGGAGTAAGAATTCAGTTACATACTTTATAGGGCTGAGACAAGTTAATCTGTTAATCGCAACTAATCGTTTTTTTAAATGATTGTAAACTAATTTGGTAAATGATAAATGGTTTTCTGAACAAAACACAAACTCCAAAACCTGTCATGTGCACAGAGCAGGAATTACACTAAAAAGACACGAGAAACAGCTGTGTTTTTAATGAATAAATTGTTTTGTTGGTAGATAAACTGCATGCTCATGGGGCTTTCACAATCTAAAAAAACAGCGGAATAATTTATAGGAATAATCGCAGGGTTGAGGAATTACGAAAATGATCGTTAGTTGCAGCCCTTGTTTTTTCAACTCAATTTTCTTACTCCTAAAATCAACTTTAACTAAACCAACTTAATAAAGCCTTGTTCTGATGTAGTTTCTTCATCAAAAGCAGAATTTTGATGAGATGGTTGTGTTTCTTTTTGTAAATTTGCGTCAAAATAAGCTTTGAATTACTTTTACTTGATTAGCATATATAGAGATTTTTACATTTGGCAAATGTAAAATGCCAATGATAAAGTTGATTATTTTGAATTCAAATGATTCTGACCAAATACATTTTTTTACTAATTATTTTTTTTCCAGTTATTTTTTATTTTTTTATTTGAGTTGAATTACAAAAAACTAAATTGTGGCAAAATTGTTACCGTCTTCTACAAATATTACCAATGAAAATGTCAAACAAATTTTAATAAAAAAGGGAAAACTATTAATATTGCAGTCAAATGCATTGGGCTTTTGAAAACATTGCTTTACAAAAGAACAAACTGCAAGCCATGGAGGACTTCCGAACACGGCCCTTATCGCTTTCCTTCTTCATTCATCATTGACAATAGAACCTACTTGACATTAACCTCCATTTCCACAAGTACAAAAACAGATCCGTTTGGTCCTTACCGGTGCCGGCCTTGGCCTGCAGGTCGTGTGAGGGCAGAGTGGCCGTGCCGTCGGGGTAGGCGGGCTTCACCAGCAGGTCGCTCCTCACTGGTCCCCGGGGCATGGTGGACGACTGGATGTAGGGCCCCACAGCAGCCACACGAGAGGGCCCAGACTGCTGCGGCCCGTTCTGGCCTTCAGAGGGCAGCTGAGCACAAGACACACGCGGACGTTTATTGTTTTTTATTGTTTATCGTGGATCCCCGTCAGCGCAGTCGAGCTGTCACTATTCTTCCATCTCAATAAGCTACAGATATTACTCTAACACAATCTGCTCACATACAAAGAATCCAACTTATACATGTTTATAGCCTCAATTCAAAGTCACCGTCCAGGTTAAAAACAGCTCTGTTTAGCAGTGTTTTGATTGAAGGAAAATACATTTTTAAAGTAATTATTTAAGCTTTTATTTTTGTCTTGTGATTTGTATTGTGTTGAGATTTGAGTGTGTTTTTATGAGTGTAAAGCACTTTGAGAGACTTTTGTATGAACTGTGCTCTACAAATACATTTAAAATGAATTATCAGACAGAAAGATATATAACCACAGTCTCAAACTAGTCCAAATACTAACCTGCTTAATACATATTTGTCTAATAATATATGTTTTAGTAATACTTTTATTGATTTGTTATTTTGGCCGAAAGCGTGTTCCTTGTCGATGAACGTTTGATTTAACTCTAGGTAAGATAATGCTGTAATAGTTAGACTTTAAGACGTTTAGTCAAGAGATTGTAAAGTCGAGGGTTAATGATTATGACTAAATAGAAAAAGCAAGAGAAAAGATTAATTTTAGAACTTTTATTTCTTGACCTTGTGCTTTTGTCACTGTGACGCCGAAACTAAGAGACAAACTATGAATATAAAGTGTACTTGACGTTCAGTTTCTTAAAAGAATTGTTGAAAATACTGTAATTGTAATGTAGCCAAAAAATCTAATTCAATGTTCATTATGTGCGAGGACAGTCAATACAACAGTGCAAATATATCAAATCAGTCAATGTATTGTAACAGGATGTGACAAATACGTTGACTTTACTATCTAAATACTTGCAGTAGAAGTAATTTGACATGTTTTTTGTTGTTGTTTAATTTTCAAATCCTTTCCGCCACAATTTGAATGACATGGTACAAACAAATGAAACGACAAAAACAATGAACCAGACTTTGAACGATATTTAAATTTAAAAAAAGGAAAAGAAAATGAGACTGAATTCTGTATTGTCCAGTCCTGTTTTTAGTTACCTGCAGATGAGAGTCTTTTGCTGCCCTCTCTCTACCGGGAAAGCCATTCTTAAAGACAAGAAGCACAATATGCAAAAAGCAGTTCACAAAAACACGACCCAGTATTCCCTCTTCTTCACAACAACTTTTATTTCCTAGTTCATTCTCATCTGATCCTGAGCATTTGGAACCCTCTCCACTTCAGAACCTGTTGATATTTGGTTGGTGGACAGAAAGAACAGCGTGAATGGCTCGTGCCTTTGTACTCGTTTGAAAAAGGCTGCCTCATTATGATTCGGGGCGGCTCATGGTTAGATCACCTTCTTCACACAATGTCCACGATGCACACGTCGACACACACACACACGCGCACACACGCACGCACACACACGCCTACTGTCGCTCACGTCTGTGCTAAGGCGAAGAGCGTTAGCTGCTTTGAAGCTGGATTAAGGAACAGTTTGTGTGTTTATCTTTCAGCCTTTGAAGGACGTAAGAAAATCTATTATTTATGCATAAACTTGGAGCGTCCAGTACTCAAGAGCTTGTTTGCTTGGTAAACATTGTTGACTGCATGTTAAGTAGAATATTTTTAGGATAAACAACCAAGGAGGAGGACATTATGTACGGTGTGTAAGGACACATTTCTCTGTGTAGGTATATGTATGTGTAAGGTATATTTTATCATAAATTCTCTTTTCCATGCGTTTCAGCGTTATGTGAATTAACAACTAATAATAATAATAATAATAATAATAATAATAATAATAATAATAATAATAATAATAATAATAATAATAATAATAATAATAATAATAATAATAATAATAATAATAATAATAATAATAATTGATCTTTTGACTGGGAAAAAGTTCTCCAAATGTTCAGGAATTCAGAAAATTGAAATCTACAAATAATATTCACCCGTTTTATGGTTTACCTTTGTGAAACTCTAAAATTGTTTGTGTCTGTTAATGTTTGTGTCGTATTGTGAATAGAAAGACTGCAAATAAATGATTATTTTAGAGGTTTTTTGCTTAGTGAACTTGTCAAACCTTTATTTCTATTGTACATCAAGACATTTTAAATATATTTTTAACCAAATAAAGGTTTAAATATTGTGGCTAAAGGCTTCTAGATAGAGAATATTTACAAATAAAGAGTATTATTGAGATCAGAAATTGTCCATTCCATTTTGACAATTTGTGTTTTGGAGTTATCAGAACACGTCTATGATTATTTTTTAGAGTCGACTAGTCACGATTATTCAGATTAATCACGGGCAGCCCTGGGGAAAAGGTCAAAAGCATCAAAAATCAGATACTAGTCTTTTGAACAAGTATCACTTATTTAAATTTTACTGCGTTTAAAAAAAAATATATATATATATATTATCATTGTGCTATAAAAATTTGTATCAGAAATAGATTATTATTATTTTTTTACTTATTATTGAAATCTTCGAATGGAGACGTCACTAATCGTAAATAAAATGTATAAATCATCCACGCATCTCTAAAGTTTTGCTTCTCCAAAAACTGTCTTGTAAGATAACATAACTCCAACAAAAACAGTGTGATCCAGGTTCATTGGTGAATCACAGAACCAAAATATACTCACTTTAACTGCAAAAGAGTAAAAACATTCTCGCAGACTAGGAGCTAACGGGAAGCATTTATCTCTAAACTTTCAGAGCATTGCCGGTGCTTTTTCAGAACCAACCGTCTACATTTTTGTGCAAAACATGTCAAGTATAATTAGTAGAATATCCATTTAGTCAAAAGACAGAAAGTTAATGCAAAAGTCTAAAGAATCACCTTCACTTTCACTTGATTTGTGTTTTTGCCTTTACCCACAGTCCTTCTCAGTCAATTCTCATTTAAACCACTTAATGATAAAGCCATTAAGGTTTTTTTTTCCTGAGGAACAGTGGACATGCAAATCCCCCTGGAGAATATACAGCTCAAAGTCCCATTCAAACAACACCTTGAAAGAAGAGAGGTAAAATAGGGTGAAATTCTCAAGTGATGAATTGCTCTCATTAATTATTACCACAAAGACAAAGTCGGTTTTCGAAGTGGCTCGGTTCAGTAGGAAAAAAGCAGGTTATCCGTCTTTCTACGCCCCTGACAACTCGTAACGGATAACATCTCCCCTGAAATTCCTCCCTGTCAGCAGCCATTGCGTCTTTTCTTTTTTTTTTTTTTTTTTTTTGGGGTCGTCCAGAAATGGAACTAGAATACAGAAGAGTGATGCTAAAAAAAAAAAAAAGCCAGAATGTTGTGACAATAAAAACAAGATTCAACCCCCAGCAGATACGTCAACATGAAAGAATGAAAAAAGTAGAAGGTTTAGGCTCCTTCAAAGCGAAATGTTTTTGAAATCTTACGTTGGTGTTGTGGCAGATCTGTGTAGAAGAGCTTCTGAGGCTAGTAGAGGGAATAAACAACAAGTTTCAGGGTTTCAGCCACCAGAGGGAGCCATTTTAAAACTGTAACTACTAACAGCACATCAAAGGCATACTGATAAAAAAAAAGGGGAGGGCTTTCTAAACATTCTAGTTTTGGGATACATTCAAGGTTTTTCTGTGGTCGTGGTGAGGAAGTATGAGAAGTAAACATATTTGTAATGTAAAGCCAAAATCTACATCGTTTAAAATACAAGCCGTAATATTTGAATGTTTGCGTTTCACGGCAAGAAATGATTAGACATTTTAAGGCATGGCTAGGGGAATCTTTCAGCAGTATTTTGGCAGTTAATCTTGTACCCTCAATGTCTTTTGGATTGTGCTTGAGGTTAAGTGTGTATATGGTGTGGCGTCTGGTGCTTACAGGTAGGTTCTCCTTCTGCTGCAGCGCCGCCTTCTTCTTGTACAGTCGGTCTCTCAGCTCAATGATCCTCTTGTCCATGGCGGCCACCTCCAGGTTCCGTTTGTTCAGGCTCTCCCTCTGCTGCTGCAACTTCGAGTTCTGATCCTGATTCAGCTTGTTTCTCAGCTGAAGGGGGAAAAAAACAAAAGAAGAATAAATACGAATAGGGAAGCAGAATATAGGGGTGCTAATGTCAATTTAGCTTCAAATTGGGGACTTTGTTATTGTCCTAAAAGTTACTGCTATAGAGTTGATATTTTGTTCTAAGCTGACCCAACTTTGTCTGGTGAGTTGAAATGGAAATAAAAGACGTTTCCGTCTTAATGTGATAAACAGAACTAATTCCTTTAAAACGGTTTGCAGTGGTCCAAACTGATTCCTCACTTTCCTAACACATTCCTAGCATCCTAATTATTCCTTTCAGAGCGGCAAAAAAAGAGTTTGGGCATCAGGCCACTGCTAACAACAACTAGCATGCTAACAGCAGTCTGGTTTTGACCCCAAGTGCTGTTTTTTTCATTATATCTGTAAAACTAGAACTTTACTACTGCTTGTGGGTCTTGCTAATAGATTTTAAAGTGATATTGACATCTCTAAATACAAGTTATCCGCCACAACAGGTAAATATTGGATCATGTCAGCTGGTAAAAGTCCCTATCGGATAAAAAAAAAGCCAGAGTCACCTGCAGCTCCTTGTAGAGGCGGTCAAGCTCGGCCACAGACGACTGGTTGTCATGGAAGCCCTCCATCTTTCCACTTTTGAGGAGCTCCAGCTGCCGGCTCAGCTCCTCTACCTTTGTGGCAGCCACAACAAGCTCCCTTTGTTTCTGCTGGAACAGGCTGTTCATCTGCTCGATCTCCTCCACTGAGAGACAAGGCGAAGAAGAGGAGGAGAGAAAAGAAAAGGAAAGGGGATTTAAGGAGGTTTTAGTTCGTTTTGTAAAAGGGCGGACAAAGTGTGGCATGTTTACGTTATGGAAAGGGTGAATGGTGCTTCCTATTACACAATTTACAAAGAAACTATTATTAATCATATTAATGATCATTTAATATGGACTATGTGATGTCATTTTCACCCTTTTTCAGTGCGGTTCATTCGGTTTAAACAATTGTTTGTGAAAGTGAAATCTAAGATCTTAACTTTTTTTAATGCGGTTTAAAAGTCAAATGTTATGCAGTTAGAAATTACATTAAAAATACTAATACGATTAAATTAAAATGTGTTCAATATAAAAGTAAAAATACAATCCAAAACAAAAATGTTATGGGTAAATTTGATCATAAAACATGAAAACATTTTGACAAAGATATTACACTATTACAATTAATAAAAAGGGGCAAGGGATTTAAGACTATTATATTTTAAATTTAAGGGCTTAAATCGGACACCATCAAATGTAAGACTTTTTGAGTTCTTTTAAGGCCGTGCAGCCACTTTTCCAAGGACAATTCAAAAAGCAGCTTCGAACAGCTTCACCAACACGTGTTCCGTTGCTTTCTTGCAGGCCTCACCTAGTTTTCCGTTGCTGAGTCGCTTCTGCTCCACCTGTCCCTTGAGGGCCCGGACTTTCTTGAGTCTGCTCTCCTGGTTCTCGATGTTGTCCCGGAGGCGCTGGAGCTTCTCCTGCTCAGAGGCCTGCTGCTGCTGCCTCTGCTCCTGCTGCTTCAGGTAACGCAGGCGCTGCTCCTGTAACGCACGGCCGACACATCAGACGCACGCGCGGGTCACAACAGGCCGAGTGGGACCGTTGCTACGCTGGAGATGTGGTCTGCTTGTGCCACCACTGTGCATGGCAGACAATCAAGTTATTCTATTCTGTGGTAGTCAGCTCTGTCACTTTTCTTTGGAGCAGCTTAGAGAGGATGAATGAGAACAACTGTTTCAGAGGTGGTTATGAGAAAGGAGAAAACTGAAGAAATCACATCTTTTAATTGTTTACGATTAATAATAAGTAAGATGTACAGTATTCTCTGTGACTTTCTGTAGCATGTCAATATCCTGCACCCTCAACATGGAGTCAGTTCTTCTGCAAGGTCTTCCAAAAGGTCAGTTTATTTTAAAATGCTGAAAGGTTTGGAAATAGGATCTACGTTTTGTCTCTGTTTTTATGGAACAAATTGCTGTGATGGTCTAAGTTTGTGCTGCTGTCTGAAAAAGAGATATCATTCTTGCATTTAATCAATTACAGGTGTTATTATTTTTTATTGCTAAAAAATACATTGAAAACACTGATTCTTACAGTTTGCAGGCCCAGCTTTCCACGGATCTGGGGTCTCATTTAGAAAACTTTACGTGGGATTCTTACTCAAAATATACGTACAAACCTCTTCAAACTTGTCATTTCATTTAACTCAGATCAACTTCTGCCTCAAGTTTTCTTTTTATAGATCACAAACTTAACCTGGAATGTCACCTACGTAGTCTTAAACACACGCATGCCATCTACATGAGACCCCGGACCCTAGCAACTTGGAGTCACCTACTTTCCGTGGTTTAATGCCATTCTATGGGACATTCCAAAGCAATAACAATATGGAAACAACATGGAAACATTCAGTTTACATGAATTTAAAACACGTGCACTCTTTGACTTGAGTTTCTAGTTATGCACACACTTCCAGTCAAAAACAAAGCAAAAAATTATTCTTAATTTCAATTTTGACTTCAATTCTATGGCCTCTTCTCTATCCGTCTATGTTCTGTCATTCTTGCTGTCACTAGTAAATCACCTAGAGCCCTTGGCAAAAGAGAACCTAAAGCGATCCCAGGCTTCTCGAGTAATAATAGCACTGCACCTGACACTACTCAAAAGCTCACTGATTCACTCAATACACGGGACGAACTGCACTTTTGACGGACAGACTCATCTTCCTTTCATCTTCATCTATCGTTTGGATACAATTCTCCACGATTGTTTGCTTTCATCTTTCCGTAAGTGCGGCGTTCACCCTTTCAAAGTGGCGCCGTACCTTAGAAGCGAGCAGTTGTTGTTGGGCTTCGATTTGCTGCTGCTGTCGTGTCGCCATTTCCTGCAGTTCAGCCAAAGTCATGTCCATCCGAGGTGTGCCCACCTGAAAGATACAACGGGTTAGGAAGCGGAGTAAGAAATACCCACTTTTTAATGTTGCCATGTAGCTGTACCTGTAATAATGTGTCATTAATCTTCCCTTTCTCACTCGAAGCTATTGTAAATACAGGGTCATAGCTCCACCCAAAAGAAATGTAATAGGGCAGCGAACATGAGCTACAAACAATAAGCCCATTAACAAAACCCAAACAAACACTTTACCAGTATTTGTGTAAAACCTAAACACACATTATACAGCTTGATAATGTTAACATGAATTTAAAAAATAATCATCTGTCGAGATTTTTGACCACCATTTTTTTTAAACTACAATATAATAATAGACTACAAGAGCAACTAAAAGCTAGAAACTACCTCTTACTGCATACTGTACCTACAACTTTGTTAATCTTAATTTAAGATTTAAATTTAGGTCAAAAATTTTGACATAGAACATTAATTTTCTTTCTCATAAAGAAAGGCACTGTACCTGCTTTTTACTCGACTTAAAAACCTTGTTAATTTTAAACCGTTTGCAGCGGTACAAACTTATTTCTTACTTTCCTAACGTACTCCTGGCATCTTAATTAGCCGCCGCGATGAGCTTATAATTGATTTTCACAACTTTCTAACGGCACACTTCCTGGTTTGCGGAGAATAAAACGCTTTATGATTGGATGCAGACGGCGTACTGCGGTCTCATTTTGACCCAAAGAACTGCCTTTACAATATATCTGTACTGGAGCAAAATAAATACGACATTATTACAAGAAAAATAAAAAATAAAAAAATCAAGTACAGCCCTTTTAAAAAACATAATAATAGAGGGACTTTTTTTTTTTCTTTTTTAATTTTTTAATTTGTGAGATTTTAGCCAAGTTTTCTCATCTGGGTTGTAAATACAGTACATTTAGTCATGTATCTTTATATTCTGAATAAAGCAGAAGACATTGAAGAGCGATGGGGCTGTACCCGATTTGGAACCATGAGTGAAAAACATGTTTACCCTGCCTACTCAGTCCCTTTTTTCACTCTGATGTTGAACCGTGACAGAGAAACAACTGTCTGGGATCGTCACAGGCACTTGTTTCCACATGGTTCTTATCAAACAAAATGCCTTTAAAATGTACACAGACAGACAATTATATTCAGTCTCTGTCTCAGTTGATTTTACATTATACAGAATGGAGTAGAGGGCTGTCAAAAGTATCGAAAATCGGATACTAATTGATTCTAAAACAAGTATCAAAACTAGATACTCATTAAAACAAGTATCGAGACAAAAAAACAAATACAGGACAACATTGGACCTTGCCTGAACGGTTTTCGAATAATCTTGAGCTTTATCAGAACTGATATAAGTACTATTCATATTTTTTATTATCATTGTGGTATCGAAATTAGTATCGAGCCTATTCCTTAGTATCGAACTCGAGCTGGACATTTTTGTATTGTGACAACACTAGAGTAAACTCAATTATATAAATCAGGTAATCCAGTATATTAAACTATAGATTAAAAAGAACAGAAAAAGACGTAACACAATTATAGCAATTCAAGTTATATTGTATTTAGTCAAAGAAACTGGACCAAAGACTCACCCCATTCTCCATTCTTCTGTCTGGTGGTCCTTTTACCCCGTTTCGTTTGGGCTCTGAACTTCTGGAGCCGCCTGAATCGCACACAAAAACAAAATACCCACCAACTCTATTATAAAAGACACTTCCCACATCAAAACAACCTTTCAACCAGCTCTACTTCCCCTTCCCTTGCCTTTTGCCTGTCATGCTTTGGTACAGAATGGCATACGTACAAGCGAGGTGCCTGGCTTAGAGTACTGAGAGGGCAAAAAAAAAAAAAAAAGCACACTGGTGAATGATCTAAGCTCCCTAGGGAAACAACGGGATCAGTGTTCTTTGTGACCTTCCTCGCGGTAATCTCTGGGTTTAGACCACTACATAACTTACAATGGGGTGGGTCGCAGAAAAGCGCACGTACGTGACTGTGCTGTGTTCATAAACAGAGAGCACGCTCCCGGGCGTACAGGAGCAGACAATCTATATCCTCATCTGTAAAGCCCGGCCCGTAACTAAAGCCTGTTAGCTTACATAATGGTTTTACATGCCCTTTGACAAACTGTATATTCTGTGTGGGTTGTGAAACAGGCAGACGAGAAGCAGCCACGTTCAGCGTTCAATGTTTTTCATGATTTATTGTGGTTTTTAATTAAGTTCATTTGAATGTTAGTTGTGCGTCGTGTTGCAACCAGTCACAGTATCTGGAGGCTCATTGGTGAAATGTGTTGCTCAACAACACAATGACATTCGGGTGTGAATAGAAACAGCTCTGGTAGAACATTCCAATGCCAATGCTGCTGTTCAAGATTACAGTCATTAAAAGGAGATACTAGACTTTTTTCCAGGCACAGGTAACATCAGTAGATCATCATTTTACATTTTGTTCATTGCAAACTACAGTATTAAACTAAAACGGCTTAGTAATAGAAACAAGTCCATTGACTTCCTGTTCAAACCAGCAGAATTGATAAGCCCCGCCTCTTCAGAGTAACATTTCACTGTAACAAGCAACAGATTTATGGTTTTATTTTTTGAAATGTGGTGATGTGACATTTTAGAGTCTTTAATTTTTCTAATAATCACAACTAAGAACAGGGAAGTGGGCGGGGATAAGGGGGTAGGTGAAAACAGGAATTTTCTGAGTGCTCGAGCAGTTGCAATCCAACAAAGGATTACTCAAACCCATAGAAATCAAAATCCAAATACAACTTTGATGAGGAAACACTGTTGTTAAACAACATTAACTTTACTGAACTTTTAATCTTGTTACATGTCCCGTTTCTATTACAATTATACACTTTTTGAATAGACTATTGTGTTGTAAATGTAGAATTATTATTAGTGCTTACAATTATCGAGCTATTAATATTAGGGGTGGGTTATATACAATTGTATCACAACAAAACAGCGAATGGACTGTGAGTAAACCACAGTCGTTTAGGCAGAAAAACAATCTTTTTTGGGGGGGTAGATTACACAGCAAGTTTATTTTATTGTCCTTTTTTAAATTTGTTTCTCCCGACAGGATCCGCGGCGAGGAATTGAACCTTCACCCCAGGTTTATGAGAGAGCTGCTCTGCCCCCCTGTGTTAGACACCCAAGACACGGCAGTCCGGGTGGGTAAAAAAAGGGGAATTTTTTTGTGTGTGTTTGTTTTCATTTCCAATCAGCTCTTTTTGCAGCTTTTGTTACAGATAAAATAAATAGTCTAATTTAACATATCTCCAAAACGACAATATATGACACCGACGATTCTGGTAAATGAACCTACATCTACAGTGCCTGTGCTCGCACGTCAAACTATAAAGCCATCATGAGAGTAAATAGGGCGTAGACAAAAACGAATATCTTGGTTTAAAAAGATGCACGCTAAGCTAACTAGTGTGGGAAAGCATGTTGTGGCTAAGATAACAGGAAGAGAAAACAGACTTGTAATCCCTGAGCCAGACTCCTGCTGTGAGGGGCAGTGGAGCGCAGTTATGCAACTCCAGGACCACTACAATACTGAACAGGCTTACCACCACGGGACAGGCGAACACTGCATACAGTTGGACTCCACATAAACACGTCAGAAATAAAATGTAGTGCGATTGGGAGTTCACATTCGACAGGATAATTGAGTCCATAAAACACGTGCGAAAATGAAAATCTGTCTAATATTGTACACTCTGAACAGCCAAAATATGAGTATGTTTTTAAATATATATTTCCGCATGTTTTTTGCTATCGCTGCTGTTATATATTAATTATCACGACAGTTGTATTACGAAACATACAAAACATTGATTCAAAGATTGCATATGCTTTAAATGGTAACTTAAGTATCAGCGTTAAAGTATTAACTAAAAAGAAAGTAACAGTTGACATAAGATTGCTGTTCTTTCTGCTCCTGTTCCTTCAGTTTTTTGGGTTTACATCTATGACACTGTTGAGGTCTTTTTATATTTTATGAAACCAAATCAATAAATACATCAATATTAAAAGGTAAAAATAAATAAATGTCATCATTTTTCACTTTTCTTCTTTACCAGATAATTATAATATTTATTAAGTTTTATTGTTTTTATAAAATGAAGAAAAGAAAGAAAAAAATATATATAGATTTTAATAAATGATAGCTTTCAACATTTTAACTTGCTGTGACTATAATCCCAGTAAAAAATAATTGCGGTCCTTTCTTTCAAAGTAAACAAATAAAACTCTGTGTATACTGAGAAAGTCCAGGCATTTCAGGAGTTTAGCATACCGGTGTCAAATGTCTGTTCTCAGAGGACTGGAGTTTGTCTGATGTCTGTGTGTCTTCTGTGCTGCGTGCACGGGACAAACGCTCACCTGACTCCCTGCTGGAGGCCCGGTTGTGACGCAGAAAGAATCGCACTTCGGATCGGTGCTGCCCCCACCTCTGCAGCACGTCCAGCATCCTCTCTCCATCGCCCACCGCCCGCTCTGTGGTCAGCCAAGGTAAAACCGAACAAACATTCAGAACCACGAGGACCAGACTGTGCGGGAAGAGTAGAAGAGGAGGAGCAGAGGAGGAGCAGAGGAGGAGCAGAAGAGGAGCAAAGGAGGAGCAGCAGAAGAGGAGCAGCAGAAGAGGAGCAGCAGAAGAGGAGCAGCAGAAGAGGAGGGTCAGAGGAGGGTCAGAGGAGGGTCAGAGGAGGTCCAGAAGAGGAGCAGAAGAGGAGCAGAGGAGGAGCAGAGGAGGAGATGTGGTGTAGCCCTAATCCTTAATGCGCTGGGGAATATGACAAACATGTAAATAACAAATGGAAAATGACTGTGTCCTGATCAAAATTGCAGCACTAGGTTGTCACCACAATGATTTCTACTGACACCAAACACACATGCTTCCACTGCAGTCAAACACTGGAGCCTTCAGCCTGAGCTCGGCCTGAGCTCGGCCAGAGCTCAGGCTGAAGGCTCCAGTGTTTGACTGGGCCTGAGCTGGGCCTGAGCTGGGCCTGAGCTGGGCCTGAGCTGGGCCTGAGCTGGGCCTGAGCTGGGCCGGAGCTGGGCCTGAGCTGGGCCGGAGCTGGGCCGGAGCTGGGCCGGAGCTGGGCCGGAGCTGGGCCTGAGCTGGGCCTGAGCTGGGCCTGAGCTGGGCCTGGATGTGGCGCCTCTGCGGCCGCAGAAGGCAGCTGCAAAACCTTATGAAGCTCTTCAGGAGTGAGCCTGCTTCTTTTAGGACACTTGAGGAAGTACTCAGCACAATAATTGGCACTTTCCCTGGCTTATGGCACCGTCGCCATAGCAACGACTGCAAAACCATGCTACTTGAGTCAGATGATGATTATTCCCCAACTCTTCATGATGGCAGAATGAGAAGGCAAAACCCTCCTGTGACCTCAGAGAAATATGTCCCACTATCTGTGTTTAGCACAGGGGGATTATGGTCTGCCACATTAGCATATGCAGATTAGCTCTTAAAGGCAAGCGCACGCACGGATCTGTCAAGTCCACTTTAGTAAAAACATGTTATTGAAGGGATGCCACTATAGCCGGTTTTATTGTGATGATTACTGTGGGTAAAAAGAACCTTTATCAAATTAAAAGCTTCTGAATGATGAAGTAAAGTCAATGGAACATCAACAAAGCGCCTTTACATTTAGATTTATACATTGAATTAAAACTTTAAATAACAAATATGTGGCTATTTTCTTAGTTCATACCATTGCGACCTGCTTAATCACAAGTATTGATTAAACGATTTATCTTCTTAAACTGACCGACTTACCAGAGCCGCGCCACACCTCGGCCAGGTGGCAGTCCATCTCCCCCGGCTCTTTGCACAGCTCCACCACGTCCCGGCACAGCGTCTCCGGAGTGACGGGGACCTCAGTGAAGTGCTGGTCATTGTTACTGAGGTACACGGTCAGGAACATCTGCGGGCAGAGAGGGACAGCGAGGGCGGACGGTCAGAGGAAGTGAAAGAACACTCTAAATTGCGTGTAATAGGCCTCTCATTTCCCTGTGGCTGCAGGCTACAGCGATAACGGCATCATGTCCCCGTCCTCATTCCTCCCTGTCCGCACAGTAATCGGACGCCCGCTTCCAGAATGACATTTCAGCTCATGCCAGCGCTATGTTAACTGCTCCTGTCACCGCTGCGAGAGCCCCAACACACACGGCACACTGACACACATGAGACTGAGGAAGACTGGCAGATGGTCCACACTGGTTTCAACAGACAAAAAAAAAACTGGAAGCAGCAAACAGTTTTTCAATCCAATGCAAAAGATGAAACTAAGCAGAAACCTTTGGTGTCTAAATTTAGAAAAAGCACTGTTTTAGAGAGCATTTTAAGTTGTTAATGCCATTGATGATGTGCTAATTGAGGTTTGCCTATCCATGGGTTTCAGGATGATGAGAAATTAGGGCCGTTGCCATAGCGATTAACGGAAAAATATATATTTTTTTAATCTTTTGAATGGGAAAAGGTCTTCAAATGTTGCATAAAACAGGAAGTTGAACCCCATGAATAAAGCCTTCCAGTGTTTGTAAAAAGCCCGTCTGCATTCTAAAGGTTGGTACCGTTCCATATGTTAGCTGCAATGCTTTTTCAATTGAGAGTTAGCATTAGCCTTCAAACATCGCCAACTATGAAAGACCAGTGCTGTTTTGGCGACTGACGACCACTCGAAATATTACTACGTGTAGAAGTGTTTTGCGTTGATTATTAATGTTAGCGATTAGCTCTGAAATTAGCATACATGCCAACGACCACATAATAAACATTTCTTAAATCTTGAATCTATACAATATAATGGACCAAATATACATCAGGCCACATCAGTTTGTCAATGAAATAGGGGTGTGCGATTTGGCAAAAAAAGGATTGCACAATTTTCTTGGAGCCAGATCACAATTTCGATTTGATCATGATTCACTATGTTTTTTCCTATTGCCTTTAAGAGGTAATAAAATCAGCCGTTTCTTCAGATAATGCACACTTCACTGCGATTGGTTAAATCCACCCGTCACACACCCAGAGCATGGCAAAGGCTGACCAATAACAGACAGCTGCATTAAATAGAAAAGCAGTGACTAATGATGACAATTTCACCAAAATAGCAGATCGTCACAGGGATGAGGTCACAATTCAATTTTTATCTCCATATTACCCAGCCCTACAATTAATTTTTGTTTTATTTCATCAAGGGCCATAATTTCTGCAAACATTAGAGAACTTTAGAAAATAGGCCTGGAAGATATTGACTTGAGTGCTTTCTGCTCTGTCTTTTTCTGCCTCATTAAAATGAACGGGACAGAAGGTTTACACAAGTTCCAGGATGTGGCGCGCAACTATTTTAAACACGTCACTGCTGGAAGGGTCTACACACGTCAAAGAAAAGCTATTTGCCATTTGCATCTGTCAAGTTTGGATAGCTGCATACAGTTTGAGAATCAGACTTGCAAAATGCTGACCAAAACCCCCTGAAGACAAAGCAACATTTAGCAGTAGCACCTTCAGAGTTAAAGGTCATCCTTCATTACAGCTTCCACACAAACTCAGTCCCAAATAACAGTCTCAGGATGGATGCTGCAGTTGTCTCAAGAGGTCCACAGCCAAACCTCAGTCAATAAAAGCAGTGGTGGCTTAGAGCAGGGTTTAAACTTTAGACTATTTTTGTGTTAAATGGCAATGATCACAAGTCTGTATTATTTACGTTCAGGATATTAATACATATCAAAAATTGGGATTGATCAATAAGAGAAAAAAAAAAACAACCTTAAATTTTACATTGTGATCAAACCATAGCATGCCAACTAACGAAAAGATTATTCAATATAGTTGGATATATCTGCAGGCTACATAATAAGCAAGGCATGTTCCCATTGGCTGTTGCTCTGGCTAGTGCTACATTTAAATGGACAGACAAAAATGTTAATAATATGTTGATGTAATTACTACAACTTGCACAGAACAAAGGAATAAAAGAGATGCAAATACTGCAGTTTCTGATATATAGATATAAACCGATACCAACAGCAGTCAGTAAATAATCTTATATCCATTCCAGTCAAAGCTTCTGGTGTTTGTTTTATAGACACTTGTTGTTCCCTTTCTCGATTTCCCCACCATATAATTAACTAGCATCATAAATGTTGACCGGAAGCTAACAATAGCACATTGTAAAAATCCTATTGTTGGTGGATTCGCAGGTTGGACAACAGTCAGCGCTGTGTTCTGAGCTTGGTGCTGTGAGTGTCCGTGGCTTGAAAGGGGCCATGCTGGGAACAGCAGGTCAGTGGGGTCACCAAAACAAAGAGCCTGGGGGGGGCGTGCACGGAGACCAGCTGCCTCAAAGGAGCACAAACCAAGACATTTAGCTTACCATTGAGGTGTAGTCTCAAGGCAACTTATTTGATTCTTGTTCAAAAAAAGGCTTACGGAAGAGTGGGCAGGTGGAGTTCTCGGTGTGCGCGGTGGAGAAGGCAAATGTGGTGCACCGTGAGTCAGAGGAGTGTGACTCAAACCCCCCCCTTTGTTCCTTTGGGATGCAAACTAAAGATGGCCATGCGTGACTCAGCCCCGAGGGGAAATCTACAGTGCAAACGGTAAACAGCACAATCTACTTTTCATCAATGGAGAGATGAGAGATGAGATGTTTGCAGAAGACCACCCTGGAGATAAGAGGAAGGGTCCCCTTACACAAGATATTTTCAGAATTACATACAAAAGTCAACAAAGAATTATTTTAAATATTGTGCAGCTTTTGGCATTTTAATGAAAACATTTTAATAGTTGAATATTGATTAATCCAATATAACTTCACACGTTTGGGCACTTTCTTTTAGAATATCTTAAATAGAATTCCAAAATTGTCCCAGCTGCACGGTAGTCCTTACGAAATGAAAACTATTAAATTGTGGAAACCCTAATATTGATATGACTAGGATTAGAAGTATTTTCTATTAAGTAATTTTAGAACAATGAACAAAATGTAAAAAGAAGAACTTTAGTTAATTTCAGAAGACCAAAAAGAAGCCTTTAACAAAAGTTATTTTTAGTCATTTGGTTGATGACCTAACCTTCCCTTACAAACGCTGATTGGGTAAATATTGTGTATATTATTAACATTTTGTACAATAGATGTGCAGGGATGTCAAGATTATTCTGTGATTATTTTGGTCACAATATGTAAGAATGAAATAATAATGAGGACTATTTTAGAAGAAAAATGGTGTGGTTTAATTCAGTCAATAGTTAAAAACTATTCATCTAACCATAAAGAACTTTTTTATCAGACTGTTTTTGTCATTCAAACAATTCAACTTCATAAAGCTGGTCACAAACTTGCGAAACAGTAATGTGTAATGTGTCACACAGTCTCGTGTAATAAATCGTGAATAATCGTTAAATTTTTATGTTTTTTCCTCACAATAATCATAACACTACGATTTGACATTGTGACATTCCAATTATTGAGAAGTATTCAGTCACCATATCTCACCTTTTATTGGTTAAAAAGTTTCAATGTACAAAAGAAATAATCGCTGAAAAAATAAACAGCTGACTTGTCGACTGCAAAAACAATCGTTAGTTGTATATATTACAAAGTGCTGCTTTTATGTAATGTAGTTTCTTTGGTGTGGTGTTTTGGAAGTCATAAACCCTTTTACTGTTATTGTTATCTGAAAGCATATTACCATTTGCTCCATAAAACCCACCCCCACCCTTTTTCCCAAACCTGGAACCATCCCGTTAACCCATTTCCTCTCTAATTACTCCGGGTAGCATCTATAATTAGTCTGTAGTTGCGAACCAAACTCATGACCACCCCACGAGCGCACAAAGAGTGGGGAGCCGGTTTAAAAATAACTTGCATTTTCTCATACATTTCAGGCTGCCATTTTCAACGTGCTGCTAATGTGGGACATTCAGATGACCCTGTTAATGTTTGGAGAGTGAGAAGAGGGACAACAAACGGCGGGAGAGGGGGAGGCAGGGGGTGGGGGGTGTGGGGAGCGGACCAGTGCGGTGGTCTTGGGTCTGCCGCGGTCTGAAAGCCAATTTTCTCCTGCGCTGAAGTTAACGATGCGACTGCAGCCGCTCCTGGATGGGATGAGTTGGCACTTCGAGGACGACCTTCAGCGACCTTCTGCATTTGGACGGTCTGAGCGCGCGTGTGTGTGTACAGTTAATTCAATCAAGCCAATTTACATTACGTACAGGCAGCACACACGCTTAAGACTGGTTAGCATGCAAAACAAGCCACGACGATAATGAATTGACGTGTGAAATTGTTGGCCATGTCAGAAGGAGTATTGTTACCAACAACCAGTAGAGTTTACCGTGTTTGCAAACCTAGAAATAAAGTAAAGCTGTTAAAAGTTATTCCTCACTTTCTCAACGCATTCCTAGCATGCCAATTGTTCGCCGCGTTTTTTCAACTTTCAGAGGCCACAGTGGAGTTTTGCCCGTTACGGTAAAGCTACTAGCATGCGAACATTTGCACTTTCCGGTTGTTGGACAATAAAAACAGTGTATAATTAGATGCAGACAGCACACAGTAGTCTTCTTTTGATCCTTTTTGAGCTACGTTTATATATAATTACATGGACAAAAAATTGTGTACAGACAGTTTACCGTGTTTGCTAACCCAGTATTAAAGACGCTGTACCAATTTTTTACCATCTTAAACTGCAGCTGTTTAAAGTTATTCCTCACTTTCTTGACGCATTCCTAGCATACTAATTATTCATTGCGTTGCACAACTTTCAGAGGTCAAAGTGGAGTTTTAAGCCCATCACAGTAAAGCTAACAGTTGCACTTTCTGGTTCTAGGACAATAAAAACAGTGTATAATTAGATGCAGAGAGTACACAGCAGTCTCCTTTTGACCCTATTTTTAGCTGCTTTCATAGCCGTACTAGAGCAAAACTACTAACTAAATTAACTACACGGACAAAAATCAGGTACAGATACTTTAAGGGCATAAACAGAATGAGCCACAAAAAAAAGAATAGTAGTAGTAGTAGTAACATTAATCTGGTCTGAAAATGATGGCTGCACAATATGGGAATGATTGTGATTCACGATATGGCTATTTATATTGAATATTTTATTATTATTAAAAGTATTTATATACTTTAAGTTTTTCCACACAATTACACTTTTTTAAAACAAATATGTTCATGCTTTTATAACTCAAAGCCAAGCCTAAATAAACATCAATTTGTTTGCGTTTTCATTTTAAAAACAGTACATTTACGTCAGTTAGATGGAGGATCTTGGTGTTGCGATATATTTAGTTTATAGCGACAGTGATTATCGTGTCAGCCAATGTTGCGATATCAATACTTATTGTGTGGAAAAAAAACCACCTTCATAGATCCATCCAACTCAGCACAAAAACCGTTCACAAACCGCCAAATGACTCAATGGTCCTTGGCATCGGACCCATTCTTCATTAGTGCAATCTGCCAGGAGTGACGCATCTAGGAATTGAACTCACAACCTCACAAAATAAATGTATTGATCACACTCATTCGCCCATTTTATAACAATTCTTTCAATCCCCCACAAAAAAATTCTTCTTTATAATTAGTGTTAATGAGTGAACACCGGCTGCTTAATTAAGGACAACTTAAAATCCCGTTCCACACAGGTTGTACAGCGACACCATTCTGTCCTAAATCTGAAAGACTAATTAAACAAGTTGGGTGACCTACATAAAACTCAACTGTCAAGTATAAAAGGAAGGGAAAAAAAACTTGCCTGTGGTACTTTCTGCAGAGATCTGAGAATCAATTTGGACTTGACAAGTTGACGAGACTGCATTCGACAAAAACAGTTCCAGTCTCTTTGGGTCTACCAGAGCAGTGACAGAGGGAACTGCTGACTCAAGCGGTTTTATTTCTTACCTTAAAGGAGACGAGGTGACTGCCCTGAGGGAAAGACGGGGGGGGGAAACGAATGTTCACTATTACAGCGATAGATCCTGATCCCATCACAGAGTCTGCTACGTCAAAGCCAATAGGACACACTCTCCCCGGGTTTAGAACGGGGCTGACAGCTCTGAACTGCAAACTTACAATTATAGGGAGAGATGGTGGTTACTGTGCCCACACTCAGACAATGTGAAAGCACAGCAGCAGCTATAAGAAGGAGGAGGATAGATCTCAGGGATTATGTTAAGCTGAGATATAAAAATGTGGCTTCTGACCCGACTAGTGGTTTAGCGTTAAAAATGTGAGCTTGAATTCAATACCCTGCAGTGAGGGTGGCGTTTCTATGAAGAGAGACTTCAATTGCTTCAGAGACAACAAAGTGTTATGTTTTTGGGGAGAATATAACGTATGTTCTACAAGGGTGTGAAGTATGAAAGACTTGCAATGTGAAATTTAGAACTATTTAGGCAAAGAGACAGAGACAATCTCAATGATTTTGGGTATCTTTCAAAATAGTATTCGATCAAATTGTAATTTTCATCTGTAAAATTTGCATCATTCAATGGAAGAGCAATATGAAAGACATGTATATCATATGGAGCAAGTTACTGCTAAACTGAAAACTGACTTATTTATTGATGAATTGTCCTCAATTCAAGCCTATTTTTCAAATCAATGACCGTGCATCTTTCATGTGGGAAATAAGCATTGGTTTTTATTTATGCAAGTGTGGGGAATCCTTACGAGTTTATGGACAAAAGTATGGACAGAAAACAATATGCAAGAATGCACCTACATTGGTTTTATTTAATTTAATGACTGACGTTTTACAATTATATGCGAGCTGCACCAAATATTCTTAAAACAGGTTAAAAAACAGAAAACAAGGGGGTACAATAACAGTAGGGCGGAACAGTATATCACAATCAAATCGAAAGCACAATTTGAGTTTGTGCAATTACTGTCTCAAATCACAAAGGCTGCAATTATTTATATAAAAGAATGTCCTTTGCGGAAGACCAAAATATCCTGTCTTGTTATGGAAAAAAATCTTGTTTGTAGTTTAGACTTCAACAAACATGTTCTAAATGTATGGGATTCTTGTATTTGTTTATCAGTTCATATCTCACTCTTCTCTCAAATGCTATCGCTTATAAAGTTGTTTACATTGTGCACGGTGGACATAATCCAGAAACATACACAATCTAATCGCATTACTGCAATATTATAGTGTAAAATTAATTATTGCTTATTATTGTGTAGTACAATATTATGTAAATACAACATAAGATTAGGTTAAAATTTTTTATTGCTTTGCCTGTTATGCATTTATTTATCACTGATTAGAAAAGGGACAATTACACATGTACAAGAGCATGTCGTACAGCTCAAAACCAAAATTGCATGATCAAATACTGCCATGTTATCCTCTGATTTCGATACAAAACTGTATTCGAAGAGCAACTTTACCAGAATACAGTTACTCAAAATTAATATTCTGAATATATATTTAGTTACTTCCCAACACTGATTAAATTGCACTATGACAAAAACAGTAAAAAAATAAATAAAAAGAAACTAGCACTGACAATCAAAAGTGGTGATTGTGATATAATTGGAATCCCCTTTCTCTTGCCTTTCACAGCCTCACCTTACATGTAACACCAATCAAAGCATCCAAATTTCTGACGCTGTACTGTACTAAAAACTAACACCAGGTAGTTACAAAGCACGTAGATAGACACTTGAGCATCGAATGTACAAGACTGCATTTAATTATCTGGGAACACAGGGGCCATTAAAGTAGCAGTTTACAATGACGGCGATAAACACAGATCGCTCTGAGATGCTGATGCTGCTTTTAAACTTCACTTTGGAACGCCGGAGGGATCGACTCTGCGGCCCAAAGAGAACTGGCTATTCCTGCTCTGACAGATACTCCGCACGAGCACTCCGGTTTTAAAGATAAACATTTGACTCCCAGCCAATTACCGGGAGGAATGCTCACTTGTGACACTCCTACTGATCATCAGTGTACATAAACAGAAGGAGGAAGAAAGCTGTTGGGAGGAAATCTAAGCGAGCATGGTGGCCTAAACGTCTCCTGCTAATCCTCTCCTTGCAAGGGTCAGAACTTCGACATGTCTAAATGCAATTGTGTGGATATTGAGTTAAGAGTGACACAAAATTAGTTTGGCCATCTCCAAGAATAGACGAATCACACAGGACGGAGCTCAAATGGAATTAAAAGGATAACTAGGAAATGAAGGGGGCGTCCCATCACTAAGACAAGCTAGACGTCAATACACGCGAATAGTGCCCCCATGATTTAATTATTCAGGCATAAATACATCCTGTTAGGAATTAGCTGATCCGGCTAATGTAATTTCAAAGCTTTCTTTTAACAACAGCATCTTGTCTTAGCATCATAGTTTTCACAAGACTAAGGCTAATTAAGAAGCTAGCATAGGCCCATTTTCAGATATTTCTTATGTATACATATCAGAAAATCAGGATAAAATGTTGCATTTTATTTATTTATTGTATACAATGCTAAATCAATCTTTAATAAATGTAAGTTAAATTCTAAGTCACAGCAATGTACTGTAGTGTTCAACAAAGCAGCTAAGAGACTGATGTTGCTAACCACTATGCTACAAATTTTTACAATAACCATATTAGAATTTCAAAAAAATTTGTTAAAAACTATTAGTCTTAGGATATATAGTTATAGATTAAAAAGGGTACATAATATTGATCGTTTGCTAAACAACAACTGAGGATTTTCAAAGGGCATTCGTTATTCGAATATTGTTCCTTCGCTAACATATACAGACATACAGTATTTGCCAGGGTTTGTTTAGGCTAACATTCGCCATTTTCAACCTATACTTTCAGATATAAAACTACTATGCCAATTGTGCACAAATACTCAATTTTGTGATGTAGTTGGTTTCACAGATGGGTGAAAAATGCACATCATAGTTTTAAATGATGCGATTGTGACAGGATCAAAGGCAGGCTATCTTCACGTAGATATAATAGATTAATACATTGTAAATATATGTTAACATTACTGAATGACTACGTGACAATGGTATAACAATGGCATAAAAAAAGGCTGAGTTAAAGTTTGCCTAAGGTTATACTAAACATGATTGACAACTTCATTATCGATATCAAACCAACGCAGATCACAAAGGCCGACAAGGACATGGCAACAACTGCCAGAGTGAATAATTAACAAGGGTTGTCAGTCAATTAAAAGCCACAGTTTAAGGTTTTTCACAGATTTTATGGACATTCATAAAAGGTCATAAAACCTTTACTTGATCGCCAAACTCGAAATGATACAAGTAGTATAACACAAAAAAGATCCAAATTGTGGGTAACAAAGTGACACTAAATGGAGCTCTGCAAATGTATAGTTATTTAAAGCGCCCTCTCTTAACATGGGATCGTAAGTGGCAATAGTGCAGTGCTGTAGACTTATAATGAGAATTGCTTTGAAAAGTTCCAAAAAAGGGCATTTATGACTTATTCTACAAATTGAAAACAAATTGGTCAATACACTTTACATTCTCAACTCATCAAGAGTATTTTCTGTCCTGATTTGCCACTTGTCCTGCCTCCTTCAAAACGGCCACACAGCAAAACCTCTTGGGCTTTATGCATTATTCCGCTGCGTTTCAGGATGAGTGGGCAAGCGAGGAAAGGTCAAGGGTACGAAAAAGGCAGGGACGGGCAGTAGTACGATTGAACGGCAACACGTAGAAACAAGAAATAGCACTGTATGCTGGCCGGAGCTGCAGAGTGGGGAGTATTGGATCGAGACGAGCCCCCAGCCTGCCTGCACTGCACCACTCGGCCTATCACTGCTCCATCTGCATTATCACAAAAGAGGCACACGAGATCCTGGAAAACGTACTGAGAAAAGTCCTGCTGTGACTGAAAGATAAGAGACGTAATGTTAAATAAAGAACAGTAACTGGAAAGTAAGGTTAGGAAAAAAAACAGCCACAAAATTCTGACAAATATTGTGTTTCTGTCAAGTTTCTGGAAAAAATATTTTAAAAAACAATCAACATGCAGTTCATAATGCACATTTTAAAATATATATCCTTAAGCGCTTGAACATTTTAGGCAAACTAATAAAAACATGGTTGCAGAAGTTTAAACTATAACTTATTATGTTGATTAAATTCCCAATTTTGATTCATCCAAACTTCAAAGTGAAATTAGTTAAATGTAATCACTTTAATCTAGTTTTCCAAATGCATTCAATAATTCAGAAGTGGGTGACCTAAAAGTGAAAAACATGTTTACTTTTTAAGACGCGCTCTACAGGGAAACTCAAAAGCAAACGGCGGCAAATTAAAAAATCCAGCTGAATTCCGAATGACTTTTTAGAGGAAACAGAACAGGGCCGTTACTGTACATCGATAAACTGTGCAGGTGTGGAATGTAAGGTATTTCCAGCATCAATAGCAGCCACGACTCACCTCCCGGATTTTCAAAACAGCGCCAAGAATCTAGTGTTTCATCTCGTTCCTTTCAAACTTTTAAAATCCCCATCAAAGAACAGCAGTTGGTTTTATTTGCTTTATCAAAATTCAAATGTGAAAACTGGCGGACCACCAATCAAAATGAAAAATTGTCTAACATGTCTTACCAATACTCAAGTCAAATTTCCTTGTCCTACAGTTCTATACAAATGTAATCAGCAATTAAAACTTACCAATTCATCAAAATGTTATGGAACAAATCACAGCAATGGATTTTGTTATAAAGGTCGATAGTGGTGCCACATTCCTGTGTATCGAGTGTACAGAACACCATGCATATGTGATGAGCAAAAATGTGAGTCATCAATCCAAATAAAGGACTAGGCTTGACAAGGACATCCACTGGCGAAACTGCTTTTTATGAATGAAGATGTGGTGCTGCCATTTAGATTGAAAGTGTCTTCACATGGTAGGGTATATTATTACAGTGTTGTGACATTTCTTTTCCCTACACTACGAATAATAATCTACATTAGCAAACTATGACTTGAATTAAAAATGTTTATTCTAATTTACTTACAATAATTGTCATATTTTGAGATATTTTTACTGGCATAGTATGTTTTGATTCAGAATAAGAATTGGAAAAAAGGTTTATCGCCATTGTCAGTGAATAAAAACAAGATTCACAAACTAGGAACTATATTCTGTGATAAGGTGCAACATGAAACAACAAATATAATAGCAAAATATATATTTAGAGCAAATAAATCTAATTAAATAAAAAATTCAAGCCTAAAATTTGCCTTCAAACCCTCAAAACTCCAGCCATGGACACAGTTGATGGTTAACTTTGGTATGTCCTTTTGGTAGGAAAAAAGGCCATCATAAAAAAACGGTTGACCCAGACAACACCGATGATCAAGGACTGGACGGACATAGGAACAGACATCAAACAAATGGAAAAAATAATCTTCTGACTTCATTTGGAAATGGACAAATGAGAACATTTTTGGACTGGTTGGGACCGTTCTTTTAATTTAAATAAGCCATAATTTTGTTTCGTTTGTTTCTTTTTATTTGCTTTTTTGGCTCTCTGGTCAGTTTCTGTTGTGTTCTGTGTTTGTTTATGATTTTTTTTTTTTTTTTTTTTTTTTTATTTTTTTTTTTTTTTTTTTTTTTTTTTTTTTTTTAAGAAAATAAATTGGTCTTTAAACTATTTCGATGATTCCATTTCTGTAGTGTAGAGTTCCTTTTATTCTTGGCCAAATCGACAGTATTTGAACAGCAACTATTAGTATTATTAGTATGATAGTTGGCTGGGTAGAAACAGAGTTGAAAAAGTGGAAATGTTTCGACTTCCATGGTGTTGCGTCTTAAGACTGTACATTACGTAAGCAGTCCTTGCCCTCCCACAGTGTAAACAAAAGGACTGGCCTGGCTCAGGTTTCTGTTAGCATACACAGCAATATAAGCAAGATGAAGCGCCACCTCAGTTTCCCACTGACATGACAACTCCGCTAAGTCGAGTAACAATGGCACTACAGTTTTATCGCATGTGGTGAACCTATCAGAAAAACGTACCAGCGATTGATACGCGATGTTGTGTGGCCGGGAGAGAGTACAGTGTGGCTGAGGAATGCAAAACTCAACGCTGGAGGCTAGGGAAAGCAAAGTTTATCAGCTGGAAAAGCCACAAAACAAGCAACTCATGTCAGAAGGAAGGAATGAGGAAGTGACCAGTCTAACTGGGATATTAAAGCAGATGCTATGCTCTATTATGCTAATTCTTTTTTAGTTGTTGTTAGCCATGTTAGCTAGCAAAACAAAAACATGTCTCTTGATTTTTAACAACACACCTTCACCTGACTACTCACTTTACAACTTATATTGCCATCTTTACAAAGCCTGTGGATACAGCAGATGCGTCGTGTTGACATTAGCCATGCTGCTAATTGTTCTGTACAAAAAGATTCACTCCTTGCCTGGCCAGCCAATACTACACACTTTTAGAGTACTTCAAACAGATTAGTCTGGAATCCTATCCTGTCTTTATAATTCTTGATGGGCGTGATGGCCTGATCCCTTTGTGTCAAAACAAAAATGGCGGAGTAAAAAAGCAAACAAGAAAAAAAAAGAGAGGACTGAGAAAGAGTGCGGACCTCTGTCGGAATCAATAAGCACAAAACTGAGTTGAGAGAAGTTATACATTTTGATATGAATGTTAGTCAAGTGGAGATGTCTTAAAAATGTGAGAGATGTGCACTAAAAGTAAGCTGCTGTGATGCGAACAGAAAATAGAAAGGACTGGCTCTCATAAGGCAACATCACTTTATACATTTACAAGCAGAGGTAACATCTGATCCAAGTGTTCTCAGTAAAAATAAAACCAGGTGATAATGTTCTTCCTCTCTTGTCATAAAATGTAAGACGCAATTCTAGTATAAAACCGCAACATTGCGTAACATCTCCTGTTCCAAAACCCAAGTATTTTAATTAAGGCCGCCCTGCCAGAAAGGTAATAAATACGCTATCTTAGCAAAACACTAGCGTCATTGTGCATCCGCCACCACAGCACGAGGAGGCTTAAGTGTAGTGATACCAGGCAAATGAACTGTACACAGCCATGGTTCAATGAAGGGCTAGCACAGCGCCTTATCAGCCTGATGCCACGGCCCAAGCTCCATACAATGTGCTCGCCGTAACAGCCATTTACAAGGGTCTCCGGCGGGCATTGTGCATTGAAAACACTGACCCCCTATTTACCCTGACTGCAAGCAATTACACCATTACATTCTACACCAAAGAGGGGGACACGAGTTACAGCCGTAATCGAGCACAATAACTCAGGAGCCAGACAGCATGGGGGCCATTTTGTGTTTATCAGGGCCAAAGCAGAACAAGCTGTCAACATAATATACGTGACACATGTGGGGTAAAGGGGGCAAGGTTGTACATGTAGAGACGACAGGGCGATATTGATAGCACTGGGATTGAATGGTTTGCATAAATGAAGTCGTGGGTGGTACGGAGAGGTCGCGAGCTAGACATGTGGAAGTGGCAAAGGTTTAAGGTGCAAAGACGAATGCGCTCACGAAGCTGTTGTTCTGGAACGACAAGTTCACGATTGGCAACAAAGACGCACTACAAGGAGTTACTGTAGAAAAGCCAGCATGTGACATCATACATCAAGGCAAGAAGTTCACGAGCAAAGCGCCATTGTGGAAATTTGACCTTTTAATTTCCCAAAACAATGGGGGCAATTATTTGAAAGGATTGTTGAGATTAGGGGAAAAGCCAAAAGAGAGAATTGTTGAAAGTTAATGTTGTTAGCCAAAAAAGCTTTTATTAGGGATTAAAATAATTAGCTAATTAAACAGGACAATTTATAGTTCTTAATTCAAGGTTGAAACGGTGGAGGATCAATTTGTCCACTCTCAAAGGAATTACTTGCTTCAAACAATTTTTTGAAAATCAAATGTTAAAATGATGACCTTCATATAGTAACAAATGCAATCACTCACTTCATTGTATCCACACTCTTGGCATAGACTTAATATGTATTGACACGGAGCTATGCAGCACAGCAAAAAGTAAGTGGCTTGTGATGGAGAAGATGATTCTGGTGATGACATGGCAGATGGCCAGAGCTGAGGCGAGCAGAGTCCCAGCCAAACTTGGACGGCACTTTGTCTTCCAAGTCCAGCGCGTTTGGATTAGACAATGCTATGTCAACATGAGTTACAGGGTGCACTGTGCTGGATTAGTGATTGGAGGCGTTGGTCATTGGTCCAGTTTTAATTACAGTGCATGACCCAAGATGTAAACACCAGTTGAGGTTCTCGATTTTAACGTACACAGAAATAATTGGACAAACCAAGCAGGAGTTCAAAATGGATTCCTAAAATGTATCAAAATATCAAAAGCCAGCACTATATTTGATGAAAACCAAACTAGTCAAAGCAGATTAAAGTCAGAACCTTCACAACACTGTTTAGAAGAAGTATACGAGCATGTAACAAGAGAGACCAACATACAAAAACATTTTCGTTTTCCTATTTTCTTTGAATAGGGCTGGGCAATATGCTAGAAAATCGAGTTTTACAATCTGCTATTTTGGCATGTCATATCATGATTCAAAATTGTTTGTTTAATGCAGCTGTATTTTCAAACACAGACACTTTTCTTTACCCACTTCTACTATCAGTCAGCCTCTGTAAGGTTTAGAGTGACAGCTGGATTTAACCAATCACATTCAAGTGCGAACTTTCAGGAAAAAAAAAGATTACTTTATTCACCACTAGAAAAATAAAAAATAAAAAAGTGTTCAGGAATTGTGATACACATTTCAATTGTGAGTTATCTGGATACAAGAAAATTATTATGTATATATTGTTTGGCTCATTGCCCACCCCTAATTTTGAACAGCAAACCAGTTTTAAGAGATAACATGAATACTTAGTTGAGATTTGGAAATGTTGAAGAGAAACTCCAGGCGTTATAACACAATACTATTACACACATTATTCGCCCCTTCTGCTGCCGTAGAAATGGCACAGAGCAGCTTCACATTACGGCCGTTTAAATGCCCAGGTAACGCTAATGCGCCAGAAGACAGCTCCGAGCAGGCAAAACAAACTGTCGCATATTTCGGGCAGGATAAAAGCACGCGTAGGTCAAATAAGATCGCACTCACCGGCATCATTTTAGCTTCGTACCGCATTTAGCTCGCGCACACACAGCATGAATCCCCGGGTAGTTTCGACGAAAGCGGCTGGGCTCTGGAGCTCGGTAATCCCAGATCCTAAAGCCGTGAGGTGATGAAGACTACTCTCGCTTCGCTTCGGGGTCCCGTCCTGCAAACAAGCACAAAACCCGGCTTTAGGTGGCACGTAACGCCGTCTGACAGCGGGACTACGGGCTGGACGCTCAATCGTTGACCTGTTGCTACGAATAACAAGGCCTTCACGACAAAAGTTTCCGCCGTAGTTCAAGGAGCACCGCTGGTAACTTTATGAAGGCTTCGCAGAGCACATCACACGCGATCAAAAGGTGATTGTCCAACTTGAATGACACGGAAATAGATCTGTACACATGTGATCGGTTTAATTTGCAGATTTACTTGCCTGGGACGAGCAGATTACAGCCAAAAGCCCGTAGCTGTCGGCGGTCCTTGCCTGTGCACGGCCGATCCCAGAGTGACGTAGAGGGAGGAGCCTCGGGACACTTTGGAATTCTCGCTCCGCCTCTTCACGGGACACCCCCACCACTCACACACGCGACACACACGTACACACATACACACATACACACGTACACACACACACAAACAAACAAACAATCAAACAAACAAACACATATCCGCACAGGCTAACACACACATACACAGACACATTCACACACGCAGACACCCAAACAAACAAACAAATACACACACAAGCACGCACGTGTACACACACACACACACACACACACACACAAACACACATCCGCCCAATCCTCCAACAGTTAATGAATGAATGGTGTAGCCAATTATCAGATTTGTCATGTAGTGCCTAAAATATTATTTGTAAAAAAATAAATAAAATAAAAAAGGACTACAATCTAAAGTATCTACAAACCTAAAATAAAGTATTGTAGAAAAAGATTCAGTTGTACTCATCTGGACTACTTTATTTAGAAAAAATAAAGTATTACATTTAGTTATTAAAGTAAAAGTACTAAACTATTAACATAAATACAATAAAGCATAGCAACCTGCTCTCTCGTACCTATATTCGCCGGTACCTATGAACTGGGTGGAACTACTGTACCTCATACTTAAAACATGTCCGGTATGTCGCCAGAGCATCCATTCCCATGCATGTTGTTGAGTGTAGGCCTAGTTGCTCTTGAATCTCCTCAAATGATAAGAATAGGCTCCTGTTCACCACATATTACGGATCCACATTCTCAATAGTTGTGCGTAAATGTAATGTTTTTAATCGCTATCAATACAGCAGCTATACCAGCTACGGTGGCAGGTGCCTGGGGAATATAAGGTTAATTACCGTGGAAACATAGGGCTTGACCTCCCCTGGCAACTCAAATGTTAGTGAAGTAAAAGTAAAAAGTTATCCATATGTTAAAATGTACTTTAAGAATTGGAGATGCCACATTTTTTTTTCCTTAAAAAGTACAATATTTTCACTTTTGAACTTTGTTTACTTTCTGCGCACTGGCTTGGTGACGTGGCATCATCCCTGCATTTCATGGAATATAACAGTTAAAACCATACTTCTCAGTGGAGATAGACATCCAAGTACATAGCTAGGTTTGTGGAGATGGCCATATTTTTTAAAATGTGGATCCTTTTTCTTCTTACTTTTTTTTTTCTTTCAAACGTTGTTGTCTTTTTCTTTAATTTAGCCTTTGTGAGAAATGTCTCATTTAGTACAACACACTACGCTGCTTGCTTACTGTTGGCTTGCTGGGCAACTGAGGCAACAATTTTTATTTTTTTTAATTTATTTTTCCCCATTGATAAATAAGCTGTGAATCCAAACCAAACAAGAGTAATACCTCCGCTTCACCTTACAACATAGACGATCTTTGAGCCAGAACCCAGAACTACGGAACGTACAACTCCCAGAATACGCCTACTTTCTACGGCACGCGAGCCACCCAAACGCGCTGCAGCTAGAACGCAGTACGCACGCTCGCTGCACGCTGGTCTGTGTAGCACCGTTGTTGCAGGTGCTTTGCATACGTCTCCTCCTCACCTCACCTCTGCTCCGTGCGGCTCCGAGCGGACTGGAACCGGAGCCATGGCCGATACAGTGCCTGACATGTGCGAGCGGCTCGTCAAAGCCGTCAACGTCATTATGGATCCACAAACAAGCCAAAATCTCCGACTAGAGGCCCTGAAGGTACACCCAGTGGAGCTGCTGCTGCTAGTTAGCTGTTAGCCTTTTGCATGCATTTTAATCCTAGAAATCACATGCGTCTAATATTTGGGTAACGCGCTTTTAAGGAATAAATACGTAAATGATTCAGAACACGGAACACAATTTGTCACGCTATCGATAATCCCGATGTTGTTAGCTTTCTCACTTTAACAGCGATTCATTCATTGAAACATCTGCTTCACTGCTATGATAAAAGCATAGATTAGCGCGATTTTTTAAACCGTTTGTTTATTTACCCCATTAGTTTATCGTCCGCATTGTTGTTGTTGTTTCCACTCTTCACTGCGTGATCTGCTTTATAACCCTGGCATGCCTCTTTTATTCTACAGTTCTGTGAGGAATTTAAAGATTCAAGCTCCCTCTGCATCCCATGTGGTCTGAAGCTTTCTGACAAAGACCATTCAGCTGTAATAAGACATTTTGGTCTGCAAGTTCTGGAGCATGTCATCAAGTAAGTCGTTTAGAATGAAATGAAATGAGCGATTTTTTCACGGTTGGCCATTTTAATTGATGTATTTTTATCTACATTTGTGCTACAGATACAGATGGAATAACATGCAACAGCAAGAAAAAGTACAGCTAAAGGAATGTGCCATGCAACTCTTGTCAAGTGTAAGTGTAATACATGGGTTTCAGCTTCGTTTTATGCAACATTTTGTAAACTTTTTAAATATGTTTTAAAAGTTTTAATAATTTCAAAAGCACAATTTTATCAAAATACTCAAAATATTAGAATTTTCTGCTTTACTCATTTCCTTAAGTTTGCGCTGTAGTTTTAACAGAAATCATTTTAATGTAAACATATGGTAATATTTAACATTAGTATCTATTTTTTCATTACTTAACAACGTTTTTGTGGAATTTTCCTTCCCCTGCATAAGACACCTCCACAAATTGTCCTTCTCTAACACTCGTCAACTAGACAAACTATTAACGTGGCTTGGATTCAAAAAGTAATATATATAACATGCTGAACAAAAATGCATATTATTCTAGTCTTGTTTTGATATAATAACTGTGATCTTCATGATTAAAAACTGTCTTGACTACAAATGGCGTTGTTGGCAGTAATACAGTATACTCCAGATAACCATGATTTAAAATAGTAAATTATAGTTTTGTTACTCGACTAGTCACAAATATTCCGATCAATTGTTGTCACCAGGCTAAAGTATATACGTAGTCTCCAGATCCCGTACTGATGGTAAATAAGCTTCAGCCTCCAGGACTCGTTCGGGCAACACATATTTTTCCCCAGCACTAACTTTGCTTTGCCGTCTTCAGGGAACCCGCTCCGTGATGGAGGAGGAGAGTCATATCAAAGACGTTCTGTCCCGAATCACCGTGGAGATGATCAAGAGGGAATGGCCTCAGCATTGGCCTGATATGCTGAAAGAGATGGAGGCACTGACCAGCCAAGGGGTCAGTCAAAGTTATATAATCCAGGAAATGCACTGTAACTTTGTGCTACTTTGTTTTGTCATTTAAATATAATTATGTAATGGCCAACAGGCAAATATAAACATTTGTGCGGGAAGTTGTTTGCATATGACTCATCTTTGGGATGTCATGTCAAACTTTAGTCCTACGATTTAATGTCAGGAGGTAGTGTGAAGTAGACTATAATAATGAACTGATATCTGAGCTAAGTGCTAAGGACTTTAAGTCTTTACAACAACAAATAAGCAACGATTTTGAATTACCTGGGTAGAAATGTCATTTGCTTTGCTTTTTATTACAGAACATTCTAGCTTCTAAATTGCAATTTGAGCGTCACAAATAGAATTTGTGTGGAAGTAAGTACTATATCTGTTCAGAATCAGAATCAGAATCAGAAAGAGTTTATTGCCATTGTCAATGAACAAAATTCAAAAACATAGGAACTTGTCTCGGCCTTAAGGTGCAACATAAAACACTGAGTAATAATAAAACAACATATATTCAATCAAAAAAGGGCATGCATTAGGAAACAATTTAAAATTACTGTACAATAAAAATAAAAATAGGCATTTCTATGTACACAAGTTTACAGTTATGTTTAAAGTTGTAGTGCAGAAAGTGACAGTGCAGTGAGTGGATGAATATTGCAGTTAAAGTGGCAGGTGTTTTGAAGTGTTCATGAGTCCAACAGCAGAGGGAAAGAAACTATTCTTATGGCGGGAGGTTCTGGTCCGGATGGACCGTAGCCTCCTGCCTGAGGGGAGTGGTTCAAACAGACCATGTCCAGGGTGAGAAGGGTCAGCTGTGATCCGACCTGCTCGTCCCAGAGCCCTGGAGACGTACAGGTCCTGCAGAGATGGAAGTCTGCAGCCGATCACCTTCTCAGCAGAGCGCACAATGCGCTGTAGTCTCTGTTTGTCCCTGGCTGTGGCTCCAGCGTACCACACGGTGATGGAGGAGGTGAGGATGGACTCAATGATGGCCGTGTAGAACTGCACCATCATCTGCACTGGCAGCTTGGCTTTCCTCAGCTGCCGTTGGTTGAATGAAAAGTTTTTAAAGATATTTTTAACCCAAAAAAACCCCAAACCATGTTTTTTTAGTAATGCAAGATATGTTTAATGCCATACTGTGGAACATTCCAGGCATATAACTGATAACAGACGATAAAGGTCCTTTTCTTTGTGCTTTTCCAGGAGGCCCAAACAGAACTGGTTATGCTGATCTTGCTGCGGTTGGCCGAGGACGTGATCACCTTCCAGACCCTTCCCACCCAGCGGCGCAGAGACATCCAGCAGACGCTCACCCAAAACATGGACTCCATCTTCAGCTTCATGATGGCCATTCTGCAAATACACGTGGACGACTATCGAAAAGTGGTGGGGAAAATGTTCTAGTTTAGCTCCAAGTTTGTCCAATAGGGTCCATTTCGTTTTTTCTCTTTGAGCGTATATTTTTGACGTTTGACATTGCTCTTTTTGTTTGGACTGCAGTAAACGGTTATTTTAGTTCAAACAATTATTTGAACATTTTAATAACGATTACGATTATCAAAATACAGATACGATTAGTTTTTTTTACAGCTGACTAATCGGTAAATTTTTTTGTTGCAGCTCTAGTTTTTGTTTCTCTGTCTGCATGGTTTTACTGGTTAAATCACTGCTAATCTTATTTCATCTCCAAATCCGACATGCTGGCTGTGACTTTTCTAAATGTGTGTGTGTTTTGTGTATTTCTTTATTATTTCAGAACTCAGTACCTGGAATGGAAGTGAAGGTGAGCCCATACTTATTTTCTTCCCTGATTAATGTGTATTTTACTCAAGTCAAATGAGATCAATCCAATCATTGATATTCTTTTTGCCCTAATATAAACCTAATATAAACGTGTTTGCTGGATGAAGCTTTGTTTCTCTTGCACAACTCTTGGGTTTTCACTTTTACATAACCAAACGCTTCCTTTTCCTGGCACTATTTGGTGTGCAGGCCAGAGCTCACTGCCGGGTTGCCGTGGCTACGCTGAACACTCTGGCGGGGTATATCGACTGGGTGTCCCTGACACACATCACCAATAACAACTGCCAGCTCCTGGAGATGTTGTGTCTGCTGCTGAGTGAACCTGAACTGCAGCTGGAGGCGGCCGAGTGCCTGCTCATCGCCATCAGCCGCAAGGTGCGACCGTCTCTACTGTTCTGTCAGCTGCTAATCTGTCTCTATGGACACGTTTAGACTGGTTCACTTTGGAGCCGGTTGATGCGGTCCAAAAGTCTCTCTACTCTTTTAAGATGACCGTACTGCTCTATTGAAGCGATCCAAACGGAACCCCGAGAGGACGAGTGGTTAGGCTCACTTTTCACTCCCGGAACACTTTTGAGATTGATGATTGGGCAAGAGACAACTCAGACTAACGCCTCGCTCACAAAGCAGCTGTGCCGGAGGGATGTTCTTGTCGTGGATGGCTCACATTAGGACCGGAGTTCTACAGTGCTCTTACGGTGACAGACTTTGATCGCGCGCTCGCGAGACCACGTGCTCACGCAGTAACCCTAAAATCTAACCATAATCATTAATATAAGGAAAAGGCTTGCCGTTAGCTCCGGCGTCTGGTGAAAATTCTAAACCAAAGGAAAGAATCTGCAGCACCGTGGCACCAGCGCACTGCTCGGTGTGCCGTCTGAGCGCCTCTTTAATGCTACGGAATGGTTACGGTCACTGCACCGGAGCTGAAAAATATTATATATCAAATATTAGCAGTATGACAACGGGCCCGGCCCTCCACAACATGCCCACATGCTTAGTAAAACAAAGCTAGCGCACTTTAGCATCAGTTGTTCTCTGTTTATCAAAACATGGCACTCGTGTCAAGAGCCAAAGTATGATCTTTCAGTGCATAATGCATCTAATAATATCCAGACCTAGTGCACTCTGTAAAGAGATGTTAAAATGTGAGGTAGAGGCGCAAAGAGGGAAATGAAATCTAGAAAAAGCTGACATAAACGGCAAGTAGTTTTTTTCATTTACTCTTTTCGCCACGTCTCACAGCACCATTAGCACTATTACTGAACAAAGCTTTTGAGTTGCCTTGTGATTAAAAAGTACAATGCAGACACAATTTAGGTTTTATTTTTGAAGAAAACATCAGTTATTTTTGGGTGATTGGATTCCCTCTGCGAGCCAGGCCCCAAGCATGAAAATGCATTCCGACAGTTACAGAACCGTTCCAACGTGATCCAAACGTGACTTTTGGAGATGTTGTTGCTTTGTTTTTAAATGTTCTCAGGATAGCATTGAACTAATATATCTAGCATTTATTCAATTAAGAGGATTTTATTGTTGAAAAAAACAACCTGTAATTTGCTGTCTTGTTTCCTTTGAGGAAACTGAACTGAACTGATGTTTGCAGTGTAATCACAGTGTGGTTTTGCATAGGACCATTAAGGCAAAGCACAGGGTCACGGAATAGCTCATTTTAATTACTGTATGCTAATTAGCTCTTTGTGATGTGATAATAACAGTTGCGTTGTGTTTCAGGGTAGACCAGAGGAGAGGAGACCTTTCTTGCTCCTCTTTGGGGATGTAGCCATAGACGTGGTCCTCTCTGCTGCTCAGTCAGTCCCACTCTTTAACCATTTATATTGTGTTTACGCTTTTCATACTCAAGAATAACTATTGTTGCTCCTCACAGGTCAGCAGATGGACTTGCTATTCAAAAATCACCCGATGGCAAGTACGTAATCAGCTTGTATTTGTGAGAATATACAGTATTATCCAATTTATTGACACAATCCTTCTGTTTCTAAAGTTCAATAGAAGTTGTGGAGCGGCGTTATGTCTTCCTGAAGAGGCTTTGTCAAGTGCTCTGTGCTATGGGATACCAGCTATGCTATTTAGCTGTAAGTAAAGTAATGTTTCAGATTTTTAGTGTATCTCGCTCTGATGCTATAAAAAACCTCTAGCTACACTGACTGATTTAAAATACAAACATAAGCTTTTAATGGAAACTTTTTTTGTCATGGTGTCAAGTATTGACTTCTGATTTTACTTTGTTACCATATGTTTGTTTTTTTTCTAGTTCTGTTTAGGAAAGGTCAAATGTCGTACTATTTAGTTGTTTTTTTTTGCATCAATACTTTCAATACCCTATCATAATTGTATACAAAATGTAATTTTCAAGATAGTAGAATATTCATATATATTTCCTTTTTTTTATCATGTGATCATACAACTTGGAAAGATCATGACGACGATCTATTCATGGGTTTCAGCTTTCTGTTTTATGCAACATTTTTTAGGACAAAATATATACTTTTTTGTTTTAAATTGTTAATCACAATGGCAACTCTCCTAATTTTGCATCTTTCGGAAACCCATGGACAGTATCAACAATTAATTTTAGTCTCAGATTATTAGCTGGGTTTTTATTATTATTATTTTATGATATACAACCCTAATTTATTTTGTAATACATAAGTTTGTATAATTAGTTATTGAGGCGTTTGTGTGGGGTTAATGGTAAAACTGTATTTTCTAAAGGGTTCTGATCCCGGGTTTACGATTCCTGCAAATCTCTGCAAGTACACTGAAGCCCTCATGGCCTTCACCACTCACACCAGCCATGTGAGTTCATTTTTTTTCCTTTTTCTTGGATTCATCATTATTTGTAATAATGTAAAATAAACCTATGAGTTTGTACCAACAGTTTTTGAAAATGTCTACTCTACCGACTTGGGGAGCACTGTTCAGACATGAAGCCTTGTCCAAAGATCCAGTGATTGTGGAGATGGCCAAGAAATACATGAAGACGTGTATGACCAACTTAGTTAAGGCAAGACTGTTCATTTTCGACATCAATTTCATAAACGTATTATTATATATTTATTTTACTTTTAACCATGTTATAACATTGTTCCCTCACCAAAAACATAGCTGGAGTTGTATTTAGCGTCATTAACACTTCATTAATCCTGTTTACAAGCTCGTCTTCCCCGCTCATTCTCTGAGCCTCACAAAAACACTTGCTTAACAATTTCCCAGAACTGTGATGTCAAAGGTAGAAATCCAGAGGTCTCTTACGCTATTTTTAAGTCCATTAATCATCGGCAGATTCACTTCGGGTTAATTAAAACGCTGTGCTTGCATTAGCATGTAGGGCCAAACTAGCTTTTGGCCCTACATGCAATCAATAGATGGCGTTCTAACACCATACCCTGATAGGAAATTCCTGACTGAATAGAAAGTTGTATGGTTTTCAATATATACATTATTTTAAGTTCTTGAACATGAAATGCCAAAGCAAAGATACTCACGAGCATGTTTACATACTACCAATACAAATAATAATGATGCATAATGTGTCTTTGTAAATGTTTATCCTTCAAAATTTGCACCCATTTTATTTGTTTCAGACTGGGTATCCATCAAGAAGTGACCACCCTAGTTGCTTGTACTCCAGCGTGGACTTTGACAACGATGAAGATTTTCACTCATTTTCTATCGGTAATTTAAATTCACCGTTGTATGTCCAGCGCACAGTTTCACAACATGATTTTAATTCGACACGCATTTGCATTTCAGTTTTCCGAGCCCAGCAGAGCGACATGTTGAGGCTGGCGTGTCGGATCGCTCCTCTAGAAGCGTTCCATATCGTAGCAGAGTGGTTGCAGTTCCAGATTGCGAGTCCTATAGAGATTGGTGATGCTAGCAGTAAGTTTTGCCTGCTTTACTTTGGTATACTTTACGTTCTGGTCACATAATCTTATCTTAAACATGTTTTTTCAATAGCAACGTCTTCTGAGGGTCTGTGCTCCATCCTGTCACCATCAGTGATTCAGTGGGACGCAGAGACCATATTTATGGAGTGTTTGGTCGGACAAATCTTCAAACATTTGGAGGCTGAGGTTAAAATCATTTTTTTATATTTTTAAAATGCATGTTTTTTTTGCAGTTTGTTAACATCATATAAAACTGCAAACAATATTAATTGATTTTGTTTTGAGGCCCAGAGTTTGGAGACTTTGTTTTACTTGTAAGCAAAATGTATTTGGGCAAAAGCAAATTTATTTAAAGCATAATTCATGCACAAGCAACCTAAAGTGCTCTACAAAATGACAAATATTAAGAAACAGTGGGCCTAGAACAGAGCCCTGTGGCACATCTCTGTTCTCTCGGACTCATAATTACAACAGTTACAAGACAGGAAATACGTTGTGTCTATTGGTAAGACTTGAGCAGTAAGTACTGTGGAATAGTCTGTGAATGTGCTCCATCTGTTTTGTATTCAGAAGTTGCCCGTTGACAAGAGCGTGGAGCTTCTGCAGGCTCTGCTCAACTACGAGACCAAAGACCCGCTCATCTTGTCCTGTGTCCTGACCAACATATCAGCGCTCTTCCCTTTTGTCATACACAGACCACAGCTGCTGCTCCCAGTCCTCTATAAGGTTAGACCTTTCTTTTTTTATTATTTCACATTTGTCCAGGTCTCTTTAATTGATTTATTGTAATATATCCAGTAAGTATACAGACTGTTGGTAATTCCCAGCTTTCAGATATTATTAGAACAAATATAGATAGATATGCTAAATCCAAGTTATTTTAATAATTTTTTTAAGGATACCTATGCATTTGGTACATGGCAGTTGTTTAGCTTGTTATAAACACTAGTTTTTTGTGTGTAAGCAATAATACTCTGAAAAATATGCACAGATGGTGATTGCTTCAAGCAACTTCAGTGCAATTTAGATTTGCTTGTACTTTCTTGACAGTATTTGTTCATAAATATCAACATGACAAACCATTTTAAAAGTAGTCTTGCACAACATGCTTGTTGAGAATACCATTAGTAACATTAAACCTGTCTCAGCCCAGTTGTAACATGTCGCTTCTTTTTAAAGTGTGTTCTTAAAGCAGAACTTCAAAATCAGACGGCTGCAAGCTTTGATCATTATAATAAGACAGTTTATCACTCGCAAATTTGTAATAAAGATCCATGTGCGTCGCTATATAATGACGCTTTGGGATCAGAGCTGATTGGCTGTCCTTTGGTGGTCCCACTTGTTTCAAAGTTGCGCTAGTGAGTCAGATAGATTTGAGTCAGATTAATTTAAATACTAACTTCCTTTCACGGTCTGAACAGTCGCTTTAATGCCTGTTTTTAATTCATTATTAATGTATATAATGGTCTGTTACAGCTTTTTAAATCTGTCATCTTTGAGACTTCCCAGGACAAAAATGTAAGTTCTATCCATATTTGTCCTTTGCATTTCATGTTTTACTATTATTACTAGTGTTCCGTGTATCTCCACAGGTTCCCCGGACACGAGCGGTAAAGAACGTTCGAAGACACGCCTGCTCCTCCATCATCAAAATATGCAGAGACTACCCAGAATTCCTTATGGTGTGTTTACCCATTCCCATATTTTGGTAAACGCTGATTATTCCTTTTACCAGTTTTTTCTTCTTCTTGCAGACATGTTTTGACATGTTCTGCGAGCACATGAAGAAGCTGTTCAGCACCGACCCCACCATAACGTACCTGGAGAAGTGCGCGCTGATGGAGGCCGTGGTGCTCATCAGTAACCAGTTCAAGGACTTTGCCAAACAGCAGGCTTTCCTGGAGGAACTGCTGGCCCCGGTGGTGACGGACTGGACGTCAGAAGAGCTGGGGCTGTAAGTTAACAGACCGGTGTTAACCAAACGTCTTTTTTAAGTGGTACTGTAATGAATTTGCCTCCCGTTCTCGGTTTAGCGTGTTGTCAAACCCTGCGTTGTTCCTGTCCTTTGTGGGAGCCGACCAGGTCATCACGGAGCAGGATAAAGAATCAGAGAGCATTAGCTGTAATAGAGCACGGGTAAGTTGAAGCTGTGGGAAGATTGTTAGTCTTGCCATATTTTGGTTTTATCAAAATAAAAGTTGTATTTTCATTTAGGAAAAAACTATTTTCTTGTTAGCTTTAATCCAAGTATCAGAATTTAACCTGATCATTTATTGCGTCGTGTCAAAACACAAAAACTGTATTAGTATGAGTTGCTAATAAAAATAAATAAAAATAAATGCAAGTAAACCTCCACAACCTAGCCCCAGATGAAACAGAAGAAAAATAATCAAATATCAAATAAAATTAAATATAATCAATTAAATACAAAATGTATCCAATAGGCTAAATATAAATACAACGCAAGTAAATGCTAATCTGGTTTGTACAATGAGTTTGTTGTTCTCATACCTGTAGTTAGCAACTATGTGAACTATTAAGTCTGTTTAGTTTTTTCTGAGACCCACATATTGGCTTCCAGACCAAACTTGTTTTTCTGAAAAAGAATTCAGTCCATGGTTCGAGGTTAAAAATACACTTTTATTTCGATACTTTGCCTCAACCCATTTTGATAGCCACTTTAGTTCTAGTTTTAGTATAAATTTGTTTTTATATTTGTCAATCCTGATGCTAATTCTTATTAACTCTTACGTCGTTCTCCAGCTCAGTTTCTGCCTGTACGTCCTGTCCGGTGTGTTCAAACGGACCCAAAGGCCGGCTGATCTGGAAGAAGCCAAAGCTGGAGGATTCGTGGTGGGCTACACCTCCAGCGGCGAGCCCATTTACAGAACTCCCAGCTCCTCCATATTTTTGTCCCTGCTGCCCAACCTGTTCGCATTAATACGGTATATCTGCTTTGGCCTGGTCTGCTTGAACATATATTAGGTGAAACATTTCTCTAATAAACCTTCTTTTTTGTCATTCTAGGACCCAAAATAGCCTGTTCTTACCTGAAAACTTGGCTCGTTTGAGTGAGACTTTCGCCCGCACGCATGAGATTATGGATAGGGAAAAGAAGGCGGTACTTGGTATGTAAAAGATCCTCTCTTTAGTTCACATTTGTATTTTTAGGTTTGTTAATGTCTTCCGCTTCTTAGGTATTACGCAGCCACTTCTTGACATTTATGACTCTCCTGTGTATAAAAGCAACCTGGAGCGTATGCAGGGCTTCTTCTCAACCGTCTATGACAACTGGTAAGAAGTGCACGTGTTTGAATTATACTTGCGTCTCATTTGGAGTTGGATTTTACAGTGTCTAATGTTCTTGTTCTAGACCGATGTTTTTCATAATGTTTCGTTTCTTACTTGCAGGGTTTAGCATTTCACATCTGTACCTAGTAAATATATAGTTAACACATGAAATGGTGTATTACTAAATAATAACGAATGCAAAAATTTGACTTGCTTTATACAGCACCAATCAAATTTACTGTGACCAGAAAAGGCAGCCCAAAAGTTTTTAAAGTCGTCTAAAATATATTGACTCCAGGAATATCAACAATATTAGTGTGTATTAATTTTAAGCCGTAAGTTACTACTTTAAAAGTTGGTCGGATCTTCCAAAGTAAGATAAATAATTACCTATATTGCTGTATATTATATCACAGTACCTATAATGGTGGATTGCTATGTGTGGTTTGGGAAGAGAAAAACAATTCATACCTATTTTATTGAATCATTTACGAATTTTGACCTGCGAAAACGTTTGATCCAAAAAGGAGGTTTGATTAGGTAATATTTTAGTCTGTGAGGATATACTGTTGAATTTACCAAAATAAAGTGTGCCGTGACTCTAAAAAGCTTGAAAAACACTGCCGAGTTTAACAAAGACTACATTTGTCCCCCTCATGCAGCTTCCACGCACTGGGAAACGCAGGCCACTCTCTGATGCAGGACTTCTACTCCATCGAGGGCCTGTCTCAGGAGATCAGCACCTCAGTTTTCGGCACGCTGGACCACGTGCCCGACCACAGGCTGAGGCCCATAATCCATATCCTTTACCTACCACACCTAAATAACACTTTACACACCAGTTACATCTGATTCTTGCTGATTTTCTTTAACCTTTTCACGTGTCTTCATGGCTAAACTGGTGCAGTCATGTCCTCCAGAGTATTATGAGAGCCTCTTGTGCCCTCTGATGGGCCCTCTGTTTACCTACATGTTACAGGTCAGAATAACTACCAAGCAACGCAAGTTCAAACTAAGCCTGAGTGTTCATATTCTATTGTTTTCTTTCTTCTGCAGAGACTGAGCCTGAAGTGGCAGGTCATCAACCAGAAAACTTTAAATGAGTAAGTATGACGGTTAGTTTGTGTGTTTTATTACCAAGGCTTTTATTTTACAGATTTTTGTGTGTGTGTTTTTATTTTATTTTTTAACATATTTTAGTAAGTGCATTCAGTGAATATAAATACAATATTTTAAAATTCAGTTTATAAAAATGCAATATGGGTTGGTAAAATACAGTTGCTGGGTTTTTAAGTGCAAAACAAAATCTGTATCAGATCTGTCTGTATTGCAAAACCGTACACTTATAAGATGCTTTTAAAAGTATTTTAAAGTACATTATACCTCCCGCTTTGTTTTTGAAATCAAAAGAATGCTTTTAAAAGCATCTTTTAAGCATACAATTTTGTACAGATGGGAGGATGAGATTCACTTAATTACAAAAGATGGAAACTATTTTAACAAGCCACATTTTTATACATTGAATTTCAAAGCATCACATTTTATACTTTGAAAATAAACAATGTCTTAAAATGCAATTTAAAAAGAACAGTTTTAAAATGTATTTATTTTTAATTTATTCAACGCACACTTTTTCTTATCAGCATACATTCAGTGTAAAATAAAAGGTAGTCATAAAGACACAAAATAACCTTCATGATTAAGTACTTGTTTTGATTCTCAACCTGAAAATATTATAAACGTCAGCACGTTCCTGAAAAAGCTTGTATTGAACTCCCTCTGCTGGCAACAGTAGGTTGCCAGCAGAGGGAGTTCAATCAACATGAAGCTAATTAAGTCGTTCCAATTAAAGCACCAACATCCTCAGTACTAGATTTGAAGATTTCTGGACAATTGCTCACATTCCAAACTCCAGTCATGTTTTTGACGCCTGCTTTGATGATGATGTGTGACTTTTATTGGCAGTTTGCAGACGAAAGGTGCATTTACTGCCACACACTGTAGTTATACGTCTTCAAAGTATGTGTTTTAAAAGGAGAAAAAGAGAGATAACTGATGTCTTCATGCTTTAGTGGAGAGGATGACGAGGAGGTGCTTTCTCATGAGAGCCAGGTCACACAGGAAATGCTGGAGGAACATCTGGTCGTTCTGCTCACCAGGGAGCTCATGGAGTTTCTCTGTAAGTTTGAACCAGTTTATTTATTGAAGTATTTATTTACACTCGAGGCAGTCTCCTTTTGTTTTGGTTAAATTCAGTTTTGGTAGTGCGGTCCATTGATGATAAATGTACTGTTACAGTCTCTTCCTCCTCTGAAACCCTATCTTCTCTTAAAAATTGATTTCTGCTTCTTTCAGCTATGTCTTGTGTTACAAGAAAAGCGCCCGAAAACAAAAATGATGCGCCCAAGGAAGAGGCTGATGGTGGGTGAAAATGACACTTTGTATATCAGTATGTGCAAGTGTTTAGAATGTTTGATTATGCGTTTATCATGGTATTGCCAACACTGACATAATCATTGTTAGGGGGACTGCTCACAATACCAACATTTGGCCTTAAGGAAAAGGCTTGATATTCCAATTTTAAAGCAGAACTAAGTTACTTTAGTAATGGAGCTCCCCCTGCAGCTCCTTTGTGAAAATACACCGTCAGAAAACAGCCCCCAAAATGTTTATTTTTTATTGAAATAAGTCAATATAATCACTTGCAGAACATTTAACATTGGCAAATATTTAAAAAAAGAGCCAGTGTTTCTCGTTGTCTTTGGGTCGATGTCTGCAAAAAGTTGTAAAGCTGGTTTTCCGCCCAGAGACAGCAGGGGGCAACAACGTGCACTTTAAACACCCCGAAAATACATATTTAACCATCACAGCGACTTACAAAGCGACTTAATAAGGAAAATATGGTATATTTAATACCACAAAGATAATTAAAACACGTTTTAGATTGTAATCTTAAACTAATAGAAGTGTCTTTTAGTTTTATTATGTTGTCTTTAACTAGTTCTAATATAGATCAGAATCCATTCAAGAAAGGTCACATTGGGAGTGAGGTGTGTGTCCTAGTTTTTTATTTTTTAACCTTACTCACAGGAACTTCCTTGAATAAAATATATGTTTAGCGTTTGTAATCTTAGTGGTGATATTTCATAATGAGACAAAACGTAACGACCAACTCTGAAGTGGTAGTTTGCCCTTCTCTTTCACCGTTCTACAGTAAAAACAAACAACTAACCTGTTTCTTCACCTTTTGTGCGCAGAGGAAGAAATGATGACAGACACGGTGCAGGCTGTAAACTCCACCCATTCCACAGAGCTGACTGAGCTGGGGAAGTGCTTAGTCAAACACGAGGTCAGCCCTCCACACACTTTGTCTTTTATTGTTTTGCAGATGTCAGAAAATGTGTTGACTGTATTTGTTTGTTGCATGCAGAACATCTACATGAGCATGTTGACTCTGGCCTTCACAGCCATCTCATGGAAGGACACCACCATCTGTAACAGGACTGCGTCTCTAGTCTGCTGGACACTGCTGCGGCCGGTAATACAACTGAACTGGAGTGTTGGAATAAAGAGCGTGTCTAAATGATCTCTTTGGTGTTTGTAGGCCACACTGGGTAACCTCCTCCCTGACGCGGTCACCTGGTTCTTCACCAGTGTCCTGAAGGCACTCCAGGTGCACGGGCAGCATGAAGTGTGCAACAACACTCTGAACCAGCTCGCCATGCTCATCTACGAGAGCCTGGTAAGTCACCTTTTACTCTGGTTCACCGCTCTGAGCTGAACCGTCTCGTGACATCTCGAAAATGACTTCAATCTTGCTTATCTGAACTTGTAAAAGAATGCACAATTTATTATAAAAAACAACAATAATAATAATTTATGTAAATGTAACTTTCTGGAGGTGGCTCAAAGGAACAACATTTCCATGGAAACAAGCGGGTAGTCAGGTTTGTGGAGAAGCAAGCCCACTCACTGTAAGCACACATGTTTTGCAGTAAAGATATAGATCCAAATGAAAAACAAACAATTTGGCTCAAAAGTAAAGTGTTCAGGCTTTAAAGTCTACTTGGATTGGATTTCATTCTATTAAGCATTCACATTTTTTACACTTTTCTCATTTCTTCATAGAATATTTTGGTATGTTAATATTCTACTACTGCAGTTATTTTATTCCATTGTTTTAAAACAAACTTCCTTTAACATCCTTATCCTCTTCAAAAGGCCTACAAAAAGATTTTTCCCAGAATCATGCGCTCTGGTGCCACTACAAGACCTTTTTGTGTTTGTGCAGTAATATTTTTACTGCTATTTGCATGTATTGCATCATGTGAAATATATATGAATTGGTTCTAATTGTTGTCTGTCACTCTCAATCTTATTTATTGTTGAAAGTTTGTAGTAACCCATTTTTGTCCAGCTGTACATAGTCTGTGTGAATATTATAGGTGTAAATTTGATGTTTCTGTGCCAGGGAGAAATGATCTTTAAATTATAATCTGTCATATTTACATCTGTATGCACTGTTCCTGCTTTTCCTTAAAAAAATCCAAATAAATAATGCATAATCTCCACTCAGAATTAAACCAGCATTTGCCTTGTTGAATCGCAGCGGCCTCGCTACGCAGAGCTGAGAACTGTGATGGAGCAGGTGCCCAACATCAACATGGAGGCTCTGGAGCAGTACGACCAAAAACTGCTGGACCCCAAAGCCCAAAAACCCGGAGAAAAGAAGAGGAAAGACCAGTTCAAGAAGCTGATCGCCGGAACAATCGGGGTAATGACGTTTACAAATCAGTGGGCGATTCACTGTTTTTGAAATTGAAACAAACTGATCTCTACAAATGTTGAACCTTATCGCTTTATGCTTGAGATTGGGTTTACAAATGTGTTCTAGGTTAAGTTATTTCACTTCAATCTACTCCAAAAAAGTAAACCTAAACGTGAAAATCTTTTATAGCTGGCGGTTTATCGTTCAGGATGTTCAACAATACAATACAGATAAAGTAAAATTAGTTTATTTCATAATATTAGTGTCAAAAGGTCAAGCCTACAATGCTGAATTTTCAAATCTTGGCAGTAACCCAACCTCTAGAGGGCAGTGTTTCTCCTTTAATAGGACTTCCACGTTCAGCATTGCGTGTTTTGTTTTTTCTTAGTTGCGGGTCAGTTCGGAAATTGTTTTTGGGGACGAACGTTTAACATGTTTTCTGTGTTTTTATTCTGTCAACAGACGGCTCTATGTCAGCAATTCAGGAAGGAGATCCATATTAAGAATCTACCAACTCTATTTAAAACCCCAAAGGAGGACAAGGACATAGCTTTGCAGAGCGAGGCACTTGGGCTAGAGGCTCTGTTCGCCCCGACCACAGAAGCCCTGTAAAGAAGACTCAAACGGACACTTCAGACTGAAAAGCCGCAAGAATTTAAGATTTTCCTTTTAAAATGTTCGTCAAATCAAGGTCTGTATATGTTAGCCTTTGCGTCGTGACGTTGCCAGGCTTTTGTATGCCTGAATTATTCTTTTTTTGTTGTTTTTCTTTTGCAAATACATTCCAATATTAAGAATGTAACTGCAATTGACACGTATTAAATAAAGTTCGACATGTTATTGCATACAAACAAACGTATCTAATTTTACCCAAGGAACGCTTCTGAATTTGAACCAGAGCAGGTTATAAGCATGTGCAACAAAGCTAAAAGAAAAAAAAAAAAAAAAAAAAAAAAGTAATAATAATTACAGGGAAAATGAAAAATAACTTTGAGCTTTTTTAAAAAAAATTTCCTTTATTTTTTGTATTGAAGTGATGAGTTTCATACGGCTTACTTTATAAATGACGTTGCCATGTCCACAAAGGTTAAAAAGAACATTTTATGTCTTTTATTATAGAGAATAGTTGCTACACGGCCGTCTTGCAGCACCATAAGCTATCAAAGCTGCACAAGCCCAAGTATTTTGCATTGACTTTTTCCGCACATGACATCACAAACTGATAATGTCACGGCCTCGTTTTTGCTGTAGATATTGACAGAAATACTTCATCAAAAGAGCACTACATTCCTTTTAGAAAACGAATTGTTGTACATTTTGATGCATTTTGAAGTATTCTGGTTTGTAGTAGAAAATGGATCTGTTTGTCTTTGTTGCCAAGTCCTCACCTCCGTGCTTACATGAGTTAGTCATACTACTAACAGGGTGATTTTAATGTACTCATTTCAGAAATGTAATTGAGGTAAAGTCATAAAGATTGTCCATAAGTCACTGATTGATTTTAAATAAATGTTCAACACTAAAATTGTCTGTACAAAAATGGGTTTCTTTATGACTTATTTTGGAAGCAAAACAATTTCTATTTCCTTTTTAAATAAATGCTTAAACGATTCTGTGTCCCATTTTTATGTTGTGTGTTTTCTCCATCATCCTTTGATTGCTCTTAAATAGAATATTTGTGTGTTCTTCTTCTCATGACATTTATTGAGCTCCCAGTGTGTTTTATAGACACAAGACTGTTTGTAATAAGGCAGTTAATATAAAGGACCCCTCAGGCCAGTGGGGGCGGGGGCCAAAACTGGTCCCACACATCTTGTACTTCATGGTCCCACTGTATCAATGATATAACTGACATTCTTTATTAAAGAATAGAAGTATAGACAAATGCGGTGCGCTCTTCAGGCCTGATGGGAAACATTTGTAATCTGATCTGAAAAGACTTCAAAGTAAAGGCAGCTTCCCTGCAAGTTACTGTAAAAGCACATCAAGCTGGTAATTACGGCATTCAGACGTTCATGTCTGATTCTGGGTCAGTTTGTGCGGCCCATGACGCCAAGTGTAGAAGCTTGTCTGATTCAAGATGTGCGCCGAGACCCGAGACCCGAGACACGAGACCCGAGACCCGAGACACGAGACACGAGACCCGAGCCCCGAGACCACGTTAGAAAATACGTTCACTATTATTTACTACACTTCTAGAGTGACCTTTGACCCAGGCCTGTTTGGCGTGAGATGATTGGCAGGTGAGTCTACCGCGCGATAATGAGCGTGACCGCACAGGTGCGCACGCACGCGGCACTGCCCAGTGAAAAGCTCGTGTTAGTGTCGCGTGTGACCGTGCGTGCGTCCCCCGTGCGTGTGTCCCAGAGATGTTGGCGCTGCTGCTTGTCGCCGTGTGCTTCCCGCTGGCCGCGCAGGCCCGGGCCGCAGGGCAGGTCATGACCGGACATCCACGGGACGTGTCCGTGCAAAACCGGAAGGTTTGGAGGGCGGCACAGTTTGCGGTCGGAGAGTTCAACCAAGCGAGCACACGAGAGCCCTTTTCTTACGAAATCATCAACGTCACATCGGCCAAGGTTCAGGTGAAAAGTGTTCCTTGGTTGATAGAAGTCTGCGGTAAAGAATGAGAACTTCTCATGGTTTTGTGCAGGTGGTCGCAGGAATCAACTACATCATGGAGGTGCACCTCAGGCGTGTCTGCAAGAGTAGCCTCAATAAGAAGTGCCCCAACCTTAAGGTAAGACCCTCAGCTCTCAGGCTGTAGTAACATCTCACTCAGTCTGATTTGATTTCAGGACGTTCGCTGCAGCTTCACCGTCACCGTAATTCCATGGCAACACAAACGTTTTGTTTACCGCAGAAGCTGCAAGTCACAAAAACATTACAAAAAATAAACAGTTGCTGGTGTGCATGCCAAGTAAACCAACTGCCATTTGTCTTATTGTGTCAAAGTTGGATGACTGAATCTGTTCAAATGTGCTTTTTCTGTGTTCATAAAAGCTGGGCTCCTGCTGTAGGGACCACCGCTCACAGAGTAGGGACCACCGCTCAGAGTAGGACTTGTATGTTCACTGCATGTGCAAAATGTAAACCTCGACCATTTACAGCCAGATTTTGCAAACGAATGATCTGAGTAGTTGCCAGAACGAGCCCCCTAAAATGCCTGTAACTGTGGGTGCTGCTGGGACACGTGGCTGCACCTTTCTCGACCTCCAGAAGGGCTCTGTGTCTGGGATTACAGCATTTTCAGATTACTGCTCAGCAAGACCCAACTGTCTGCTCCCCTGACCCCCTTTTTCTGCTGGGAATGCAGCCTGTCATGCCCATACTGTAGGCTGTGCCTTAAAATGTGTGGCATTTTAACAAGGCCCTCTAATAGGCCTGTTTTACAAATGTTTCAATCCCAGAAATATGAAGGCTGATTAAAAGATTGCATAAAGCTGCATCAGAACGTACAAAACTATGATTTAAATCTGTTTTTCAACCTTTTTGGATTGGCTGCACCCTTTTCTTTATTAAATGACTCAAAGTTTAGAAAAAGGGTGTAAATAGTCTGTCACTGTCTGGCTCTTTTGGATTTTACATTAGTTTTATTTTTTTGTAGGTCCGTGCATATTATTGTGTCCGAATATTCAGGATAAATCGTCTTCTAAAACACTTTTCAATCGTGTATCTGCACTACACTCGCGCGTCTAAAGGGCTGGGTTTTAGAATAACATTAAATCTAAATCCACATTACTTTTTGTTCATCTCAACCTGGACACCTTCAGTCACCATGTTTTTATTTTTTTTTTGTGGTTAATGAGCTTGAATCTCAAAGCACAAAAGAAATAATTGACTAATAAAAATAATCACTGACTTGACTGAAATGCCTGTTCGTTGCAGCCCTGAAAAGCCGTTTGAATGAACTCCAATTGGCTTGTTTTTTCAAGGCCCACTCTGCAATCCCTCAAAGCACACTGGTTGAAAATCAAGGATTTAATTGATACTCTGGTATTTAAAGTGTTATGAAATCCATTGGTTTACTTGCCTAATATGTGAAAGAGTTGGTACAAAGTAAAGTGGCGGGAGAATGCCTCGTGTTTACGGTAAACAAGAGCGTTGGTGAGCGGTTGACACGCATCCTCACCCTCTCACAACTGCCCAATCGCACAGGTCTTAATCAGAACAGAGAAACCCAGAATTGGCTGGCACTGGGGATTAGCGCCGCGCAGGGGTTCGGAATGTGGGGGAAGGGGGCGCGCCTTAATGTGGACGATGACGAACGTGGAAGCTCCGGTGCCAGGACGATGCCCCATCCATCTGCCACAGCGCTACCCAGCACTCGGCGACGCACTAACAGGCGTGTGCGTGCGCGTGCGTGTGCGTGCCGCCCGTTCTCTGCCCTGTCCTCACTTAGCCTGGGCAGCAGATGGTGAGGGGTAAGGCTCCTGTCTCCCCCCCCCCCTCCTGCACTCTGCTCACCTCTCCCCCTGTACCCAGCGCACACCCACCCACCCCGCTTTGTGTGGTGGGTGTTGAAAGGAGAGCCCCGGCCTGTCTCCCCCCGCCCCTCCTCCTCCTCCTACAAATCCTTGGCTGGCTGCCATTGGCGGGACTCGGTCAGGTGTCCTAATGCTTCAGTTAGGGGAGGAAACGCTGCTTAATCTGCCCATCGCGTGCCACTGGCCATGGCCTGGTCTCTTTGTGTCTGGCACCCCTCTGATCATCCTCCACCCTTCATCTGCCTCACCCCCCCGTGTGCCTCTGCAACCCAGTTTCTGTGCCCCAAGACACCGGTGTCATCTCCCCTCTGCCCTGTGCGTCCATGTTGGCTCTGTACCTGCAGTTTACGCGGTGGAAAGACTTTCTCCCACGCCGAGCCGAGTGACAGACCACCTGACATTGTGTCGCAAAGGCATGACATGGGGTCATGAGAAGGTCATGTTTGACTTGAAACATATTGTTGTGATATTAAAGTGAATTCATGAGTTTTAATGTCTCCAGTTTTCTGTCAGCACTGGACTTGTGTTCTGAGTGGTCTTCGGCCCCTCACTGTAAATGTAAACGACAGGGAGCAGACAAACCTGACACTGCTCTTTTACAGTCCCGTTTGGACGTGACACTTAAGAAATGGACCTAAGACAGGGGGAAAATGAAAGGTCCAGGGGCTGGGGACTAAGCAGCTGCTAAGGGCCCAAAGCAACTGGGGGGGGGGGCCCCAAGAGTACCTGCAATTTTATTACAAGTTGTCATATTACTATTCTTTTGCCCCTTCCAATGTCTTTCTTTTTTTAAGATGAGTGTTTTTATTTGGTCTTTGCAGTACACGCACAGTTGCAGTGCGGTGCCGAAGGTTAAGCCCGGCCGCAGTGGTGAGGCCCGATAAGGCAAATGTGCCAACACTGGGAGTCACCAACAAATAACTGCTTTCATTTAGTTCACATAAAATAGCATGGCAGTTTGCAAATGTTTCTGAAATGTATCTCATAAGTGTTATAACAGTAACACACTCCACAACGTGTTTTGTTTGTGTGTGTTTGATTTTGTTATGTTTCAAAAAAGAAACATCTTTTGAAACCACGCACTATCTTTGAGAGTAGCTCTGTGTGCTATCATTTAATATTTTTTTATTTTATATTTCCTTCTTGATCATAGCTCATTTATTAAAGGAAAGGACATTTAGTAGAAGTTTCATCTGAGTCTGACAGTTATTTCTAGGTGGCTCCAAGATTTTCCAATATTTTGGGCCTCAAAGAAAATGCTTTAGTGTTTTTAATTTGGCGTAACTGAAGATGTATGTTTTGGTGTTTTTGGCAGCCATGAATGGAGGGTTTGAGCGGGGCCTTCTCTGGTGTCTCTGCTCTCCACCTGCTCTGGAGGTGCTCCTCTCATTAGGATGAGTGATGTTTGTGTTCTTCTGCAGGAGCCTGATACGCTGCGGTTGCATAACCAGAGCAGAGGTCATTACCATTTGACCCTACCTGACCTTCCTTTTGATTGACCCTGGGTTTAGCCACCTCTTAAGGGTAAAGGTCAGAGTTCAAAGTGTCCTCAGCTGTGCTGCCATGGAAACAGCAGCAGTTGCTCTTCTGTTGGTCAGTTTGGATTTGAGGACAGTGGGTCATGTGTACACTGGGGTTTCACTGGCACTTTTCACTTGCCTTTTCACTCTAGTTTGCTTATTGCTTCGAGTTAGAAGAATGATTCTGCTGTTGTTGGTCTAACACTGACCTCTACATTCATGCTGTGGATGTTAAAGTTCCATGTTGGATGACTTGAGACCAGTTACAGTATATATATCATTGCTTCACATACTGTATGTATACTCTATGGTGCAATTTACACTTTCAGTTCTTCAAAGTGTAAATTATCCTATTTTTAACTGAATGTGAACCCTCTGAATTCGCCATGCTAGAAATTCAGCCGCGGTCCGTTTTTCTACTTCCTGTTTGTGATGGGTTTCCTCACAATCAGCGCTGTGATGGGGGTGGGACGAGGAGCCGAGAAAATCAATATTTTCAATGTAACGTGCAGCCAATGGAAGAAGAGGATGATTTATGTAGAGATGGTGGCTTCTCCAAATCAGTGGGGGCTTGTCCAGTGGCTGGTGCTGCTCACATTCTCTTATGTGTTTGTGTGTTTGTTGTTTCCTGACGACACACTTCTCTTCGTCAGGTCTCCAACACTCCATGTTGTGCCTGTCCCGCCTCATGTGAGCTGTGTACTGTCTGACTCCAGCCCAGTGGGAGTTGAGCGGGAGATGACCACCAGCCCGGGCAACATATGTGCTTCTGCTGTGTCCTGTGTGAGGGGAGCAGGGCACAGAGCTGAGGAGTGGGACACAGGACAGCCAGAGTTCAGAGGAAGCACGAGGCAGCCACAGCCATTGTAGTAAAGGAGCCGAGACGTGGACGAGTGTGGAGGCGGGAAAGGCAGCAGCGAGCAGGACAGAAGAGCGTACAAAAGTGTGCTCTCTCGGTGTGTGTGTGTGTGTGTGTGGGTGTGTGTGCATGTGTGTGCTTTATTGCAGTGGCCCCACCTACCCTCCATCCCGTGAAGGAGCAGAGTCCCGCGGAGGAGGGGTGGGATCCCCTCCCTCTGACACACACCCACTCTGATGAGGCTCATACACACGCTGCTCCGAGGCAGTAGTCTGAGGAGCGCTGGATAGACGTGTCCCACCCTTCTCCAGCGCAGGGATGCTTCACAAGGTACATATCCTCTCCTCCTGCCTCTGCTCCTGCCTCTGCTCCTGCCTCTGCTCCTGCCTCTGCTCCTGCCTCTGCTCCTGCCTCTGCTCCTGCCTCTGCTCCTGCCTCTGCTCCTCTTAACAGTGTGTAACTGAGCTGTTGTGTCCTCTGGGGCTCCCTGTAACCCAGTAGTCTTTCTGCTGCTAATGTGTGTTAGTGGGCTGCATGTGCGCCTGAGCGAGCTGTCTGCTTGTAAACAAGCTTCTCTAGTCTGCGCTCCACAACTTGAGCTGAGGGCTGTGGAGCAGGTACATGTGCTCTTTAGTATTGTGTTTGGTTCAAAACTAGTTTGTAGCATCCCAGGCTTCAGCTGCTTGTTGCTGTACTTCATTAAGGACAGGACAAAGCGCATTATCTTTGCTTTAAATCTATTCTACATGTAGGAATCTCTCAAACTGTGCTGGAAGCTTGTTGTATTAATGAGGCCAGAAGTGGTGGCCTGGCGCGACTGCAGTCTGCTTTAGAATTGAGTTTTTATTCTCCGTTCTCCTGTAAATGTGGTGGTTTCCATTTGAATAAGTCCTATAGAATGTTAGATTTGGTGAGAGGATGGGAATGAGGCTGATGAGACGCTGTAGCTTATCGTGCATGGAACATGCTGTAGTGGCAAACACCCACACCCACCACAGCACGAGGCCGCGTGTGCCACCACTTCCTACATCATGGCTGTGTATTCAGTATTCACTGGTTTACAGGCATGTGCCGCAGTATTCCACCTTCTGTTTCATTGATATTCCTAGTCCACTAAATCATTTCATTAAAATCAGGTAAATAATTAACATTTGTAAAAATGTAGTATGAGTGTTATGTAAAGAAAAAGGTGATATGTTTTTTCTAGTTCTCTAAACTATCAGTGTTGATCACATTGAGGAGCAGTTGTTCAAACAGATGTGACACATAAGTGTCCCTGCACCATGTGCTTGGGCCCCCCAACTGCTCGGCCCCCCAACTGCTCGGCCCCCCAACTGCTCGGGTCTCTGTGCTGCTCGGGCCCCTGTGCTGCTCGGGCCCCTGTGCTGCTCGGGCTTTAGGCAGAAGCACTCGTCCCTCTCCTGTGTTGGGGCCTGTATTGACCTGTTAATAGTATTATCCTCAGAGCGTGTGGCAGGGCCGGGGTCACATCCCTCCAGGGTTTAGATGGTCAGCCCTTTGGCCACAGTTTGGTCAGAGAGTGGCCAATAGGACGGAGCTGTGGTCATCCTTCACACTCCTCCTTTCATGGAGCAGGTCACATAAGTCAAAGGGTAATAAGTTTAACCCCTGGAGGGTGAGGAGTCACAGGTCATACACAAGGCTATAGGGAGAAGGTTTGCATCATCAATCAGTGGCACTGCTGCTTATAGCTGCATATCGATGACACACGCTCGTTCTGCCAATCTCATTAGCATGCCATGCTAAGCACAAAGGGCGGCCATTACAATCACATGGAAGTGAGTCAAAGTAATGAGCAATGTCCTAAATGAAGTCGTTGCTGTCTTAGCCTCATCCCAAGCTTTTTCTCATTGACTTTTTTTCCCTTTTTTCCTGAAACCTCCTCAGTCATTGGAAGCACGTGTAGCGACTGCGCCCTTAACCTGAAAATGATTTTTTTTCTGCTCTGAAATGGCGGTGGCGCCGCACACTTTAGATTTTCTTTTCTCAATGCGCATTTTGTATTTTAACATTTAAGAAGTGCACATTTTGTATTTTAACATTTAAGAAGTGCACATTTTGTATTTTAACATTTAAGAAGTGCACATTTTGTTTTTTAACATTTAAGAAGTGCACATTTTGTTTTTTAACATTTAAGAAGTGAGTATATCTGGAAACATGAACCAAATACTGAAGAAATACCACTGAATGAAGAGCAATTGGAGAGTGCAGCTAACAAATGGTGCAGGGCAAACTGAACTGTTTCAGCGCGTTCACTTGAGGTGTGGCATGTCCATGGCACAAGCTCAGTGATGGTGCTTCTACACAAGAATAAATGCATTATTATGCACATGTCCAGTGTTGTTGCAGTGGCCCTTTTCGTTCTTTACAGTATCTAAAGTGCATGGCTGTTTGAAAAAGTGCAGTGGTGCTGTGGCGATGCTCGAGCATCTCCCTGAGGTCTCCTCTCCCTGGGCCTGGCTGATGTTAGCGATGTGTCAGCACTATGCAGCCTGTCTGCTGGGCTGCTGGGGCCAGCCTGGACCTGTGCCAGTCCACACATGTCTAGCACTAGACTCAGAGATGTGACAGGATCAGGGATGTCCACTGGAGGAATACTCTTTACTTTAATGCTGATGCATGTGAGGAACAGGCCTTGTGCATAGGTATGAAACATTCTCATGTTGTTTGTCTGTTTTCTGATCAACAGGGCCATAGTGGTGTAGAGGAGCCGTGAGAGGGGGATCCCGGGCTCGTACATGGTATGATGCACAAACATACAAGTCACAAGCTGCATACACGTCAGAAGAACACTGGGATTGGTGCATGCCGTTAAGTGTTTGAATAACGCACATGTACATGTTGCTCCGTCAGCTCCTGCTCAGACAGAGGCCATCAATCACAAATGCACCAGAGCCGCATTGCTCTTTTCCTGGTCTCTTCTGTCCTTTTCTCTGGGTTGGAATTACACAGCATTTTACCTGCAACACTGCATATTCTGCACTTTGTTCACAAACCCATTCACATCCGTTTGCTGTTTATGGCTGTGTCTTAAATCAGGCTGCATGTTTTATAACTCTGCTCCGTGTGCACGGTCCTCACAGATTTTCACAGTAGTACAGAGGGCGGTTCTAGCTCCAGTTTTGTGGACTGTTCTGGAGTAAACGGAGGAGTGAGGACCCAATCACTGAAACTGCTGTCAGCTTTTATTAACGTCACATATGCTGTACTCTGTCTATGATCCCTGCGCACCGCTCCACACTCTTACACACCACTGCTCAGAGCATTTTCAATTGGCATTTTAATCAGATGTTTTCCATTAGCTTTACAACTTTGAAGTCTGAACAGGTCTGCAGTTCCAAGTCGGGACGGAGGAGCCGAGACCTTGGCTTTTGGATAAGAGCTGGAGCGTGGTGAGAGAGTCGGAGGGCGTGTGAGCGGCCGCAGGTGCAGGCGCTCGCTCCACTGATACAAGCCGAGGATCGATGCTTTTGGTCAAGGTCCTGTTCAGACTGGGTTTAATCAGCTGACAGGTTCTCTTCAGATTATCGTGGCTATCGCAGGTGGAACGGCAGCAAACAACACGTGTAAAGAGAGCAAAGCGTGCGGCGTACTTTGCAGGGCAGAACGATTGAGCCTGACACCTCAAAGCCGTGGTGAGGGGAGTGCAGAGAGGATACGCAATAGGCTCGTCAACAAATGCTCTTTGCAAAGGTCATACGTTGCTGCAGTCAATGTTGCGATATGGCCAATAAAGCAACCAATGACTGTCCTGGTCAGATACACAATAATTGTTGAGGGTTTATCACCAGGATAGAAGCGTTTCACCACAGACGAGCAGGAGAACCACAGCATCTTTAAATGTGGACACGTAAATTAGATTTAATCATTCCGTTTTGGAGAATTTAGAAAAAATTAGATAGGACTTGAGCTGCGTGTTGTTCGCTGATTCTTTTGTCTGTGTATCACATGAGCTGCGTGTCAGTTGTGCGCTGATTCCATAGTGTGTGTTAGTTGTGCGCTGATTCCATAGTGCGTTTTAGTTGTGCACTGTTTCCATAGTGCGTGTCAGTTGTGTGCTGATTCCATAGTGCGTGTTAGTTGTGTGCTGATTCCATAGTGCGTGTCAGTTGTGCGCTGATTCCATAGTGCGTGTCAGTTGTGTGCTGATTCCATAGTGCGTGTCAATTGTGCGCTGATTCCATAGTGCGTGTTAGTTGTGCGCTGATTCCATAGTGCGTGTCAGTTGTGCGCTGATTCCATAGTGCGTGTTAGTTGTGCGCTGATTCCATAGTGTGTGTTAGTTGTGCGCTGATTCCATAGTGCGTGTCAGTTGTGCGCTGATTCCATAGTGGTGTTAGTTGTGCGCTGATTCCATAGTGCGTGTTAGTTGTGTGCTGATTCCATAGTGCGTGTCAGTTGTGCGCTGATTCCATAGTGTAGTGCGTGTCAGTTGTGCGCTGATTCATAGTGCATAGTGTGTGTTAGTTGTGTGCTGATTCCATAGTGCGTGTCAGTTGTGCGCTGATTCCATAGTGTGTGTTACTCACATGCCCACTGACCACTGAAACACACCCGACACACATCATCATCACTTTAGCGTCGACCCGAAATCCCACCGCACTCTCAGATACCGCTGTCGAGGATCTTGACCAATTGCTGCCGCTGATTAACCATAGTGCTGTTAAGTTGTGCACTGTTTCCATAAGGTGCGTGTAGTTGTGCGCTGATTCCATAGTGCGTGTTAGTTGTGCCGCTGATTCCATAGTGCGTGTTAGTTGTTGTGCTGATTCCATAGTGCGTCGTCTAGTTGTGTGGCTGATCTCATAGTGCGTGTCAGTTGTGCGCTGATTCCATAGTGTGTGTTAGTTGTGCGCTGATTCCATAGTGCGTGCTCAGTTGGTGTGCTGATTCCATAGTGCGTGTTAGTGTTGGCTGGATTCCATAGTGCGTGTAGTTGTTGCGCTGCATCATTTCCATATGTGCGTGTTAGTTGTGCGCTGATTTCATAGTGCGTGTTAGTTGTGCGCTGATTTCCATAGTGCGTGTTTATTGTGCGCTGATCCATAGTGCGTGTAGTTGTGCGCTGATTCCATAGTGACGTGTTAGTTGTGCGCTGATTCCATAGTGCGTGTCAGTGTGCCGCTGATCATCATAGTGCGTGTAGTTTGTGCGCTGATATTCCATAGTGTTGTGTCTAGTTCGTGTGCTGATTCCATAGTGCGTGTCAGTTGTGCGCTGATTCCATAGTTGTGTAGCTGATTCCATATGGTGCGTGTCTTAGTTGTGTGCTGATTTCCATTGTGCGTTGTTCAGTGTGGCGCTGATTCCCATAGTGCGTGTGTTAGTTGATGCTTGCTGATTCCATAGTGCGTGTCAGTGAGTGCTTGATTCCATAGTGCGTTAGTTGTGCGCTGATTCATAAGTGCGTGTCAGTTGTGTGCCTTGATTCCATTGTGCGTGTCAGTTGAGTGCTGATTCCATAGTGCGTTAGTTGTGCGCTGATTCCATAGTGCGTGTCAGTTGTGTGCTGATTCCATGATGCGCGTTAGTTGTGCCTGATTCCATTGTGCGTGTTAGTTGTGCGCTGATTCCATAGTGCGTGTCAGTTGTGTGCTGATTCCATAGTGGCGTGTCAGTTGTGCGCTGATTCCATAGTGTGTGTCATTGTTGTTGCTGATTCCATTGTGCGTGTTAGTTGTGCGCTGGAATTCCATAGTGCGTGTTAGTTGTGTGCTGATTCCATAGTGCGTGTGTCGTGTGTTTGTGGGCTGATTCCATATTGCGTGTGTGTTGTGGGCTGTATTCCATAGGTGCCGTGTGTGTTGTGGGCTGATTCCTTAGTGCGTGTTTAGTTGTGTGTTGATTCCATAGTGCGTTCGTGTTGTGCCGCTGATTCCATAGTGCGCGTGTTAGTTGTGTTGCTGATTCCATAGTGCGTGTGTTGTGTGCTGATTCCATAGTGCGGCGTTTAGGTTGTGTGCTGATTCCATAGTGACGTGTCAGTTTGTGCGCTGATTCCATAGTGTGGTGCTTAGTTGTGCGGCTGATTCCATAGTGCGTTGCCAGTTGTGTGCTGATTCCATAGTGCGCGTTCAGTTGTGGCTGCTTCCATAGTGCGTGTTAGTTGTGCCGTCTGATTTCCCATATTGCGTGTTAGTTGTGCGCTGATTTCATCAGTGCGTGTGTGCTTATTTTTTTTTTTTTATGCGCTGATTCCATACTGCGTGTCTAGTTGTGTGCTGATTCCATAGTGCGTTAGTTGGTGCGCTTGTTCCATAGTGCGTGTCAGTGTGTGCTGATTCATAGTGCGTGTGTTAGTTGTGCGCTGATTCCATAGTGTGTGTCAGTTGTGTGCTGATTATTCCATAGTGCGGTGTTAGTTTGGTGCGCTGATTCCATAGTGTGTGTGTCAGTTGTGTGCTGATTCCATTGTGCGTGTTAGTTGTGCGCTGATTCCATAGTGCGTGTGTGTGTTGCGCTGATTCCATAAGTGCGTGTCAGTTGAGTGCTGATTCCATAGTGCTGTTAGCTTGTGCGCTGATTCCATAGTGCGTGTCAGTTGTGTGCTGATTTCCTAGTTGTGCGGTCAGTGTCAGTTGAGCTGCTGATTCCATAGTGCGTTAGTTGTTGCGCTGATTCCATAGTGCGTTGTCAGTTGTGTGCTGATTCCATTGTGCGCGGTTAGTTGTGCGCTGATTCCATTGTGCGTGTTAGTTGTGCGCTGATTCCATAGTGCGTGTCAGTTGTGTGCTGATTCCATAGTGGCGTGTTCAGTTGTGCGCTGATTCCATAGTAGTGTGTCACGTTGTGTGCTGATCTCATGTGTGCGTGTTAGTTGTGCGCTGATTCCATAGTGCGTGTTAGTTGTGTGCTGATTTCCATAGTGCGGTGTGTGTTGCTGTGGCTGATTCCATAGTGCGTGTGTGTTTGTGGGCTGATTCCATAGTGCGTGTGTGTTGTGGGCTGATTCCATAGTGCGTGTTAGTTGTGTGCTGATTCCATAGTGCATAGTGCGTTCGTGTTGTGCGCTGATTCCATAGTGCGTGTTAGTTGTGTGCTGATTCCATAGTGCGTGTGTGTTGTGTGCTGATTCCATAGTGCGGGTTAGTTGTGTGCTGATTCCATAGTGCGTGTGTGTTGTGTGCTGATTCCATAGTGCGTGTTAGTTGTGTGCTGATTCCATAGTGCGTGTGTGATGTGTGCTGATTCCATAGTGCGTGTTAGTTGTGTGCTGATTCCATAGTGCGTGTTAGTTGTGTGCTGATTCCATAGTGCGTGTTAGTTGTGTGCTGATTCCATAGTGCGTGTGTGATGTGTGCTGATTCCATAGTGCGTGTCAGTTGTGTGCTGACTCCATAGTGCGTGTCAGTTGTGTGCTGACTCCATAGTGCGTGTCAGTTGTGTGCTGATTCCATAGTGTGTGCGTGTTGTGTGCTGACTCCATAGTGTGTGCGTCAGATGTGATGAACAGCCCTTGAGAGGACCAGAGCCCTATAACACACCGCTCCTTGTAAAAAAGGCCACTGCGATGGGCCCAATTGTAGCCCCTCATTCGCATCATACATAAATTCACATTTGAATGGCAGAAAATTGCTTGAGAGGCTGATACACCGAAGCATGCAACATTATAATTGCAGTCAATTGAGTGTGTGCGGTTGAGATGTGTGGAAGAATTATGTGGCCAACAACGGGGTGTTTTTATTTATTCTATCAGGACAAGGCACAATTACATTAAGATGCTTGTGCCAGTCTGGGGTCCTCGTGGGGAAGGGACATATTTATACTGTGCAGAGATCCAATCCTTTCAACACCATTACACACGACTTTACAACACACCTCCATATTAGCTCGCACATTTAGCCGCGACATAGATAAACCTGATTTAAAAAGCCCATAAACAAAGGCCGATTCACTGAAATCTTTGCCGTCATTCATGTCCTCCACACACAGACATCCAGCACTTCACACTTTAGTGGTCATTAGCAGCATCTAAATATGTGCGGACAGGCCTGAGACTGCAGTGCAGGCTACAGCGCGCAGTGTGGGGATCAAGCACTCCTGTCCGCGGGGTTGTGATGAGGCCCCGTTCACACGTCGCACACAAAAACACTGCCAAAAAACACTACTTATATATACTACTATATTGCCAAGTAGAGCTGTTATTTTAGCAGTCGACTCATATGCAATACTTTTTTACATTTACTTATCAAGCGATAGTTTCTATTGTACGCTGAGACATTTTAAATACATTTTCAGAGGTTGAAATATTGTGATTGAAGGCTTCTAAATGGAGAATAATTATGATTAGTCGATTTAATTGCTGCAGCCGAATTCCCAATTTTCCTGAATTCTGCCCCAAACATGTTAACTGACACAGGATTGGCTGTAGACCTTTCTCTTAAAAAGATCTTGGCTGATCATTGACCGTTTGAAATGATTGGCTGTTTATTCGATTCATTGCACTGCCCTATGTCGTGCCTATACACTTATTTAGTGCATGTTATTCTCTAATCCCGCCGAAGACCCTTCCCACATTATTCTTCCTTCACCCCCCCCACATTTCTACAGTTGGGCAACGGAAAGACACTCCGAATGCCCCTGTCACTTCAGCTCACCGAGATCCCAATTGTTTTTAGCCACTGTCGAGCCCGGCGTTCTCTGGCCCCACACGCACGGCCGTGACCCCGCACTTGTACCCGGCGCACATCTGCAGCCCGCCCCGGCATTCTCACGCTGTGCAGTTATCTCATCCTCCGCTCCACCGTCAACAAACACTACAATATGGCCCTCCAGGAGGCCCCCTCGCAGACCTGCTTCAATAATTCCAGCAGCTCTGTCCATTGTATCGGAGCCTTTTGATAAATTTACCTCCGACCGATACAATGCGTCAGTCTTTTTGTCGAGATAAAGACAATTACTTGTACAGTGTACCGCGGAGCCCTAACGAAGCGCAGAGGCGTACCACGTTGGCTACAGGGCACAGGGTCACTTAATGTGCACCTAACGCTGGATGACAGCTAACGGAGCCGACAGGCCTGTGAACGCATGGTGATATCATTATTGTAGTGGCAGGGCTTTGTATGTGCAAGTCAGTAAAGCGTAAAAAAAGGGCCTGGTTGAAAAGCGAAAGTAAAATTGGTTTTGATGAGTCACAGTGAGAGTCCAACGGAAGAGAACAATGGTGGTGCTTTTGAAAGGGGCTGTGTCACTGTAAGGGCAGCGGTGTAGGTCGGGGCTGTGGTGCATCGTGGAGCGGTGGTCTCCTGTCTCTGTTTAGATTTATCCTAAAGCCGAAGGTTCCAGAGCCCAATAATGACGCTTAAGAACTGAATTTCACAAATGTAATAGTTTGTTTGAATCCAAAGTGTTTTAATTGCATTGCTCGTGTCATGGCTGTAGTGTGGTCGCAAACGGCTTATGAAGAAATATTTATCATGTATTTAGTTTTAAAGTTACGCTGCTATTACATTTCGGTCTCGGTTTGGGAATCATGCTTACATTTTGGAATCAAACAAAAAATATGGAAGCAATGTTGTCTTCCACCATCTCTGATACACATTTTAGAGTTTATTCTTTACTTGTATTTGACATTTTGACTTTATGGAAATGATGTCATACAGCATCTGGTAATTTCATGTGTTTGCTACATAAAGTGACCATTTTGTGCCTATAGTCAACAACATTGTCTTGCACGATCAGCATTTGTAGAAACATGGTTGTGATGTGGCAATGTGAGATTTTTCTTATACGATGTCATACAACAAAATTGTATTTACTTGGTAGTGACACTCTGCGGTAACACCATCAGTAACACTCTGTGATGACACACTATAGTAATACACTCTGTAGTAGTCAGTAACACTCGGTAGTGACACACTGTAGTACACACTCAGTAACACTCTCAGTTGTAACACACTCAGTAACACGCTGTAATGACACACTCAGTAGTAATACACTCTGTAGTAACACACTCAGTAACACTCTCAGTTGTAACACACTCAGTAACACTCTGCAATGACACACTCAGTAGTAATACACTCTGTAGTAACACGCTCAGTAACACTCTGTAATGACACACTCGGTAGTAATACACTCTGTAGTAACACACTCAGTAACACTCTCAGTTGTAACACACTCAGTAACACTCTGCAATGACACACTCAGTAGTAATACACTCTGTAGTAACACGCTCAGTAACACTCTGTAATGACACACTCAGTAGTAATACACTCTGTAGTAACACACTCAGTAACACTCTCAGTTGTAACACACTCAGTAACACGCTGTAATGACACACTCAGTAGTAACACACTCTGTAGTAACACGCTCAGTAACACTCTCGGTAGTGACACACTCTGTAGTAACACACTCAGTAACACATTCAGTCACGCGCTCGGCAGTAACACACTTCTGTAAACAGCCGGCCCCTTGAGCTCCATAACAGTACCATCTCGACAGGTTACAGTGGGAAAGTGGCAAACTGCACTAAATGTCCCTCTTTCTTCTTTGTGGGTGCTATATACACAATATAAGTTATACTCGTGCACCTTGAGAGCAGAGTGGCACGCTCTCCTGCTCCAGTGTCTTGGGACTGGTTGGGGGGGCCCTCATGATGTTGGGACAGATGGCATTTAGCTCTGGCTGTGCCGAGCTCAGTGGGACCCAAAGCTTAAGAGGTTAGGCCTGTCAAAACCACTCTGTTCATTCACTGCCTAACAAAGTGTGGACTGTCAGCCTGTTCCGTTTAATAAACTTAAGATTTTTTCTTTTGTCAATGCCCAAGCAACACTTTGCAATTCAGTGACCTGAATATCCCAACAAGCAGCTAGGCTCAATAGAAAACACTGCACCTCTGGCAAAGGACTTCCCCAAACGTTCCTACTGTAGGTGGAATTGTTTTGTTTCTAAGCGACGGTACCTTTGGGTCAGCAAACTTGAGCATTAAGTATTCATGATAACATGTCGAACAGCTTTGGATGCATTCTGCTGTTAGAGTGATGCAGGCTTTCTCAGTTTGAAATGAGTCTTCACTGGCCAAACGCTAACCTAACGCAGTAGTTTGTAGTGCACTTGTGTTCTTGCACGACAAACATCATACGCTTCAGAATATAGTGTGTAATCTTCTCCACCAGAGGGAGGCACAGTGTTGGATGTAACAGGATTTCATACTGTACTTATTTCCCTGTACAGAGTGCTCCAACTGATCTGGTTGTAGGAACCTATTTCAGGATGAATCATTTTAGCTGTGGCACTAACCAGTTATTTATTTATTTACATTTGTTTTTTTATATTGCTTTTATATTGCTTATTAATGTAATACAAATCATTTAACCATTTCCATGCAACTCAAATCACTGCTCAGCGTTGAAATAATTCACCAATCACATTTTTCAAGCGCTTTTTGACATATTCTAAAAATCAATACATTATGCAAATTGCCTGTGATATTTCTTGTCTCTCTCTCCTCACTTTCCCCATTTCCCAATTTGTTTCAGGGGTCAGAGGCTGCGGGGCTGGTGAGCGGTGACCTCAGCGAAAGGCCAGCGTGACATTTGACCCGTGGCTGGATGCGCAGCTGACCCTGGAGGATACGGCTCAACAAAGGGAGGCACGTGCCCTGGTCAAGTCGCATTTTTTTTTTTTTTTGGTTTTTTTTTTTTTTTTCATGGTAACTGGAGACCTTTTGGGACCGGGGGAGCGGGGTCGAGGCTGGCCCTTTATCCAGATCTGTGTTAACCATCTGCTGCCCATTGACTTTCTCAAATGGAGCACGTACCCACCGCAGACCTGAGGCCGACTGACTAATCTCTGCAGGCAACTGTGATGTGCTCCCATTTCTCACATTCACCTGGAGAGATTCTGCCGTCAGCTTCATGGAAACAACATGTACTCTGTATCCAGTCTTCAGGCTGTGCACAAACCACAAGCCTTCTTTTCTCTTTGCCTTTCTTGCAGTAGTAAACTGTGCGTAGGCTAAGAATCTACCCTTTATAGAATCAACTCAGTAAGGAAATAGCCCCTTGTGTTGGCTGGAGCATTTATATGTGCATCAGAGGAAGTGCCTTGGTTTATAACATAGTTTATGGCCTTCCAGAAGATTATATAATTAGATCAAATAGTTGAGGGGAAAATGTGCAGGGAAGAGTCTAAAACCTCCTTTTGTTGCACACAGCCTCGGTCACAGCCCACAGGTTTCGGACTGAAGTTGAGCTTTTTAAAAAAGTGCTCCTTGGAACCACCTGCTCCCCTGCTCCTGAATCACTGAAAAGGATTTCACACTTAAATAATGTTCTTTTCACAAAGGAATATCTGTGTGAATCTGTTGGCCTTGCTCAGCATAGTTTTGCTGTTGCCTGGCCCTGTGTTTTCTAAAGGCAGAGGTTGTTTAATGAGAGGTCTGAATGAGCCAACAGGTGCAGTCCACCTGGTGAAAACGTGCTTCACACTGGAGACTGTGGCTCTTTGATGTGCTCCCACTGTGCAGGCCGCACACAGCACTGCAGGCGAGGCATTAGCTGCCTTGATGTACAACCACACCGAGCCCTAATGACTGAACAGAAGAAGGAAAGGGCCACTGTTTCTGCTCCATATACTATTTATGATCCTTCAGCGTTTTCCTCTTCATTACTATAGCTCTTGTCCACTCTGAGTTTGTTCCACATTCCTCCCCTCCTCCACCTCTGCTCTCCTGACGCATCCGCTCATATTCTGCTGTGTTTTGGTGAAATCTCAGCTGGCAACTGTGAGTGGTTCACTAGCTGCTCTCACAATGGCCTCTGGGATTATGCTAAACACCGCCTCGGCCTCTCCCCATCGACCAGCAGCATCAGAGACGCCCTTCGGCGCGCACAGGAAAGAGATGGAGAGCTCTCAATGAAGATGTCAGTGCAATTAGAGCAGAGCGCCTCAGCACGCCCGGTGTGTCTGCGCCGGCTCCAGCTCCTCCACACTTTCTTCACTGTCTTTTCAAGTGCAGCCTCATCTCTTGCAGCTCTTTCATAATGCATGCCCTCTGAATTTGCATGAATTCACTTTCCAGATGCTTCTGCTGCCATCTTGACTTACACTGATGCGCACTGTACAGTAGGGGCCATTGTATTCCTGTCAGATGAAAAGAATGGTAATTGATGTTTTATTAAGGAGTGTGTCATCACCTATCTCACATTAAACGTATATGGATGTGTTATAGTGGTCTTTAGTGGCACTGAGGGGCCACGAGCTTTCTGATGTGGATGATACTGCATCAGGAACTGATTGGCTGATGCTGAGTTGCCAACAGCACCTGATGCATTACCTTCAGCATCGACAGAAGCATCGCGACAACCACAGCTCTGATAAACTGTAAACTGTGTACTCTCTTTGAAAATAAACTCTGCCTTTATCCAACTTGTGTCTCTACGAGTGTGTGTTATTCCTCGTTGTTTTGTTGTCTCCTTGCGCACTATGTTTACATGCGCACTAAAAATCATTATCTGATTTCTGGAGGTATCAGATTAATCAAATGTTCAATATCAAGGTTTATGTTTATTTTATGACAAGGTTTGACAAGGAAAATGATACACAAAATGGCAGACTTATGCGGCCAAGGCAAAAATGAAAGCGCGTTATTTTAAAAAACGATTTAAAATGTTCTTACAAATGCAACAGTGTCTCTAAAAACCCTTTGATTCATTGACATCTTGCGCATTTAAACACACCCAAAGTCACGTCAAATGATTGGGTTATGTGATTATTTTAATCTATTTTCAGGCCATGTAATTGTAACCAGTGTCAAAATTGTGATGAAACTGGAACTACATCTAGACTAGACCTAGACCAGGACCACAGCCAGGACTAAACTGTGCTCAAACAAGTGTGAATGCTCCTTTTAGTCACTCACTTTTAACCTTCATGCAGTCTTAGTGGATTAGTTTCACTTAATAGATGTTTAGTTAGTGTGGGTGTGTCAAACGGCTCGTAACCTCGGGAGTGTTAACAGTTTAGCAAAGAAAAAGGTCAGAAGGTCAACTGCACTGAAAGAACAAACGTGCCAAGTTGACGTCCCCACCACCACCCACCACATCACCCCCCGTGACCACGATGTTGGCACGCGCACGTACGTAACCTCTTTCGCTTTAGGGAAATCCAGATCACCCGAGCCAACTTTCGCAGATGTTCCCAAATCACAGGCATCTTGTTAACACGAGGACATTTCTCCAACGCTAATGTGGCGCTTGTTGCCTCACTCCACGGGCACAATCAGGGAGCACTTATGTGGAGCGCAGAGTTCCCACATGAAATGACGGTAACAAAGCAGCAAAACTGTGGAAATAAAGAAAGCATTTAAAGGGGAGATATTGAGCTTTGTTTTCCTCCAGGTACTTAGTATTGAACCTTGACAACAGAAGGTCATACTTTCACATTTCGATCATTGTAAACCGCAAATTGGCTCGAAAACCACTTCATAGAAACATGTCCATTGACTTCCTGTTCAAAACGGCACACGTGATAAGCCCCGCCCCTTCATGGCGTTTTCTCGTAACAAGCAGCGGATTTCCGTGTGTTTTTATTTTTGAGGGGCTATGTGACGTTTTAGAACCCCACAGTTATATTTTTTTCCCCTAATAATCACAGCTAATGATGAGCAACACCAGTGGCTTTTGTTTCGATCCGATACCATGACAAGTATTGTGATATCGATCCAATATCGATACCAATGCGTTTTTCTAATCAAATCCTCTACTTTATCAAATCATGTTACCATGGCATCGTTATCTTTGCTCCTCCCCAGCATGAACTTAGAGAGAAATTAAATGTTGTGTTATGTATTTTTTAAAAAAAAAGAAAAAAAAAGTGTAGATATAAATGTGTAGATAGTAGCCTGGACCCAAGCTTAGCAAATGGAAGACCACCGGCAGAGGGTGAGAAGGGAATATATACATTTGCAGAGGTACCTATACTTTTGGATACCTCTGGCAGGATGATAGATATTTGGTACTGCTCTGGCCAGCACTAATATCTGCTAAGCACAGGGATGTGAGCGGGCTTTGGGGGTACATCCATGGGGTAGGTCAAAACATTCTCAATACAGATCACACAAACATGCAGGAATCAACACAAATACAACTGTGAGAAAACTACGCGGAAACAATGTTGTAACAAGGCTAACAGCTCAAAAATGTCTGATTTGGTATTTAATGTCTCGTGTAAAAAACAAAAAGACATCTCTGGTCAGTCCATAGAGGGAGCCAGTGTAGCCCGGTGCTGCTTCAGAGCGGACGAGAACAACCTGCCCCGGTACACCGCCCCCAGCATGTCATATTTTACGCACCGCGTGTTCATCCCAAGTGCTGCCTGCCTGCGCTCCGGCAACCATCTGAGCAACATCCACAGCAGCTCTACGAGAAGCGAAGCCGAGCAGAAGTTTCCCCGCGCTGCCTTCAGGGACCGACAGACGGGCATCCGCGGCAGGTATTCCAGGTACGTCTCCCAGACCAGACTTGACACGGCGTCTTGTGTTTCTGTGTCAAACATTCATGTGATGAAGATGAATATCTGATCAAATTCCTGCTGGCAGTTTGTGCTGCAAAGAAATGTGCATAAATGATATATATATATATATACTATATGACAATGGCATGCAACAACAAATTTGACTCAGCGTGAGCCCGACGGTGACTGGCGCACAGGGGCATGTTTACGCACGACTTTTACGCGTGTTGCGCGCTAATCCTTTTGGAGAAAAACGGCAGAAAAACACTTCACTCTGTTAAAGTCGCAGATTTAGCTGGTGCAGAGCCAACATAAACATCACGCCAGCAGCGGGAGATGTTGGGACTCGTTAAGCAATGCCATCAATGATGTCATAACGGGTATTAAAACGTGTCAGCTTGTCAAACCGAAAATGATCTTGCGCTCCACTCAATTCATTTGGTTCTTGTGCCTCTCGTCTTCAGGGTGATTGGAGCTTGGTTCAACATGCTTGGCATCTGCGTGTGCCTCTGTGCGCTTTTCACACACGTGCTGCCCCAGGAGGCTGAGGAGCCCATCTCCTACACTGTAAGTGATTGAATATGTGTGTGTATGCAGATGTTGTAGCTCCTAAAATCTCATGTGTGTCATCCACAGTGCACTGAGGGATATGAATATGACAGTGTCAGAGAGCAATGCAGGGGTAAGGCATGACTTAGAGGATCTACTACTCTGCTACTACAAAACAAAGTATTTTGCAAACACTTGAAATAGAATGAAAAGTAACTGCATAGATTATACAATAAATTCACAATGTTGGCATATGATTGTTCTACAGCGAAGGTGTGAGATCTCTACCAGGGACTTCATATTTTGTATGCTTTGTTAATATGCGATGCATATTCTCTACTATGGATTAAATAATTAATTGTAAATAGTAAACAGTTGATGTTAAAAAATTAATAGTATAGTCATCATAACCAAGTGACAGTAATTCTGTTGCAAAAGGCTAAGCCTGTTCTCTTGTTTCAGACATCGATGAGTGTGTCTTGCTGACTGATGCTTGTAAAGGTGAGATGCAGTGTATCAACCACTTTGGCGGGTATCTGTGCCTCCCGAAGAATGCTGTGATCTACATCAGTAAGGAGGCCACAGATGTGGTGTCAGAGGTCGTGCCTCCTGTTGTCCCAGTGCAGCCTCAGCCCCCCAGAGTATTCCCTGGAGTGAGGGGGGGCCCTCAGAGTACCCGCACTGTGCACTGTGCTCCTGGATTCATCGCAGACGATCAGAACCTGTGCAGAGGTATGAGCTCACTGTATCATCACTATCAGTTACAGTAATGTAGCCGGGCACTGACATCGAAAGGTAAAACAAAAATCATCAGTTAATCACTAATTACACATGTCACTAATGGACACGCTACCGAACACTGCAAATTTACACAAATAGGTGATAATCACTTGGAGGTGGTCTCAATAGTTAATGTCCTTTGCAATTGTTAAATTGAATCTCACTATTGTCTTCCGTAACTTGCCATATTTTTATTATGATAAATACATTTGCTTAAAGTGACACCATGTAACTTTCTGGAGGTGGAAAGTCACTTGATTCCATGCAAATGCAAAAGTTTAAACCATGCTTTGGAACATTGTTCGTGGAGAGAGATACATTTCATACCATATTGTGGACTATTATTGCTAAAGGAACAACATTTCCATGGAAACAAGCAGGAGAAGGCTGCCCCAGGTCAAGTACAATTCAGATTTGCAAGCCCACTAACAGTAAGGACACAGGTTTTTATACGTTTTAGTCCAACAATAAAAATTTTTTTAGTCTATTTTAATCTAAAAAATTGCACAGTGGGGCTTTAAATTAACAACAATAAACTGATATTCAGAATATCAACATCAAATCAAAAGCTCTTGTCTAGGTGCAATTTTTGGGGACACTTGGGACCCTTTTAAACACTGACCCCGCCCCTGCAGTACCCCTCCTGTGACATAGCATTGTAAGTGTTTCCATTTGACTTTCACATGTGGAGCAGCTCTTATCAGGGCAGGTGCTGTCCACGGCCTTCTTAGTGCAATAACGGGATAGTATCAGCAGCAGAAGGGGAAGTGCAATAGCAAATGTGGTTTATCAGCAGCACAGATTAAACTATACCATTACAACCCAAATCTGACCCATGACCTTGTAGCTTTGATGCGAGAGTTCATATCACTGCGCCACCGTGCCAATTTTTCAATAATGGGTTTGAAGCGTCCCCATCTGCTTGACAGCCATCAGCAGCTCATCCATGCAGGGCCTGCCAGATGTGTCGCAAGCTTCTTCTTCTTCTCCCTCTCGCTGTGATGTCATGTTCTCTAACCTCTTTGGGTGCACACAGTGTGATGTTTTTGGATCCAGTTCAAAATTCTTTAAAAAGTTCATGTTTTGGGTGATGAAATAGTCAGCTTCGGGATAAAACAAAGGGTCATATAACAAAGTGTTCTATCCGCAGTGTTGACATCTAGATACTGCTAGATAACACTTGCTTTGATTTTAAAATGTTGGATGTTGGAGAACAACTTTTAGATCTTCCATAAAGAATGAGTGATTGTTTGTAAATTCCTCAGACATGTACACTTGTTTGCGAGGTTTGCAAGGATCCACGCAGCAAAATGTTGTCGCTTTTGCGCCCGCACAGACCAAATTTTCCGCATCAGCATCAGGGAAAAATATGTAACTATAAATTCTGCCAACATTTTCACTATAAAATTAACAAAAACAATGGATCACTCCGGGAGGAACGAGGCATTACACCGACTGATTTAAGATGAAAGGTTCACCATGTAATTGTCTGTGTAGAGAATGTTATTGCTTTGCATGAAAAGTTCCTCAATATGGCATTAAACTTTTCTGTCTTTCATGTATTCAATTGTACGAGAGCATGTTTTTACTGTTTACAAAATTCATTGAAAAACATGCACTCTTACCATTATAACCAGTTTGCCTCTCCACATATCTGACCTGTAACTTGCCCTAGTGCTGGCACCTGCTTGTCTCCATGGAGATGGATACGATTAATGTTATAATAAGAAACACTGCAGGCAAAGCAACAACATATACTAGTTAAATAGTGTACCTTTTATTTTAAGTAGACTAGAAAAACAGCATTTGATTACTACTTTTATCAAATGTACAGTAATAGGCTTTACCTTCTTAAAACATGTAAAACAGAACTAGTTACCTTCATTTAATACTGTGTGCAGTGGTCCAAATATATTGCTCACCCAATGCAATTCTAGCATCCTAATTATTCACCACAATGTGTTTATAAGCGCTTTTCACATGCTAAGAGTGCACTCCTGTTTTGTGGGGAATAAAATATCATTAGATGCAGACAGCCTACCGCAGTCTAATTTTAACCATAAGAGCTGCTTTTACATTACAGCCTTATCTTTACTGCATAACAGATTTTAACGTCTAATAAAATTTTTTCCACAAAGTGTCAACATTTTGTTAAATTTTTGGGTTTCAAAATGATTCCCTTTTTTGGAGTGTAAAAAGTGGACACGTAGCAGCCGCTAAAGTAACTGACCACGCTATGTCATTCAACTATGGGACAATCAACCAGCAAGCCAATAATTGTCCTCAGAGTACTTTCTCCTTTTTTGTGCTAGGCCTTTTTGGACGAGATCTTGCTAGCTAAAGGAATTCCCATTAACTGTCAATAGGGGAAACCTCAATGTATCAAATAGCGCTTGCATCAGTGCTAACTCACCACTCTGCGCAGGAAACCTCGAATGCAGCGTCAGGTACAGGAAAAGGACAGACATGAAAGCCTATAACAAGAGCTAGCTAACCGCACAAACTCAAGCAAAGGTTGTTATGGAGTCCGTATATATGTGGAGTTGTTTTGGCAAAAATATTGACCAAGTTTGGCCAAATTTCCATAAGCACAAACTATACAAACTAATCCAAACAACGCTGTTCTGTATTCTGTTAAAACGCCAAACTAGCCACAAATTATATAATGGACTTCGCCTGACTCTTTAAAGATTTGTTCCATTTTGATTCGCAAATAGGCTATAAAATCCCTTTGCCCCGTTCCGTGAACTTGCAGGCTAGCTTGTTGTTTTAGTGACACATTGGGGAAGTTGGCGGCTAACTCTAGCGTAGAGAAACTATGAAGCTTTACTGTAGTGGTGTATGTGTGACATTTTAATGACGCTGAGCATTTCCATGACCTCCCCCACATTTCCAATATACACACGGAGCCACTTAAGGTGTTTACTGCTGAAATGGACAAGTGCCCTGTTGTAGCCTTCTTGTGTATGCATACGACAACTGTTTTCTTTTTAGGAGGTCATTTCCCAATTGAAATTAGGATTGTCCTTCAAAAGCGGTCGAATTAGTGTACTGTAGAAATATTGTTGCTAAGTAGCTTTTGAGCCATCAAGTCCTATTTTACATCCATTAAAACCTGATGGCGCAGATTGGTAATTTACCACCACCAAGTGTGGAAAGAAAGAATAGTGACAACAGTGTCCCAACAGTGAGAGGCTTCGACAAGCCTGTAGAGCGCATGACAAGTGTAAGGCATTATTGTTATTATGCTTACAGGTTTAGGTGAAAGAAAGGCAATGCCAGAAAATACATAATCGCTCCAATAACCATCAGTGCATCTATGTTGTAGATAGCTATGTTATACTACACCTATTTGCATACTTTGATTAGAATGCTAATACGTCAGCGTATGCTACAGGCACGCTGTGGCGTTAGTGGCATGAAGGATTATGCTAAATATGACTCAGGTGACATTTCAGACTGGTGAGCTGTTCAATTGACTTAAGTAACAACACATACATACATCCTTACTGTAAACAACTAGTTTGCATCAGTTTTACTGTAGCTAGAACCTCCCAGAGGAACTGAAGAAGCTACTTGGATGAGTGTCGGAATGCCTTCACTGTTCAAAACTTTTGTCCAGTTGACAGAAGTCAAGTTTCTTCTGTTATGAAACCTACCTGGACGACTGAGGGCCTACACGGACAAGCAAAAAATACATACAAATAAATAAATGTTAAAAGTGTATTTATATGGCACATTTTATAAATAATATAATTCAAGCAGTTCTGTTCTACTTACTGTCACCTATCTCCCATTATCGACCATTGCTTCAACCATACTCGTTTTCAGATTTGAGCTATGCCCAACCTCCAGAACCAGAACCAGAACCATTATCTTCCCCAGTCTCCCCATCTCTACCTCTTTTCCACCACCAGTGTCTGATTTCCCTCTCAACTCTCGGATCCTCTCCTGCTGTCTCACCAATTCCCTCTGTATGCGTCTATTTATGTTTCTCCTGGTTGAAATGGGGTTGAGACAAAATAATTATAATCTTTTTGACTTCCTAATTTGACTTCATGTACTCCTCGTGCAGCCTGCAGTTTATATTTCATCTCCAAATTAGATCTGTCTGCAGTATGGGACGTGAGAGAACATGCCACTTGTGTTTACCTGTCTGGTTCGCCGAGGTCATGCAGGCCACATTACCACCTACGTGCCTGGATCTCTGCAAGTGCTCCTCGATACTCCTAAATCTTTCCTAATAGTCCCATTAAGCGCCTGTTAAGCCCGGTGTGACAGAGGAACTTGTGTACTTTTCCGAACAAGGCGGTGTGCATGCAATAACATTTTTCCACAAAGATGCAATGCACTCGGGAGGAATATCTCAGGAATGTCAGCGCTGCTTGTTTTTTTCCGTTTGCTCTCATCTTTTGTGATGGTAAGAATTACTCACCACCTTGACAGATAAGCATCGGATCGATCCATGAGGAGCAGGAATGCACCGAGCGGGATGCTGCCAGAGGCTTCATCTTTTGACCTTTGGAGATGTCTATGTTTTCTTGATCTGAAGTTGCAACAGCTGACAAAATTGTATGGAAGTGGAAAATCTTGCACATTCTGTAGACTAAAATGTAAGGTGTTTAAATACTTTAGAATGGAAATTGAGTCTATATCGGTTTGCCATCACTGTGAATTGTAGGCCAAAGCTGAGTGGCCCTCTTTGTGAGTTTGGACATTTACTCATTGAATGTCTTTGATTTATATTCATGGTTGCGCGCCTTCCTTTTTTATGCTCCTTCATGCAGAAAGCTGAAAGCCACTGGGCACTGAAACTTTGTGAGCTGGTTTCTTTGAAGAGTTTTTGCTCTATTTAAAAAAAACGGGAAAAAAAACTTGACTGTGCTTTTAAATATACATTAGTCCTGTTTTAATTTCTTCTAATGTTATTTATTTTAGTGCATCCTTTTATACCACAATGGTCAACCCCGTGTGACATTCAGAAACCCAAATTTTGTGCCAGAATTAGTGGAGAAGTGACATCCCGACCCCGCGCCGGCATCTGCTCGTCTTTACGAAGATGGGATTGCTTTGCCTGCCAAAATGGAATTGAATTGAGGATTTTGACGCGGAACGTACAGGATGTGAAATAAAACATGCTGGAGCTTGGAGGTGGGATCAATCGCAGAGAGCCCGTTTGATGAGAACTAAGAACCACTTTGTTGAGGTTATAGGCTCAAAGCAGAACCCACCCGAGGCACACCTTTGTGTCTGGGTAACCTCCCTATTAGCCTGCCTTCCACCTGCACTCAGACACATGTATTTAACTGACCCACGCTAGCATACGGTCTTATTTCATGGTGCGTCAAAAGCTGTTGTTACTGGCATTCTCTGTGCACCTGTTAGCATGCACACATTTGCATAATACATTTACAGGTGTCCTGGCTAGCATGCAACCGAATAAGTAATAGCAGTAGTTTTATTATTTTTCTTAGCATGCATATAACTTGATATTTAGCCAATCTGTAACTGTGACTATCCATTTGTATTTTTTAACTCTCATTTTTAGGCTCTTACTTAAAAACCAGGATAATGTTCTGGTTTGTTTACTGAAATGAACATACATTACATCACAGTGGTGGTGGAAAGTAAGAAACAAAGTAAAAGTAGGCTTTAAATAAGTAAAAGTTTAAGGTATCTGTACTTTTAGTCTGTAGACTTGATTACATTTGAGAGCAGGTATCTGTATTTTTTTTACTGGACTGAAACGTATTGTACTTTTTTGTAGGGGTTGAGACCCACCTGAAGTGGTCGTGGTGACATCCCACCTAAATGTTTTGAGTTAAAGACAGTGTTTTGACAATAATATAGAAATAAAAATGACTAGAATAATTAAGTTATCGATTCAGTCGCTTCCTTTGACCAAAAATCAGCCCCATTCTTTATCAAGGTCGCTGCATTTGAGGCTTTGATAGTTTTTACGCACTTCTTACACTGAAAGTATTTTTTTTTAGCTTGCTTAAGTTACAAATTTAAGTTGGCTAATTCTTCCACCACTGCGCAGCACCACTTAAGACAGTGCTAAACTATATCAAGTGAGCGCTAATGGACTCTATTTCATTAGCTTCTTGATCTGTCAGACGAGGCACTTGTTGTTGCGTTGTTCTTAACACGTATTATCTCGTTAATAACATCCAAAGCTCTTCTCAATCTCACTAAAAAGTCGACACCCAGGAGCTTTGTGGAGCATGGGGGACCTACCAATCATGCAACAGGCTATTCTAACCCTGTCCAGCTGCCTGCTCCTCTGATGTGTTGGTCTTTCCGCTTACCTCATGATGCACAGGGACATGGGTTGTTATAAATCAGCTAGGTGACACTCACATGGGGTTATCGCGGAGGTTTTTCTCCTTCTTGTTGATTCTTGTTGTCAAGGGGAATGTCACATTTAAAGTTAGAGTTACTTCATTCTACCCGATAGTTCAATGGCCAATACATGCCTGATTATATGCAATAATGAATAGAATGGGCGGTGCCATGAAATCAAAGCATCAAGAAATAAGGGTTGAAGAAATGGATACAGTTGGCAATGTGTCATTGTGGGGGGCGAGGTCTATGTGCATTACTCTGAATTGAGTTCTACATATTTATCAGAATCAGAAAAGGTTTATTACCATTGTCAATGAACAAAATTCATAGGAACATAGGAATTTGTTTGGGCGTTAAGGTGCAACATGCAACGATAAACAATAATAAAAACCACATCCATGAAATCAGAAGGGCATGCATTAAGAAACTATTTAACTTAAGGTATCTGTACTTTTAGTGTCTGGGAAGTCTCATGCCGAAAGAAAAGGCAGAACATCATGATGAATATGAACCTGATTGTTCGAAGCGTCAAAACAAGCAGAGAAATCAAATTGTTGTGAAATCAAATTAAGAGAAAAGCACAGAAATCTCCCACGTCCTCCATGTGCACCTTTTTCAAAAATAAAATAGTCCTTCATCTGCTAAAATGGCCTAAGTACGTTTATCTGTGTCGTCATGTTTGTTTAGGTGCGTCACTTTGACTTCCGCTCAAACCCAACAGCGGGAAACGGGCCAGATGGATTCTCAAGAGTTTGTGAACAAATATCGCAAGAATTCATCTGGCTGGCCATGTTAGTCTGGCATATGCTGAAACCCTAACCTATGGCTCAATCACTATGTGATTAAAGGTATTTGCAGACATAACATGAGCATAACACACAATTCCATCGTGTATATCGTGGTAGCATTTAGCTCACAGCCGTCGTAATCCTTCTTCTGGTTGTATTACTTTACATAGGGCTGCCAACCTCCGGATGAAATAGGCCGTTTTCAGGCTCCCCAGGGAATCGGTGCGTTGTTGACTTGTTGGTGCACATGAACATTGGCTATTTTACACAAATTAATCCACTTTCTTGCATGTTTTAGCATGTTTTCCCTTGTTCTCCATTTAAACCAACACAGTTCCCGCTGGACCAGAAGTGCCATTACAACAAAAGTGCCGATCACATGGGAAAAGTGGGCGGGGTGGAATAAGGTGTTGGAGTACTTTGTTCTTCTCCATGTCTTCATATATTTGGCACAATTTAACTCCTAGTCTTCATTTGCTCTTGTAGTTGTTGAACAGTGGGTGATGGAGAAGCTCTTCTACATTTACAATGAATGGATTGCGTCCTCCACAGATCCGTTAGTGACCGTTCCCTATGAATAACTAGGATGCTTCGAGAAACTGAGGAATACCTTTGGACTAATGCCCAGTTTAAAATTAATCAATTCTGTTTTTCAAATTTTTTTCAAGACTGTAAAAATCAGGTCCAGTGCCTTTAAGGAAGCCCTGATACTTTCCACAACTTTTCTATCTTGCTTCTGTAATTAGCATCTTTCTTAAAATGTCAGCATTTTCTTTTGTATATTGCTTTAAGACTGTACCATGCATTTGTCCTGAGGTTGAAGCCACATGTCATACTGCATTTCCTGGAGTACTGCTCAAATCAAACAACATGCCCCATTTACAGCAGCACATTCGAAGGTGTTTGGGGTGAAGCAGAGCGCTCAGGGGCTGCTGTATGACACGCTGATACATTTGACGTTGTGAAATTTTATGGGCTATTAACATGACACATCTTGAATTATCCGATGATCAGAAGGAAACACATATTCTGTCCAACTGTGGGACAGCTCCAACTGGCTGCTGCTTAAATCACTGTTCATGCTTTCCATCGCCACGGTTCAGTGAAAACAAGGCTAAATGCTCTCAAGTGATAATTACAGCAAGTTCTATCATGTCAGAATAAATGTGAACAAAACACATCAGAGAAAGCAACTTTTACTCTTGGGGTCAAAAGGCTTTTGGAGCAAGAAAGAGTCGAACTCAGCATTAAAAAAGAAAAGAGAAGTGACTCCAAACATGGTTTTGCAGCTATATTCTTTAGAATCTGTTGATTTATGAATGTTTACTATTTACTAAGAGAAGGCTGAAAAAGCAGAAAACTTTATTGATCTTCCTTTTAAAGACACCATTTTGAAATCTTTTGTCCAAGCAAAATATGTAATAATGTCTTTTGTATGGTTATAGCAGTGGTGCCAATTTCTCATCACGCTCATGAATAGAATGGGCAGAGTGATTAAGAAGACAATATGGACTGAAATCCTTTTTTATCCTCGCCATGAAGGCAAGCAACTCTACCCGGAATGCCCTCACCAATGGACGCAGTTCATAGACTTTCCATTCCATTTGCTTTCTCTCTCTTCTTCTTACAGGAAGTTTCATTTAACTAAACATTAGTTTTGTTTCGGATGATTATTTTGGTTACTGAACGTTTTGAAAAAATTATCTCATCCAACCACGCCAAAAATAAATCACCATGCGCCCAATACAATGAAACACTATGCGACTCCAGCACTGGAATTTCATTTGAAACCAAGCAATTAATAGCAATGCCAATCATGATTTGTAATCTGTGACCGTGCCTGCATTAATCATGATAGTGCAACGTTGCCTTTATATAATTTGTAACAGTATATTTGCACTAGGACAGGTGTGTCTAATAAAATGGCCGACTATAGAGTATATTTACGCAGCCCTTTTCACACTTCATCACCCTATTCTATAAAACACTCTGGCCTCTGTAAAAAGCCCATTTACTGCTAAAGCACCCACCCTCTGCTCCACACACATTCACAGTTAACTCCCCGTACTCCCACTAGGCACTTAGAATTAATCTCCCTAAAAAGCTATGAGTTTTTCACCCTGACATCACATATGCACTTCTGACCGTAAATCTGACTTCAAATCGCAAAAAGGTCCTTTACAGTTCAGAAAAAAACCAACAACGACCCTCCACCCTTTTGGCTAATTCTTTCCTTTCACATCTTTCACCTCTTGTCTCTCCCTGTGATGTTTAAATAAAAAATGGTAAGCTGAGTTGATTAAACAAATCTGACCTTGGAGAGTGCGGCTCACATCGAAACTCACGCAACACATCATCACTTTGAATGGCTTGCTCTTGTAAAATTAGTTTTTCTGTGTAAACTATAAATTACTAGTGATGTGGTAAGTTCAGAGAAGTTTATTGGGCCTAAGAGGGTGCCATGCGGGGTGCCCTTCCAATACGCTCAAATACACACGCAAACATCATTTTTTGTTGTTGGCAGTCTTAACGGTTTTGTGACAAAGTAGCAGTTACCACACGATATTGCCGTGAATGAACTTTTGGCTTCCCAACAACACATGTGCTTCTGTTTAGAGCGCTGTAAGCTTTTCGAAAAGGGAGTAAGGATGACTTTGACTTTCCGTACACAAACGTCTTAGGAAGCATTACGGCAATGTTCGAGCTCTGGATGACAACCTTAAGCTTTCCCCTTATACAAGCTTTTAGTTTCTCAGCTTCATGTAACCCAATCCATCCACCGGGACTCCCTGCTAAACCACATCAGGCGCTCTATCCAGAAGCTGTTAGCTGCTGCAAAAACATGGGTGCAGAGTGTTACATCTCGCAGTAAGATCTCTGTGGTCTTTCATGTGGTCACAAAAACTAGTTCAAGCAAGAACCAATCTGTATGAGATTAAACAAGAGTGATCTATACACTTCACAATAGGGCTGCATGATACAGTACATAGCATTCAAATCGAAATTTGAATTTGCAATTATTTAGCTACTATAATCTCCTTTGCAAACAACACTATCTTGTATTTTTATGTAAAAAGAATTGATGTAGTTTAGACCTTTGCAAACATGTTCTGAAATGCAATGCACGTGATTCTTGCATTAGTTTAGTTTTCTCTCCTTTTCAGCCTTCAAATGTTAATGCTCCCGGACATGTTTAAAATGTAAACAAAAACCTACCGACTTAAATTGCAAGTCAAATCGTAATAACAATGTTTGTCGGAAAAAATTTAATTAGAACTATGTCTATACTTCACAATATTCAACTGTATTATCTAAATCGCATCTTAATTTCACAGAGATAAGCACTAAAAAATATATGTATATATAATAATTTGTAAAGTAGGAATTGTTTACATTTAGTTTCGTGCCTACATCAATGTTAACAGAAGAATGCACACGCCTCTAAAGCTGAAATGTCTGTCTCTTTATGACATTTTGTCAGAGGAACCTCAATGTCCCACATCACGTTACTGTAGATGAGCTTGTCAGGCTTAGTACACCTCCACAGTCTTAAGTTTGCGCCTGAGGGTACAGCTTTAGTCTTGATGAATCACTTACTACCGGTAAAGTTTGGCAATCATATGGAGTCCTTCCAACTCAAAGTTGTTGTGTCCTGTTGAATGAAGTTATTTTGTTGTTTAACTGACTTCTTGTCAGGACACATGTAAAGTACTTTTGCATCTGGTCTTTACAGAGAAGACATACAGCAGTGTTATTTTGCTGCAAAAAACCTGTGTTTTTAACGGGGGCATTACACACAATTTATTTATTTTCATAAATTTGATTAGAAAGAAATGATGACGTCATTAGATAGACCTTTTCTTTTGTCATCCACTTGGCTTCTCTTATGTCTCCTTTAACTGACTTAAGAAAACTTAGGCTGGCTCATGCTTTACTCAACAGCTTTTCCACTTTCCTGCAGTTGGATTTGCCATCTGCACGTCTCCGTAGCAGGGGCAGTACTGCTAACCAGCAAAGTTACATAGTGCACCTTTAACGACGAGCGGCCGGTCTCGTTCCCCAGCGATTGTAAAGCATGCCTGTTTCTAATCACACTGTAGCTAGTCTGGTCTCTACTGTGTGTGGTATTGGGAGTAACTGTCAGTGATTCTCCTAAACTAATGCCCACTGGCTGTGTGCACATGACGGCTTGTGTCAGACCACCCAGGATGACTGCTGGTGGGCCCATAGGGATGAGTGTATATGTGGATATTAGTTATGCGTGCACACGGCACTGAAAAGCACCACAGGACACTTAATCATGTGCAACTGACAGAAAAGACACCGTGGCTCCAAACAAACCAAAATTGCGAGAATGTTTATGAGATTAACGCGAAATGATGTGTTTCCACTGCAGTATTTTGACCACAGATAACTCATTATTATCCTTTCTTTACTCAATATTGGTTCTTTCAATTGATTTGTAACATGCGTCCAATATCAACACAAAGCATGTGTTTTATCGCTGAAGTCATAATTGCAAGTTTAAATAAAAATGCAAGCTAAGGATTTTCATATTGACTGCCTTATAATTTAACTGTTAAGAGATTTGCTATGAAAATGTATTACTAGTCTGCCAGCTCACCATGGCTATATATTTGTTACAATACAATGTATAAATATGACAGATACTTCTTAAAATTGTTTGAATCGATGGGGATTAATGATCAGTAATGGAAGGCTGTAGTTGACTAAAGAAATTCTTTGTCGACATGAACGTAAAGGGGGCGTGGCACTGTTAAAAAACACTTAAAAACCACTCTGTACCACTGACACAATAACTCCAAAGCTGGATAGCCCCTTAAACCAGGGCTGTCCAAACTTTTTTTCACCGAGGGCCGCATTTTTAAACTTATACGGAGCAGAGGGCCACAGACAACCCAACAATGAAGTGAATCATTGGAAATTTTGCATTTGACATAGTTTGATGGGCCTCCACACCTTTAATAAGACTTGGAACATTAATATTAGGTTGGTCTAACATCAAAATGCTTGAATTTTTCCAGTTTTCCAGTAAAAAGTACTACTTTTTATTGTTTGGATCAACTTAGCAGGAAGCCAGAGGGCCAACAAAAATTGGTCTGAGGGCCGCATTTGGCCCCCGGGCCGTAGTTTGGATATGTCTGCCTTAAACCATTTATTAATGTATATGTATATATAAATCTTTTTAAAAATATAATATTTAGTTATAATTATCGTACTACTACAACTACTATTACTAAGCTACTGTATAAATAATGAGCCCCAAAATATTCTGTGCCAGCTTTCATTTATTGAAGTGAAGTGTATATATTGTATATATTGTTTATAATGTGTCTAATGTATAAGACACTGTGCTTTTTACACCTTGCCTGGGACTGTAGTTGGAAACTAGCTGGATACTGTAGCTAATACTGGCACAGTTACAGAAATGTTCATTGATGTGCAATGTCCCAGTTCAAATAAACTCATTATAAAATGAAATTATAAATTGATATAGTAATTATCGTGACAATTTCAAAGTCTTAAATCTGAAGCAAAATCTACCTAAAAACAAAAAGTGTCCCGCACCAAGATATATCTACGCCAGCTATTTTACGACATCTCTAATGTAAACTTTCAAACGACTAATTACACGTTGATTTGTCATCTTGTAATTTTCTGTGTTTTTGAACTTGAAAGGCACTTTTGAGCCTGAAGACATTTGAGTGCGATGACGAGAGCACACCTGTCTTTAGATTCCTCTGTGCCCAGTGAGATGAAAGCTTCCAAGTTTTATCAAAGAGATTCCTGCCCTTAATGTTGGTACAGGGGAAGGCCACTGAGGTGACGATGTTTAAAAAAACAACCTTTGGCAGAGTCTTACAAGTCACTCTTTAAACTTTTCACCTGTGGACATTCGGGGACACGGAATAAAAGAGGTTCAGAAGAGTGGACATTTGTTTATTTTTCTGTGATGAGTATCTATGAGAAGCTGCATGTCATTTTTATCTCCCGTGACCTTCAAAAAGCGGTGGTGTTGGGTGAAGATATGATCTGTCTCGCACACTCTCAGAAGACCTGAATAAAGCCTGCTCTCTGTGTGCGCGTGTGAGGCCATGTTGTCAGTGTGTAAGCCCTTAGCTATACCTGCCTGATCACATTCAGAGCAGATTGAAGGTCCTGTAAAATACAAAATATTCTGTCTGGGGTTTGTACTTGATGGCATTCATTAGACATTGACCGATATGGTTGTTTTTCCACAGCTGATGCCAATACCAGTATTTCAGAGGTGCAGATGGTCCATAAACTATTTTTAGGCCAATACGTAGAGCTGATTTTCATAATTTTCCCCCAAATCTATGATATGAAATGATTGCAAAGTTGTTGCCTATACTGTGCACTGTTCTCCAAAACAGAAGAATGTAAAAAGGAAATAGAAATCGAAAGACCTCATTTTGAAGTGGGCAGGACATTTGAGTGTAATTGTAGTTGAGACTTCTACAGACATCAAAAAGCATTCCATGTGTTAGACATTCTTCTCTAAAATGTTTTATGTTCTTGGTCTTAAACATCATCTAATCACAAAATATAAATCAGATAGTAGTTTTCCACAATCTTTCGATCCAGCCTGTGTAACCCACTTTACAGGTTGCATTCACAGTCCAAATATAAATAGTGCTGTCAGGGTTTACCCTGTAACCACGTGTTGTTCTGTTCTATATCCCGACTCTTCACAGTATTATGTGCTCTGTTTGCAGACGTGGACGAGTGTGCGACGGGGAGGCACACGTGTGGTCCAGAGCAGTCCTGCATCAACACCAGAGGCTCCTTCATCTGCCAGTGTCTTCCGGGCTACCAGAGGAGCGGGGAGCACTGCTTAGGTGAGTCTAACAGGCAGAGCGGAGAGGAGCAGAGCAGAGAGGAGCAGAGCAGAGAGGAGCAGAGCAGAGAGGAGCAGAGCAGAGAGGAGCAGAGCAGAGAGTAGAGCAGAGAGGAGCAGAGCAGAGAGGAGCAGAGCAGAGAGGAGCAGAGCAGAGAGTAGAGCGCAGAGAGGAGGCAGAGAGAGGTAGGAGCAGAGCGGAGAGGAGGATAGAAGCAGATGAGGGAGCATAGAAGCAGAGAAGGTAGCGAGCAAGGAAGAGGACAGAGCAAAGAGAAGGAGAAATAAGCAACAAAACTAGGCAGAGAGGAGAAGAGGCGATAGAGGAGGAAGGCAGGAGGTGGAAGAAGAGAACAAGAGCAGAGCAGAGCAGAAAAGCAGCAGAGCAGGGATAGAGCGAGACGGGAGAGGAAGAGGAGAGCAGAGGGAAGGAGCAGTAGAGGAGCAGCCAGGAGGAGGAGCAGGCGAGAGGAAGACAGAGAGGAGTAGAGCAGGAGAGGAGCAAAGCAGGAGGAGAAGAGCAGAGGAGAACAGGAGAGCACGCAGAGAGTAAGCAGAGAGGGAGGGAGAAGAGGCAGGGGAGGAGAAGAGGCTAGGAGACGCGAAGAAGAGCAGAAATAGGAGAGACGTATACCATCGTGGGAAAGAAGAGCAGCCTAAGAGGAGCAGAGCAAGAGCTAGGAGCAGTAGCAGAGGGATGGGAGCAGGAGCAGAGAGGAGCAGCACAACGCAGAGAGGGATGAAGAAGGCAAGATGACAGATAACTCTCTTCTGTCATTAACTATCGAATATTAAATAATTATTGAATAGCTGGACAAAGATTCTGTGATGTCAGGAATAGAAGGAACAAAGTAGTAGCCCGCATGGAACTACATTTGTGGAGTCTTTTAATGGTGGGCACTTTTCAATGCTTCTACTGTTGGACTGGGGACCATGAATGCTTTGAGGGAGAGAGAAAGGGATGCTAATTGAGTCTTTTGTTGTTGGCGCGCTAGGGTTAAGTAGAAGGAAAATGAGTGCCATCCCCCATCACTGGTGTAAGGTTGTTTGTGTAATGTATGTATGTATGTATGTATGTATAGTATTATATTTAGTGTCATGACATTGAAGAATTACTCTAGTGCTATTTCTACGGTGATTTAATTCCAAGGTGTTGCAGTTTAGCTCTTTCTCTTCTGTCGGATTAACGTGTTCTAAAAGGATGTCCCTTGCATAGGAAAACAAGGACTTTAATGTAAGCGACAGAAGATACAGTTTTTGAATGAAGCAGCATCTCAGAAGGACAATAAGTCTATCATGAGGGCGACAATCATTTTATTGGTTCAGGAGAGTAGTATGGGTGAGTCAAAGGCAAACTCATTCCTAGTTCAGAAAAGAATCCCCAGTTCAGATGGAGAAAGTGGTGGAAAATGAGAGAAGCTGTTATTGGAGTGGTTTTGTGCTTATATGTATGAGAGTCATAGTGAAGGCACGCTGCAGCTATGTAAGAATATATGAACGGCAAGAGAAGTTTAAATAAGGGCGACAGAGTTTAGATTATAGGGATAGTAGCGACTACATTGTGTGTTGTGAATTCATAGCCGCACGAGTCTAGTCAAGTACTTATTTGATTATTTTTTACAGGGCGGTCCACTAGGACTTAACAGACAATGGGAACAGGGAGAATAAATTACTAGGAATCTAAATAAGAGACGATGGTGTAATATGGGCAGAGAGGAGTGGCGGGGGCGGTAGAAACAAGACCCAGGAAGATATAATGTGTGATTATCTTGGGGAGTCCTCCTCTAGATCGCGAAGTGGGTCTGGCCAGGTAAACTAGGATTAGCGAGAAGGCTAGGTAGCTGTCTTTCAACTGCTCATATGCTTGTGAAACGAACACAAACAAGCCGTAAAAATTCCTTGAGAGGTGCGTGGAAATCGTAGTCCCTCTATGACAGCCCTCGCTCGCCTGTGTTTGTTCAACAGTCCTCTTGTCGCCTGACGTTATTTGATCGCATGCTAGTCAGAAGAAGCATCTATTAGGCACCCTCAGTGGGATTCTGTTTGGGCGGGCAGCGGTGGACAATGGCGTGCACGAGACAGAAGATCAGTTTATGAGGTGGAAGGAAGTGGGCACACAGGACAGGACAGAAGGAGGGAGTAGATCGGCACTCACGATGTTGACGCAAGTTGGTGTCCGAGTGCACAGGCATACTGGGTCGAACCATTGTGGACGACGAGGGGAGGCAGCAAGGCTAGGAGATGACTAGTGGATGGGCTCTCGGAGGGACGAGGCTCAATTAGAGGAGTACCAAGGCCTCAGCGGAACTACACTCGCAGAGCAGGAGAGAGATGAGAACTATCGACAGGCTGCCTGCCTCTCTCTGTTTCTGCTGCCTGGCTAGACTGAATCCTCATCGCCTATAAGAGGAAGGGAACAGACATTGTCCAGTAGATGAGGCAAGGTTCAAATAAGCAGCAACTATGTGGACATTCGGTAACCCTTGTGTACGTCACCTTATCAGCAGTTTCTACGGGCGCTGCATCAACTAGTGCCCACTCCCCGCTTGTATTATCATGTATAGAGAGCTAGATCTCGACAGATAAGTTCTACACACTATCAAAGGCATTTTGCGAGTGCCCAGAGAACAAGTGTAGTGTTGACCATGAACATATGAGCACAAATCAGCCATTTACTATGTTTTAGCAGTGAAACATTTTCCACTCGTTCTACCCTCCAAGTGAATGGAATTTCTGCTGCAAAGGAAATGGCCAAACAAAAGAAGTGGCTGGATATCTAGTTTTTAAATGCAGGGTTAATTTACAACCATAATTCAAACTGAATTCAATAATTCAAGACAAGACGAACTGCTGGCAATAACAGACTTAGAATTATAGGAACTATTCGTTCTTTTTCTTACAGGAAATATAGTCATATTTAATGATTGCACTACAGGCTTATCAGACAAATATTTTGGCGAATAGTAAGCATTTTGGTGTGAGATTTCTTTTTTCTTAATTATTATTTTTTTTTTACTATTCTGAATCATGTCAACAAACCCTACAATAACATCAATCTTCCTGCGCTAAAACCCCAGCCCAGACACAGACCCTCCTTTCTCCCGGAGCCTAAACTACTAAGGCTTTGAAGGCTCCAACTCAGAATTTTCCAGCACACTTAAAGCCGAGTTCACACAGCTGCGGCAAAGCGCGGCCATTTACACAATTCAGAAGTCGGATGGTGGACAGCCAACGCACCTGCGAATCCAGCACGTTTTTGTGCCGCGATGCCTAGGAGGTGTTTTGGCAGTGGCGATCCCTTGCGTTCTGAGGAACGCTAGCGAAGCGCGGCGGGCGAAGGGTGGGCAGTTTGAGCGGGAGCAGAGAGGGAGATTTGAATCCTCCGCAGGAAAGGTTTGGGGACAATTGGCTGAAACTTTTTTTGGGGCAGAGACTGCGGGCGGCAGCAACACGAATCAGAAAGGGGACTTACGCTCAGTAGGATAACGGTGGGACGGTAACCTGTGGCGACAGACGTTACCGGAAGGACAGGTGAGTAATCTACGGAGCACTAGGTAACAAAGAAGAAGCAACGCAGAACGGGCGAGAAACCCCGGAGCTATGGAAAATACCAGTGCTCAAAGATATATTAGATAAGGATAATATCACAATACACTAATCTGGCTCACGTCTGAAGTAACTGGCAGACCAGGAGCAAGAAGGACGCCGGAGTGCGGATCGGTCAAGACGTCATAAGTATCGCCTGTTTTTGGACTTGTTAAAGTAAGAAGTACATCCAAGCCATTCATTCTTAACTCTGAACTGTCCATTGGATCCAACTCTCCATCTGCGCAATATGTGCCCTGGCCGGCCTCGCCGCGGTGAGTTTGATTTTTGGCCGGGGCGTTCATGGATGCTAGAGTCTGGGCGTGGCCAGGGCGGCTGCCTTCAATGTACAGGCGGGCCATTTGGGGTTGACCAGCGGGCAAAGTTGGCCGGCCGTGGTGTGAACGGCTTTAAAAACCTTTCCCGTGACCTTAGCATCATTATTATTTTAAGAGCACAAGATGAATAGTTCAACACTAATAAACATGCTGAAGAAGAAAAGTGCGGTTGTGTTTTGTTACATAATAGGCTTTTTAGGGAAATTTTGATGCCAATGTCTACTCATGGATCACGGGTGTGCTCGGTCAGATGTGGAGAGCGTGCATGCACTAATGAAATTGAACAATAAAGAAACAAGGGGGCATGTTGAGGTTGTGGTTTTTTTTACAATGGCTTTTATATTAGAATTAATTGCAGAAGACAAGGAAAACAGCCCCAAAGCCACTAGAGTTTGTGTAACGGTTGTGGCAAAGAAGAGGAGATAACGGGCGTCAAAAGATTATCAGCTGTGCCCCAGAGTGGCAGCGAAAACAATATTTTAATCAAATTTGTCTTTTATATGACAACCGGCAAACGATTCGGTGCATAAAACCGCAACAAGCTGACTATAATCTCATAAGATCTAATTTAAACATATATCACGGCGCCTCGTAGTTTACAAATTTAATCACTAAGTACACATAACTTTGATGTTTGCCTGATTACCAATTCTCTACAAATGTTTAATTATTAGTTGCTCATTGGTTTTGACAGTAACGTTTTATCTACCAATTTGAACACTGTAAACACTGTAATGGCACTTAGATTTAGTGGACCTAATTTATCTACAGCCGGAAGAAAGTGATAGTTTTCTCAATAATATAATTGTAAAAATTATAATTGAAAGATACAAAAAGAAAATAAGAAGAGAAAGAAGAAAAAAAGAATTTTTTGCACAGTAATAGTCAGTTCACATGAACACTAGAGATATTGTATAAAAATATGATAGTAGTCGACTATAAAATATATATTGAATATAATATAGTATAATATATATATATAATTAATTTGGGGGGATGGCAGGTGGAAAAGTCTGGCTAAACAGCTTGTCAAAGATGATCGCATCTCACACAAGTGAAGTTTAATATGTTTGTTAAGAAACAAAGTAATTCTTGAATATTGAGCCGCTTATGGCGAATTTCAAGCAATCATATTAAATCTGTGTCTTCGTCTATTTTAGGGTTTGAATTCCCTTTAGGCAGCCATTTTGAAGACTTTTGAACCATTCAAAAGATAAATTTTTTATTTTGATTTTAATTGGCATATTATAACGTTTATATTTTTCATCACTCTGAACCCATGGGAACATACTCGCTGGCAACTCCATGCTACCCAAACTTTTCACAATAATCTTTCTGTCCATGCGGTTGTCCTCAGTGTGGTTTTGGTTGAATTCTTCCTTGAGAGGAGAGCCGCTATCATGTGCCTCTTCTCCTCTCCCCTTTCACCCGACCTCTCCACATTGCAAGAAACAGAAAAATGACTTATGTCTTTCATAGTTATTATATAGTTGCTTATTTTGAGTATATTGCCTGTTCAATGGGAAGCACTAAGACTTATAATAATAATATAAATTAGTAAGAATAATAAAATAATAATTATAATAATAATAATAATAATATAATAATAATAATAATAAATAATGCGACACTGGATTAAGGCTCGAGTTCACCCGCGACCCTAATGGGCAAAGCAGTAGAAAATGATGAATGAACTTATTTTAATAATGAGTAATTATTATTTTGGGAAACATTCTTTGTGATGTATGTTAACAGAGAAGATGTTGTAACTTTACGTAGATAGAGAATTATTACAGAGATTCAGGACCTGAAGAAAACTAAAACTCTGGACAGTGACTTGTCAATGTCTTGGTGAAGCAACTATATCAACCAATCCCACCTTAGAATGTGTGAAAACTGCCATGTATTTCCTCTCTAAATACCAAAGTTTGTTGGATTTCGTTCTGCAATGAAGTGTCCAAAGAGGTCACAAAACCACAGCTGGAGCATCTTTTGTTTTGTGATACGAACAAGGACAATGCCAGCCACCTGTTACGCAGACACGGGAGCGCACACGCTGCCCTCTCCTGTCGTTCTCCAGCGCTGCAGGGATGAAGTGAGCTGAACAGATTAGGGATTTATACATCGAGACAACATAAGATGTCCTTCCTTTAGACAAGACCACCTGCTCTGGCACATCCTCTAAATCCTGCTTAGCCAGTGGACCAATGCTCAGGGTGTCTGCCAGGGCGAAGCGTCTAAACCATTTCACTCTTCCATATGGCAAGCGCAACACAAACTTTATCAAGAAAGAATTAGTATAGTTTATTGACATATGATGCAAAATGGAATTTAAGAGCTTTTACAAGGTTAATACAATATTCTTATTCACTTCTCACATAATATTTCGAAGAAGCCATTGTGCCAACAATTATCCCCTATGACCGCACGTGCCTGCCCAATAGCGCATCCACTCAACGTTTTGTTTCTCATGATCTTCTTTTTCTTTAAATGGTGGATACAAATAGGAACCGAACAGCTTCGTGTGCCAATTTTTGGCAAAACATAAAGACAGAAAAGTAAACACTGCTTGTTACATGAGATGTATTACTTAGGACATAGTTCCGGCAGCACAAGCAATTTGGTGAGAATGTTGGTGACAAGGGGCTAGGCACGAAATACTAACATTGCAGTTTTCAACAAAATAGAGGGCTTATTGGGACTTGTTTTAGCTACATTATTGGTGATATTAAAATGTATTAAGAATGCAAATGTGGCGCATATGATTTATTAAAATGCAAGCAAAAACATATAATATGTCCCGTTTAATGACGAAGAATAGACACAAGTCAGAGCTAAAATAAAATGGAACTAATAAGTTCTTCAGAATGATAGGTATATGCAGTCATAAGCACATTTGCAAAAAGAAAACCTGCAATGTTGTGTACAATTTGCAGCAATTATATTAGATTAAAGCCAGCATTTATAGACTAGAAGACTGAATAGTGCATGAGTCTAAGACTATGGACAAAACCACGCTAACCGGCCGATGGCGAAAAAGAGTGTGAGATAATCTGGGATTTCTGGGACGCGAAGAAAGATTATAAGTTTTAAATGGGGTTGATGGAGCAGAGAGGAGAAAGAGAGCAGAGAGGAGAGAGAGCAGAGAGGAGAAGAGCAGAGAGGAGCAGAGAAGAAAGAGAGGAAGCAGAGCAGGGAGACAAGGAAAAGAGAGGAGAGCGCAGAGGATAAGAGCAGAGAGTAGAGCAGAGAGGGCAGGAGCAAGAGAGGAGCAGAGCAGAGAGGGCAGGAGTAGAGCAGCAGAGAGAGAAGAGAGAGAGAGAGAGAGAGCAGAGAGGGGAGGGAGGAGAGAGGAGAGAGGGATGGAGAAGAGAGGAGGAGAGAGCATATGGGAGATGAGCAGAGCAGAGGATAGTAGTAGCAGAGAGGAAAGCAAAGGAGCAGAGAGGAGCAGCGAGCAGAAGAGGAGAAGAGCAGAGGAGGAGAAGAGCAGAGGAGGAGCAGAGCAGAGAGGAGAGGCAGAGAGGAAGAAGAGCAGAGAGGAGCAGAGCAGAGAGTAGAGCAGAGAGGAGCAGAGCAGAGAGGAGTAGAAGCAGAGAGGAGAAGAGCAAGCAGAGAGGAGAGAAGAGCAAGAGAGGAGAAGAGCAGACAGAGAGAGTAGAGCAGAGAGAGAGCAGAGCAGAGAGTAGCCAGAGGAGGAGTAGAGCGAGAGAGGAGTAGAGCAGAGAGGAGAAGAGCAGAAAGGAGCAGACCAGAGAGTAGAGAAGAGAGAGCGAGCAAGAGCAGAGAGGAGAAGAGCAGAGGACGAGCAGAGCAAAGAGGAGTAGAGCAGAGAGGAGTAGAGCAGAGAGGAGTAGAGCAGAGAGGAGAAGAGCAGGGAGGAGCAGAGAGTTTGAGAGCAGAGAGGAGAAGAGAAGAGAGGCGCAGAGAAGAGAGGAGCAAGCAGAGAAGGAGGCAGAGCAGAGGAGCAGAGAGGAGTAGAGCAGAGAGGAGAAGAGCAGAGAGGAGTAGAGCAGAGAAGAACAGAGCAGAGAGGAGCAGAGAGAGAGAGTAGAGCAGAGAAGAAGAGAGAGAGGGCAGGGAGGACAGCAGAGAAGAACAGAGCAGAGCAGAGAGGAGTAGAGCAGGGAGAGAGCAGAGAGGAGTAGAGCAGAGAGAGCAGATCGGAGAGGTGAAGAGCAGAGCAAGAGCAGAGAGGGAACGGAGAGGTGAAGAGCAGAGAGGAGCAGATTGGAGAGGTGAAGAGCAGAGAGGAGTAGAGCAGAGAGGAGCAGATTGGAGAGGTGAAGAGCAAGAGAGGAATAGAGCAGAGAGGAGCAGAGAAGAGAGGAGCAGAGCAAAGAGGAGTAGAGCAGAGAGGAGCAGAGAAGAGCGGCACAGAGAAGCACAGGAGCAGAGCAAGAGCAAGAGCAGGGCTAGAACAGAGCAGGGAGAGCAGTGGGAGGAGCAGGAGCAGGAGAGGAGCAGGAGAGGAGCAGGAGAGGAGCAGGAGCAAAGCAAGAGCAAGAGCAGAGGAAGAACAGGAGAAGCGCAGAGAGGAGCAGAGAAGTACGGGGCAGAGTGGAGCAGGAGCAGAGAAGAGCGGAGCAGAACAGAACAGAGCAGTGGTGGATGAAGTACTACAGATACAGGAGCAAAAAAATAAAAATCAACTTAAGTAAAAGTACTGAAGTATCCGTTTGAAAATGTGCGTTTAGAGTGAAAAGTGACAGTATTTCACAGGTTTTGAAACTTATTTAAGAGTCAAATGTAGTGATCTGAATAAAGACTTCATATATTTTTGCTTGCTCAAAGCCGGGACTTGAACTCAAAACCTTCAGGCAACATTTCCGTCCAGTTAAAAATGTAGTGGAGTAGAAAGTATAGATACCTGCGGTCAAATGTAGTGAAGTAAAAGTATCCAATGCCAAAACTGCTGAAGTGCAGTTACCTAATAACACGACTTAAGTACATTTGTAATTAGTGACTGCTAGTAATACTCAAGTAGGTAAAAATGGTGTAAGTAACTGCTTAAGTGATGTAGGAACAGGATTTTGATACCACAATGATCAATAATAAGTGCTCCTTTTAGGTCCAGGTCAAGGTATTGGACAATCGACCTTTTCACCACAGAATAATAGTACTTTCTTTATGTTACCATGTCGTTTTTTTTACTAGTTTTGATGAAGCTCAAGATCATTCTAAAACTGCTCAGTAACTTTCCAATTTAATCCGGTTAATGTGTTTTTGTCAGTCAAACGAGTATCTGGTTTCAATACTAGTTTAATACTGATTTTCCATAACACATTTTTTTTAGAAATACTACTTGAGTACTGGTTTGAACATGAAGTGCAATTTATGTTTTATGTCCATTGTGGGAGTAGAAGTCAAACATTTTACCCAAGGGCACTGTTACTCTAAAATACTGCAAATAAATGTGTAGTGTGATAAAACTAAAGTAAGAAAGTAGTGTCAAATATTGAAATGTCTATGTCTAATTCTGTGTGTGTGTGTGTGTGTGTGTGTGCGCTGTGTATTCTACCATAACTGTGCTTGCCTGTCTCTGTGGCGTTAAACTCAGATAAAGACGAGTGCTCTCTGACGCACTACTGCATGCAGCGCTGTGTCAACGCTCCGGGCTCGTACTACTGCGAGTGCAAAGTGGGCTTCCAGCTGGCCAGCAACAACCACAGCTGCGTGGGTAAGTCACATCGCACCTGCTCAAACACCGCATTTACATCCACACTGCGGGCTTCGGATGACGCCACAACCGTCTATAGGACAATCATATTTAATGCATGTGGTGGGTCTTGGGGTCCAGGCACAGATGGAAACACTCAGGGTCAACGTTTGTGAATGGAGCTTTTCGATATTGCATGGAAAAGTCCAGTGTAGTCAATGGGAAAGTCTGGCTCCTGCCCCTCATCTGGCCATGACATCATCACATTATACCTGGCAACCATTGTACTAAGAGGTAACCTATATATTCTCAAATATTCCTGGGGTAGACTTCAGATTTAAAAGAAACGTGACATTTAATTGAATTTGAATGCAAAACGTACATGTTTTTGTAGGATGATTTTGGATATCAATGTTACAAAATTAAAAAAAATAAACACAAAAACGTAATAGTTATATTTGGTGATATATTAGTAAAAATGTTAACGTGGCCCATACACAAACTAGAATGGGTTAAGTTAATTTAAGTACATTTTTGGATATACTATTTGCAATTAGAAGAAAGTGTCAGGCAAAGTGGGTGGGATCATAAGTGCAAAATCACTTTACTCAAAAATAAAAGAAACAAACACAAAAAACATAGTATCTTTTTTTTTTTTGTCCTTGAGCCCTGATGATGGCCGTGTTGGCTGAAACGCGTTGGTGCATGAGCCAAGATAAAGAATAAAGGCTTTTGAACTCTAAAACGAACAGTGTCTTTCTACGAGATGTTACCCTACACACACCCACAGTATCTTCAAGTCAAACACATTTTTCTTATTAGAACCCAACAGACATCATGTCACACAGTCTTGGGTTAATTTAAGCTCTTTTTCAATCTACCAATAATCGTTTCTGACTTTATTTGTCTCAGATGTGAATGAATGTGACGTCCAGAGCCCTTGTCAACATCACTGCTTCAATCTGTTGGGCTCCTTCTTGTGCCAGTGCGAGCAGGGCTTTGAGCTGGCCCCTGACTCGGTCTCATGTCAAGGCAAGTGCCCTCATACACCGAACACTAATGTAATGTCAATGTGCGAACGCCGATGCCAAAGAGTGTGCTCCGCGGTCGGGGCGCGTTCGCGGAGACATTGTGAGCGAATGCGCGTGTGTGCAGACCCGCATTAAAACACATTCCTCCTGCGAAGCGTGCTCATGATTCTTGCGCGTTTTCCTGCGCAGACATTGACGAGTGCAGTTTCTCCAGCTACATGTGCCAGTACCAGTGCATCAACACGGCGGGAAGTTACTCCTGTGAGTGTCCAGACGGCTACCAGCTACAGGGGAACCAGCTATGTCAAGGTAGGACACTTTAAAGCATGCATTTTCATTTATTCAGACTTAAAGTGCTTCTGACAGGTCGGGCGACTCATTGAACTAAGGTGCAGTTATTTAGAATTTTGCCAAAAAATAATAAAAATGTTATCACAATAGCAGATTTTTTAGGAGTATAATTTATTTAACTTTCCGTTTGTAATTGTGACATCACACTTGGAAATTACCTCGCAACCACTGGGAAAAAATTTATCTAATGTCACAATTTTTTTTATGTGACAAATAAAAATATATGACAACATATATTGTTGAATTAATGATAAAGAGTCAAAAAAAGTTGCTTTATGTAAATTGTGCATAAACTTGTCCCTAGTGTGATGTCACTTCCTGTTTCAACTTTTCTCCACAAATACAGTACCTACTCGATTGGTGTAAAACTATAATTTATATGTACAACAGGTATAAATACACTCACTTATAAATATACTCACTTTAATAATGTCAAAATATGTTGAAAGTGTTTTGATTTGAATTAGTATATGCGCCCTCTGTTGGCAACAATAGGAATGATTGAACCATATTTGAGAATAAATTAAAACAAGCACGACAAGTGTAAGCAATGTGGTGATGAGAATATACTGAACTGATCCGAATAAAGTTGCGTTCCAGGCAAATGAGAGGTCACTTATTTCCCACGTGAATGTAACGACTTCAGAGGGTTCCAGCGGAATTAATTTGTATGCAAACAAAATGGCTAATGTTAAAATAGTCTACAAAATGCTAACGTTAAATAAATGTCTCTAATATGTCAAAAGCCGAATATTTTCAGATTTAACATGTAACAAATGTTTACATTGTTTATACGGTGATTAACCACTCAGATCCACTTGTTGTAGTGATTACCATTGTTATAAGACGTACTTTTATCTCGTCCATCGACTGTCTTCAGGTCACAAGTAGGAATTACCAGTTCAAGTTGCTCCAAAAGGGTACATTTAAAGATCCTATATTATGCTATTTTTCCCGTTTCATAGTCGACCCTAAGGGCACAGTTGATAATCATAAGTGCAACACCCAAAACATAATAGTTATAAAACATCGACCATCTCTTGGGCCCCCACTCACAACCCCAGAAATGCAAACGGCTTAGTTTGAGTTTCGCCCCCACCCTCACGACGAGCGATCTGCCTCCTTTGCTCAACCCGTGACGTAGTCCGCCCACCCTGTGATGTAGCCCAGAGTGGAGGCAGAGTCATGCGGCGGTCAGCTCCGGTACACAACGGCACGTCAGCGCAGCAGCGTTGGAACAAAAGCAGTAGCATTTGAAGCTAACTGTGCCTAAATAGCCGCGTTTCCTCTCGATCGCGGGGGCGGGGCGGAGGGGGGATGGGCTAAAATATGGAAGCGTGCAGCGGCACTTGTCTCCTGGTTAACCAGAATGACTCATCCTGGTGAGTAGGCCCCGTTCGTCTGCTCATCCGAGGGAAAGGATAGAGACTATTCTCTTGCTAAAGACTGCAGGAATCAATCAAAAAACCACTTTCGAGGGAAAGGATAGAGACTATTCTCTTGCTAAAGACTGCAGGAATCAATCAAAAAACCACTTTGGGCACATACACGAGGTACTAATAACACTGTAAGAAGGTTAAAAGCTCTGAAAAGTCGATTTTGCATGATATAGGACCTTTAAGTATTATTCAAAACATAAAAGAGCACATATGCCAGGCTCCAGGTGCAGCGTCACAGCGTTGTGAGTTCGATTCGCTCTGACAATATTCTGCATGTCCTTCCCACTCGTATTCCCATTTTTCGTCACAATGTCCTGTTGAAAAAAGCCTTCAGCCTAAAAAAATCTAAAAACGGTTCTGACAAAAAAGTTATTTTGTTACAGCAAACTGGATACATTTGAAGAACAAGCTAGCGAGCCATTAAGTTAGCAACTAATGAGATCCTCAGCAGACAACAAAGTGTAACTTTTCTGGCGGGGTAGTCCTACTTGACTCCATGAAGATTTTGTCATTTTGCCTGAAATGTTATACAGTATGGCCTTAAACATATCTATCTTACCTATTGTTTGTCTCCTGGTTAACTTTCCATGGATCTGACCAGTAACTTGGCCTCATAGCTCCACCTGCTTTTTTCAATGGAAATAGACATAGATATAGCAGGCTGCTCTGTCACCCACTGGTCAACAACTACCAGGGCAAATGCAGACTTATTGAGTTTTATTTTACAAAATACAAAGACATGGAGGACAATAAAACAGTCCTACGGTTCAAATGAGTAAACATATTTAAGAATGCCAAAGTTAGCTTCGGGCTAAATGCAACCTGCGATGCTAGTCCCGCCTGCTGTATTTTAGCATCTACGAACAAGCAGTTTACTTTTCTGAGGTAACGCCATGGCGACAGCCTGCATTAAGACTCAGTTAAAAAAGACTCAGAAAAAGTAACGTTTCCTATTGAACCAATAGAGTTTTCATCCACATCAGACCACGCCCTGTAATATAACGCGCCATTGACTTTATCTATAGAGATAATCAGGTGACAAAACGTTTCACAATGCACCTTTTAGCATGCATGAATTCAAAAATAAAAATGTATAATGATTTAAATATTTATTCTTTCATTTGTTCCCATGCACGTCCACTGCCCCTCTTCCATCACACTCGCTGTAAAGTTAGAATAAAACGACCTCTAACACAAGCCAAAGAAAGAATGCCAAGGCGAGGCAACACAAACAGAGTGCACCTCTGTGAATTTGCACGCATGATGCCGCTCTCTTCAAGTAGATTTAATTGAAGCGTTTGAAGCGAGTTGTTTTTTTTTCCTCTCCCCCTTCCTGCTCAGGTGCAAGTTTTCTAAGGGCCACTCTTTGAATGCAGCGTGTTGTGTCACTGGACCTTTTAGTGATGAATCCAGTTTGCTGTGCCAGAAATAGCCTGTGTGGTTTGGGTTGTGTTTGATCGGGGCTATATTGAAGACGGGAGGGCCAGAGGGAGGGGCTGCGGAGTCTGGGGCTTCCCTCTGCTCCAAAACATACCCCCAAGTGTTTAGACCAGAACATGAAGCTCTTATCTGCTTATTGTAATCCAGTTAAATCAGTTAGAGTACCCTAGTTTTGATAAATTCTTCCTATTTACTTAATCTGTCTCAGATTTATGGTTTCTAATGATGGCAGTTTACTTGTGATCCAAAATACAACTTTACAATGCTTGAATGCTAACCAAGCATGTACAGTAACAGTATAGTGAATAAGGCTAAACCAAATAAACAGGATTTCTACTTCTCAAACAGTAAAGTTTAAACTTCAGGAACATTCTGCAAAGACACAGGGCCGTCTTAAGGTATCAGTAAGCTCTGTTGCTGGGAGATCAAACATCTTATATACAGCTCAAAAAATAAATATTGAAACTACTCCTGACCTAAGATAATCGTAATTATTTAAGATTCAATCCAACGATGTTGCAGTTGAAATCAGTTCGTTTTAATTCCAATTGCAACAAAACTGCTGTGAAAAGAGTGTAGCTTTTTCATGATAGGCCTATTTTTAATAAAATCTATTTTTATGTACTATATTATACTGTGCACAATATCCCAGTATGTACCTAGAATAATGTGTATGGCATCAGTTGCACCTCCAGGATTTTGCAACAGGGGGGCCAAGGGGTGGCCAGAAGAGGGGGGATCTGGGGGTTCTCCCCCCAAAAAATCTTTGTATAACAAATCACATTCCCAATAATTTGGTGCACTTTGGGGGTTTCTAGCTAGTCAGGGTAATTTTTGGTAATTATAGTAAAAGTACTATCTTACTCACAGTACTATAGGCCAAGATTTGATGTGGTAAACTCTCGTTATCATAGATTGCACCTTTTAAAGAGTGCCTTGTTTTTACTGTGACATTCGACGAATAATCAGGTCTTTCCGCTCATTGTTATGCAAAAATGGCTCACATGTTTTGGTTGTTTATTTGTCCAGTTTAAGAAAATAAAGCAGACCAGTAGTACAGTATTACCAGCTCCTCTAAATCGGGAGTTATAATAAATTCTAATGAAATGATTTTTTATTGTTTTGGCTACCAGGCCGCCTAAATATGAGAAAGAACTGAGCAGAATGCATTAAGTTTCCAACCAATCAGACATGGCCTAAACACTGGGGTGGCCAATAAAAATGTCATGTGATTTCCATGTGAGTCCAAAGCCATTCATTGTACATTGGAGCTTTACAAAGTGACAGCTCCTGGTGGTGAAAGAATGCTCAGAGTTGGCAATGACCCAAACACCATGGGCGGCTCATGTAGTTCTTCAGACATGTCACCACATCATTGTCGGTGTAATTGGGATCAGGTTGGGCACCGTGGGTTCTGGTGCTCGTGAATTTACTCTTGTCATATTATTTCAATGATACACTATATACAAATCTTTCAGTAACACTCTTAATTACAACATTTGTTTACAAAAGTAACTGTAACAACAACCACAAATTAGTGTCAGAACAGCAGCTGTCTTCTTGTTGCACAAATCTCCAGCAGATGTTTTTCTAAAGAACAGATGACACCCATTGTTGGATATGCACTCCATTTAATCAACTCCTCTATTTGTCATTGTCAATTCCCCAGATACAAACGAGTGTGAGATGGCGACGCACAACTGCCAAGCGGATGAAATGTGCTGGAACTATTACGGAGGCTTTCGCTGCTATCCAAGAAATCCCTGCGAGCCGCCCTACACCAAGAGCTCGGAGAAGTGAGTCACCTTCTTTTGTTTCTATATAATTAGCCATAGTCACAGTCTTAGCGCCGTAGTCTCATGTTGTGATTGTTGCTCTCTCTTGCAGCCGCTGTATCTGCCGCTCTCAAACCGAATGCCAGAGCCTCCCTCCGTCCATCGTCTACAAGTACATGAGCATCCAGGCTGATCGCACCGTGCCGGCTGACATTTTTCAAATTCAGGCCACAAACATGTACGCCAACACTCACAATACCTTCAGGATCAAAGCGGGAAACGAGGAAGGAGAGTTTTTCCTCAGGGTGAGTAGAAGCGAACGCTGCTGGACATTTTACGCAAAATCACCTTTAATAAGCGTTTAACCTTGCTACATCAATTTTTATCTCATTATTAGTTCACTCATCGTTGTATTTTAGTATATAGTTGCATGTTTGAGTAATTCTGTATTGTCCTGTAACTGATGCTCGAGTGCTCAGAAAATTCCTGTTTTCACCTACCACCTATCCCCGCCCACATCCCTATACTTAGTTGTGATTATCTGAAAAATTAAGAATACATATATATCCACTTTTGAAAAATAAAACCATCCGAACGACAATTTAATGTCACTGCTTATTTGTCACTGACAATTTAATGTCACGATGAAGAGGCGGGGCTTATCAGTTCTGCAGTTTTGAACAGTGTTTCTATTTCTAAGCCGTTTTAGATCAATATCACTGTTCACAATGAACTAAATATAAATGATGATCTATGTATGCTATAGTTCAAAATCTTTTGAACTTTTGAAATCACAATTGAAAAGAGGCTATGCTATGCCTGGTCACTAAACACCAGGTTATCTAATCTGATGAGAAAATAATAACTTATAATAATTTATCTAAATATTGTAGGTCAAATTAACCAACTCGTATTGGTCCTAGTATCAAGTGGCTGCTAAATCACATGATGTTTCTGTTTTAACTGGCGCTTGAAACTAAGATGTAGTACACAATTATATAGACATATGGTGTGAGTGAGACTGTTACTACTGTTAAAAATCAATTACAGTCACTTAATTATTATGTCATGGCAAAAAATCAATACTGAATTGATTTTTTTTTTCTTCATTCATAAAACATCTGGACAGTGCCATTACCACGGATTAGTTTAATTTTCCTTAGTGCACAAGATTTTGAAAACGAATTCTGTATTTTGATCAGAAGTTGTTTCTTTTTATGTAAAACTTTTGCAAATTCAGAATGAGCTAATTTCTTAGTGGCTCTATAAGTGGCTGTACCCAATGTGTCTATGTAGTTGAGCAAAATTATTTTTTCCCTAGTACAACTGTATTGTAAAAGCAGCTCGTAGGGTCAAAATGAAACTGCTGTGTGCTGTGTGCATCTAATTATAAAGCGTTTTTATGAACCAGGAAGTAAAGCTAATTTGCTGTTACCGTGCTAGTTGTGGTGCAAAACTCCACTCTGGTCACCGAAAGTTATGAAAAGTGCTTTTAAACTCATCGTTTTGTATAATTAGGATGCTAGGAATGTGTTAGGAAAATGAGGAATACATTTGCACCACTGCATTTATAATGAAGTAGTATTGTTTTTCACGTTTTTAAGACGGTAAAAATCTGTTACAGCACTTTATATATCACGCTAAAAACTGAATGAACTGATAATGACTCTGACTGCAACGTAATACTCAACCAAAACCAAAAGAAGAGAAAACGTGTTCCCTGAAAATCCCGAAGTGTGTATGTGCTTTAACTGCTCATTTAAATGTGTATTTGCAGAGGTCCAGTAACGTGAGTGCCATGTTAGTGATGACCAAGTCCCTGTCCGGCCCCCGGGAGTGTGTGGTGGACCTAGAGATGGTCACGCACCACATGACCATGAACTACAGGGCCAGCTCTCTGCTGCGGCTCACCATCATCGTGGGCCCCTACCCCTTCTGAGCACAGCCACTCTTCTGTTAGCCCGCACAAAACAGCACACGCCTGTAACCAAACATGAGATAACTTACTGTAAATGTGTTTGCATAGTGTGCAACAGTGGTGCAGTGACGTTGTGTTCATTAGATATCTTTTTCGGGCAGTCAAAATGTAATAGAAAACTAAAACAAGAAGCGTATATGTGTAAAGTTACTACAATGTAAGCACTTTAAGCTGACTGACATTTTACATACATTTACATAAAATGAGATCAAATATGACAACAGAACCTTTATATTTCCCACAGTGGGCAAACGTCAGTGTTGCAATGGCAAAGTTAAAGAACAACCAACCCTCAAACATAGGAAAGATCATTTTACATGGCTTACTTCAAACTAATATTACAAAAAGTATCAAGTAGTGGTCCAAATATAGTTCAACTACTAAGTGAGAGTAACTATCACAGTAACTTGTTTAGAATGAATGTAATTGGAAGCACGAAACTTAAAGTAATGCACAAAATCTAGTGTTTTCACCACAAAAATAAATGTAAGCTTTTCACAGCACATATGGCTAAGGCGAGGTACAGAATGCTACAATTACATAAATCTGCTGTCAAACCCACAGTTTTAATCAAGCATTTGGAAAACACGCCTTATGAACACAGAGTTTTAAATGTATTGCTCAAAAACGAGACCATTCAAAAGCGTCCTTCATGTCTTTGAGCGCTACACATTAATTACTCATAATGTCTTTTTCAGTTTGAGTGGCAACATGTTATATACCTGCTTCCAGTGATTTAGGTTTTAAGCTTTGTAGTGCAAAAATTTACATATTTATGTTCTTTCTATTTACGTGAACAAAGCATTTGAGGAGTGCTATTCACCAGTGTACGCGGTGAAACAGTATGTACATAGTTTACTGCAGAATATATGTGCGTGTATGCCTGGAATGTTGGTTCGGAGTACTTTAAAGGTGCATTATGTTACTTTCCTGCTGGATGGTCTGACACCTGAGTGAGAAAAGTTACACAGAGCACCTTTAATGCGCGTGTGGGCTTGCTTGAGTAACCGTGTGAATGCTGTGAGAGGGAAAGAGTGACCGAGTGGATGTGGTCTGTTTGTGTATGTGGGCCGTGCCAGCCTAACAACCAGCGGTCAGAGGAGCAATAACACTGAGGTGCAGAACACACAGAGGAAATGGGCCTGGGTAGCGCACCTTGGCACTACGCACCTTGGCTCCGGGTGTGTTGGGTGCCAAGCTGGATGTGCCGCCTTCAGAAGTGGCACGGGCATTGGGGGGATCGCGTGATACAGAGAGTTACGGAGCTGTGGCTGGTGGTTTGTTTAAGTGTTAACATGGTGCCACCACAAATTGACATTTCACACTAGCTGCTGCTTTCAACTTTCATTACTTCAGATTTCTGCTTGTTACTGAACCGTGAACTCTGCAGAGACATGGCGATTGTAAGGCAAATGGAAGCACTTATTTGTCTTTGTAAAGAACTATAGTTTCAACTATGAGCGGACACAAGTGCCTTAGTAAATGTATTACATTGTTAGTGCAGTTTCTAAAAAGAATACATGTCGCTGTATTTATAATAGGCCAATGCAAAATACCTGCTTAAGAATCTGCTTGTTTGATGCCTTACTGTTTATATTCCTTACACATGTACAGTCATGACATATGGCACATCTGAGAACAGGGCCTGCTCTGTGTTAGCTTGGTGTTCACCTTTGTCAGGAAATGTGTATATTCCCTTTTATAAAAAGTTAAAAACACATTTTCTATTGAAACAAAGTGTATATTTTTATCTGTATCTTCAAATGATCGTATGCTAAAGACCAAAAACTGTCATGTTAAATAAACAACTTTAAATACATTTAAATGTGTTTCTATATTTCCTCGTGACTATATGTAAGGGCAGTAAAGGCTTATTGGTTAGAGCAGGGGGGTCAAAACTATGCGCCATATGCGGCGCTTTGACCATTCTTTCCACGTCCTCAGGATTAATTGGCCCATATTATATAAAGTAGCACTTTTTACTGTGCATTTACACTATCCTATCTCAATAACAAACAGTTTGGTGTGGTTTCAATATTCCAAGTCTAATTAAAGGTTGGTGGCTCAGTGAAACTTTTGAGAAAACCAAGTTTTTGTTGCTTTGAAAACTATTCAAAGTTTGAACACCCCTGGGCCAGAGAGTGACCCACAAACAAAATGGTACGCAGTTCTCTCCTCGCTCCCACCAATGCATAGGTTTGTTGTGTCCGTGGGCAAGACACTCCACCCACCATGCCTATGCATACAAAGTGGCAGTCATGTTTACCCAAAGCAGCTCCAGTACAGGCTGGGCAGCTGACTATAGAAGTAGATTATCACCACTGAAAATGGAGAGGTAATGATGAATGCAATGCAGTATCGATGTAGTTTATGCTTCTGACAGTGTGGCACTCATTATTAGCATCTTTATTGCTGATAAAAGACCTCAAATAACGTGCATTCTAACAGCGAGTGGGCTCTCCTCTTCACAGATCTGACTTGCAACTTGCTTGACCTGGTGGCGTCAACTGCTTGTGTTCATGGCGACGGGTACGTTTAATGCCATGCTGTGGAACATTCTAAGCAAAACCTTAACATCTCATGTACACAGGCAGGTAAAGGTTCCAGAGTGCATTGCTGGTCAAATCTAGTTGACACAGCTCAGAGCAGCACTTCAGGGACAGTGGCCAGTGATTTCATCTGAATATAACCATGACAAATGTAGTGTACATGATGCCCCGGCCTATCCATCACATTTAAAGGGCTCTTTGGGGAACACAGTTATACACTAGTGTTGAGTCAATGCTGGCTTAGGGACAGGCGTGTAGCTGCAGATTGGATGCTTAAACTGGATGGGAGTGGTTTTATGGTAAGTTGTTACTCAATCTTCACTGCTCCTGTCTTTAGAGCTTTAGTCAGAGCGGTAAAATGATCCATGATGTGTCATTGTTCCCCTAACCCCATCCGCCATGTTGGCTCAGTGGACCCTTGTTTTGCTGTCCGTGCATGATCCAATACTGCTTACTCACCACAATGTCCCAACACTGTCCCCCCTGTTCTCGCTGTGAATATTCCGATCATTATAATCTCCTTCCATTAATCAGAATTATGTTTATTGTACAGATCACAGCACACATTGTTGGCAGAAGATCACACATCAGTTAAAAATGAACTACAGTAAGTTGTGTAACCTAATTATGCAATATGGGACATCTGTTTTTCATTGTCGGTTTTTAAATTTGTTGTTGAATGGGACGACGCTGTTGCTGAGTCAGCTTGTAGAACACGGCTTGTGTGGACAGTTAAATGCCAAACAGGTCTTGAAATGATGAATGAAGATATATGAGGAGAGTAGGCATGCCGCTACAACAGTTTGTCTATAATAATGTTAGTGAAGACGTTTGGAAACATAACCGCTTTCCATCGGGGTTGTTCACTGTCAACAGGCTCTTTCACCACACATTGTGCTTAGAATTCTGACATAGGCCTGTATTTTGTACAAGACAGTGTCAGGCAATGGGGAATACCATTTCAGACTTCACCCAGTGCTTTTGCTGGTTTCTGTCACAAGCAATTACTTCTACATTTTGCGCATATTGAACTCGACTCAATGCTTCACTACAATACATACACTTTAAAAGACACATATTATGCAAGATTTTGTTTTTGAAGCTTTTTTTATGGTCGAACGTTGTTGCATCATCAAAAACATACCTGGAGTTGTAATTTAGCTTAATTTACCTTTGTCTGACGAATCCTGTTTACGAGGTTATCTTCTCTGCTCCTTCTCTGAGCTTCACAAAAACACCCAGCTCCCAGATTTGTGACATCATACGTAGAGATCCAGGCGTCTCCTGTGTTGTTTTAAAAGAGGCTGTACCCAATTTTAGTTGCTCTACATTTGTTTTACTCCATTACAGATGTGTAATATGTAAAGCAGCTCTTACAGTCAAATGAGACCACTGTGTGCGTTTTATTTTCTGAAAACCAGGGAGGCCTGTTAGCATGCTAGCTGCTAGCTTTACCATGATGGCAAAACTTGCTCTCGCCTCTGAAAGGTATGAAAAGCATTTATAAACTTGCTGAGGTGAATAATTAGAATGCTAGAAATGTGTGAGAAAATGAGGAATACCTTTGCACATCGACAAAATGAACTTGCTCTGTTTTTGTTTTTGTAAAATCAAGTTCATGTAGAGGCAAGCTAGCTTTTGTTTGTTTTCCTTTTGTTGCTATAGATGACATGCTAGCACCAATTCTGACTATTAGTGTGGTTTTCAATGCATGCATTATTTTAAATTCTAAAACAAATGTCGGTGTTATCCCTCATTCGTCCAGGAGTGTTCCATTGTAGAAAACAAATCAGTTGTAGTCATCTGGACTCATTTTAGATAAACAAGTTATTGATTTCACTTAAAACTACTAACAGCCCCCCATTATCAGGAGGTCCCGCCCGGTGGGCAGGGCTTACACAGAGTAGGATATAAACCTGAGTTCCCAGACTTGTTTCACAGATTGAGAATGACTCTTGGATGAGAGTCAAAACGTTTTCTAAAACAAAACGGAATCTTTTTCTACCTATGTCAAATAAATGTTAAAAGGCCAATAGCAATACATAATGCACAATATGCATCCTGTACTCCAGGCTACTCCTGAGTGACTTAGCTCCCATCTTTCTCTGAAATTAGTTTTTAACACCGTACATTTTATGAAGTGACATAAAATAAAATCTAACACCACTTTTAGTAATCCAACATTAATTCAGTTCTTGCTTCTCACGCTGTTCATTTTCAAATCTCCTTAAAGTGAACATATTGCTTTTTATTTAAGCTCGTAATCATAAAATATAAGCCCACATATTCCAAACCATGACTCCCAACAATTTACTGCTCTGCTTAATTCTCTTTGAAGCCATGAGCCTGACCTGCACAGCGAGCGAACATGCAGCCTCTCCCTCTGCAGTGCGCTGTAGGTGTGTGTCCGTCATCCCAGAGGCCACGCAGAGGTGAGAAACCACTGCTTTACTGGACTGGCATCTGCCTTTGGAAAGATGGGGTGAAGTCACTTGTTAGCGCTGGCAGTAACGTAGCAAAGGTAGTTCACATGGGGCAGGACGGACCTTTTCGTGAGTGCCACTGAAAAGAGCTTGTGAGCGCGTGCCAGGCAGTAAACAGCCCCCTACCACCAAGCCGTTTGGAAAAGCTGTCAGTCAGGGTGAAAAATGACTCCTGGAGCTCCATACCTGTGTGATTACATTGGCTAATTACAGTGTGGAGCATGGGTGGCTGAGCGAGACAGGCCTGAGGGGGCTGAGCGTAATTATATCTTCACAATTAATAGTTGGCTCTGACAGAGGAGTGTGCTGTCTTCTGACACAGCTAACTGTTTTAGCGCAGCGGAAAGCCTTTGAATGTGACATAATTACAAAGGCAAACATGATATATACACAGATCATCATTATGTGTGCGGAGCTGAACTGTAAACCACACTTACTCCAGTGCTACAAGTTCATCACGGGCGCATTAAGATGTCTCTCTCTCGCGCTACAGTGCTAATGGACAATAGCATGACTGTGGGCAGCGACAGCCTTATTGTTTTATCGTTTACACTTCACACAACATTTTAACAAGCTTAAATACATAGCAGTGTTGTATTTTGTAACTCACTTCAAGTGTAACAAATCGAGGTATGACTCCACATCTGACCACTGACAGCACAAGATACATTTGAATAACAATCTTAATCCTGAAGACTCTATTTGACAGCAAATGGTGGAGGCTTGAATGCAAACCCACAACGCCAAGGCTGTAACAACCACCTAGCAACCACATAGCAACACCTTAAACCACTGCATCGCCGGCGAGCACAGCAGCTAATTGCTTATTTGATCAAATTGGTTTGCACACAGTTTTCTGCTTTAGGAAGCCAGTATACAGGGTGATATGGACTAAACATGTTTGCCTATTGCTCCGAAAGCAAATGGCAATATATCATTAACAGTATGACATGGCTCAGCCCAATGGCCTGTCTTTTAGCTAGCTAACCTCCAGTAATAATCTGAGGGTGCATGGGTTAATCAGCCACTCCTTTATGGTGTAGGAGTAACAGTTTACTGCAGGTATTTGTAAAGCTATCAGGATTTAACAGCTAAAGATAAGACCAGACTACATAGACAGCCCACAAAGTGACTAAAATAGCACATTTTTCCTTCTAAGTTTTTTGTACCTTCAAAATTACACAGGGACTGTGAATGTATATTATAGGAAACAGACTCCTTTACAGCCCATTTAATACATCTAGTGTTGACAAATAAGCATAAAAATACATAGCTATTTACTCTCCCAATAATTTACAAAAGGACACAAAACACAAATAGCACCACTGTATAGTTTACCACTATATACAGACAAACAAAACAGGACAAGATGAAAAACAAATTACGTACATTTGAAAATAAGAATTTAGGAAAAATAAGGCCTCGAAAGCATCCAAAGAAAAGAAAGGTTAAGGAACACAAGGCCTGAAATAAAAGTCTCATTTAGTCCAGTTTCTTTGAAATGTGTCCATTTCCCAGTAGAGTCTGTCTGTGATATTTTTCCATTTTCAGTATGTCAGTTATGATGTCGGTCAAGTCCTTTGTGTCATACATTTTTAAGTAATGGCCTTTTTCTCAGTCGCTGGAAGTATGTTCCAAAGGTATCCATTTATGTTGTCCATGGCGGGAGTTTTGAGGCCCAAATACTGAAATTGAGTGGTATGGTGGTGTCAAAAACAGTCTGCAGTGTCTTAATAATTTCTGTCCAATATTTTTGACTTCCAAACGTTATGTAACTCAGCATGTTCTTGCACCTCCACATGTACGTCCCTGTCTCTCCGTCCTGTCAGCTCACATCTGCCCTGCAATTCCAAAGCGCTTTCATATTTTCCACTTCCACTTCTCCTTTCCTCTCCTGCTGCAACTCAGAAGAAGCGCCCAGGTCATGCTCTTGGTGTTTATGTACTGTAGCGTGCTGGGTGCATGTGTGACAGTCATGGAGACAGGCAGGTGAAGGTGATCTCTGAGGTGGGTCCTGCAGAATGCGGCTCAGTGCAATAATGCTTTCCCTGTGGAGGAGGTGTCGAGGAGAGCTGGCGTAATGAACAGAAGGCTGGCGCGCTGCCTGATCAAATTCCACTGTAGCTTCATATCTCTGCCCCTCCACAAATGTGCGGCAAAGGCCCACATACCAGTGGCTTTTATTGACTTGTCAGAGCAGACAGCTCCAGAGCAGACTAGAATCTGTAAACTGTGAGTATGTTTAGGACGCACACATTTGGAGTTTCTTACGAGTTAAAGAAGTGTATGAAATAATGTTGCACTATTACTATTATTAAAATGTCAACGGCACTAATTGCAAGAGACCAATATGTATTCTACGGAAGTTCTGTGCCGTCTATGTGAAATCAACAATAAAGAAAACAATTATTTGCAATAACAATAAACTTTGTAGGTGTTACCTAAAAGACATGACAAATATGAACTTGCAGTTGAGTCATGCTAAAGTTAACAAAAACTACTGTGTTTACAGCGCACTTCCTGGTTTTAGTATAATTAAACGCTTTATAATTAGATGCAGAAAACAGTCATTGGTCTCCTTTTGACCCCAAGAGCTGCTTTTACAATATATTATCCATGGGTTTCAGTCTTATTTGATGTCACTGCGATTTTTTGTCTCTAAGTAGGCTAACGTTTATTAGCATAGCATAATATGTAAACTAGCATTAGTCAGCTGCTAACTACCTGAAACAAACAGCTCAGCAGTCAGTCTGGAATGATTTCTGTAAGTCCACTGGTCCCTCCTGATCACAGTAATACATTTCTGGATAAACAGTCTTAGGGGATGTTACAGAAGAAGAATCCTCTGTTTTGACACTTTATGTTTTTATAGCTCACAGCGAGCATGCAGCTTACATCCTCAAGATGGCAGTAGCAACAAGTGTGTGACGTCACTTCGGACTCATGAATTGCCTACTTGTGTTCTTTTTACTTTGCTCTCTGGTCTTGTTCTGTGTTCTGTGCTTTGTGTTATTATTATTACTTTTTAATAGAAAAAATAACGTTTCGTCGACATTGTGGGTTAGGGTTAGAGAAAACTTACAGACATACAGCATTTCAGTCACACTGCCAGCGATAAATTTGGCAAGCTGAGCGCATTCTGTAGCTACTGTACAAGAGATACGATACGGAGGAGATTGATTGACAATAGTCTACATTCCCTTAGCCAACCAGGACGCAGAAATCAATGCCCGGTAAAAAAAAAGCAAAAAAAAAACCATTCAAAAAAAATCTGCGAAACAGCGAGGCCACGAAAGGTGACGTGCGTTATAGTGAGGGACCGGTGTAAGGGAAGATGTTATACAAATATTATCACATGTAACTATGGAAATGTGTATAAGGGTTTGAAAATGTTTAACAACACAACCAAGTCACAAAGTAAAGGAGATGCACTGCAAATCTTTTCTAATTGGTTTCTATTGGAGTGGTACGCAAAAGTGATCCGTACCTCCCCGTCTGAGGGGTCCAAAGGGGGCCATGAGAGGTACTAACTTCCAAGCTTGCTTTAGGCCCGTGGAGCAGTTTAACGCAAGATGATTGGACAAAAGAGAACGCAGACTCGGGTGAAAATGAAATGGCAAAAACAGATACAAACCTCATCACCAAAATCATCACCAAATGCTAGCTTGATCTGGTGACAAACATCCATATTTCAAATGATGAAAACCTGTTGAGCCGATAGACTTAGCAAAACAAAGCTAATGCATGTTAGCATCAACTGTTTCCTTTTTAAGGCACAGCACTCGTGCAGAAGTTTATGTCAAGACCGAAAAGTTTATATTTTTCAGTGCATAATGCTTCTACCACTATCCAACTCCAATATTTCATTAAGAGACGTGAAAATGTGGCATAGAGGTGCGGAGAAGCAAAATAACTGCAACAAAGGTGACAATAAACTGGAATTAAACATGGAATTAAACGTGTTTTTGTGCATCGCCAATGAAAATGAAGAATAATTCAAATATGAGCTGGGCCTTTGCCATGGAAACACAATCTGCCATTAACAGAAGTGAACCAGTCTGGGGGGACCAGGGTTAGAGGAAAAGCGACTATTGCCTCTTATTGCTTTCCCTTTAATGTTTAATGTATAGCAACATATTTATCTCTCCTTGGAGACAAGCAGGTGATGCCACCATGCCAAGCTATTCTTTGAGTCTTTGTTTTTCAAGATATTCTTGCCATATTTATTTCTTTAAAATTTTTTTTTTATAAAACCACCCCAAATAAAACAAATAAAAGGCTATATGTTTAATGCCATACTCTGGAACATTTTAGGCCAAGCAATGCATCTCATGAGACAGAAAAGTCACAAAGACACAAAGGAGCACTTTATGGCCCGATCACACAGCTGCGTCAAAGCGTCCAGTTTACTTAAAAGTCTATGTAGACACGCAGCGTTTTTGCGGTGCGTTTTGAGCGTTTTTGCGGCGGACACTTGAGCGTTGGACGCCCTGGACGCTCTTGATGCTCTGGACATGCGTCCAGAGCGTCCAAAGCGTCTAAAACAGAAAAGTTGGACAAATCGGAACTTTTTTGAGACAGATGCGGCGCAGCAACCAATCAGAGATTACGCTCCAGTGATGTACCTACGCACTACTCAGAAGAAGGACCAAAACAAACCCCACACCGATAAAAAACATTATCTAGACGCAACTCTTGAAGGAAATGATGATATTCACTAAACTCGTCCAGGGTGTCCAGGACGCACGTCCAAACTGTCTGCCTTCAAATGTACAGGTGTCAGACTCGGGCGTCCAGCGTACGCTAGAGCCACAGCCAGGGACAAACAGAGACTTCAGCGCATTGTGCGTTCTGCTGAGAAGGTGATCGGCTGCAGACTTCCATCTCTGCAGGACCTGTACGTCTCCAGGGCTCTGGGACGAGCAGGTCGGATCACAGCTGACCCTTCTCACCCTGGACATGGTCTATTTGAACCACTCCCCTCAGGCAGGAGGCTACGGACCATCCGGACCAGAACCTCCCGCCACAAGAATAGTTTCTTTCCCTCTGCCGTTGGACTCATGAACACTTCTTAAACACCTGCCACTTTAAATGCAACTATTGATCACTCACTGCACTGTCACTTTCTGCACTACAACTGTAAATCCAACTGTAATTCTTGTGTACATAGTAATGCCTATTTTTATTTTATACTATAGTAATTTTAAATTGTTTAAAAGACAAGTGAATTTTGTTCATTGACAATGGCAATAAACACCTTCTGATTCTGATTCTGATTCTGAATTTGGACGCCGCGGTGTGAACGCACTATTATGTCTGTGTTTCCAGTGTTTTACCTGTCTGTTGTGAAAAAGGTCAAATATCTGGTCACATCAGGAGTGACCTCTGTGACGATGATGACATTCAGAGACAGTATTGTAAATTGTATGCATGTGAATTTCACATGTGCACAAATGTAAAAGTTTGTTCAAAACTTACTGGGAACCACTATATACTGCCCTCTTGTGGTGCAGTTACAGTCATAGTAAATACAGGAAGCTGCAGGTTACATTTAATGATGCATTTGGCATTTTATTGAAAGTACCTTGATGGATAAGTGCCGTCTGCTATTTGTTCAAAATAATATTCCCACACTAAATGCAGATACGCCTTGAGGACTCACATAAAGGAAGCATTAATGTTTTAACAATGCCTGAGCAAAGCACTGTCAGATTCAATTCTGAACTCTGGAGGCACTGAAGAAAGTGCTTACTGTATATGGACTAAATTATTATTGTATTGCTTGTTGCTTGTCTTTGTCTGTTTTTAAATGTTTTATATGGACCGCTTTTGAGTCTGAAATAAAGCTTGATTGAGTTAAAAAACGTTTTCTTGTGTTTTACTGCTTTTAGATAGCATTATATAGATTTCTTGTTCACGTAGGCGAGACACTGTAGGTGAAGAGGAGAAAATGTTACATTTAGAGCTATCACATTGAAAACTAAGCAAGTTATTCATCATGTCATGTAAAAATGGCCGAAATTAAACGTGTGGGACATAAATAAATAAATATGAAAAATATATTGAAGCAAGGTTAAATATCTTGCTTCAATGTTTTTGCACATTTGATCAAAAAATATATAGATAGTGGATTTTGATCATCTCATTTGGTAGTTGAGTAAACAATTATTTACGAAAAATTTGAGCAAAGATTTAAATCTCACCTCATTTATAATTGAGTTCAATTTAAATGAATAAGGATTAGAATTAGACATCAACAAATCCTTCTGTGCGAGCCGTCAAAATCATATTAAGTCCATGATTGTAAAGTTTGGTAAGTGCTGATCTGTCTTTGTGGGAGAAAAATGCATTTGAGGTTAAATGTCCTATATGCAGTCAATCTAGGATGCAAATAGACTAAATAAAATAATAAAAATGGAGTAAGTAGTATAAAAAATATATACACACACACACACACACACACACACATATATATATATATATATATATATATATATATATATATATATATATATATATATATATATATATATATATATATATATATTTTTATTTATTTTTTTCAAAAAAGGACTTTTTCCCATTCACAAGATATATTATTTAGTTTTTAATTGTCAATTGCTATGGCAACGGTCCGAATTTCTCATCATTCTGAAAGCCATGAATACTAGCATTGCTGAAAAAACCCATGAGTTCAATTTGTGAAAGCGCCACATCTTACCTAGTTTATTTGAATGGGACCGTTGCCGTGTGTATGTTTCCCATAATAAGCAGGAGTTATAATGACCTCACATGCAGATGGACTGAAGTGGACTACAAACACAAGCCTGTGGTCTTCCCCGTGCTCTGATCCCTCTGCTGCATGTGAGCGAGGTGCAGAGGGTGGAGGAGGTGGTACAGTAGCCATGCTAACAGATGCTACTGTTCTCCATGTCTCATAATGAGTTTAGTCCACTGGCACAAATACAGTTAGCACCAGGACCGTTGGGGGTTAGCAGCTGCCTGTATTTTTGATGCTCTCCCATATAAGAGTCTGTAATCACATTTGGGCCTTGTATCAAACCTGTGTCCGTGCAAAAATAGAAAAAAAGGAACAAAAGTCACATTTAAAAGATTGCTATTAATAACATAAAGCAATCTTTATGTATCATTAGTACATAAAGAACACACAAAGATCACACAAAAAGTAGGAATATTGACCTAAACAAATATATAATGCCCCCTTTTACCATATCATTTTTTGCGTTGATCCAAAGCATAAAGTGCATTTATCCAAAAATATTTTGATGGAAAAGGTGGCCAATACATTAAGGGGAAACATTTCATTTTTTGAGTGTGGTATTGGCCGTGGAATTGTTCAAAAATATGTTGATTATTTTGAAATAATGCATTTATAAAAAGTGAATGCGTGCAAAACCAATCTTGGCTTTATACTAAAGAAAAGATATATATTGTAGTGACATATGTACATATGAGCTATAGTACTTTAATACTACTATTACATTATATACAACTATCGTGCATATTTAAAGTGTGTTAAGTAAAGTGCATTATTGATTGCATTCCAGGCCAACTTCATCCACGTTCTACCAAAGCTATCAATGTTTGAAACTTTAAATGTTGGTGCAGTCTAATCTCTAATGTGTAAATGGCAATCATAAACTGTTCAAGATTTTTGTCTTAAATGTCTCTAAAATTTTCTACTTTACCGCTTTGCCCCTTGTCACCCTTGAAAAAGAGGTTTTGACCTGTTTTTCAAGGGTGAAATAAAGGTGAAAAAGGTTTTTATAACTCACTACAGGGTACTAACTGCATTTAAACGTTTACGTTTGGAACAATGAGGCAAACATGGAAGAGGGTGGAAGGTTAAACTAACACCCCGTTAGCTCCTCCCGCAAGAAAGGCCTGACTCCACCCCTGGGTGCAAGGCTCCTATTGCCCTACGCTTCTATTGTGCATCTTTGGCTTTGTTCAAGTTTTTTAAAAAGTGTATATAATAAGATGCAAATATGGGCATTAGAATCATTACTCAATAAACAAACAAATAAATACATAAATCTGGTAGCACTTTAGAACCATAAAGAAGAGAAATGGTAATAACCGCACCTTAATTAGCCTTAAAAAAACATGATCAAAGACTTAAATCATAATTAACAAATAATTCATTAGGAATGATTCAAACCTAGTATCTACTTCAGTATGGTGTTATAATACTAATCCTGAGTAATAAACTATTTGTTAATTATGAATGAAGTCTTTATTTATGCTTTATTAAAAGTGTTGTGTAGATTAGCAGCATAGGATTTTCAAGTTATACAATATCATTCATTATGATTCTGTGATCCAGTGCATTCCAGCCTTGAATATATTGACTGGTATCACTACTATCATTAAAGAAAGTATGTGGAATTCCAGATTGTTGGCGTCGGAGGATAAGATCTGCTGTGTTGGGAAGCGCTCCACACTGGGATCACAGCAGAATTCCAAAAATGCCCATCCCACAGCCAACCTGCAGGGTTCAGCAGCCCGTGTGCTGTGTTAGACCAGCTTATCTGTTTGCATATTGTTCTCTCTCTCACCAAAGACTAAACATTTTGAATGAAATAGATCTGCAGGTGGAATAATAGGCTTTTGTGAAATTTTAGGTGAAGTTCGGTCAAAAATAAACAACAGATTCTCCAATAACTAGTCTTTGGTTCAAATGTTCACTCTAGATTTACAAAGTAAATCTTTATATTGCAAAATAGTGAAAATACAAAAAAATTAACAGGTAACAGTGAAGTTGAACATAATGCAGTTTCAATGGACGGTTAGCCACAGAATAATACACAGAATAAAAATGGTGGAAAATCAAGATGGTTTTGGTAATAAAACCTCTCAGATGTGAGTAAAACCTTTGCAGTTTTGCTTATTTACAGGAGCATATGTAACATTTCTACCACCACCTGCTTGTCTCAATGGATATATTATTTCTTTGTCAGGAATGTTCTATAATATAGTATTCAATTTCATTACGGATGTTTTTATATAGCAAAATACCTTGTAAAACATGTTTTCTCACTGCAAGCTGTGTCGCCTCTTCACAGATGTGACCTGTAACTTTGCATGGTGGCATCACCTGTTTATCTCCACGGAAATACATTTAATGAAAATTCCAGACAAAGCTCTAACATCTCCATGGACACAAGCAAGTGGTGTACAGTCCATCAAAAAGGGTACATAGTACACATTTAATAATCGGTTATTATATAGAATTATACTGACTAAGGTTGACACTGCAATAGTTTTTTGTTAGTTTTATGATAAAATGATACAATTTCATCATAAAACAAAAATTTTAAAAGCTAAAAGGAAATATTTTTCAGTCATTTTTATTTATTATTTTTACAATGCCCTAGAAATTTAGATCTGTAGTTTTTGTTTACTATTAGGTCCAAAATGCATCAGTATTTAGATTGGATGTCATTTATTCATAGAAAGTTAATTCTGGGCTCCTTTTTGCTGACATTCTGGATTTTAAAACATTCCGACGGCAATGCATTTTAAAGGCGTAATAATAAAACATTTAAAAAATATATTTTATAATTTTTTTAATTCAATTTTTATTACGCTTATTCTACACTGGTATTATATTTTAAACGCGCTTCATAAACACATTTGGTTGCGTCACATGATCAGGCATTACGTGCCCCAACTAACGCCTGACATCTAGCGGACAGACGGTGTATGCACAACCATCGACCAAAAGCCACACCCAGAAATCCTGAATATTTTATGAAGTTGTAATTGGAGAATTTCTCTTCTTATGGATTCAATCTACCGTGTTTGATATTGTATTAGAAACGTGTCTTAATTATGCTGAAATCCCACCAAATTGTAAAGCTTTTTATTCTTCCCATTATTGTTACTATTATTATTACAAAACGTGGTGCTGCAAATAGAGACTGTTACTTTGCTGTGTGGATAGTACACATGAGAGATCAAATCCCTTTAAGAAGATGTTTTGTATGTGAGGACAGGCTAAGAATAAAAGGGAGGGGAAGAAAACTATGTCAAATCCAGCCCCTTGTTTGTTACCATGGAGCTGAAAGAGGGGTGGGGACAGGGAAACCAACGAGCACATGTACAATTCTTTTGTCAACGTTCTAAATTTTATATTTTAGTTAGAAAATATTTATGAGAAATAATTAGTATCCTTGCAAATTTCATAGGGGTTTTCATTGAAGAGAAGGGTTATTGATGGAGGAAACTATTACTTACTTACTGTTTAATTTGCTATATATGGCAATTCACATTTGCACGTTCACAAAATTAGGACTTTACCTAAAGCTAAACCTGGATTAGACCAGGACTAATACAAAAAGAACTAGAACAGGACCAAACCAAGTCGACATCCGGACTAAACTGGGTTGTGAGTGTGACTGCATAACCTTGGGATGTAAATAGCGTGTTGTTATTACATGCTAATAAGAAGCCTGTGTCTCTGTCTGCCTGCAAAACCCTCCACACCACATGTAGAGGCTCTTGTGGGTTTCTTGTGAATGAGTTGTGTCCTCATTTGTGCTGAACTGTTGCTAATAGTAACTGAGTCAGACTGCTCAGGAAATGAATGAACAGAGTGGTGTAATACTCCAATAGTGCAGCAGGGGGTGCAGTCTTCACATGAGAGCCAGAACTGTTCATACCCGTGGCTTTTTGGAAACTGTTTACGACACTTACATATATACAGAAGGTTAAATGTTCAGATTTAATATTGTTCAAATGTGTTCATCTGACCTAATGCTATGAAGTTAGAACTTTACAGTGCGCATGTGTGGGCCATATAAAGAGCTTGATAAAGTAGTCTGACAAGCAGTGCCGCAAATCTAAGCAGCACATTAGTGTGTGTGCTTAAGTGTTTTCTGGTGACTTGAATAATAAGCTATAAGAGCAGACAAAGGCTCCAGTGTGAGCGGCGGCAGAGCTCCCTCCATCCTTCCTGTGGGAGGTTTGAGATGCGCTGCGCACAGCCGTCCGCTAGCGACGCATCTTGCTGGCCTGCCCCTCTGTGCCTCAGCCTCTCTCCTCTCTGTGTCTGCGGCTAACCTGCCTGTGAGGACGTGCACCAGCCCGGAGCAAGCAGCGGTGTGTCGGCGGGCCTCGGGCGCTGATATGCTGCGGTAGAAGGCCGCTGTTGTGCGGGCTTTCTGTGGGATGTAGACAGGGAAACAGGCTGCACTCGCCCCGACGGACCGCGCCGTGTCTGTTCTGCTCTGCCCAGCCCGCTTCATCGCTGAGCGGCCTGCGAAGCACACAACATGTCCACCAGAACGCCATTGCCCACGGTGAACGAGCGGGACACCGAGAACGTGAGTAGTGTCCGGATGACCCATGATGACAGCGGCGTGAGCGGGACGAGGGCAGGGACGTGAATGTGCTGTAGCTAGCAGTGTGTAGCAGGTCTGTGCAGCGCTAGTGAGCCACGGAGCCCGGGCTTATTATCTGTAGTCTGTCTGAGCACAGCATGGACCCGTGGTGGACCCACGGTGGACCCGTGATGGGCCCATGGGGGACCCGTGATGGACCCGGGAGTCCTGAGTAAAGGCACGGCTCAGTGCGGTTCGGCCGCGGTGTCCCACTTTCAGCACAATACCGCGGCTCGCGCTGGCTCGCGTTAACAACGCATTGCGTCACTGTGGTGCCTTTAATGACACGCACAGGGCTGATTGTGCTTTTAGTGAATAAAGCACAGTGTGGTCTCGATCATAGATCTATGGCTATGTTCTGGTCCGCAGAGTCAATATTTAGGAAGGAGGGGGATGTTGCCCTACTTTCAATGACGCGGTGTTGGTAGTATCGCAATGTGACATCCATCACCTATTGGGCCTTGTGGAAACTGCACTAGTCTGTTGTTCAGCAGCAGGAGGAGGTGTGATTCTCCATTCTGCTGCCACCACACTCATGAATACAGCTAACATTATTTACATGGCCCCAAACAGCCTGGTCATTTCCCTGTGCAGAGGAATGTCTGTGACTGTGTGATTGTGTGTCTGTGTGACTGTGTGACTGTGTGACTGTGTGATTGTGAGACTGTGAGACTGTGTGAGAGGACAGATCTCCTCCAGGCTCCAGCTTCTCCAGCAGCGGTGCAGCTGACAGGCTCTGACACATCTAGGTTTCCCTTGTTTTTCCTGGAAACAAGACTAGGCACCGTCAGAGCGCTGGCTTATATTGTGTTAGAGCGCAGTGCAAAGCTGTGGACGGAGCACTTTAATCAGAAGACACAGATTTGTACAGTACAAAAATGGGAAGCAGTGTTATTACAATGCATTCCCACGTAATAAGCTGTAATGTGTCAGACAGGCTGATATCAGCAGCAACATGATGGTAAATATAGGCTGATTTATAAAAAGGTCTACTCATTGTTAATACGATAGGCCTAAGCCGTTTTGTCTTGTCCTTCCTCCAGACTAGAGCAGTGTTTGAGCTCAGTGCAGGCCTAATATGAACACTGTAGTGTGCCTGAGAGAGACAGACTGCCAGGTAAGTATAAAGCTGTGCTCAGCACATGACACTAGCATCCTGCTGCCTATATTTGACTGTGCTCAGGCCCCAGGGCCCACCAGCAGCTCTACTGCATTGCATAACGAGCTATTACTCAGAGAGAGAAGTGGCTTTAAGCACTGCACATTTCTCCGGTTCCATATGTGTCCAACTTTAAATTCTGGTAGAGGCCAAAATCTGTGTGTAGCCCACAAATCTGACCCTCCTTTCTTGATCATAGTTATGGTTTGCTTTTCAAGTACTTCTTTTTCATAGTCCCACTTCCACCAATAAGTCCTTTTGATCAAGTGCATTGATCCTACAATGAGTCAGTTCCACAAGTGTAGACATGCTTTTTGAATCAGGAGAAATGGACAAAGAGCTGTTTTTTCACTGAATAGGTAGACTTGGACTCCTGCAGGTAGAGATGTGAACAAAGCTATGATACATTTATATGTCTGTTGGTCTGTCTGTCTGTCCCTCTCTCTGTCTCTCTCTCTTCATCTTGTTCTCTCCCTCTTCTGTCTCTGTCTCATGCTCTCTCTTTCTCTCTCTCCTTGCCTGTTGGTGCATGGCTGAGCCGCGGTGATGCTAGCCCTGCAGGGTGTAGCGTTTCCCTAGTGAAACGGGAGCATGGAGGCCTGGGTAACCAGACTAAGGCTTTATTCTGTGAGTGGGTGTGGTGCAGGAGCAAAGGATCATGGGATGTCTGACCCGGACTGACACCCCCGCTCCTGTGCACCAGGTAGATGCACTATAGATATGTGCAACCATTTTTAACTAATAAATCAGGTGAGGTACATTGCTTTTTGTATTGGTTTATTTTCTTTGAAAACGTTTTGGATTAGACCTGGTGTAAACCTAGACCACATTTGTCATGGTTTAATCCTAGTTTAGTCATAGTTTAGTCCACTTTTTTTTTAGTCTGGTATATTATAGATATAGGTCATGTTATTTTAGACCTAGTCCAGTCCTTGATTACTAATTATACCCTGTTGGGACCTTCTTCCTGGTGAAGACCCGTTTCAGTCAGAGTTTAGTTCTGTTGGAGTCCTGTTCATTGCTAAAATAAAGGCATGTTTCCACTGGTTCACTTTGGAGTGGATCGGTATGGTCTGAAATTGTCTCCACTGTCTTAAGTGAACCGTACCGGTCCGTTTAAGTGATCCAATTGGACCCAGCGATGTCTTGCTCCCAAAGCGTTCTAAACTCAGGTCTGCTTTAGCTAAGGACGAGTTACACACGAGAGCAACGCTGACTTAATCTTGTGATAAAAAGCCGTATTAATTTATATGTTTAGCTGACAGACTTGGCAAAACAAAGCTAGCACACTTAGCCAACTGTTTGGCTAATGTGTGCTAGCTTTGTTTCTGTTTCCTGTTTATTGATGCATGGCACTTGCGTCAAGATTATAATACATTACCTTTCCAGTGTATAATGCATATAACATTATCCAAAGCCATAGCATTTCATAAAGAGACATGAAAACGCAGCGTAGAGGCATGAAATTAATGCAAAAAAACCTGTTTACTCCATGTTTACTATGTCTCACAGCGCCACAAACTTGGAACTAATTGTGAATACTGATCTATAAAAAATAACCATAGTCATATTTTGATAATTGTACCGGTAATTGTTATCTGAATTTGACCTTTTATAACAAATATAGTGTCATTATTAAAGGTGCTGTGTGCCTGATTTTTAATCTGGACAGCTAATCTACTAAATACAGTATATTAGAAACAAATTGGAAAGAGAAGGTAACCGGGTTTTGACAGCCAAAGAGTGAGAAAGTGTATGTACATCCCAGTGGAGTACCACAAGTTCACATGTTTGGAGGGAATTTTGTTAGAAAATATTGTTGTTAAAATGTATTTCGCCCATTCTTCACATGGAAATGCAAACTGCTGGAGAAACTGTGGCAGCCAGGAGGCCAACCTTATCACATGATGTGACTCTCTTGTTGCTCAAAAATATTAGACTGATTCTGAAATTGACAAGGTACAGCAATCTGTTTTTGAAATTGCCATCCCACTCAATTTTATAACTATGTATTTGGGCCTCAAACTCCTGCCATGGGCACAATAAATGGATACCTTTGAACCATACTTTTGGCTGCAGGAAAAAAGTCATCACAAAGAAATGGATGACACAAACCACATCAACAATCGAGGAATGGACTGACATAGGGACAGACATTAGACAAATTGAAAATTGACATTCGGATTTAATCGGAACATGGAAAAACTTTATGAACTTTGGACAAATGGGACTTTTATGTTGACCAGCATGTTTCCCTATATCCCTTACTTTCTCTCTCTGTGTCGAGTTCTGGGTTATTTTTCATTCTGTTTTTATACATTTGAAAACTGAAAAAAACAACAACAAAAAAAACAATGGACTAAGACACCAATAACAGTGTAATCGACAAAATTACTACAATGAAGAACAAAGTCTACCTTAACAAACAAAAAAAGAAGAAGTGAAAAACAGAACTAGTTCATATCAAACAGTTTGCTCGCATACCTGAAGCATTTCAAGCAAACTCTCTGAGGCCAGGGCAAGTGTTGCCTTCACGGTAAAGCTAACACCTAGCATGCTAACAGCTTACTTTCTGCTTAGTGGACAATAAAACTGATTTGACTTATTACATGAAGAACAAATAGGGTACAGCCATGACTAAATGTCTAAAAAGAATATACACATTGAGTTTCATCAATAATACACTTAAATGTAAACAGAAATATTCTTTATCTAGAAGCCTTCAGCGCTGTTCGAGATCGGCTTGACCTAGACAAAGTAGGCCTAGTTATTCCCAACTCCAGTGTGTGGAGACTTGTCGTCATTTTCCCTTGAAGGCACATAAGTAAAGAACAGTAACTTTCTTTTGTTATCTAATCTAGTCCTGTGGCGGATAAGGTCTCTAGGTTAGGAGGAGGTTAGGATGTCAGAGGGAGGGAGTCCACTCTTCAATTTGTCAAATTGTTTTTGTTTCCATAGCACTCTTCTAATGTGGAAAGTACCTAGTGAATTTAATACCAGAACCATTGCCGTAAACTGTTAATTCAGAAACTTTTCTCAGCAAATACTACCTCAGCCCATTTATGGCAACGTTATCAACTAAAAGTTATCTGAATTAACCAGATAAAGCTGCTTTTAAGAACAAAAATTAGACTATTTCAAAACTCCAGGTCTATAGCCTTTGACCATAAACAAATCTTTTCCAGGACTAAAGTAAGTCTAACCATATGTATGTTTTAAATCTGAATTAGGCATAAACCAGATTTAAAATGGCTACCAAGTCAAAACAAGGACTGAACCAGGTCTAGGCTTGGTGCTTGGTCTAACCAGCACAATAGAAGTTCCACTAATCCAAATTTAAACGTGTAAAGAATAAATAAAGAAAGCCTAAATATGCAGTTAAGCAAGACTAAATAAGGCCCTAACCAAGACTAAACTAGTTATAAACCAGCTCTAAACTGTATACGACTCCTGAGTCCCACCACCAGAAGAAGCCCATGTGCCCCGTGTTCACAGCTTGAGAAGCACTCTTCCATAAGCTTTTATTTCTAATGTCTGTCTCCTTGTCTTGGCACAACCGCTTCACTGCACCACTCTGCTGCATTGTTGGTAAATGCAGTGTGAGGAACCTCAGCAACATAGAATTTTACAGCTATTATAAATAAGAAATAAGGATCAACAGAGCAATATAATGCTGATGTAACATTAACGTTCAACCTAAATTGTATACATTTTTGTTTCGATCCGATCCGAAGTAATACTTTTACAATTATTGCAATATCGATCCGCTACTGATACGATACGTTTTGTATAACAGTTTTTAAATGCATGCATTGAAACTTTTTTATTATGATGAATTTTTCCTACGCATCATTATGTTTGCTCCACCACAGCTTGAACTCTCCCCAAAATTGTATATATTTGCAGATGAACTAAAAGTCTAACAATGTTTTTTTTTTTCAGAAATTGTACATCTTCTAATTTCTCAGTCATAAGATCAATATTTGGTATCGATCAATCCATCACTGCTAAATTGTAAAAAAGAATACCTGTTTTTGGTTACTCATAAGTTAGTTTCAACAGGAATTGACTTTCTGATTTCAATGTTCGCTGTTTGTTTACATGATTTCAAGTGCAATTGTTTCTATTTTTGCAGATAATGTCACAAGTCAAAAAAGAGTAGGTCAGTGGTTCTCAAACTTTTCACACCAAGTACCACCTAAGAATATTTGGCCTTCCAAGTACCACGAGAGCTGAACCAGGTCTATAACAGGACTATTCCAGGTCTACACTAGTGTTTAAAAGAACAATACTGATTGGATTAGTTCTAAAGAAGGATTAGCACAGAGGAGAACAAAAACATGATAACAATTTACTCAAAATAAATTAAACTTTAGACCTGGAAAGGAATCCAATTACCACCAGAAGGAGCTTACGTACACGGACCACAGTGTGAGAAACACTGGTGCAGTTAGTCTTGCTAATCTTAATAACGAGCCCAAACTAAACTGAATGTGTAATGTATGTTTTTCTCATATCATGCAGCCTTAATAAGGATGTTTCTTCTCTCATCAGCATTCCTCGGTGGACGGCTTTGCGGAGCCCCCAGCACCGCCCACCAAGTCGGCGAGCCGCCACAGCCTGCCACGATGCCGCAACTCCTTCACCTCCACCGAGGAGCACCCCCACATCGGCAACTACCGCCTCCTCAAGACCATCGGCAAGGGCAACTTCGCCAAAGTCAAGCTGGCCAGGCACGTCCTAACCGGTCGAGAGGTAAGAGTGACTTTGAATTGTAATGGAAAACAGGGACATTTTAGAACATCGCATCCAACTCAACTCAACCGATACTAAGTTAAAGGTTCACTATTCTGTGCTTGGTATGCTCCACAACCAGGTAACGTCAACAGACTAAGTTACTGGTCAGAGCTTTGAAGAGTGTAGGGATGTCAAGGTTAACCGTTTTTTCAATTACCGCAATTATTTATGGCTACGGTAGGTTATTTGTGGGTTTTTTGGAAGCTGCGGTATACTACAGGAATATCTCCAGGCACAACTCGAGTCACGGGCGGCGTGCGCACACGTGTATGTGTTTGTATTGGACGGAGCCCAGCGTGTCAACAAGCCTGATCTGTTTATACACGTGATTGTGGATAAACGCGCTGAAGGACCGGTCCGTTACACATGGAGGTCCACTCTACAGCGAGTCAAATGCACGAGCTACAGTCAGCTGGAGTACAGTTGTTTTATGCCACTGCTTCATGAGTTTATACGGGGCAGAGCAAGGGGCCACACCGCTGACAGTTGGAACGCGAGCTGAAAGTGAAGCCAAGGAACACACGAGCCCGAAGAAGGAAGAGAGAGAGAGAGGAGAATAGGAGGAGGCAGGTACTTTGTTCTTCACAAAGCTGTTTGTTGTTGTCGTGACCCAAAGGAAAATGACTTTCTCAAGCCCCTCCCCCAAGCGTTACCATGGAGCTCATCTCACTAATAACTGATACACTGCCTGTTCCAAAAAAAAGTTGCTACAGAAAAAAAACGTCACATGCTCTAATATTTAGTTGGACCGCTTTTAGCTTGGATTACAGCACTCGCTGTGTCATAGTTTCAATAAACTTCTGTAATATGATAAAAAGATTTATTTCCATCCACTGCTGCATTATTTTTCACAGTTACTTATGTTGATGATGAGAGTGACCACTGCACAAAGCCTTCTCCAGCTCGTCCCAAACACTCTCACTGGGCTTCAACGCTGTAGTACATTAGTTTCTGCTTCTCCTTAGATGTTTTCTCTGCTTGATGCCAATTATTTGATCCTTCTCAAACATGCTGACATCCTTTCCATGACCACGGGATTTGTCTCACTGCATGAGTTGGGTTTAAATACCATGCTGCAGCTGAAAGATCATCATCTGCAGCAGTTCTCCAGCAGGAGGAGAGGACCTACTGGATTTGCTTAATGGTATCCGTGCTGACTTTTTTGGACAGGCAGTGTATAATATTTAAAAGAGCTACAATGACGTGTGAATAAACTTCATTTGTAGCCATTGTATCTTATTTTCAAAATATTCTGCTGTACTACATGAGAGGCAGGTTGATTGTTATTAAAAAGTACTACTTCAACGTTTCCTTTCTTTTGCCTAATAACTGTGATTAATCGTAAAATTGCAATATTTACCCACACAATAATCGTGACCCTAAAGTTTAATATCGTGGCATCAGTAGAAGAGCGAGAACAATGTCAATGTATTTTTGAGCATTATAAACCTCCTATAACCTATAATTGGATACATTCCAGATAGATATGTTTAATTAACCATGTCAACAAGATGAATTCTTGAAATTCTTGCATTCGATTGTGATTTGGCCTGAATCACCAGTGGTGCAGGAATGGACCAATCACAGGGCAGCATTGTGGTTTAGGCGGAAGCCAAAAGTGAAGCACCCAAATGAACCAAAACAAACATGGTGGCGCCAACGGACATACTTCAGCCAATTTTAGCATAAGTATAGACTCTGTTTTTAGAACGTTTCGACTCTCATCCAAAAAGAACTCAGGTCTTTAACCTACTCTACGTAAGCTCTGCCCATAGGGCGGGACCTCTTGATAAACTCTGTGGGCAGGGCTTACACAGAGTAGGTTAAAGACCTGAGTTCTCAAACTTGTTTCACAGATTGAGAATGACTCTTGCATGAGAGTCGAAACGTTTTGTTTTTCTAAAAGGAGAGTCCAGATGATACAACTGGATCTTTTAATGGAACACTACTGCACAAATAAGGGATTACACCGACATAAGTGTAGACTATTTTGTTTGAAAAAACATGCACATCGAAGCACTTTGTGCATTTGTGGAGTGAAAGATGTCTGTACCAGATTGTACCGGAACACAATTTGTATTTTATTTTTACCAAAATAACTGCTTATACAGTATCGTCTGTTCTGGGACTTAATAGATTTTACTTTATTACATGAAAAAAATAAATAGAAGGAAAATGAAAAATAAAAAATCAGGTCAAAAACGTCTCCACATTGACTCTCAATTAAAATTTGATTAATTGCAGGTAGTGGACTCTCCTCCAGAAAAGTTACATAGTGCAACTTTAATAGCAAGTATTAGCCCAGTTAGCCACGTATTATTCTCAGAATAAACTATCTATGTGTCTAGTTTTGCTTAATAGTGGTTTGTTTGACATGGCAATGTCAAACATGGCTGACATGGCTTTTTTAATCATCATTTGCGTCTGCTCTTTCTCTTCTGAATGAGCTGAACATGTTTTTACAAATCCCCAGCTCTAAAAACGTTTCTTTTTTCCATTATGTGAAATTGACCACCCGTATTGGGCCGTTGGATAGACTTCCGTCCTGTCCTCACAAACGCTGTTGTTGACCTGGCTGTGTGATGGACGTGCTCCTCCTGGTGTGTCTGTAATTAAAGCCCTGCGTCCCTCAGGAGAAGACACTGGCCTGTGATCTGCTCTCCGTCTCCACCAGGCCTCCTGCTGCCCTCTGACAGCTCCCATCACTCACAACAGTGCGTTTGTGCGACTAGGCTTTTTTCATGGATATCTTTATGTTATGTTCCTATACGTAAATCGATAGTACATCATTTTAGTCAGCAGTTCTGGTTAGCCGGGTATGCAGTGAGTGATTTGACCTTTTGCAAAAAAGGTTTCCTCATCTGTTGTAGACCAAAAACTTGAGGTATGACTCGACTTAAAATAAAGTGGCTTGGGACTGGTCTTGGATTAGGAGCCCTGTGAGATACTAAAAAAACAGTTTTCTCTTTATAAATAATAGTTAGATGAACAATCTGGAACATGTCCCTTCCCTCTTCTCTCTTTGTGTCAAGGTTGGACAATTCACCAAAAATGTTGATGTATTTCTTAATTTGGTGCCATGACTTGAACTGACTTAAAACTCAAAGCATAGGAGTTGGACTTGATTTGGACTTGTGGGCCACAGACTTGGGACTTGACTTGGACTTGATGTGGACTTGTGGGGCACAAACTTGGGACTTGAATTAGATTTGGACTTGATTTGAACTTGTGGGCCACAGACTTGGGACTTGAATTAGAGTTGGACTTGATTTGAACTTGTGGGCCACAGACTTGAGACTTGAATTAGAGTTGGACTTGATTTGAACTTGTGGGCCACAGACTTGAGACTTGAATTAGAGTTGGACCAGATCTTTTTGAATTAGAGTTGGACTTTGGGGCACAAACTTGGGACTTGAATTAGATTTGGACTTGATTTGAACTTGTGGGCCACAGACTTGGGACTTGACTTGCACTTGATTTGGACTTGTGGGCCACAGACTTGGGACTTGATGGACTGATTGACTGCGCCACAGACTTGGTGGACTTAATTGGACTTGATTTGGACTTTGGGCCACACAGACTTGGGACTTGACTTGGACTTGATTTGGACTGTGGGCCACAGACCTGGGACTTGACTTGGACTTGATTTGGACTTGTGGGCCACAGACTTGAGACTTGAATTAGATTTGGACTTGATTTGGACTTGTGGGCCACAGACTTGAGACTTAACTTGGACTTGATTTAACTTGTGGGCCACAGACTTGGGACTTAACTTGCGACTGGACTGTGTGCCACAGACTTGGACTTTAACTTGGACTTGATTTGGACTTGTGTGCCACAGACATGGGACTTGAATTAGAGTTGGACTTGATTTGAACTTGTGGGCCACAGACTTGAAACTTGAATTAGATTTGGACTTGATTAGGACTTGTGGGCCACAGACTTGAGACTTGAATTAGAGTTGGACTTGTGGGCGACATACTTGGGACTTGACTTGGACTTGATTTGGACTTGTGGGCCACAGACTTGGGACTTGACTTGGACTTGACTTGGACTTGATTTGGACTTGATTTGGACTTGTGGGCCACAGACTTGGGACTTGACTTGGACTTGATTTGGACTTGTGGGCCACAGACTTGGGACTTGAATTAGATTTGGACTTGATTTGAACTTGTGGGCCACAGACGTGAGACTTGAATTAGATTTGGACTTGATTTGGACTTGTGGGCCACAGACTTGGGACTTAGTTGAGACTTAGTTCTACCTCTGCTAAAAACTTTGGTTGCAGGTCTTACTGAGACAGTGTTCGGCTGTGATTGTATGATTTGTATCATCTGGTTTTTAACTGTGGGCGCTACAGCGCAAGTCCACGACAAATTGGGTACAATAAGTTATATTGTATTAACATCACCAAGGCCCTGTTTGTGGACAGAAATGTGTCACTGTGGTCAGGAGGGACCAGTGGACTTACAGAAATCACTCCAGACTCAGCTGTTGGTTTCAGGTAGTTAGCAGCTGGCTAATGCTAGTTTACATATTATTGTGTGGCTACATGCTAATGAACGTTAGCCTACTTGCTTGTGGATGAGGAAGCTTACGTATTTATATTCTTGCAAAGTGACCACGTTACATTTTTTTAACCTTAAATGTATCACTTGGAGTCCTGGAGTCCTGAAAACAGGACTTTTCTGAGCACTCGAGCCTCAGTTGCAGAACAATACAGGATTACTCAAACATGCAGGAATCAATCAAAACTGAAGTAAGAAAGATAAAAGCTCATTAAAGGTGATTTAGCATCATATTTCCCCTAAAAATACTCTTATTTCTTCCTCTAAAGTCTAAAGTCTGCTCCAAACCACATGCTCTTACTGACAGGGGATTGCAGATCGCTCATAAAAAGCCCCAGGTTGATCATTGACGATTAGAAACGACTGAAACTCAATCTTGATTAAATTTTGATTGATCCCGCAGCTCTATTTCTATTCTTGTTTGGCCCTATAACGTCGTGTCCCTCGAGATGGCCCTGGCACTGGTTTGATCGTCCCTGTCCTCTGCTCCTGTCCTCTGCTCCTGTATATTATTCTTGGGTGTGCTCCCCAGTATACTCTGTGCAGCACAAGGTCAGGCTCTGCTTTGTATGGCACTGCTTGCTCATCAGAATGCAAAGACACGAGCCAAGTGAGCAGCCAAAGAACAGGTGAAAAGAACACAGCCTACTAAATGTCCCAGCGGCATTCCCAAGCATCAGTCTGTAGGTCTACGTGTGGAAAAAACGACAGGATTTGTGTTTAGACCTTTGAGAAAAACTAATTTAGCGCATCGCACACATTCACCCTGCCACTGACACAATAACCCAATAATCCTCAATGTTCTAAATGTACAATTTTGTAAAAAAAAAACCATGAGCTGCAATGGCAATGACAATGTCAACAGTACCAAAAATCAGGTACTTATCGATAACTAGATACTCATACGTTTAAAAAAAGGGACAATAAACAGGAAAACTGGATCTTTCCTGAATCTTTCTCGTACAGTTTTAGAAGGATCTTGAGCAGGTGTAGGCAATTATATTTGCTCAAGGACCAAGGAAATCCAGGCAAGTGGTGGACGGAGATTAGGGATGTAACAAATGCTCATCATCATAAGCAAATTTCTGTAAAATATAGGCTATTTCATCTATTTCATCTATTGTTTCATTCATTTCGTGTATTCATCTGTATTAAGGATACAAGTGCAGACACCTGTTCCATATCTAAGACAATAAAATAATAGAAATTGAAAGAGTAACAATTTAGTCATCAAAACTGAGCGTTATCAGGACTAGTATAAGACCACATGGCAACACGAAGAAAGCACTAGTAATTTGGGTTAAATTACAGTCTATTGTCCCCTACAAAAAATATGTATCTATCAAAATCAATCCTTTTCCTTATTATCAAAATCAGGTTTGAAATGTTAGTATTGTGACAACATTGCCAACAACGATAACTTCTAAACCTTAGTAATAATACAAATATGCCTTTGTAATATTCGATTCTTATCAGATGTCTTATGGTATTAATGTGGTTGAAAAAAATGCCCATGTTTGATTGGCTACATAGTATGCGTGTAAAGGTAATCATTATTTAGCCAAGCATCAGTGATGTCAGTCCGGGTCATATGTCATCAGATACATTTGTGTACGCTGGAAGCACTGTAATATTATTCCATTTGTCCCAATCATTTTGTGCATTTGTTGAGCTTTATAGTAGTATTTTAATTTTTTATCTATCAATAAAAGCATGTGGTTTGGAGCAGAGTTTAGACTTTGGGGGAAGAAACGTGACAATTATTTGTTTGAAATGATTAAAATTCTGTATTGTTTATGTTCAGGACATTCAAATTGAAAGTAATTTGCATTTTGTTTTCAATAAGAACGCTATGACGGCATCTTAAACCTGCACATTTAATCTAACTTTACTTTTAGCTGTTTTTCATGTTATTTTGCTGTTTTTGTTCGGCTGAAATCACGTGTTTTTCTCCTATGCCAGCACTTCCCTAGCCGAACCTTACCCTTTAATGCATCTTCCACGTTTCTTTTTCGCCGTATGACCTTTTCAGTGCGTCCGCCTGGTTCCCCCTTGTTGGTGCATGCCCAGTCTCCTCAGCTCACAACCGCTAACATGGGCGCTGGTATGAAGTTTTAATTCCAACGTTTATGAATGTTCACTTTTGCTGCTTTTTTGAACCCATTTTTGCCTGATATGAGAGCGGAGCATATGGGCCGTGTGTTACAAATGCGCTGAATAATTAACAGTGATGCGCGTTGGCCTTCTGTCACTGCAAAGCTGAATTATTCACCCTTAAATCCATTAGAGAGACAAACAAGCATACAAACATGACTTTTGGACTCAGAGGGCGAGAATAACCAAATGTTACTGCTTTATAGGAAGTGCTGATTCAGGGATAGTCTTACAATATATCAACGTAACTGTCAAGATGTAGTGAAAAGATTGTGTAAATGTTTGGATTTGAGACATTTCAGCGATAAATGAGGCCAAGATAAGATAAGAGAACCTTTTTTTGTGCCACAATAGGGAAATTGCAGTGTTGCAACGCACAGTTCAAGAACAGCAGGAGGATAGAAATGTGCAATAAAAACAACAAGATTCTTTTACAAGTCACACTGCATCAGGAATGTGCTAAAATGTGCCTGGAAATGTCACGGTTGAGGTTCAAGTATCGCACAAAACGTGAATGGGCCATAAAATTAACCACTAAAGAACAGAAATATAACTTTGTTTGGGAGATTACACAATACTTTTCTGTCTCTTTTTGAGCTCGTTTTAATAGTTTAAGCACAGACAATCTCCTAAACAACCATTTTACGATATATTGCCAACCTCTAATTTTAAATAATATCGTATAAAATGTTATTTCAGTCAACTTTGAATCCTAAGAATTTTTTTGTTGGACTATTTTGGTTATCAATATGATTAAAAAAGATAACACAAAACTGGTAGTTCTAATTATTTTGAACAGTAAACAATAAGAAATTATACTGCAGCTTTTGATACAGAAAAACTAAGAAATCCAGGGTTAATTCTGGTTCCGTCCTGTCTTTTTGCTCACAAGAAATGTCTTATGAAGACAGTCGTGTAACTTCTTCGATAGGTACATGCTAGGTAGAATTCTATTGCTTCTTTTGTGCTTTGTGAATCCAGCGGTGACTTGTAGATGGGGAATCCCTGCTCACAGTGCTGCTGTGTGTGAGTCAGCACTTCTCCTGTTGTACCCCTTTAAGAAGAGGCTCGCTTTAACTGCAGTCAGTAATATCTGCAACATTGTAAAATAGCAATACTCTCATAGATGCTTACAAAAATGTAAATGGAAACCTCTGGGATTCATTTGCATTGTTTTGTTGCAGTGCAATGGTAAAAAAAAAAATCAAAACATTTGCTCCGTTTTAGTGTTCCAAATGTGGAAATGACTAAAGTACTTAAGTCAAATTTGTTGGTATCTGTACTTCACTTTAGTTAATTTTATAGTGGATATTTTTTACTTTTACTTCACTACATTTGAGAGCAGGTATCTGTACTTTCTCCTCTGAAAAGTATTTGCTGTTGTGGTTTAAAACATGTGGCAGCAAAAAATAAAAATGATCTCCCCATTTGACTGCTAAATAGTGCTCCAAATCTTTTGCCATTAATAGGGGTCTTTTATGTTTATAGCTGTACTTTTACAAAATCGAGTACTTCTTCCACCACTGTTAAAAACAACTTTAGCTCTAAAGTTAACTGGATGTTTCATATTAGTTAAAATATGTATTGTAATTAGGTCAATATTGATTTATTCATAAGAAAACTATTTACTAGTTTGTTATGTTTACATGTTTTGGGTTGGTTCTCAAAGGTGAATGAATGAATGAATTGCATCTAATAGCAGCTAATAGCATTTAGCGGTATAGTATGGTTGTAGAGTTTTGATTTTTTTAACTATTAATGCCACAAAATGATTGCACATTTGTCACATTTGCACTTAAACTTAACTAAAATATGCCTTCTACTACTTTAATCTACTACGTCTACTATTGTTACACCCCAGTCCCAGTCAAAATATTCAAATAGTTTCCCATGCTCCTGTGCCACGTTGTATCTGTCTGAAACGTGAAACTAAACAAACTCATCTGATATCTGTCAGGCCTGTAGCGCTGAAACCCGTGCTACTTCCTGCACTTCTCTGTGTGTGGCGTTTGTGAATTTAGGATTAGACTAGTAATGCTCATACAGTGGGATAGAACAGCAGTTCATCAGGGCCAGTTTAAATCCACTTACGCTCCACTTGATACTGCACCATCATCGTAGCGCCCGCCGCCGACTGTGAAACATGTGCTGCTTTGTTGGAAATGGGCTGTACTTTGAATGAAAGTATTATAAAAGTACAATTTGCAGTACTTATTGAAGACGATTATAGATAAATTGAAGATGCTACTAAGGGAGAGAATGCTGGATGATTGATCTGGTCTAGATGTTGGTGGTGTGAATGGAAGGAGAAAGGTAGATTAGAGGTGTAGTCCATAGCTGTGTTTAGTGCTAAACTTAATCATGACTCTGCTCCCAGTGCATGATTTCTTTTTTCTATTTTAAAAGTCAAAATCTCTGGTCAGTCTTTGTCACGCTCTGAGTGAGTGATAGATGAATTTAACTAATCACAGTGAATAGTGAACTCTTAGATAAAGAAGATAAATGTAATTACTGGTAGGGACCCATCTCCAGATCTTGAGATAGGCTTGGTCAGGACCTTGGCTGGTGGAATTTACATATGGTGCATGTTTTGGGTCTAGAGGAAACCCACCCAGACACGGGGAGAAACATGCAAACTCCGCTCAGAGAGACCTGGGCTGTTTCCCAACGTTTAGCTTCCTTGCCTTGCCTTGCCTCCGAAGTCGGTTCCTCCAAAGTCAGTTCCTTCCAATCCAAAGCAAGTGTCCTGACTCAGGCTTGCATGTTCCATTAGCACAAGAAACTGCATCACAGTTACACCGATAAACAAAAATGTATAGTATGTGTGTGTGTTGTATGTTTAAATGTACGTTGATTCAAAAGCAATGCAGAGCCATGCTCAAATTTTCTAAAATAATCATGGTGCATTATGGGTAAATTCATCCATTCAAGGCAGCGCAGGGTACACTATTGTATCCTTGGTAAATTAGCCACATGCTAACCAAACGTGGGACACATGCCTATGGAGGACACGAACATTGGAACACGACTTGGATGACGTGGACGTCTAACCACGCCCAGATCAAACCAAGGTGCCTAAGCTTTGAGAAACACCCATGGTCTGGCCCGGTAGTCGAACCTGCAACCTTCTTGCTGTGAGACGAGAGTGCTAGCCACTTTGCCATCTTTTTTTAATAGTGACAAACATTGCCACATACAATAAAGTGAGATTACCCTGAAACTAACACAACAATCACCTTCAATCAATTATAAACTACAGGTCATAATAATAATACAGTAGCTACAAATAAGACCGCAACATCCTAAAATCCTAAAATGCCGACAATTCATTTTCCAGATTATGCCTATTTAAACTTCAATTTAACTTGAAATTTCATTAATTATGTATTCAATCCATTTTTGTTGCTATTGTTACATCTGAACCTTCCATAAAGCTGCATTAGGGCAATCAATGAAGCAATCTAGCCCACCGTGTAAACCGTAAAAACCCATGTTAGGATCTGATCTGTAAAAGGCCTTGCTGCAAAGTGCTTCTGACCAACACAACACACTGTAATTGCTGCGGTCTGACCGCAAACCTCCCAATAAACTCCAACGCTATTCATTTTCAACCATCCTTACATCTGCATAACTTTTACCAAATAGACCACTTTACAGCAGCAAACAAGTCTATTGCTCTCATTTTGGTGTAATTGCGTTATATTCTGCTTGTGTCAGTCACTTGATGTATAATTTAAAAGGCTATCTGGTGAGTCTGCAGTATGGATCGGGGAGGAAGTTGCTGATGCGTGTTTGGTGTTGTGCACTTTGGAGGATGGACAGAACACACCATCCAGAGATCACCAGTCTGCAGACGTACTAGAGTATATCTACTGTTCTGGCATAGCAGCAAATGAGAAGTTTACTCAAGAGTCCATTAGTATCAAGTAGATTGGCTTTGGATGTAGGAGCAGTTATTGCCTCCAGCTTGATTTCTCTAGTGTAACAAGTTTTGACAAAGATGAAATCTAACTGCAGAATGGTAATATAATAAGCCATTTAAGAGACACTTTCCTGAAATTGTAGTCAGCCACACCTCAAATAAGAACATATTGCAACTTGAGAAATTTGAACACGCAAGACTTAAATGAGAGAGCTGTGATTAATTAAGAGCCACATTTCAACTGATCTTTGTCCCCTAGGCCAGTTCGACCAGGTGCGCGTTGGTATAAAGGTGGGCAATATATCGAAATTTAGATAATATCGAGTGTTGTTTTGAAGGAATGCAATCATTTTAATATCGAGTATAATGTTTATAGTACAAAATGCAATAAAAAAGTTATGTTGTACACTTTTAAATAAGGGTATAAGTTGATGTTTCTGCACTTTTTGATTCACATTTGTCTGATAATTAAACTTCAACTAATACATTTAAAGACATGTTTTAAAACATTTCTGTTAGCTTGACACAATATCGTCTGACTATTGCTATCAGGATACTCCCCAAAAATACTGAAATATACATCTTTGTCTATATTGTCCACTCCTACTTTGGCACGGTTCATCTAATGGCGTAGTGTGTCTCCATGCTAACAGGCATGCAGGCCAGGGTCCAGGCGCGGGGGTCCGCTAGGTGAGCAATTCATGTCACCCAAACTCCTCCCTAGCTAAAGCGTAACCAGAGCCAAAACGAGCCAGACAATTTGAAAAGCGACAACCAGCAGTGTCCAGCCAGTAAAGTTTAGTTAGGACAGTGGAGACACTTTCAAACCGCACTGATCCACTCCAAAGTGAACCAGTGGAAACATGGCTTAGGTTATTGCATGGACAAGCTTCATGGTAAGTGAGTGGCTAGCACTCATGCTTCAGAGCAAGAAGGTCATGGGTTTGACTCCCGGGCTGCCCGAGGCATGTTGTGTGGAATTTGCATGTTCTGCCTGTGTCTGGTTGGGTTTCCTCTGGTGGCTTCCCCCAATCCTCCAGCTATGGTCGTCCTGACCAAACCTTGCTCAAGATCTGGAAATGATACAGCTCACTGCTCCTGACAGTTTACCCCAGTGGCATTGTGAGAATGTTAAAGATACCTTTACCTAAATCTGTGCTGGTTAGATAATTGATTTAAAGTTATTCAAGTTTTAAAGTTTGTGTTTTCTCTTTACATTATTTGAGTACTTTATAATTTTGTACCATGTTTAATTTTGCTATGCCCTGCTCATCCTTCTGTTTCTATCCTTCCAGGTCGCAGTGAAGATCATAGACAAAACCCAGCTAAACCCCACCAGTCTACAGAAGGTAAGCCTCCTCTCCTTTTATAATACCCCTGCTGCCTCGCTCTGTCCGTCGCCTAATCTAGTTGCTGCTCTTTGAACCATGTCTTCTGCCTTTTATATAATGTGATTCAGATGAAGTCAGCAGAGCCTTGTTTAATCTCTGCTCCCCTCTCCACCTGTCACCATTCCCTCTGTGTTAGGCCAGGCTCGGGTCTAAAAATACCGCTGCCCTCCCGCCCGCCTGCCTGCCTGTTTGTCACTTAGCCCTGGACTAGCAGTCATGACCAATTAGGCTGAAGGCCCGTGGACCGTTTCCTGATTACTGAGCCCAAATCCAGCTCTATCCGATGATTAAGCCCACACATACGCGCACACACTAGCTACATGGATGATTATGGAAGCTAGGTGGAGGGAAGCAGTGGTGGTGTTAGCATGTGCTAGCATTGTGTCAAGTGTCACGGTAAACAACAGGGGATGCTAACTGGTACATGTATTACACATCTTTGGGTAACGGTGCTTAACTGTGGGGTGCAGTCATTTCAATACATAAGATAAAGTATACTCATAACTTTCCAGAGACAAAGTTAGCACAACATTATCTGAAAGGTGACATATTTTGCAAAAGTGATTTTTAAAGTGCTAAACCTGATTTGTACTGATTTTTACCGCAATAAGTTTAAAGGCACATTTCAGAGCTGGGCATATATTTTTAGATGAGCGTTTAACATCACATTAAAACTGATAACAACTAGCATGCTAAATAAAACGTATCTGATTAAAAAAAAAATCAGCTGCAGACAGCACACAATTAGATACTAGTTTGTGTTCAGTGTAGTTAGCTCCTCCCTTCAGATATTAGGCAGTGATTCACCAACTCTGTCAGGGGAAATGAAGATGCTGCTTAGATGAGTGGTAAAATGGAACAGACAGAATTCAATTTTCTTTTAGCATGTAAGTGCAATTCCAAGAAGTTTAATGTCAAACTGTGCAAGAAGTAAAGCATCTTCATTGAGACAAGCAGAACATAATATTACATAATATTAAAAAGTTATATTATATTAAAAAGTTAATTTCACAAACATAACAAATATTCTACCTAAAAATTCATAAGTCGTAATTGGGATAAATATTTTTTACCCCAATAGATTTTAAAAGCAGCTCCATGCTGACTGCATCTAGTGCAGAAGCCCGGCTTTAAATGTACCTAAATCTACATTTGCACAAAATATAACTATGTATATATATAAAAATTCAAATGGTCTTCAAATGACCTTGAGGTTAAAGAAAATGTGTCAAGCCTTTATTTAGAAATCTCATTACTACGTTCATTCACTTTTGATCACTATTCACTGCAGCGCCCATATCAATTGCCCCTGCTGGACTTTTAATCTTGCCCATAACAAACCCAAGTCATTTAGGAGTTAAGTAATCCTCTGGCATCAATAACAACAATTATCCTTCCTAAAATGTCTGATTTCTCACAGTGGAGTCCCAGGCTGCTCTAATCAAATGATCCTAATGGTGTTGCAGTAATGTAAAACCGAAGGGCCAGATTAGTCCGGGGCTAGACTCCTGGTTTCTGTGAAGCGCTATCATTCTTAACACAATACGCCGTCTGCTGTTGTTTTACCAAATTGGTGCGCCGTAATTTACTTGGAACTTGATATGATTTTGGAGTCCTTCAGCCACTAGTGAGAAGTTTTCATAATGATCTAATTTCAGGCATGTGTAGTTGAGTTACATTCAGTTACATTTATTAACGGCTATTACCATAAATTAGCTTGAATTTGCGATTTAAAGAGCCTGTACCCAGGGGTCGTGCTATGTACATACAGACGGGGCCCCATCCTTAACATTATAAATCAAATGGCCTGCCATCCGTTTTGACATGGGGGGGAAAATAAACCATCCCTAAAACTCAACTTCATCCCTTACTTTAGGTAGTGCCATCATTAAAATACTACTTCAAATAAACAAGTCTCAGTCTTAAGCTTCAAAACTCTGTGTGTTTTATTACAACCAGACTCATATTCACAGAGAAATGAGTTTAATGAGGAAGTGAATGTAGACGCGGCAGAATACAAAAACACACGGAGAGCACACGAGCGATATACGACGATCTGCCGCATTGAAATGAAACTTTCTAGGCCAGACCTGACTCACGGGTCAAAAGGTAATATGTGTATCACTACACAGATACACAGTCTATAGTTGTTATTTTGTCCGCTTTCTCAGTGAGTTTCGGAAGGAGCACACCGCGGCACGAGCCTACAACAGGTCTCAATCCCCTCCTCCCAGCATTACCATGGAGCTGGTCTTATTACAATTACTAAAATTACAGTTAAAAAGTGCTTCAAGTAAGGTGATTATAAGCTCAACCTTCTAATATGTAGTCTAGTTATTATTTTATTATCAAAATAGTCATCTGTATGAATGGGTCTAGACAAGTGAATTAACAGATTTTCTCTTCTCTGCTTTATATTGCACGTCTATACATAATAAAATATTATTAGGCTCTATATAGGCCCATTATATAGGCTTATATAGTGTTAATAGTATGTTTAGGGTCCGTGTACCTTTGGAAATATGTAGGTACATTAAACCATCCTTGAAGGAAAATGCAACCCCATATGAGGTATATTTACCATCCCTTTAAAGATTCTGGGGAGAGCACTGGTACCCAATTTGTTTCCATGTAGTGGAGCACAATTTGTTGTAAAAGCAGCTCTTAGGGTCAAAATGAGACAACTGAGTGCGTTCTGCAACTGATTATTGAGCATTTTGTTGTCTAAGAAACCAGGAAGTGCGCTGTCAGCATGCTAGTTGTTGTCAGGGGTTAGGGTAATTCTGTTTTTTACATGTTGAAATTAATAAAAAAAATAGTGATAGCACCTTTATGTGCACATTTCTGACACATCCCCAAGATATCATGTACCTTTGTAGTCTATTCTTTGCAAATACCATAGTTTGTGTGTCTGATTACATCTACACATATAAAACAATGAGAACATTACAATTCACTACTTATAATATTAACTATTAGTAATATTGTTTTGGACGAGTGATTCTTAAAGGATAGTACGTACTCCTCAAGACAGCATGATAAGCCTGAAAGCAAAGCATTGATTGATTTATAGCCTATATTCATTTTGAACGTAGAAAGTAAATAATAACCTGTAGAGGTGCATTTTCACCTTTTAAGATGCTAAAAAATATTTTGTATTGATTAAATATTTAGTTCCTTCAAGTTTATTTCAGTATTCAGTAATAGAACATTATATTTAAGCTGTAGGCTGTAACAGATCTGATTTGACATGCACATGCAAGTCTATGCCTGGGAGGATTGGTCTGTAAAAAGGCCAGTCAGGATAACTATATACCATGGACTTATCATTCAATAAATGTGATATGAAAAACATTTTTGGACTTAATATTTATTAACATAAGTACTTTAATTTCACTAATGGGGAACATTTGATGATTTTTCTGCTCTGATATTCGAGCAGTTTATCCAGAGTTCCATTGGAGTTTACTTTTGTTTACATTAGGAGTGGAACCAAGATGGCTGCCGGTGGCATACAGGTCACGTGTCTGGCATGAACCCATAAACCGCTCCATTAAAAAGACCCAAGCTGATCATTTACAATTAGAAATGACTAAATCTCAATTAATTGCACAGCCTTGGTGCCAAGCATCACACTTCCAAATCTGTTATGTTGTCAAACCTATGTTTGTTCATAATTTAGTTAATCACTCTGGTTTAGTCATAGTTTACTCTTAGTTCTTGTCTTTTATATTTCTATTTTTTTATATTTGGAAACCTCATAGTCCAGCAACTATTCAGCCAATCACATCTTCCCACCTCTCAACCAATCATCCTTCAACATCCGATGGAACTTCTGGTTGTTTAGTAAAACTTAGTGCATTGGTTTCCCCCCGTCTGGTTCCGTCACTTCCCGTTTGCACCCTGTTCCTTATGTTCTATCCTTGTGTGTTCTTGGTCTTTGAGAATAAACCATATCCACATCCCAATCCACCCACACACACAAGAACTTTTGTTAATAAAGATTGGTAAAGTGTACCCTGGCCGGACCACCTGGAGAGATTGAGGATTATCAAGTTAGGCAATATACAGTCCGTTCAGAGGTCCCAAGGTTGGGTCTACTTCCCAACGCCTCAATTACAACCACGTTTTTTGAAGTTATGGCACTTACTTCAAGGAGTAGGCTTTTTCTGTCTACTCCTATAACCAAAAATCTTTTACCGCTGACCCTGCAGTTGTATATGTGAAGTGAAGTTTGTCTGGGTTACACATCAGGCAGGACGTAGCAGCACTGAAATATCATGTGATCCAACCGGCCTATCACAGATCAGTGTTTATGTAATTATTCAGTAGCCTCCAGATACAAGAAACAGAGTGGACTTAGTAGAGGTCATCTGGCCAAGGCCTACATTACTTTCCAGTTCATTGACAGTTATGTTTTTATTCCATGTTGAATTGGGCTTGATGTTCGAAGTGTGCTGTGTCTAATGAGCCAACATGCCGGTGCGTGTATGTTTGAGTGTCCGGTGCCAGAGTCTATAGATCGGGGTAATGCTATATGTGTGTGCGTGTGCCATCTGCATTGCAGTTCAGGGGCTGCTCGTCTACTGCTGCAGTTGTCTCTGGTGTGGATCGATTGTGTTATTGACTTAAAGAAAGCGTCCTGTGCTGCTATCCTTCGGAGAAATCAGCTCCAACTAAAATGCACACTGTTGAGTTATTCATATTCATATTTATCGGATGAGGTGGAAATAGTATTTTTATTATTATTATTATTATTATTATTATTATTATTATTATTATTATTATTATTATTATTATTATTATTATTGTTATTATCTCATTGTAGTATCAAAATAGGTATAGAGTATCGAGCCTTTTCTTTAGTAACACGACAAAACTAATGAGCAATGCAATAGAGGTTTGGCCACAACCTTTTCACTCAAGGATGAGGAAGAATGAGGGATTACTCCGACTTGTTTTTATTCAAAGAACTTTTTGGGGGAGATATTATTTTGAAGAAACAATTTGAAGTAAATAATTCGACTAAATAAATCTATAATGTAAATCTATAATTGAAAAAATATTTTGAAATCATTTATAATTTGTAAAGAAATGCCTCATATTTGGCCTCATATTTTTTAGATTTTGTAATGCTGCACTGCTTTTTGGAACTACCGTACGTCTTCTCAAAATGTGCAACTTTTAAACTTTTATTTTTTTTTATCCACGAATCTCCCCAGATCATTTTTCACACGTGCACAATGTTAAGACAATTTCCTCTCACAAGCTCCTGTTCCAGCCCTAATGTTCATGTTGTTGTTTGTACATTTTAAAAATCTCTTCCTATTCCCATAAATGAGCTGAAATAGCCCGGCTGCCCATGAACTTTCCCTCCTGTATCCTGGTTTCCATTTCCCTGGTTTGTGAAAGCCACACTGTAAAAACCTGAAATGGCTATTTTGAGACGCTGCCATACGCATCAAGAGAGCATGATTATTAATTCAGTGATTCAAGCTTTCTACATGCATGCAAAGGTTACAGCATTTCAGATCCGTCCCAAAAAAAAAAAAATCTGACCTCCTCTTCTACTCCGAAGTGTTTTTTTTTTAACCTGTTCACTGAAAGACAACTGCTGTGTTTTTCTCTTGTTTGGATTCTACTCTTGTGAATCATATTTGTTCTTATAAGAGCCCATTTTTTTATTTTAGCCCGTCCAAAATGACGCTCCTGTGTGTTTTACCGTGTCAGAGGAGACCGGCTGTTGGCGCTCCATCTGGACACGTGGGCACAGCCAGTGGATTCCAACCAAATGCATGATAGGCAGCTTTTTGGAACAAGAAGGACCTGTCTGAGTCACCGCACTGTATATGAGTCTGAACGCTGCACATAACAAGATTAAGTCATCACAACATGTAAACTAATGCAATGTGTGATTTGCGTTTGATTCGTTATTTGCATTTGAATCGATTCTTTTGGTATGTGTGCAGAAACAGTTACAGTTAATTACGCTACTTTACGTTTGTAATTATATTTGTAATTATCTGTGTTTTTACCATGCGAAGCACTTTGGGCTGCTGGTGTTGTTGTAAATGTGCGATAGAAATAAAGTTGACATCAACATTGACATACTTTAGTCTGCATATCGTTGCTATTTAGCTTGGCCTGTTACGATGATTACTACATTACTACGTTGAACTTACCGTTCAATAAATGAGAGAAAGAACAATATATTTATTTATATTTTTCTGTAGTAAAATAATATTTAAGCTGCAGAGATTGAAATAAGTAACTTTTATGACTTTTATCAACACACTTACTAAAGTGTTTAACATGCTATTTATTGTTAATCATTGACTGAGGTTCAAGAGGTGGACCACGCCTTCTCCTTCTCCTGCAACCACCCCTCCTCTCTTTAAACACGCCTCTAATTACCCAGGAGCCCTATTTATACAGGCCTATCCCTGCATCTCTGCTTGTCTCTTGTCTCGACCACACCTCCCCACCCCATGTCTCTATCATGTCCACCTTAACACATCACCATCTAAGGAAGGGAGGGAGGCTGATCACCTGAGACGGAGCCCCCATCCTGAGTCTCTACCAAGCCAACTGTACTCCATCTATCATCCATGTATCATCCATCTATCATCCATCTTGTCGTAAATCTTATGCTTTATTATTTCAGTACAGTGCGTGGCTGCCAGTACAATTGCCCCTATAGCCTAATATTGGCAGCTACAGCAGCTGAAATTAAAGGTTGGTGTTCATTTTGCTCCATTAGCAAATATCCAATCCAACTTTTTTTCTATTGCACTTTAAAAACAACAGAGTGGACCAGAGTGCAGTACACAACAGTAATAAAAAACAAGCATGAAAAGCCAAGGAAATAAGATGAGTTTTAAGAGCTGACTAAAAAGCAGAAAGTGACTGGGCCTGTTTAAGGTGCAAAGGGATCCGGGTTCCACAGTTTTGGACCCGCAACAGAGAAGGAGCTCTAAGTTTCCTCCTTGTTTTTGGGACCAACAACAAGGAACTATCTGCTGACCTGAGAGAGCGCGCAGGGGCGTACGGCTGAATCAGGCCGGACAGATATGGAGCGAGGCCGTGAAGAAAAAACAAATAAAAGCATTTAAAAATCAATACGATAAGAGACATGAAGCCAGTGCAGAGATATTAAAACAGGTGTGATATGATCCCGTTTGTTTGTACCAGTCAAAAGGCGAGTGGCCACATTCTGTACAAGTTGTAGTCGCGCGAGAGACGTTTGGTTGAGACCATCATGTGCATTGCAATAATCTAGGCGGTTAGTGATAAAAGCGTGATTCAAATCGCAAAGTGGTGCCGTGAAAGAACAGGTTTAAACTTTAGCGAGATGGCGAAAAACTAGTTTTAACAGCTGCGCTTATCTGGGCATCAAATTTTAAATCACTATCCAGTCTCACGCCTATAGATGCAAATATAAGCAACTTGTTAGCATAGCCAATTTGAATTGCAAAGTAGCTGCTAATAAACCAAATACTTGTTGTTACCAAGTAGGCTACTACTATTTTCTTGTTTGTGGAACTAAAAATGGATGATCAGCGATTTAGACGTTATTTTTTAGTCCTTTAGTTGTCGATCAATCGGTCTGGTGTCTTGGTTGGTCGACTAATTATATATAATTATATATTATACTAATTATATGCCAAAATGTCTTCACTCTTAAAACTTTTGTCCAGTTTGGCAGAATTACATTTTCTTTCGCTATGGTTCCTGGAGTTTTGGGAGTGACTTATGATGGAGCTGTTTACTACTTCTCAGTATACAGTACATAGTCATTTTGAGAGCTTTTGTCAGGACGACATCGCACCTCCCTTTTAGACATGACCAAGAGCTTGTTTTGGTCTGCTTTTTTTGTTTACTGAGACGTTCATCGCCCGTAACTTCTAACATTAAAATGTACTATGTTTTACCATCAAAGCAAACAGGATTTATTGTTGTGCCATAATGATTTCTACAAATACAGTTATAAAATTGTAGTTATATAACCCACCAGGTCTAATTTTAAAGCACAAGTGTCTCTGTGTTGACAGTCCTTGAGAGGCTTCTATCTGCGAGATGGGTTGAGAACATGTGATTGGTCAGTGCAATCTGTTAATAACGCCTGGATGAGGTTTTCACACGTTCATCTTGTTACAGTATGCTACTGGGTAATCAGACCATCTCCTTCAAATCCCTAGCACGGTGTTCAGACAACACAACAATGCACGGGTGATTTAGCTAAATTAATAGTGAAATAATATCAGTCTTATGAGATTGGTTAAACTGTCAAGTTTATAACAATAGTTGAACACGTTGAACAGTTTTATATCTCAGCTGCTTCACCTAACAGCTATTGGTCAAATCCGCCTGTCACTCATTCGGAGCATGATGGAGGCGACCAATAGGACGAGAGGGTGGGGAAAAAGTAGATTACACTGTCTGTATTTTAGCATGGCGCTGCATTAAACAAAAAAGCACATGGATTCCAAATATTTTTCATTTGGAATGCCTTTATACAGGTTATGCAAATGACAACAACAACAACAATTTTGAGTGAATGGCAATATTGTATGAGGGTTAATGGTGAGTAATGACATTTTTTTTCTGTAAGTGCTCAAATCACATCTAAAATGTGAAAGAGCTGCTACTCTTTAAAAACAAAAAGCTCTACAGCTCTGCTAAATATTTAGTTTGTCCCTGAGATCTAAAAAAAAGAAAATAAAGTAAACAGTTGTAGAAAACCAGATAAATGCTCACATTTATCACTGACTTTGTGATCTCACTCAGTTGAATTGATAACCTTTCTCTCCTTAAATAAGATGTTTCTGCGTCCATTTGTTGAGGGAATACATTTTTGTGGAGCAAGGTGAAGTGTCCTTTATCCCCTCATACCGTTAGCAAACAAGTTAGCTAAAAACTTTTGGATTGACAACGGAGAAACTACTTTCAGTTTCCACTTGCGCGAAACACTAAACAAAAGCCACGCAAAAAGGCAAAGAAACGCATTTTGTCAGTTGTTGAATCAAAATGACAAATCTTGTGAGTGCTGATTCGGTGATAAAGGCATATTTGGGTTAAAGAAAAAAACAAACATGACATTAAATTAATTCAAGCGAAGAATAAATACCAATTCTAGGAAGCTGACACATGAATGACTTAATAACTACCGTATTTTCTGCACTATAAGGCGCTCTGGATTGTAAGGCGCACTGTCAATGAATGGTCTATTTTTGAACTTTGTCCATATAAGGCGCACCGGACGATAAGGCGCATTAAGCTAAACAAAACAGTCCCAACCTTGTTCAATGGAAACACGTTCTGACACAGTCTGATACGCTAAATCAAACGTTAGCATATTCACAGTAACTCAAAATGGCTCAGGTATAACACGTAAAAAAACACGGTCAGATACCGGTGAATCAAACGTTAGCGTATTCACAGTACGGCAACTCAAAATGGCTCAGGTATAACACGTAAAAAAACACAGTCAGATACTGCTAAATCAAACGTTAGCGTATTCACAGTAACTCAAAATGGCTCAGGTATAAACACGTAAAAAACACAGTCAGATACCGCTAAATCAAACGTTAGCGTATTCACAGTAACTCAAAATGGCTCAGGTATAACACGTAAAAAAACACAGTCAGATACCGCTAAATCAAACGTTAGCGTATTCACAGTAACTCAAAATGGCTCAGGTATAACACGTAAAAAAACACAGTCAGATACCGCTAAATCAAACGTTAGCGTATTCACAGTAACTCAAAATGGCTCAGGTATAACACGGAAAAAAACACAGTCAGATACCGGTGAATCAAACGTTAGCGTATTCATAGTACGGCAACTCAAAATGGCTCAGGTATAAACACGTAAAAAAACACAGTCAGATACCGCTAAATCAAACGTTAGCGTATTCACAGTACAGTAACTCAAAATGGCTCAGGTATAACACGTAAAAAAAAACAGTCAGATACCGCTAAATTAAACGTTGGCGTATTCACAATAACTCAAAATTGTTCAGTTAACACTATATCACGTAAAATAAAACATAATACACTCACTTTTTCAGTTTATTCCTCGTCCACAAATCCTTCAAATTCCTTATACACACACTGTAATGTTATGGTGAAGCACAGTATTACTCCGCGACGCTCCTCGCTACGGTAACCGTAATGCTGGAAGTGGTGCGGCTTTGTAGTTTACCAAAGTTGTGATAAAACATTTTGACGGATTTTTGAGCACAGTGTACCACATAAAATCGGTTCGAGATCAGTAAGCACAACCAGAATTAATCCATATATAAGGCGCTCTGGGTTATAAGGCGCACTGTCATTTTTTGAGAAAAATAAATGTTTTTAAGTGCGCCTTATAGTGCGGAAAATACGGTAATCCGCGGGTCCAGTTTGAATACCTCTTGCTTGCATTAGTCACTAGGTAAAACTCTTTGTCTTTACGGGCTTCCCGTGTGTGTTTCTTTCTCCTTTTTTTTGTAATAGAAAATGAGGTAATCCACGCTCCCAAAGCATCCCCTCCGTGCGGCACAGGAAATACAGCTGTGGTCAGGGGATGTCTCCGTCGTCATGGTTTCTCAGCGTTTTAACCCGAAAATAGGCCTCCCGCTAATCCCCTCTTACTGAGAAACTGCGCTCTCATCCCGGCAGCCCTCCGCGCTCCCCGACACACTAATCTGTAACCAAGAGTTTTTACTGCTCCGGCCAAACAATGCACACACTACAGCACTGTAAAGGTTTGGAAGAGCGAGAGGACGGACTGACTGGAAAAAGAACACATCAATAAAACGGGTCTAAACAAGTATATTTTATTTGAGGGCTATTTTAATGCCAACATTTGATAAAAACTTTACATTACATTAACCTTTTTTGTGTCATATCTGTGCTAGGATAGATTACATTAGCCACTTTTCACCTATTCCTCTTTGGAGCGCCCCCTGCAGTTTGTCCGTGCAAAGTTATTTACTGCCGTTTTTGCATTTAATGTAGGGACTCATCGATACCAAAACCAGTATCAGTATCAATATTGGTTTCCATGATAATTGACATGTCATACTGCATTTTGAAGCTCAAAACCAACAGAATTCAGTCTCACGGTTGATTTTACAATGTTTTGTTATAAAGTTACGTCTTTAGCTGTTTTGTGAGTTCCAAGACTTCGGGGACACTGTACTGACTGTAGTACAGAGGAGTTGTCTTATACGCTTGGGCTGAGTATTGCCAACAAGAGCCTCACGATACAATATCCCAGTACCGGGTCCATAGTACATATTCTGATACATGCATATGCCTTATGATTTTTGTTTTAGCTCAGCAGCTTTAGCCTTAATGCAGAAGTGTCTATATAAAGCTGCAATTTATAATGTAGTACATTGTTTTCGATGCACGTCTATTGCCAAGAAGTCTGTCACAATATATTGCCGTATTGATATTTTAAGTATAGCCCTAAAAGAATCACATTATACGTTTTCCTTCACTTTTAAATTGCATTTTGTGAATTGATATATTAAAAAAAAGCATGGTTTCATTTGCCACAGTGCATGATTTCAAATGTCTGATTGGTTTCTCCCTCAGACAAATATCACAGACCTGTCATCATTTATCATTCAGAACAGAGGCTGAAAGGGGCGCGCTAAATGGCTCTTATTTATGTGTGTCTTGTGCCTGCCACTCTGCATTAGCCTATGAAGCACTGCACAGCCCAGGGGCCCGGGGTCCAGGGGCCTTCATCTGAGCCAATGTGATTAGACACACTCCAAATGAATCGTGAAAAAATATCAAATGTGGCCAGAGCTGTGCATGTCTTTACACGCTCTTTAGCTTCTTCAACGCTTGTTATTCTGCTGTGTTTAGTATGAAATGTGGAAAGACAAATCCCGTGGTCATGTAAAAAGATGTCAGTGTGTTTGAGAAGGGTCAGATCATTGGCATCAAGCAGAGAAAACATCTAAGGAGAAGCAGAAACTAATGTACTACAGCTCTGAACCAGTGAGAGTGTTTGGGACGAGCTGGAGAAGGCTTTGTGCAGTGGTCACTCTCTCCATCATCAATACAAGTAAATTGGTGAAAAACAATGGATGGAAATACATCTTTTCATGATATTACAGAAGCTTATTGAAACTATGCTACTGCGAATGAGTGCTGTAATCAAAGCTAAAGGCGGTCCAATTAAATATTAGAGTGATTAGAGTGTGTGACCTTTTTTTCTGTGATGACTTTTGTATTTGATAAAAGAAAAAAAAAAGAAAAAAAAATGTCTAACGTTATGGGAATTTATGATTTTTCTATGAATGCATAGTTACACGAGACATATATGTTAATACAAACTGTGTGGTATGATACATCTGTGATATGACTTGTCTAGCATTGTGTTGTGATGAATGTCTGTCAATTACTATATCGCCGCATTGTTCAATGAATGAAGGATGGAACTGTTTTTCTATGCACTTATGGAAAAATATATTTGCTATTTTTGGTAGTATGATAATATAATATATAACTTTAATGACTCATTATATGAACTAGTGTTTCATTCTGTTTTTACTTTGCTGAACGATATTGTACATTTAAAAAAGGCTTTACCGGGATTATCCTGTTTAAAGCTTGTTATCTAAGTGGTATAAAGTAGTTTCAGTATTATAGTTTATTATGATATTTTCTGTAGTTATATAACCTATTGCACTTTAAATGTATTACTGTAAGTTATTGTCATAGTGGCTTTTATTTACTTCATTTGGCTTTTCCTACTTTAGTTTCCTATACTTTTATATGCGTTGATATGGAGGAGCTTGTGCGACCATGTTTAACTGTCTATTTGGATTTTTTCTATGCTATGACAATTATTGTAATTTATGGTAAATATATTTCAGCCTGTCGTTTTACACAGGAATGACACCAGACAACGTGCCCTTTGTTAGGGCAGGGTCCCGTTAGAAGATACTCATACAGTTTAGGAAAAGTTAAGGTATTAGTTACGGTACTAAAAGTATAAATAATATATCTTCTAATCATGTTCATCACTTGTGAGTCAGGGGAAAAATTTTAAAATTGAGAAAAAATACTTTTTTTCCTTACAAAAAAGAAAAAAAAAGTAATAGAATGTATTTCAAAAATATATATATTATTTGTAGGGCTGTAAGCTTTAGTCGATAAATCAGTTGATAGCCTCTTAGTGAGTTTTTTTTTTGTTTTTTTTTTTGTTCTGCTTTAGTTGAAACAGTGGACAGCTTGTCTGGTCAGTCACACCCCACAGCGCTGTGCCTTCCCATCTGTGTGCCTCTGCCCCTCTTTAGACAAACACCACTTACTCACACACGCACTTTTGTCCACACACACACAACACTTATTAGAGGAGGAAGGCTCGCCGACTCATCCATCAATAATAAGCTCAGCGTTGGCCATGCAGCTGTGCGCCTGAAATAGTGGAGCCAGTTCTGGTAAGCACGGTTGCACCCTCTCCCTCTCCCTCGCCCTCTTGTGTCCGCCTGGGTGGGTGGGGGGTGGGGTGGGGTGGGGTGGGGGGGACCCTTCTCTGTGTAATTACTTTGGGTTTGGGAGCCGCGCTACCCCTGTGGTGACTGTTGGAAGTAGGTCACTGGCACAGACTCCTGACAATCAGACACAGTGCAAAAGGACGGTCCCGTCTTCATGTGCACAATGGGAGTAGTGTGTTAGACATTCCCTTTATCACACATCCAGGAGCGCCATGTGAGCGCAATGTTGGGGTTCTTTGTGGAAATCTATGAAAAAAGGTTCTTGATACTGTATGAATTTAGCTTTGACTTTATTGTCTTCTGGGTCATTCTATGAAACAATAGCAATTTGGCAATCAACACATTTTGCCACCTAAGCCTTTTGTGAAGGAATGGTGTATTTTTAACTAAAATAGCTACAATTTACTATGTTGTCATTAAACTGATAAAGTAAATATTTTTTTTTTACATTAGAATTTCATTGTGGAAAAAGATTCAGAACACTCCTGGAAAATGCAACACTCCTGGAGGAGTCAGGGATTACACATTAAAATTTCATGTTCTGTGAGTGACGTGTGGTCAGGGTAATCAGTGATTGGCCAATAAAATCTAAAATTACCGTGTGTCACAACTATATATAAATTGTTATAAAATATATCCAAATAAGCCCGTTTTCCCCTCACTTCTGCTGCTGAAGCTTCAGGCTGCTGGGCATTACTGCGCAGGAAGCTTGGTTCTTCTTCTGCCGCAGCGGCTCAGTCTGTGACCGTGTTTCAGAGGCCCGTTCATGCTCTGCTCTCCAACATGAGCTTTTAGAACCGGAGCGGACAGCAGCTTCTTTTAGACCCATGGATCTATGCTTGTTTTGAAAAACAACAGAATGGAGCTGGAAAGTAAGTTGGGGACTTCTTTTTTTTTTCCTTTTTTTTTTTTTTTTTTTTAAGATTCTGACTCCCAAATATTCAAGTGAAAATCACAAAACACAAATCATGATTTTTGTACAAAAACTATAAATTTACAATAAATATACATTATGAGTTGGAATCAAAGTGTGGCCCCATCTTCCGGGCCAGTGGGAGGCCGTAGTGCAGTTGCGATCCTTATTCACATCTTGAGCCAGGTTTACCTGGAGGATTTGTCTATTGTACCTGTTTTAGTTAGAGGGGGAAAACCAGACACAGTAGAACGTACTCCGCACAGAAAGGCCCCATGTGCTGTGAGACCAAACCCTGGACATTCAATCTGTGAGAGTACAAGAGGGCTAACTGTTTATTGTTGCTAACCACCATATCCAGTACTCTCTGAGACAATTTCTGTATTTGTTGCAGTATATTCCAATTCAGTCTACTGGACTTTGTAATCTTGGAGTCACAAGTTTGTCAGGAAGGGCATCTGGCGTAAGCTCTTTGCAAGTGGGGAATTTTCAAAGAAAGAAATTAATTCAAATCAATTTAATTCATTTGAGTAGGTGCAAGTATTAAATTGCAATTACTGCAATTATTTCGATGATAGTGCTGTATGTCCTCTGCCTCTACAAACATGATTATCAGTTCATATTTCATTCCTCCTTTTGTTTACTGTTCATAATACTTGTCACACCAAACCTACAGTTTACATTTTAAATTCTATTTACATTTTAAATTCTATTTACAGTTTATAAATATATTTTTTATAACATCAAAAGTGACATTCCAGCACTGGCCGAATTAGTGCATACTAGACACTTCAACCACCCTGGGCAGCTGTGGCTACTATACTCTCCACCAGTGTGGAGTGAAAGGATATGCAACTTTATAAGGCAAATTGACTTCGCCATCACTACAAAGCATGTATCTGTAAGCGCCATGTTGATACTAACCATACTGCTAATTGATCATTGGATAAAGCCAGCAGAGGTTGCCAGACACCTAATCAAAGTTTTCATAAGGAAAGTGAAAGTTGAGAAATTAGAATCTGAGACATCCAAAAGTGTTTAAAGGTGCTGGACCTGATTTTTACAGTTTACACGGCCATCATTGTTTGTAGTCAGATGGTCATTTTGTTTTGCCTGTTTTGTATCTATGAGTGGGCTATTATTACTGCAGATCAGGCTAGCCAAAATCATTATCATCCTTTGCCTCCTCCACCAAGGCCGCTCTGCTATTGAGCCTGTATCGACTGTCTGCGTTTGTTGTTGTGCTCCGCCCTTCTCCGATTTGTTCTAATTTTTGTTTCCAAGTGGCTGCACGCGTGTCTCCCATGTGAGGGGCTTTAGGGCAGTGACGCAGATGCAGGAGTGAGAGAGAGAGAGAGAGTGAGGGAGGATGGCAGGGGCAATGAGAGGTAAAGATAAAATGGATAAAGGATTCCACGCTTCATTGTGGAAGCTAAAATAGCTACAGTATTTGTTGTATGTAACAGACATTGGACTGCGTAATATTAAGAACTTACAATATCTGGAATAATATTGTAGTTTTACATGGAGTTCTGCCTTGTTGTCCTCATTAGTAAGTTTGTCCTCTGCATTTGACCCACCCTTCAATACCGCTGCTGTATTTGGTTTAAGGTGGGAGTGTCAAAAATCATTCCCCCCACACTAATGGATACTTAAACTATACATGGGACGATACTGAAGTTTTGTTTATCGATTATCACGACCAAAATAATTGGGATTAACAATAATATCACAATAATTAATAGAATAGTTGACAGTTAAAAATGTTATCAATACATAAACAACTATTACTGAATTTTACTTTGTCATAAGTGATCATGGAAAGGTTTTTTTGCTGCAGAATTTGGTGGCATAATAGTGATTATATTAATTTGCAATTATTACCATGATACAAAATGTACCACAAATTATTGTTATCTACTCTATTTATCACGATAAACAATTGTTTATTGTCTACAACTACAGCCAGTTTTGAAACTAAACAAACTCAATTGGGATTAAATGGGAAATTCCTTTATTTTCTGGCTGTGAGAAAACCATCAAAAAGACTTAAGTGTATAATTAATTAATTATTTATTATTATTTATGATATAGGGTTTGCTAATATAATAACAAATGTGCAATGTATTTGTGCTGCCCTGTTTTTTGTTTTTTTCTTCACAAATGGTTGCACTCAAATTGAATCAGCCGTGATTCATAAATATGGAACACACAAGAGCATGCTGTTTGGATTGTGCAAGTTTAAATAAATAGATACCCACATCTTGTAGCTTATTGTGCAAGAATTAGATTTTTTATAAAAGTATAACAGAAAAGAGTGGTTGTTGTGACAATGTTCTGCCACCCACACTATCACACAGCCTTGAATCTGATTAAAATTTGGAAATGTCAAAGTTCAATTTGCCATATGCTTTTCGCAATACAATAAAATTTAATTAAATGAACTAACTAAATAAACCACATACGTAAATGTAACTTTTCACATACAAAGAGAAAGGTCGGTTACGATATATGACTGTAATAATTAACCAGACAATTTGTATATTGTGTGCAGCAGTCACTAATGGTTAACATGTTTTTGATAAGGCTTTGCATGAATGATTAGAAAGTGCAGCCCTTCATTACATGTTTTAATATAGGATTACTGAATGACATTTCAGCATCTTAGTGCATTCTTCCTCCAAGAGAAAAGGGTGAGCGTGTGCAGGCAAAGACTGAGCAGCTGTAAGGTCTGTGGGCCTGTTCTCACTAGTGAAGAGACTCGATGATGGCCTAGAAACCTTTCCCAAACACTGCTCCTGCATTTATGTAAGGGCAACCGTGTCATTCACAAAGTTGTACAGTTTGGCATCGTTTGCACACAGGGTTTACGAGAAGAAGAAGAAAAGCAACTAAAAGCTGCACATACCGTAGGTCGAGGGAATGTGCAATCAAAACAGCTCAGGTTTAGGGAATGTACAAACACAACAGCACATACGTTGAAGGAATGTACAATCAAAAAACAAAAGGAATGTGCAATCAAAAACTGCACATTGTTTGAGGGATGTGCAATCAAAACTGCACATATAGGCTGAGGGAATGTGAAAACAAAAACTGGTAGAGAGAATGTACAATCAAAAACTGCACACAGGTCGAGGGAATGTATCAAAAAAACTGCACACAGGTTGCAATAAAAAACTGCACAGAGGTTGAGGGATGTGCAATCAAAACTGCACACATGTAGAAGGAATGTGCAATCAAAAACTGCATAAAAGCTCAGGGAATGTGCAATCAAAAACTGCATAAAAGCTTAAGGAATGTGCAATCAAAATCTGCATAAAAGCTCAGGGAATGTGCAATCAAAAACTGCATAAACTGCATAAAATCTTAGGTAATGTGAAATCAAAAACTGCGTAAAAGCTTAGGGAATGTGCAATCAAAAACTGCATAAAAGCTTAGGGAACGTGCAATCAAAAACTGCATAAAAGCTTAGGGAATGTGCAATCAAAAACTGCACACAGGTCAAGGGGATGTGCAACCCTGAACTGAAAATAGTGACTTAAAGCCAGGCCTGCCGGTTATTTTGGTCTCTTGCTTTTGTTTAATGATGGGTGTTGAATGTATTGTGTTGGGGATGTCTTTTGTTAAAACACGTGACCCTTTTTCCCAAGACAATTTGTCTCGCTCAATTCTCTCTCAAATTTTCTTTCATCTTATCAAATTTATTTGTATGATTCCTTTCCCATTTCAACTAGTAATTTCGTAGGGCTTTAAATTTCAACCAAATATATCCACGGATGCACTAATTGAAACATCTATTTGTTAGATTATGTGCTCAATGTTTACTTGCCTGTCTTCATGGGGATGTCATTGCTTTACCTTTATTAGAATGTTCAGTATAGTTATAAACTCGATTTGAATGTATTATTATTGTGTTTTAGAAATCTTAGATAGAGATTTTTAAATATGTCAACATTCTCCATCTGTATTCTGGCAGTTTCCTGTTATAATACTAGCAGTCTCCCAAATTTGCCCGTGATGCCCTCCCGCTGTGCACCTGTAATCACTCACCAACTCCTCCGCCTCAATCATTTAGCACCGCTGTTTGTTTTGGTCTGCATCTCCCAACATCCTAACATCGCGTCTGCTGCTTGGGTCGTGTCTACTTGTGACAAATGCGACAGCTAAATTTCATATTCTATCCTCTCCTGACACCTCTGAATGAATCTTTGGCCATAACTTGGACTTTCTGATGCCAAGAACCAAATAATTTGTGTTAGCAGTGACTCATGGAGCTTTTTGGGGCCACTGCAACTTTCCTGCAGACAGTGTGTACGTAGGGGTGGGCGATTATGATAAAGTTAACATCTCAATACTTTTGGTTATCTAAATTACAATATTTGGCTGATATTATTGCTATCCGAATTGTGCTAAAGTAGCAAAGTATATAAGTAAAATACTGAACTTAAGTAAAAGGTTTATCTGTAGTTTACTTCAGTTAATTTGACAGTATATACTTTACTTTTTACTTCATTTGAAATTAGGCATTAGGCAAGTACTTTATGATTTGAGACCTGAGGGGTAACTTTTCTCACTTTCATAGTTTGAGTTAATGTCCCAACACTGAGCAAACAACCACACACAAATAATAAGCTAGAAAATTGTGTATATATATATATATATAGGCTCCTGTCTGTACTTTCACTAACAAACTGAGTACTTCTTCCACCACATGAAATATCACATATGTATATGAATGGTCTGTACAATTAACCAGAAATGTGCAGGAATATCGTATTACACTCATAATATAATATATATTATTATTATTATTATACAACCTTTCCATATTTTTCATCTTAAACTGCTTATTTCTTTGTTTTTATTATAGACAACATACTCAATATTCAAATTTTCTAACTGTAACTGTAAACATATGGAAAGATGTATTAGCAATCTGATCTCTAAATAAATACAACTCCTAGGATGCAAAAGTAAATATGAGTGACTCAGTATAAAGCATTAACTAAAAAAATATATGATTCAAGATGCTTTACTATATGACAGTTTTTTTTAGGTTTTATCACATGCATAAGTAAAACAAGAGCCTCAAAAACACACTTACACTTAAACATTTGTCCAGTTTTATTGCATATATACTGTTTTTTGTATATATTGTTATATAAATTGTTAGAGAAATTGAAAACCCCACTATGATCCTTTTTTTCACTTGGCAATGTCAGCACTAGCCAAATCTGTGTGAGTATCAGGTAGCAGTAGCAGTAGCAGTAGCAGTAGCACAGAAGCTAAATCCCAGTAGCATTGTAACTTAACACTGTGCAGGATGTTAGCTTAGCCTGGGAAACGCAGTGTAAATGATTTAACAGCACCTCGACGCGGCACCAACATTCAGACTGTGCATTTGACATGATTACTGTGATTTCTGTGTTTACTGTGAGGGTTTTTAACTTTTAAAAGATAATAAATTGGCTTTAACGTACAATTCTATCAGTTTGTCCATCATATACTGTATTAGCTACTATGCTACTTTGTTTGCAAGCACTCAGCTCAAAATCTGTAATTTTTTCCTTGCTACCAAGACTGACCTTGTGTCCTTGGGCAAGACATTGAACTTGTGTCGATTAAATGTCTCAACAAAGATTACTTTGTGGTAAATGAGTTGGTTTGCAATACCAATCACTGTAATATACACCTTTTAGCCTGTCTGGGGGAAAAAGAGAAGAAGACCATTTATGGTGTTTAGCTTCCTGACATTTCAAAAGGTGTAACATTTTGTAATTGTTAGGACAATGTAAGGGAAGTGCCATTCCTGTAGACACAACAAAAGTGTGAAGTAGCTCCTTGTTTTTTAAACCTAAAAGAATACCTTTTCATATCCTGCTCTGCATGTCGCTGCATGAACTGGAACTAGCCTTGAACACACCTTGAAGGGAGCAGTCACTCCCAGCTAATGTCCATTGTGATTTGGCTGCTTTACTAATATGATGATATCACGTTAGACAAAAAGTTATGTTAAACAAACTAATATTTCCCCAAGTTTGCCACTTTGTTATACACTTTTTACCTTGTATTGCAGTTGTCTAGGGAAGCAATGCTATTGAATTTTGTTGACAGAAGAAACATGACAATTTTACCATATTCATGATTTTAGATACCGTGACCAAACAACAGTGAACAACAATGTCTGAACTTTCTGAATGATATTGTCATAAACAGCTAGATAAAAACATTTAACCATATTATTATTATTTAGTTTTACAATTATTTTTGACTGAATAAATCCAATTACTGATACATTTTTACATCCCTAATTGATAATATTACAATACAAAAAAGGACAATTTATATTATAAATCATGCCTTCTACCTAGCAATAGCAGCTGCCTGTTAGCTTGTTAGCCTGTTAGCCTGTTAACCTTTTAGCCTGTTAGCCTGTTAGCGTTTTAGCCTGTTAGCCGCAGCTCTGTGGCGGTGCCGTGCTGGTTCCAGACAGGATTGCCTTACACTTGTACAGAATGTGGCCTCATGCTCTATTTCTCTTCTCATAGTCTCACACCGTGAATATTGTCCATTCATGCTAAGTACCCACATAATTAACTGTTGCTCCACACTATTTTATATATATATTTACATTGTTTTGGGTCATGTTGTCAGGTCTGTGTAATCCCCTTGGGTGTAAAGTATTTCTAATCAAAATAATTATTAAAACATTATTCTTCCACATTTTGTTTTGTTTTCCCCATTGTATATTTTTCTGTGTAGGCACATATCTTTAAATAAAATCAATGGCCTAAAAATTTATTTACCGGTACTGTGCTGTCCTCACGACACGTGACTGTGTGAAGCTAGACAGCCAGCGAACCAATAAAGAAAACTCCGTACACAAGGCGTTCTTTTCTTGCTTTATGGAGGTATCTTATGCTGAATGGATGAATGAATGAATGAATGAATGAATGAATGGTAACTGAAACATACAAAAAACTACACTGCACAAATGAAGATCTAACAAAGTAGCTAGCTTAAACACATGTAAAAAACAAGTCACAGTTAGCTTCGTGTACAGGTTTACATTAAATGATCACATAAAACACAGTTGGACTGTTAAACAAAGTGCTTATGAACATACAAATACTCACAAAGACGAAAGTTTCCCAAGGTTCAAACAAATAGAGCACATTCAGCGTGTAAATGAGCCGTTCAGGACTTCACTTTTGCCGTGGCACGAGCTTGTTTATCACCGACAAGAAAAACGTCCAAGATCCTCTATGTGCGCAAAGGAGCACTTACTCTGCGCTGAAACTAAAAAGATCCTTAAAGGAGAAGATGTCTTACTCTGACAATTTTACCCAAACTCTTCTAACACTTTGTAATATAAAATCAACATATTTATTTAACAAGCATGAACCTTTTAACTAATGTATTACTCTTATGGAATTATTAATGTCTTCTGACCCAGAGACATGACACTCCCCGCTTGATATAATAATATCACCACAAAAACCAAAAAACACATGAAACATGACAAATGTGACATGGCATATTCAAACAGTCTCTGAAAGTAAAATTATAATCTCTGAGACAGGTCTAAGGAACACCTTCGCAGTCCCGTTTTTCACAATCCGCACTTCTACTTTGCGAACTTTCTTGTCACTGCTGGGTAAAGTCTTTACTACGAGCCCATGGGCCATTCGTTCCTGTGCGCTTGAGCATCCTTCAGGAGAACAACATCTCCTTCTTTCACGTTTGGTTGGTTTTCAGTCCATTTGGTGCGTTTCTGTAAGGTAGACAAATATTCTCCTTTCCACCTTTTCCAAAACGTGTCTGCCAGTTGTTGCACATGTTTCCATTGTTTCCCATACAACTGTCCAGAGAAAAAGGTTTCCAGATGGAGCCGACACTGCGCTTGACTTTTGTGTGACATTTTTTGTGTTGATCTTTTGTCCTTCAATCATCTTTTTCAATGTCTCTTTGTATGCATCATGCTGAAATGATCGTATATGATAACGCTTTTGGCTTGAGTGAGTTCTTTCGCGCTTACACATTCTTTGAGACTTTTCCATCCTGTCTTTTGTTTGAAAGAGGCAACAACGTGAATAAGTTTGGCTATCGCTTTGCATGCTGATGTCCAACTTGAGTATCTTTTGAGGCGTTCTGCTCCTAGCTGAGACTCTGATACTGCAGTTGTGAGCGTTTTGACTTCCGAACGTATTTCTTTGTCATTTTCCGGTTCAACAAGTGAGAATGAATTGTCTTTGTGTGACTCACTGTGTTTGTCTGAATACAGAAATCTTGGGCCTGTGAACCAATCACTGTTTTTAAGTTCAGCAGCTGGAATGAATCTAGTTGCCTGATCAGCTGGGTTTAACTCAGTTGGCACATAGCACCATTGATCAGGTTGAGTGGATAACCTGATGCGTGTGACACGGTTGGCTACATACATGTAAAATCTTTTAGAGGAGTTGTGTATGTACCCTAACACAATACGACTGTCAGTGAAAAAACTTAACATTCTCGATTGTAATGTCCATCTCGTCTCTGATTAACTCGTACATTTCGACTGCTAGTACGGCAGCACAAAGTTCTAGCCGTGGGACAGTGTGAGCAGGTCGGGGTGCGAGTTTGGACTTCCCCATCACAAAACCTATGTGGTACTGACCGTGACTGTCTAAAGAGCGCAGGTAAGCTACTGCCCCAATCGCTACAGTAGACGCATCAGAGAAAATACAGAGTTCATTACTTTTCATAGCACTTAACGAACCTGGACTGTAGCATCTTTTGATTTGAATATCCTCAAGAGCTTTCAAAGAGTCTTTCCATGAGATCCACACCTCCTCTTTTTCTTGAGGAAGAGGTGCGTCCCAATCTCTTGCTTCAGATGACAGTTCTCTGAGTAGTACCTTGCCCTGCATGATTACGGGAGCAACAAAGCCCAACGGGTCATACAGGCTATTTACAGTTGACAGTACTCCCCTGCGTGTGAATGGTTTGGTCTCATTGGACACAAGGTAAGTGAAACTGTCAGTTTGTAAGTTCCAACACAGACCTAAGCTCCTTTGAACTGGGAGAGGATCCACTCCAAGATCCAAATCTTTCAAGTCCTTTGCACGGTCTTCCACAGGAAACGCTTCCATGACTAGGCTACAGTTAGATGCCACTTTGTGGAGTCGCAGGTTGGATTCTGCTAACATGTTTTTTGTCCTTGTTAAATAGGTCGACTGCTTGCTCTGGGGTGACGACAGATGTGAGCCCGTCGTCTACATAAAACTGTCTCTCGACAAAACTGTTTAGCGTCTGTGCCATGTTCTTGCTCACCCTCTTTTGCTGCCCGTCGCATGCAGTAAATGGCAACAGCAGGAGACGGGCTGTTACCAAAAACATGCACTTTCATTCTATATTCAACCACGTTCTTTGTGATGTCATTGTCCTCAAACCAGAGATACCGAAGATAGTCCCTGTGATCTTCGCGCACCTCAAAGCAATAAAACATTTGCTGCACATCAGCTGTAAGGGCTATCGGCTCTTTTCTAAATCGCAACAGTACTCCTAACAGTGAGTTGTTCAGGTCGGGTCCACTGAGTAGCACTTGATTTAGGGATGTACCATCACACTCTGCACTAGAATCAAAAACAACGCGGATTTGATCTGGTTTCTGCGGGTGGTATACGCCAAATGTTGGCAGGTACCAGTGTTCTTTACCTGCGGGCAGAGGTGGTGCAAGTTCGGCTTGATCGTTATCTAGCATTTTCTGCATGAACTGGATGTAGTGATCTTTCATTTCTGGTTTCTTTTCTAAAGTCTTTTTGAGAGAGTAGAGGCGTTTTAGGGCCTGATCTCTATATTGCTCGGGGAGCGTCCTTCTCGGAGAGCGGAAGGGCAAAGGAGCAACCCAACTGTTCTCTTTGTTCTGGCAAACTGCATTGTCCATAAGTGCTAGAAAGGTTTTTGTCATCTATAGACAGTGCTACCTTGTCATCTGACTCAGTTCTATCAAACACAGACTGTCCTAGTTTGTCTACGTTCTCTGTAGTGTCCACACTGTTTGTGACTGTTAGTGTGTTTTGCTGAGACTTGACACTAAAGTCCTCTTTTACTGTAAAGACATTTGGACATGGCTCAAAATAGGTTGGGCGCCCGTTGTCTAACATGTGTGTCTTATACACATTGACCTCTGTTGTGCTGTGAGCTTTGCCTACACATACCTCTCCCACTACAACCCAACCCAAGTCCAGTCTCTGGGCATAAGGAGCATTATTGGGTCCGTTGATCTGCTCACGTACCTTGTGAACGCTGAGGATGTCTCTTCCCAGCAGAAGGAGGATAGGAGCATGATGATCGACAGACTGGATTTTGTTTGCGATTGGAAGAAGGTGAGGATGGTGCTTAGCAATCTCAGGCGAAGGTATTTCAGATCTGTCGTCCGGCACAGAGTCGCATTCAATCAAAGGAGGCAGTTTGATATGTGTCTTTCCATCCATGGACTGTATGAAAAAGTTGACAGCTCTCCTGCCTGTAGTTTCTGCTTTTCCTGAGCAGGTTTTTAGGGTGTAAGGAGCAGGCGTGGTTTTGATTTCAAATAGGTTAAAGAACTCTGTTCTGGCCAGGGACCTATTGCTCTGTCCGTCAATCACTGCATACATATTAAGCGCTCTGTCTTTTTGGCCTTCTGGATAGGCTTTCACTAAACAGATCTTAGAACAAGAGCGAGGGCTTTCACTCCGACCACATACTTCCGTGCACTTGGAGACAACTGCGGGAGGACTCTCTGTTTGCTCCTCAGTGTCTGCACTTTCTGAGGTGTCACTTTTTGGGACAGGAGCGGGACCTGGATGAAGTGCTGAAATGTGCTTGGGACTGTTACACTCAACACACTTGACTGCCACCTTACAATCTTTTGCGATATGCTGCACTGAACCACAACACCTATAACAAATACGGTTCTCTTTGAGAAAGGCTTGCCGTTCCTCGATTGGTTTCTCTCTGAATGACTTACATTTTTGAGGGGGTGTGGCCTTTTATGAATCGGGCACTGCCGATCTGGTTCTTCTATTTTCTTTTGCTCAGAACCACTTTTATCTGAAATGTCTGTTCTGTGTACTGACACTGTGGCTTTGCGATTGTATGGTGTGTGCTTTTCTGTGCGATTCAACACTTGACTGTTACAGCTGGATAAAGCAAAGCTTGGGTCATTTTTCATTTTAGCTTGTTGCTGAACAAACTGCACAAAAACCGAGAAAGGAGGAAATGACACTCTATGGGTCTCTTTTGTAATGAGTTCCTACAGTTGTCCATCTTTCCTGTAAGTTGAAGGGTAGTTTTTCAACTATTTGTCTTACCCCTCGAGCTGTGTCTAGGTATGCTAGCCCTGGAAGTGTACCATCAGACTTGGCACACTGCAACTCTAACAAGATGTCGCCAAGTTCTCTCAACTTCTCACTATCTTTGTTTGTCAGTCTTGGAAACTCCTCTATCTTTTTTTAAGAGTGCATCCTCGATGGCCTCGGCGGAGCCAAAACACTCCTCAAGACGTTCCCAGACCATTTTTGCACCTGCGGCAGGACGGAGTGTGTGTACAGCGCGAATCCTTTTGGCCTTTCTGAGGACTTTGGCCCTAACCATTTTGTTAGCAAATCTAGCTCCTCTCTAGCTGACAGATTTAAGTCAGTAGTTGCACTGATGAATGAGGCTTTCCATGCCCAATAGTTTTCTGGTTTGTCATCGAATTGCAGTAGACCTGTGCTGATAAGTTCTTTGCGGATAAGATATTTTGCAAAATCATGTGCCCCATTTGTTTCGGCTTGGTTGTTGTTTCTGGGTTGGAAAGTGTGAGCTAGAGGGTTGGACAAATAGGTATTGGTTGGAACCGCTTTAACTTTTGGTTCATGTTTAATGTCACTTTCAAATGGTGGCTGGACATGCAGAGGTGTAGTTGTACTTTGGTCAACAGGTTGTTTGGTGACTTGAAGGTCTAAAGCATTGTCTATAGGTTGAGAGTGCATTTGCAACTTGCTGTGCTGTTCAACATATTCGCTTGTGCGCTGTACTGCATTAAAGAGCTCAGAATCAATAGGGGGTTTTATGCTTGACTCCCCGCTCTGACTTTCTACTTCTTCGTAGGCTGCAGCTTCTGCCTCAGCTGCAGCGACTTCTCTTTCACATTTCAAGATGTGGAGGCCGGCATCTAATTCAGCCTTTTGCTTCATCATGTTAGCCTCTTTTTCAGCAAAGGCGAGCTGAGCCTTGGCTGCTTGAGCTTTGGCGTAGGCCTTAGTAGCTGAGAAACTTGATGATGTTGATGAGTGTGACCGCCTACTGGGAGCCCTGGACCGGGTGCTGCGTGGAGGTGAAGGCCTCTCAGACGGCTGCTGCCTCTCTGGTGACGGTTGGTCTGCAGGATCCGGTCGGTCTGTGGCTGCGTCAACGTCTGCTTGATGCTCTGAGTAGACATTTGGCTCGAGCTCTGCATCTGCTTCATTTTGCAGGTCGTAGTCTCTCAGATAGTTCTTCCCTGAACGTAGACTCATGTTGGCTTAATGTAGCTCTGTACTGCTTGAGCCCGCTGAGTAGTCGTCTTTTTACTGTGCTGTCCTCACGACACGTGACTGTGTGAAGCTAGACAGCCAGCGAACCAATAAAAAAACTCCGTACACAAGGCGTTCTTTTCTTGCTTTATGGAGGTATCTTATGCGTGAATGGATGAATGAATGAATGAATGAATGAATGAATGAATGGTAACTGAAACATACAGAAAAAATACGTGTTACAAACTACACTGCACAAATGAAGATCTAACAAAGTAGCTAGCTTAAACACATGTAAAAAAACAAGTCACAGTTAGCTTCGTGTACAGGTTTACATTAAATGATCACATAAAACACAGTTGGACTGTTAAACAAAGTGCTTATGAACATACAAATACTCACAAAGACGAAAAGTTTCCCAAGGTTCAAACAAATAGAGCACATTCAGCGTGTAAATGAGCCGTTCAGGACTTCACTTTTGCCGTGGCACGAGCTTGTTTATCACCGACAAGAAAAACGTCCAAGATCCTCTATGTGCGCAAAGGAGCACTTACTCTGCGCTGAAACTAAAAAAGATCCTTAAAGGAGAAGATGTCTTACTCTGACAATTTTACCCAAACTCTTCTAACACTTTGTAATATAAAATCAACATATTTATTTAACAAGCATGAACCTTTTAACTAATGTATTACTCTTATGGAATTATTAATGTCTTCTGACCCAGAGACATGACAGGTACTTTTACAAACCATACATACCATCAGCTAATGGTAGAGCTCAGGGGTCTGCAACCACAGTCTCAAGAGCCACTTGAGCCACAAACAAAAAAGTTTAAGTTTGAAAAATATAAAAATATCTATTAAGATTTGTGTTATTAATTTTGTATTTTGCAGTGTTCAAGGGTATATTTTCTTAATTTAGCAGAGTAACTCAATATTCAATATTCAATATTTGAAGTCAGTTGACTCTAGTCTGCGCAAATCCCCTGCTCATGTTTCAAAGGAAGACGATTTATTTACCTGGTTAAATAAAGGTTAATAAATAAATATATAAATATATAAACAAATAAATATTGTAAATAAAATGCACTAGAATGCAGAAAATGGCTTGTTAAATTTTTTTCAAAACGTTCCTGACCCGCCACACCAATAAATCTACAAAGTTGATAAATATGTTACATTAACTGTACAGTTGATAGTAGTAAGTAGTTAATAGTTGCAAATTATTATTGTATTAATGACTGATTAGTATTGAATTAATGAGACTCTTTCTGACTTTCCTTTGATTTGAAACAAGCCAATCTTGCTCTTTTGCTGTTAAATGTTCCGGACTCCTGTTTTACCTGATGGTTTCTATACTTAGGACATTATGACATTTTCTTTTTCCTTTGTAAGGCTGAAAACTTTCAATTTCTCTCACAAATATTGTGATTGCCAGTTAAAAGTCAGCTAAATAATTGCAGCGTTTGCGCATTTCTAATTGTTCCTTCAAATTGCAGTTTCAGTTTGATTTTGACTGTCCATTACCGCTCATATTTATGCTAAAATGTCATGGCTGGACGTTAAATATTATGCTGACTATTAGACTTTCACTGTCCTTTATAAAAACTTGATTGCGTGTACGGGGTTTTGCCATCTTAATAATGGACTTTACCTTTTTTGTCTCCACAGCTCTTCAGGGAAGTCAGAATAATGAAGCTACTGAATCATCCAAATATAGGTGAGTTCACGCTACAAAGGCCCACACAATACACACAGTTTAGACTATAATCTCCAACCCCCACCCAGCACAGAGTCCGACCTGTAAAACGTGTTGCTCGGAGATGGGAAGTTTGTGTAACATTAGTTCAAAATAAAATTACTAGAAAAAGAAATGTATTTGGGGAAAATAAGTGCAAGTAAGAGAAAGAGTATCTGTCTGGACTAGTGCTGTCAGGATACTAACTCAATTTCGATATTGAGAAGTAGGCTTGATACTTTAGATACTTTTAATACCACAATAATAAAAAAATAAATTTAAAAAATCACTCTTTTTTATAGACAATAGATTTTAATTTTCAAAGAAGCTCAAGTTCATTCTAAAACTGTTCAGGAAATGTCTTATTTTGTCCTTTTTTAAAAACAAATTTTTTTTTATCAGTATTTCAAATGAGTATATAGTTTCAATAGTATCTTGACCGTTGATACTTTTGACAACCCATGGACGTAGAATCAGATTAATAATCGAACAGAGAGAAATAAAAGTGTCCTAAAACTACTTTGAGAAGTGCAATTTTATTCAAGTTACTCAAGTAAATATAATTAGTTACTATCCGCAGTTGCTTAAAAATATATATACTTTAAATCTGATTTGTGATTTATGAGGTGATGTAATGGGACAACAAACTATTACATAATGCACAGATTCTGGTGTTTTCAAAGAATCGACACAACACTAAATCATATCTGAAGGTAAAAGGTGTGAGAAGTGAAAATGTTTGTTTCACATAAAGCTTTTGTCACTGTAGAATTACTCACAATGGGAAGAGCAACCAGAACATTTTCTCAAGTAAAAATACTTCAAACTAAATATTACTCAAGTAGAAGTAAAAGCATGGTGTCAGAAAAGTGCAATTTCTTCAAAAAGATTACTCCAGTAAATGTAAAATGAATGAAATGTAACTGTGTGTTGCTAAACCCATTTAACACTATTTCTTCAACAATATAATTCTATGGATAGTCATGTTTTCTCTTTTGTTATATTCATGTGCAGTCTTCCATTCACCCTCACAGCTAAAAAACACAAGCTGAGGCATGACCCAGCATTTTAGACGCGATTTAGATCTACTTTTTCCACACTTACAATGTTCCCTCTCGACTTATCAAAAGCATTAATCATGAAATAAGATGGAAAGCAGCACTTTTTCAGGTAGCGTAAAATGGGTTAGAGAAACTTTGAGGAAACCACATGTTGAATCATGTGGACGGGATGCGAGGAACAGAAGTGGCTATTCACGCTGCAATAAACCTTTAATAAAAAGCTCAAGGTTAGCTAGTTCATATGAAAACTATGTCAATTATGGCCATTATAATGTGTGAACAGTTTGTCCTTGACTTGCCAATAGGACTGTAGCTGTTGAAGTGGCTTTGATATAGAGATAGTGGGAAATTAAATGTGTAAAAAAAGTGAAATCTCAATGTGCTTTTTGTTGTTTTTTGTACAGTGAAATTGTTTGAAGTGATAGAGACGGAGAAGACACTATATTTGGTGATGGAGTACGCCAGTGGAGGTAAGTCCAGCTATAAACCACAAACATTTATATATTTGTCGTACATAGTGCATACTCATTGATCACAATATGAGGTTTCAATACCTCATTTAGAATGAACACGACTTAATACATCAGGCCAATGGTCATGAGAGTATCATTTTTAATAATTGTTACTGACCCATAAGTGACCCTTGAAACGTTGCGGACCCAAGCTAACAAGTTTGGAAGCACATGTTTGTACTAGTTAACAGTTAATAAATAATGAACCTTGACGTGGGTATTTGCATGTTACAAAATAAAATGTATCCCCTTTTTGTTGCCCCAATCAAAATTTAGGGTTAAGGTTTAAATGATCTAACTATCAGCAATGTTTTTTTTATTATATTTTAATAATTCAATAACACTATTTATCCCTTAGAGGCAATTCAAATGAACACATGTCTAAGACTATATTCATTAACATTAAATCATGTCAAAGTCAAACGTTTTAATGCCCAAATGTTATGCGTGTACTGTTCTCAATTACAAACATGATGAAATGTATGACTTCCCAACTTATTGCCTACTTTTGTGTGCAGGTGAAGTGTTCGACTACCTGGTGGCTCACGGCAGAATGAAGGAGAAGGAGGCTCGGGCCAAGTTCAGACAAGTGAGTGGAGCTGTGGGGCTGTCGTCATCACACCATACTGGGCTTTTCATGGCATTTGAAGGAATTGGTATAGGTCCTCCATTGTTATAGCAATAGCGCAATTCAAATAAAAAATCTTATATCTTTTGAATGGGGAAAGGTCCTCACAAAATCCTTCAAATCAGGAAGGAATCATGTGCCTGAAACTCATGGATAAGGCTCAGGACTGCGCCAGCATCAGACTGGCTGTGTCACTGACTGCAGAGGAGATGGAGGAAAAGATACCATGGACTTAGACACGTCCGAAAGCTGTGCTCTGACACCTAGTGGTAGTAATACACCTCTGCACTGACCAATCAATTCAGGTTTTTATATAGAACTAGTTAAAAAAAATGCATAGTGATGTGTCTTTGGGGAAGACTCTGGTGTGAGTGTGTGTGTGTGTGTGTGTGTGTGTGTGTGACAAAATGTGGTTATATACCTACATTGTTGTTTTTCTGGAAGCATTTTTATACTCTTAATACATTTTACCAAAGTTATGTTCAACTGTTGCTTTGTCAATATGTCTATAAAGGAGACATATTATGCTAAATTAACTTTAATGAGCTTTTAACTTTGTTTCAACCATGTTTCCTCAGCATTACTCAAAGTTGTACTTGATTCCTGCATGTTTGAGTAATCCTGTATTGTCCAATTCCAAATGTATCTTAAAAAAGTTCTAGTAGGTGTTGATTCCTGTCCTAGCAATGCATACTGATGTCTCCTCCATTGTGGTGTTTGAATCAGAGTACAAGAGCATAAATACAGACATTTGGAGGTAATTCAAACTCCTATTTTAATTTGATTGCCATTAACCTTTCTGCCCCATCTCCTACTTTCTATCCAGCTGCTCCCTTATCTTTAAATATCTCCACAATTTTAAAATCTAAATCAAAATACGAGCAATTCTGACATTTCAACGTAGTAACATATTTCTTCTTAACCAATCAAACCATAATTTGTCTCAAAATAGTAGTAATTCAGTTGACATTCTCGTCGGCGAGAATTCGGCTCTTCCCTCCCGTGTGAGTCATGGCAGACACGTTGTTTCACAGGTGGGTGGCGTATGTCAGAGAAGCGTGTGTGTGCAGTGCATATGATTGCTTTAGGGCCATATGCTGCTGCAGACATCCCCGTGCCAGGTAAAATATAAATAAATAACACCCGCCGCTGCCTGTCATGGCAAACACTGACTGCAGGACCGGGGAATAAAATAAAATGAGCTCCAAAAAGAGCAGCCGAGTTTTAGTGGTAAAAGGTCAGAGTCAACAACAGAGGACATATTAAAGAAAGGGAAGGCAAATCAAATTACAGCTTGACCAGGCAGGTGTATAAATCTAAACGAGAGTGAGGTGGGATTGGCATTGGTAACCCTTCACAACCAGGCAAGCCACTAAATCAAACCTGACACGCTTTCCAAGTTTCTCGACACATTAAAGGTGAATGTAACTGTTCTGGAGGAGCCCTGCACCTGTCTCTATGGAGCTCTGCTTTGAAATGTTCTATTTTGGTGTTAAACATCTCTGTATCTTGTATTAATTTAATTTAAGGTGTTCTTATTGCAACACACACACACAAAACACATTGAAAAGGGGAAAGTTCCCCTTTCCACAGATCTGACCTGTATCTTGGCCTTGTCTGTGTTTGTCTCCATGGAGATAGATAGGTTTAAAGTCATGCTGTGGAACATTCCCGACAAAGCAATAAGATCTACTTGGAGACAACAAGCTGAAGCCTCTACCAAAAAGGTTACATAGTGCACCTTTAATATGTCATTTTATTAGCTTCTTCATATTGGCGTCAGTATTAAAATCATCCCACTTTTGATCAGTTCTGCCTGATTAGAGGGAAGAAGTCGTGAACATTGCTGGTCGAATGTATAATTTCATAATTAGAATGGCTAAACATGAATTAATGATCCATATTTTTAATTCTACTTCAGCAGTAATGATATAAAGGTGCACTGTGTAACTTCCATGGTGGAGGGTTACAGATCTGACCTATAACCTTCTTGTCTCCATGGGGATGTTATCACTTTTTTATTTATTTAATGCATCTTAAATAAATAAACAAATAAATAAAAGATAAAGAAAGAAGAAGAAAAAAATAATTATAGCCACAGCTAATTTTCAACCTTATTTTTATTTTTATTCTTTGAGCTTATGTCACACACAACATTTTAGCTGAGGCTAATTCTCAATGTCCGTCCCTCAGTCCCCTGCTGGACTGTGACCGCCACACAACCTGCACAATTCATATAAACATGACAAATGGACAAGATACAAATAAAAAAAACTCCCACATACTGACGTCTCCCACTCAAATATTTTAAAACCCAGTCATACACATTTACATAAGATACAATGTGCAGGTCAAATTCATACTCACTCACAGCATTACAAATCTTTGCATAGTGTTCCACAATATGGCACTAAACACAAACTCAATGTCAACCCTATTCATACTATTAATGCATGGTTTTCAAGTAATTTTGCATAAAAACACCTGCAATACAAGCTCAATTCATTTGATGGGTTATTTTGACGAAAAACAATACAATTTGAAAAATAAATAAATAAAATAATTCAGACTACGGCACTTGATTTTTTTGAATATGTCTATTCTTTATCTTAAATTAGTACTTGTACAAATAAACGAGTAAATGACTATAAAACCAAATTATGATTGTTTGCAGGTTTGTTGCTTTCAGACACAGTTCAGCCTGAACCATTTGCCATGCTCCCCTCAAAGCAAACTTGACGAGGCAGAGGTTGAGACTAAAAATACAAATACAGGTCATACACACACTGAGCAGATAAAATGTTTCCCCGATGCTATTTCTATCATGCTACTATCTGGCTCCTTCCCTCCTTTGTGCCCTTACCACACTCCATCCCAAACAAACACGTGCGTCTGCTTGTGTTCCAGATCGTGTCCGCAGTGCAGTATTGCCACCAGCGGAGGATAGTTCACCGCGACCTAAAGGTGAGAATCTCCACTCCTCCACGTTGATAAATGTGATATCAAATTTCCCCTGACTAGTACCCGGATCACATTACATTCAACCGCAGGGCCTTTTTGCAGCCTAATCCGTCATAGTGCTGTGAAATTGACATCAGTAATATCAAATCTTTTGCCCCACAGGCAGAGAATCTACTCTTAGACGCAGATATGAACATCAAGATAGCCGATTTTGGGTTCAGTAATGAGTTCACGGTGGGGAGTAAGCTGGATACGTTCTGTGGTTCTCCGCCATACGCCGCACCGGAGTTGTTCCAGGGGAAGAAGTACGACGGCCCTGAGGTGGACGTGTGGAGTCTGGGGGTCATACTATATACACTGGTCAGCGGGTCGCTACCCTTCGATGGGCAGAATCTCAAGGTAAAGCTAAGGTTCGAATGCAGCTAGTGTGTGTAAACCCTCTGTTTCTGCTGCATAAGTATTTGAACTGTCCAAACTGCAAAAGATTTTCAGACGGCAAACATCTCTGTGTACTTTAAACTTGTCAATGTGTTAGGACCAAAACTGGTTCATCCCAAGGACACAAACAGAGTTATCTGGGGTATTCAAGGAGCATCCACTTTACAAAAGATGGTAGACACATTTCTTTTAAAGGATGGCAGAATAAGCAAGTCCAAGTTTCAGGGTATTACTCCTCCCTTAGAGCAGTAGAATTTTAGCTCCCCTCCCCTTATGGCAGTATCAATTCTAGCTCCTCAGACCAGCACCTTCAGATTGAAAATGACTTCTAGATGACGACGAGTCAAAGCATCTTTTTCAAAAACATTGTCCAGATGACTTTTTCTACCTTAGAATGTGTCAGTGGAGGAGAATATCAGATTGTGCTAATGTATCTTATAATGTCAGTGTCTAATTCACATGTGTTTACATTTATATGGAGGCAGTAAAATGTGTGCTATTGTTTGTGATTAATGCAGAATCTATAGTGTTACTGGGTCTTTGGACTTGAAACAAAGACTGACACAAAAAAATGACAACTTTCATTTCACTACAAGTTATGTATTGACAAAACACTTAGCATAGTTCAATAATACTAAATAGATTTGTATTCATATATATTACATTGACCATATTAATTATCCTTTCTGTAAATACACCAGAATTAGCTCAAGGGTTATTTCTCATCTGTAATCCCATGACAGACTGTAAAGGTCAGCTAAATTGTTATCAGTCAGTAGACATTGAAGCCACAATAAACTTACTATTAGTTCACTTTACTTTACTTTACTTTACTTTACTTTACTTTACAGCTGGCATATGCTAACTAACACCAGAGCCAATCCAATGGAAAAAAAAACTATATCAAAATCTTGTTTTCACAGCACATTTCTAATACTACTTTGTTGCAAAGGATAAAAACAAAACAATTGAAACCACATTAGTCCGATTAGAGGCTATATTTCATACTTGATACCTGAGAATATGATTTGATTGCATGTTGTTATTGCTTCTGCTGGCTTAAGTTTAAATCCACAATTTGCAACTACAATTGGACACAAACAAACAAAAATTTATACAAACATAAAAAAAAAAAAAAATCTGGTTAGCGGTCTGCTGCCATCTTGTTTCCATGGAGATGTTATTGCTTTGCCTGGAATGTTTCACAGTATGGCATTAAACCTATCTGGATTCAATTGCATATATTATTTTTGCATTGCTTCAAAAACACCTTCTTGTCTCCGTGGAGAAAAGCAGGTGAAAGACCCTCCACTAGAAAATTGACACAGTGCACCTTTAATTTAAGTGTAGCTTTATATAATTCATTGTGTGTGTTCCCTTATGATTCTAGATAGAAGCAGATTTTTGTGTACTCATAGCTTCCCAAAAAGACACTCTTCCACGGCGAGGCTGCCTACAGGGATGACCTCAAAGTGAGCCACTTGAAATGAATAAATTAAGTGAGGAATTTCCTGCTTTTGTCACTGGGATTGACCCACTTGCCCTGATTCATGAGTTTCAATATAAAGCTGGAATGCAGGGGGTCAGATAAGGGCACTCCCGCTGCTATATTTCATTGTCTGTTTGATTGTTTTTGTGTGCAGGAGCTAAGGGAGAGGGTCCTGAGGGGTAAATATCGTATCCCTTTCTACATGTCTACAGACTGTGAAAACCTGCTCAAGAAACTGCTAGTCCTCAACCCGGTCAAACGAGGCAGTCTAGAGGTAAAGCACTGCTCTAAGACTCTAAAGCCTTCTAAAAAACAATTTTCATTAGCAAGAGCAAACAGAAATATAAATTGAAGTTTAAGTCAGTGCCGGGGTATTAAAATCATGGCATAATTTCCTTTATATGAAGCAATTAGCGCTAAATGCTACATGGCAATAGACGTATGCTTGCTAAATGAGTTATCATAAAAATGAACCAAAATTAATTCGTAATTGGCTTTACTAAACAGTATTAGCTTTTGTTTGTTTGCAGTAAGCTGTGCTCCATTCTAGCAGAGAGAAAAATTATTTCAGTTATTTTAATCTTGTAGCCTGTAGCATCTGTCGCGCTAATTACTGTTCTAAATTGCTACTTAACTAGCTGCTAATGTTCTCTACCAATGCATTGACGGACTGTATTAGCAATTTATTTTTCCTTACATGTTACTGACTTCTCTTTCTACTGTTAGGTTTGTTTGCTGTTGACTATTAATCAAAAAAAAAAATCCAAGCTCTGTAGACTGTCACATTTTATTACAGTAAAGTAGAGCCCATTCCTTTCCTGTGTTTATAATATCGTGTCATTAAATAGCTTTATCTTACGTCAATATTTCCCTGCATTTACAGTACGAGTGCTCAATAATAAAGATTTCTCCACCAAAGATAAAAATTGATCTCGCTATTGTTGTCCATACCCCAGCTGAACTTCACATTTAATGCACTGGGGTGGCCTCAGGAGAGCGTTCTGGGTCCTGGTTTAATTACACATGATTAGATATTTGTTTGTGTGCGCTTCACCAGGCAAGCAGCCATGTCCGCTAACATTAACAATGGCTAATTATGTGTGCGTTTGTCTCGTGTGTGTTGTTTGTTTTTTTTATCAGCAAATCATGAAAGACCATTGGATGAATGTGGGTCACGAGGAGGAGGAGCTTAAGCCTTACATCGAGCCGGAGGCGGACTTCAGCGATACATCCAGGATAGGTGTGTGCTGCTGCGCTGGCCTATTAGGACTGTGTTGGGTGCACTATTTCGTAGAGAAATGGAGCCTTGTTTATGTGTGTCGGAACGTACTAGAGACAAAGAAAAAGAACTGGCTGGAGGAAATAATAACTAAAATAATTGGCCATTTTCAACCCCCACAACTAGATTGATTATAGAATTTAATTGCTATAAAAAGGGCTGTGCTGTAGGAATGGGACAATGTACAATAATATCGTTTATCACAATAAAAAGGGTAGAGATTTGTATAATCATGATAATCGATTATGATTTATAAATTGTTATAATATAAGAAACAGATTGTGCATTAATAACAGCAACTTTTCCTCTAGATTGTTGTAATTTTCGCTCATAACAAAGTACAATTCTATAATAGTTGTATAATAGTTGTAGTTACATTGATATCTGTAACATTTTAAACTGTCAGTTATTTTAATCATTATTGTGATATTATCATTAATTGTTTATTCAGTTTAGTGTGATAATTGTAACATAAAACTTCAATATCGTCACATGTTTACTGTGCAGTCAATCAAATTTTCAATCACTTCTGCTTGTTAATGATAAGCTTTTAATAGAAAAGTAAAGTAAAAGCATCACACCAACCAATCACCAGCAGAGGGAGCACCTCATCAGCAATCCAAATACAAATATATTTATTTAAATAAACTGCAATTATCGAAAGTATTGTTTATAGTCAGGAAATTCATATTAAAGGTAATTCATTTGATTTAATAAGTCAAAATAAACTACTCAATATCAATGCAAGAATTTAAACATCAGAAATACTTTGGTATTGAGGCACAGCATTCTTTGCAGTTGGTGAGCACATCTGGCCTTGGATGAAGAATGCATTTATCAGAATAGTGGTCCTTCATGGTTCACCAGACTTCTGTAAGAGTGTCCTATTATTATTAAAGACTTGAGCGTTTAAAGAGCTAAGTGCCTCTATAAATAAATAACAGCTAACATTTAGCTTATATTCTCAGACCATGCACTTACGAACTCTTGGTTTGCTGCAGGAATCAGTCAGACAGAATGTTCCCTCTGCTCCATTGGGACTTTCAGTTTCTTTAGTTGGTCATCAACATTAGCTCAGAATTATAGTCTCAGAATTGATTGATTGAACCTTGTTGGTCTTCACCTTTTCCCAGAGCTGATGGTGACGATGGGCTTCCCTAAAGATGAGATCACAGACTCCCTCCAGAACCAGAAGTACGATGACGTCATGGCCACGTATCTGCTGCTGGGCAGAAAAGCTCCGGAGGTCAGTCATAGCGCTGCTCTCATCAGTTATTGGGGCCTTTTAGATTGCGGAATACGTTGTCATACTCCCAGATGGAGGCAGGGGACCGTTTTAAGGTTGGCTTCATGAGATGTCATCCTATACTGCTCACGAGTGATGGGCCAAACAAGTCGAGGCGCTGACACGTGTCGAGCTCTGAAAGTGACGCCTGCCTCGAGCTGTGTCACTCTGTGTGTCACTTTAAGAAGTCACGTGACCAACACATCTACTGTGTCATGTGGTGTTGGTCGTGTCAGAAGCGGCGCTGAAGCTGCAGCGCGAGGCTCAAGTCTGTCGCTTTGCCTGTTTGTTTTGTGGTTCACTGGTGAGAAATATTTTGCCGGTTCCTCTTTGAGGGATAATTCTGATCTTTCATAAGAATAACCTCTGCAAGACCTATTTTACTATTATTTTTACATACATTTTGAGTCAATTATATTACAGTTTACTGTAGGCTGTTTACTTTAATTTAGTTACAAAGATTGACTGACCTTCTCACAAAGTTATCTGTTGATTATCTGAAACTTTTAATGATAGATCACAGAAGAAGCAGTAGGCCAACCTTTTAAGACAAACAGATGGCACAATAGAGTGAACCAACACAGTGTCATTACTGTGTCAACACAGTATCTGAAATGTGAAACACACACCTTGATGCGTCATCTACCCATCACTACTGTTCACAACTCTCTGAGGCCAGCGCACAGTTTACTGTCACGGTAAAGCTAACAAATATTAGCACGCAGAGAATAAAACGCTCTATAATTCGATGCAGACAGCACACAGCGGTTCCATTTCCCCATGGGAGCTGCGTTTATTAAATGTCTCTATTGGGGAAAGACAAATTTTACTTAAATACGAGGGGAAAAAAATGGGTTCAACCACTTTAATCAAGTCTCCAATGTAAACAAACGTCAGCCTCCAAAAGAAAAGGGTATTACCTGCTTATCAATTGTTACTTTCTCAACACAGTTTGTTGGAATTGGTGTTTGTGTTTTCTACAAAATACTATATTAATACATTTCAAAACGTTCACATGCAAAGTAATTGTTAACTGAAACATAGCTTGTAAGTGTCTGAAACCTTCTTTTCTGCAATAAATTGTAATTACATTACACCATTACACCACCCTCTCACCGCATGTGAACACCCCCCTCTCACCGCACGTGAACACCACCCTCTCACCGCATGTGAACACCCCCCTCTCACCGCATGTGAACACCCCCCTCTCACCACCCCCCTCTCACCACAAGTGAACCCCACCCTCTCTCCACCCTCTCACCACACGTGAACACCACCCTCTCACACACACGTGAACACCACCGTCTCACCACCCTGCTCACACCTTCTCACCACCCTCTCTCCACCCTCTCACCACCGTGCAACACCCACCCTTCACCACACGTGAACACCCCCCCTCACCACCTTCTCGCCACACAGTGAACACCACCTTCTCACCGCACGTGAACACCACCATCTCACCACACGTGAACACCACCGTCTCACCACCCTCTCACGCCCTCTCACCGTACGTGAACACCACCCTGTCACCACCCCTCTCACCGCACGTGAAAACCACCTCTCACGCCCCTCACCGCCCTCTCTCACCGCCCTCTCACCGCCCTCTCACCGCCTTCTCACCGCCCTCTCACCGCATGTGAACACCACCCTCTACCACCCTCTCACCACCCTCTCACCACCCTCTCACCACCCTCTCACCACCCCTCTCACCACCCTCTCACCGCACGTGAACACCCCCTCTCACCACCCTCTCACCGCACTACACCCCTCTCAGCACACGTGAACACACCTTCACCACACGTAACCCCCACCTCTCCACCTTTCTCGCCACACGTGAACACCACCTTCTCACCGCACGTGAAACACCACCCTCCTCAACCACAAGTGAACCCACGTCTCACCACCCTCTCACCGCATCCTCTCACCGTAGCGTGAACACCAACCGCTGTCACCACCCTCTCACCGCACGTGACACACACACCAAACGACCCCCACTCTTCAAACACTGCAACGACCTCTTCACCGCCTCGTCTTCACCGCCCTCTATCACCGCTTCTCAACCGTCTCTTCACCGCAGGTGAACACCTCACCACCCTCTCACCACCCTCTCCACCACCTCTCTCACCACCCTCTCACCACCCTCTCCACTAACATCCCCCTCTCACCCATCTAACACCGCATCACCCCCTCACCAGCTGGACACCCTCTACACCAACTGATCACACCACCCTCATCCCACCAGCTATGTGCAACACCCCCCTCTCACCACCGTGAACCCCAACCCTCTTACCACCCTCATACACACGTTCTCACACCTTCTCACCACCGTGAACACCACTTCTCACCGCACGTGGCCCTCTCACCCTCTCACACCTTCACACATGTGAACACCACCCTCTCACCACCTCTCACACACCCCACTCGTGCACACCGCCCTCATCACCACACCTTGACACCGCCCCTCTCACACACGTGAACACCTCCTCTCACCGCACGTGAGAACATCCACCATCTCACCGCACGTGAAACACCACCTATCTCACCGCACAGTGAACCCACCCTCTCATCCGCACGTGAACACCACCCTCTCACCACACGTCGAACCCACGCCTCTCACCACCTTCTCCACCACCCCTCTCCACCTCTCTCACCACACGTGAACACACCCTCTCACCACACGTGAAACACCACCGGTCTTCACCACCTCTCACCACCCTCTCCACCATCTTCTCCCACACGTGAAACAACCACCTTCTCACCGCATGTGAAACACCACCCTCGTCACCGCATGTGAACACCCCCTCTCACCGCCCTCTCACCACACGTGAACACCCCGCCCTCTCACCGTACGTGAACACCACCCTCTCACCACCCTCTCACCACCCTCTCACCACCCTCTCACCACCCTCTCACCACCCTCTCACCACCCTCTCACACCCTCTCACCGCACATGAACACCACCCTCTCACCGCCCTCTCACCGCGCCTCTCACCGCCCTCTCAATGCCCTCTCACCGAACTCTCACCGCACGTGAACACCACCCTCTCACCACCCTCTCACCACCCTCTCACCACCCCTCTCACCACCCTCTCACCGCCGTGAAACCCCCCTTCACCACCCTCTCCGCACGTGAACACCCCCCTCTCACCACCGTGAACACCACCCTCTTCACCGCATGTGAACACCCCCCTCTCACCCAACGTTGAACCCCATCCCTCTCACCACCTTCTCACCACCCTCTCACCAACACAGTTCTCACACCACCTTTCTCACCACACGTGAACCACACCTTCTCACCGCAGTTGACACCACCCTCCTCACCACATGTGAACACCACCCTCTCACCACCCTCTTCACCCCCTCCACCGCCCTCTCACGCCCTCTCACCACCCTCTCACCGCCCTCCTCACCGCCCTTCTCACCTGCACGTGAACACCACCCTCTCACCGCCTGAACACCACCCTCTCACCACCCTCTCACCACCCTCTCCCCCCTCTCACCGCCCTCTCACCCCCTCTCACCGCACCTGAACACCGCCTCTCCTCCGCCACACTGAACACCGCCCTACCGCACGTGAAACACCGCCCTCTCACCGCACGTGAACCCCGCCCTCTCACCACCCTCTCACCCACGGAACACCGCCCTCTCACCACACGTGAACACCTCCCTCTCACCCACACGTAACACCACCCCTCCACCACCGTGAACACACTCCCTCTCACCACACGTGAACCACCACCTCTCACCACACGTACACCACCCTCTCACCCACCGTGAAACCCACCCTCTCACCGCACGTGAACACCACCCTCTCACCGCACGTGAACACCACCCTCTCACACCACCCTCTCACCGCACGTGAACACCGCCCTCTCACCGCCCTCTCACAGCCCCTCTCACCGCCCTCTCACCGCCCTCTCACCGCCCTCTCACCGCCCTCTCACCGCCCTCTCACCGACCGCCTCTTCACCGCCTCTTCACCGCCCTCTCACCAGCCCTCTACCCACACGAACACCCTCTCACACCACACTCGTGAACACCGCCCTCTCACCACACGCGAACACCGCCCTCTCACCACACGTGAACACCGCCTCTCACCACACGTGAACACCGCCCTCTCACCCACACGCCACCTGACACGCGAACCACCCTCTCACCACACGTGAACACCGCCCTCTCACCACACGCGAACACCGCCCTCTCACCACACGCGAACACCACCCTCTCACCACACGTGAACACCGCCCCCTCATCACACGTGAACGTCACCCTCTCACCGCACGACTCTCTCTTTGCCTTCCGCAGTTTGAAGGCAGCGAGCCGCTGACCAACAGCGTCCTAGCCCAGCGACAACGACCGACCAGTGACATCAACAACAGCTCCAGCGTCTCGCCCGCCCATCCCAAAGTCACGCGCAGCATCTCGGCCAATCAGAAGCAGCGGCGCTACAGCGATCATGGTGGGGATGAGGAAGGAGGAGGTGGAGGAGGTGGTGGTGGTGTCGTAGAGAAGCCAAGTAAAGTAACCCGGCGTCCTACCCGGCTCTGAGCGTGCTGCTGCCTGCGTCTTCTGTAGGAGGAAGCTGCACTAGCATGGCACAGTTTTTCTTGGGTTCAAATTCCAGATAATTTAAAGGACAATGCAAAAGTCCCAAAGTGAGGATTTCAACATTGCATTAGTGTGCCAAAACAGGAAGTTGCAAAGTTGAATTTTGATTAAAGAACAGCCATATCTGATTTAAAAAGTAATCACCAAAAATAAAAAAAACTATCTATTTGTAAGTGCGTTTAAGTTACTAAACTATAATAAAATAACTTTAAAAATAAAATGCAGAAAGCCAAAAAATAATTTCACTAGTTGTTTATTCCCCCTTTAATCTCTGCTAAATATACCGGGAATATAAAAACGTTAATATGGAGTGGTCAAACCGAACAGCCCAGACCAGATGGATTCTCAAGAATTTGTTGAACAAATATCACGAGAATTCATCTGGCGTGACCAGGGTTAATCTTAATACTTACTGATTTTTATGACAATATATAAAATATATATAAAACACCCCCTTTTTCCCATTTTTATTGCAAGAATTGGAATAAACCATTTCATGTTCACACCTCACTTGACAAGTTTGCACTGTCCTGTAAATAGGTTTCTGCTGCTGTTTCTGATTGGCTTCTTATGAAAAAGTTAGTCTGATTGTTGTTTGTTTTAGCAGCTTCCTCCAAGTTTATGTGGGGCCATTGTGTGTGGCGCCATCTGCTGGCTGCTGTCCTGCAGCACCTCAAAGCATGAGGAGGGAACAGCTTTACTTCAGACCTGGGCTCTGTAGCACAAAGCTTGTGAAAACGTCTTCAGATATTACTCTGACACAGAAAGGTTTTTTTTTTACTGCAGTAAGAATCTTTTAAAAACAAGTCGTGACTTTCTTTACAGTTACTCAGACTTAGTAGGGCACTGGCATTTGTTAGCTCAAATTATGTTTCTTGATGTCAGCGTCTCTTGCAATTAGTGGTTGTGTATTTCACTCTATCCATCTGAACATGATCTGCACATTATCACTATTTTTGTTGTTGCAAATCTCAAAATCAAATCTCACAGTCTGCCATTTTTAAGCCAATACTACTTAGAATTAGATTCGGATTCAGGCAACTTTATTTGTCCCCAAAGGCAGTTTAGATGGGATCTTGGGTCTTGTGATCAGACATTTTGCAAACAGTTTTAGTTAGAGTAGACCGCTGCAGAAATGTTCCCAAGGTATGTAAATATATTGCGTTTAGTGGTTTAGGTTTTCTTCATGAAATTTGATTCAAAGAAACTTTTCCCAGCTTTGTAATTCAGGGCCCTGTCTACTTGGCCCGTTATTGTGGTGAAGGTGTTGGAGAGTGACATATTTTGTTATTGCTTGCTGTTTGCATTTTGATTCAGTTGTGTGTTTTTCAAATATCCATTCCTAGTCTATATATCACCGCCCTGTAATGCAATCCTTCTGCTCTGTTTGCGTGGCAGTGGGTCCGTCGGTGCCTCCTGCCGTCTCCTACACCAAACGCGGTCAGGCGCTGAGTGTGGAGAGCGACCACAGGGAGGAGTGGGACGGAGCGCGCAGACTGGAGCTCAGCACGTCCAAAGGAGATGTGCCCGCCTCGCCACTAGGGGTGCAAGAGAGGAAGAAGACCACAAGTGCTGTAGGGGTAACTACTGCTATCTGGAACAGTGACTATGGAACAGTACTAAGTTGTCTCTAAGTTGAGTCTAGGGCTGCAAATAACAGTTTTTTTAGTAGTTAACTATCAGTTCCATTGTATATTGAGACTTTTGATGCATTTTAACCAATTAAACGGTGCCTAAAGGCTTCTAAATTGAAAATATTTACAAATAAGTGTATTATTGATGAAAACCGGAAATTATGTATCCTATTTTGCTATTTTGATTTAATAATGTCGCTGTCTTTGTTTAACTACATCTTCTGGCATGTGTTTTTTTTTAACTACTATTACTAAAAACTATGATTATCAAATGATGATTATTGTCGAGCTGTAACTACCGATTACTTATTGATTAATCTAACAGTTATTCTTTTGATAAATCAATTAGTAGTTTAGATTGCAAAAAGCTTGTGAGATTTTTGCCACATTGTACCCAGATAAAGCTAAAGTGATGCCGCTTGAGGACATTCTGATGGAGTATATTTATATTTTCATCAAAAGCACAACATCTATACATTTCTTGTGGCATTTTGATGTAATTATTGCTGTGTCTGAAACATAAATCCTCTTGGCATGTTCTGGAGTATAAACCAGATTCGATTACTAAATTAGTTGGCGTTTATTACAATAATCCATTAGTTACAATAATAATCAATCAGCCCTAAAGAGGATTATAATTATCCAAACATTATTACAATTATTTTAATAGTCAACTAGCCGTGATTTATCTGATTTATTGTTAATATTTTGTAACGTCATTTTCAGATTTGGTTCACAGTGCGCATCAGTGATTTATTATTTACTTTTAAGACACTACCTAAACTAGCATAGGAACCGTTCAAATTCCATGTTTGATTGTTCAATGTTGTTTACTAAAATAATAATACTAAAATAATAATTTGGTTTTGTATCTGTTTTTTTCCCCCCCTTTTCTCAACTAGACCAATGGATCCATGACCCGTAGAAATACTTATGTGTGTGAGCGCTCCTCAGACCGATATTCAGCGATCCCCAACGGCAAAGATAGCAGGTAAAAGATGCTGCTCGCGACGTTTCCTATCCTCAACTACATACTGTACATATTGTTCAGTGTTTTTGGTCGTGTTGTAAGTGTTTTGCATATCAGTAAGGACGCTAAACTTTTCTGGTAATCAATAGCATTCTCAAACTTTTGTAGCAACTTTTGCGATTAGAAACTAAATCTGTTCCAAACTAGGTCTTAATCTGGACTACATTTTGATTCAAATGGGTATCATCCGGGTTCAAACCAGTTTTCGGAGTCAATATTTATTATTTGTACTGATTTTTTGCAAATTTTTTTGAGTTAATGAACTTCAATGTTTTTTTTTTTAATCGATATTGCGTTTTTAATAAAAATCCTGTGATTATCTTGCTTTAAGATGAATATATTGAACTTTAAAATGTGTTAGTGTGCTACATAACTGTTGCATCTAACCCACACACGACGCAGATGGCGGTGAGTACGACAATAAGCACAAAAACAGCCCCCCAGTAACAAACCTGCGTGTGGTCCTTGTGTGCAGTTTGACCGAAGTGTCCGGCAGCACTCCTTCTACTGCGCTGAGCTCCACGCGGCCTCGCCACACCAAGTCCATGTCCTCATCAGGGCACCCCTCCAAGAGCACACTGCCCCCTATTGACGACAACTCAGAGCTCAAAGCCAGGTGAAACACAGCGGGACAAACCAGGGGGATTTACACTGAACTGAAGCCAAACTGTGAGAGGGGGATGGATTATCTCTGCGGAGGAGAAGTGCTCAATAACACGTTTAGACAGATTTGTGAACAACATTTTAGAGAAATGGGTCTTTTGTGTTTATAGAAAAAGTTTTATACATTTGAGATCAGTGAGAGCAAAAACAAAAGTGTTGCATTTCAACTTTTTTTTGTGTGTGTGTAAAATTGTGTGTATAAAATTGATATATATAATTTTTATATATCTTCCGAAGCACAGTGAATTAATTGAAACATCTAAATGAACTGTAACCAAAGTCTGAGATGGGCAGTAGAAAAGCATTATATAAATGTGTTTATTGTAAAAAATGTTACAAAAAGAGCAACATATGGAGATATTTGTTTTGTCAATACACTCCTAACAAACAGAACCAGTTTATGCTTTCCTGTTCTAAACTGCTTGTTGTCCCTTCAGTTCGTCTCCGCGGGGCCCCTCCACGTCGCCCTCGGCCCACAGCATCAGTACCCCAGAGAAGAACCGCTTCCCTCGTGGCACCACCAGCCGCAGCACCTTCCACGGAGCCCAGCTCCGGGACCGGCGCAGTGCCACCTACAACGGGCCCCCCGCCTCCCCCACCCTGTCCCACGACACGGGGGCTCTGGCCCAGCAGCGCAGGGGCACCTCCACGGGCATCATCAGCAAGATCACCTCCAAGTTCGTGCGCAGGTACGGGGCCAATGTCGGGACAGAAACTGTGCAGGGATCTGAACTCGGGAGGGCTAAATGTGCTGAAAAATATATGTATAGATTAAAAGATAGACTGGGAAAACCAAAATGCGCTGGACCCACAGACAAACTACACTTTGTCTGTGGGTCCATGGCAAAGGCACATCGACATGTAAATGTGTTATGAGGATACTATATTTTACAAGTTAAGTTCAAATCTACATTTATTCATCTTGTGAAACAGTTGTATTCCATCCCGTCTAAGTGCACACACAAAGGGAATTAGTGTAGCGCCCCCTGGCAGTCATCAGTCATCTGCGATTCATAGAAACGTAGTTACACTCGTATTGTATTGGTACTGTTATTTAATTAACTGATATTTAATTATCTTCTGCTGGTCTGCTGCATTTCTGTAACAAAAAGAATTGTCCTTTGATGTTGATTAAAAGTAAATCTGATTCTGAAAAAACCTGAGCCTGAGTTGGAGTAACAAATATAAATATTCAAATAATAAGAATTCACAAAGCTACTATTTACAGTAAGAACTTTGCAAAAATTGGCTATATTTATTAACCTAAAGTTATTTTAAAGTTGTCAAAACACTACTTACAGAACTCAGCTGTCTTTATGTTTTCAGACCATTGCAATTAATACTCACGTTTAAAATAGCATCTTTGTTTGAACATCACAACTCTCTGACTCGAGTCTCTTGTGGCTTGCCGAGGGAGTGCTAGAGTGTTAGAACTATATTTCAATTCCAAAAAAAAACATTTCCACACATTTTTGCTTCATGCTTCTTGCTCTTCATTAGCTTTTATTTCCAAGATGCTTTTAGCTTGCCACTACATGTTATCAGCGCCCCTTTACCGTATCCCTTTATAAAGCCACCTTCACGCTGGCCGTGCACTAGCCGCTCACAGCTCTCTCTCCTCTCTCTCCCGCTCAGAGCTATGTCTTTCAGGTCGACCCGGAGGTAGGACTGCACTACGCTTGCTGCACCACAAACCCACTCTCCCGTCTTTGGCCTGTGCCTTCTTAACCTCCTGAACAAGACTACATCCTTGTCTCAACTCGCACCCTTGTGTTGCAGTGTTCTTTATTTATCCTTTTGTCTCCTTACTAGCCTCACCTAAACTTTTGCTGTAGCTTTTCCTCTCCTTATTCTCCCGGTTTTGATATAACAATGAATAGACCCTTTAAACCAAAACATTCTAAATTACGCAAGTAGAAAGTCTGGTGTAAAGACATACTATTGTTCACATTTAGCCATTTTAATGAAGAACAAGTCCTGAACTTTAGGTTTTACTGAACAAATACTTGACTTTGCAATAGCTTTTCACTTTATCTTCAAGTATAGAAATAAATTTACCACAAATTGTAATTTATGTGAAGCTTAAATACAATTTTGACAATTTCAGAAAATCTGAAGATTTTCTATCTTCTTTTACAGCAAAGCCAACAAACTGACATTTTACTGAACAAATATTGATCCAGCAATCGTTTTTCACTTTAACTACAAATGAAGGCAAGAAAAGCTTAAGTTTTTCCATCTTTTTAATGGAGATGCCAACGAACTGACATTTCCACCCTAGAAATACGAACTATGTGTTTATTTTTTCTGTTTCTGTAAGTATTTTGACCTCAGATAATGAGATACATTGAAAAAGTCTTGTTTCGCTTTGCCTCCATGATGACAGCAGAGCATTTTAAAGAGTCTATTAGGTGGAATAATGGAGATTAAGGAAAGGTAACACTTTGAAAACAAGGATTCTGATTGAAAATCTGCAGGACACAAAAACAAAGGTTCACCCGGTGTGCTGGTCCTGTTTACCCAGACGTGTGGGCTCTTTCCTGGCATGAAACCCCCACAGAATCCCTCTCGTTTGTCCGGTGGTGATGTGGGGGTGGTGGGGGGGTGGGGTGGTGGGTGGGGGCAGCTTCTTTGCAGCTCTGGGGAAGTTAACAGTGTATTCCTGTTCCTTTCAGGGTGCCTAGTGAGGGAGAGACCAGTGCCAGGACAGACACCCCAAGGTGAGAGTCTATAAATGTAGTTTGGATTCCTCAGGGTTTGACTGTGCCCCGTTTAAGAATTATATATGGTTGTTTTCGTACGTTTCACCTCCACAGGACTCACATATGGTTGTAGGCTTATGGAAGTATGAACTACCTGATTATAGTAACACATCAAACTTATATAGTGAGTTTTCGGACACTCAGAGACGCTTTACAATAAAGAAACCACGTAAAAATTCAACAAAAGGTGTCAAAATCAAGGAAAGCAAGTTTAAACAGGTGAGTTTTAAACCATGATTTTGGGTCGCATACACATTTATCCATAAAACATTTATATTTGACTGCTACATTGATTTCCCTGTCTGTTTCTGTGTCCAAATAACGATTATGATTGTCGAAATGTGACCACCATTACTTGTAATCATGATTATTCGATTCACTGTTGCGGGCCCTTACAACTGTTCAAAAAATATTTGCAAAGATTAAACCAAGACCAAAGTAGACTAACTAAAAGTAAACACGTGAACGCTCACTCACCTCGCGTCAGAAGAAAAATCTGTGAAAAATGTGAGTTGGAGCCTAAACGCTGGAAAGTATCAGCGTGTATAAGAATATCACTTCTCCACCAATCTGACCTGTCGTTTGGCATGGTTTGGCACCAGAAAAGTGGTATAGTGTACCTTTAATATTGCTCGATCAGATGGAAAAGCTTACACAATGAGATAATGTATGATCATGTATCGCTCATGCCTTTCTGCTTGTGATAGCTAAAAATAGTCCCAACCTTTTCTGAAACACATGTTCCCTTCACTCCTGCAGCTTCTACCGACCACAACAACGTCTTAGAAAAGTGTTGTCATGCGAATCGGCTGCAAGAACACATGGTGTTTTACAGTGGCGAATGGGCCAAATACTTTCCCAACACTTTTCATAATGATGTGTCGGTGCTGGCGTTAAGTGCAAGGCGACCACGTTACCGTGACTAACGTAAACAGCGCGGCTCTGCGGTAATAAAAAGTGTACGATGCTTTTTGGCGTTCCTGGCAGGTGACGCACATAATGACCTAAAGCGCTGCACTGGCCCGTAGGAAGGGTTCTGTGCAGAGGCCAGCGCAGATCTGGACTCACAAATAAATCACACACGCTTTTGGTTTTTAGGATTTCTACATACTATATTCTTTTAATCAATCAATTGTGTTTTGTTCGCCAAGTACAAGTTGTTATTGTAGACCATTGTGTAACCAAAAAAATTCAATATTTGTTAGGAAATAGACTGTCACACAATAACGAATTTCATGTCAGTCTTTGGTCACACAGTTTCCCATAATATGATGGCTTTTCTGGCTTTCTGGTGCTCGAATCAGAACATGCTGCTGTGGCCCAGATTTAACAAATGATTAAAAAGATACATGACAGTATTGTTTCATCCAATGTGTGTGTGTGTGTGTGTGTGTGTGTGTGTGTGTGTGTATATATTTATATATATAATCTCTAACCCATTTATTAGGTATGTTTGATAATTTTTCTCTTATGTACTTTTGCAATTTTTTTTCGCGAAAGAGTAAATGGCTGTTCACAAAAACTGCCATTTTCAGTTTAATGGCAAAAGACAAGCTTGATTCCAGTCATAAGAAAGATCATTAGGGGAAAAAATTAAAAATGTAATTAGTTTGAAGTAAGAATCATTCTGGTGGCCCATAAAAATACTACCATAATAATACAATATCAGCCTGACCTGACCTCTGTGCCTCTTGTAGATCTGATTTTCTGTTGAGTAATATCAACATTATATTTTATTGACACAAACAGCAGAAATAGAGATTTTGTAAAGTTAAAAATGTATCAGGGGGACCTTTATTCTTTTTTAGCAGAAGGGACTTCCTATACACAGGCTACATAAGTTGCGAAGGGCAACTCTCATAAGATCTGCCCAAATTCCTCTGTGACCTTTTTGTGTCTAAAAGTCAACATAAGGAAGCAAGACATTTAAACCTGCTGTGTCCATTTTTCAGATTTATACGTCCCAAATATGTGCCGTTTGGGTCATTTTTACACACAAAATGCCTTTTTTATACACAAGAAAACATTACATGGTGATAAACTTGTAATACATTTTTTCCTTACATTTAGGTAAGTAACTTATGGAAGAAGTTTCAAATTGATCTATCTAAATTTCAGTTTTTTTCACCTGCAGTGTCTGAAAACAGCATAGTACAAGAGTTATAACAGTTCCACGTAAACCTGAATTCTCTTCTCCCTCTCTCACCCGCCAGGAGTGCATCGGGCGACACCAAAGACGAGTGCGGCCGCGACTCCAAACCCCGCTCGCTGCGCTTCACCTGGAGCATGAAGACCACGTCGTCCATGGAGCCCGCCGACATGATGAGGGAGATCCGCAAGGTCCTGGACGCCAACAGCTGCGACTACGAGCAGCGCGAACGCTTCCTGCTCTTCTGCGTGCACGGCGACGCGCGCCAGGACAACCTGGTGCAGTGGGAGATGGAGGTGTGCAAGCTGCCGCGGCTCTCCCTCAACGGCGTGCGCTTCAAGAGGATATCGGGCACGTCCATCGCCTTCAAGAACATCGCCTGCAAGATCGCCAACGAGCTCAAACTGTGATGGCAGATGGCGGACGGTGGCAGGTGGTAGGTGTGCGCGCGGGGCCAGCTCTTCGTCACTGGATTATAGCGTTACAAGGATTTAAAAGAAAAAGTGCTCGCCGGCTGCGTTATGAGGTGTGAAGGCTCTGCTGGTGGTTCTGGGTGGACGAATATGAATCACGTGGCAGTGGAGAAATGCAAATACAGTGGGTTCAATAAAAGCGGTCAATGATCCACGAGTGTTCAGGGACAGGGATGTCTATTTCTACTCATTTACTTTGATCTTCTTTGATAAGATCCCAGAGTCACAACAGCAGTCGCCTCGCAGGGCTTTAACATTGTTTGGATTTAACCAATGGAAAGTTAGAAAATCACACAGTTATTGGTCAATAAGAGAAGCAGATTCAATTAGTCATTCATTTTGGCCATCGGGTTTAAAGGCACGGCAGAGGCTTAGCAGCTATGTAGTATTAAATGTCCATATTGCGGTTGTTTTCAGTCCAAAAAACAGATTTTAAACTGAAAACCCAGCAACATTTTTCAATAAGTGAAGTGGTTTATAAAGCTTCAAACATTGACATTAAATCAAATGATAAGTCTTGTGCTCATTACTTACCACAGAGCTTATTAGCCCCGAGCAGCTTTCCTCTTTTGGCCAAAAGAATGGGAAATGTACTTCTGGAACCAAACACTGGACCCTCACTGTTGAGATATTTTGTTGTTTGAGGAGGAAATGGTGATATATTTTATGAAATGGCAGCCTTTGCGATTTGCTAATTGCGTCTGTTCAAAAAGGTAGAGGCAATTTATCTTGCAGCTCTTTTATGAATGATGCCAAAGTCTCATCTCTACTGACACAGTGATTTAGGTCAAGTTTTTAGACAATTGACTGACATTTTCAACACAAAACAATATTACTTTCCTCAATAAACATCGTGGTCTTAGACTTGTTCAGATAAAGCTCAAGATCATGCTAAAACGGTTCAGGAAAGGTCACAGTTTGTCCTGCAAACGGGATCTTTTAAATATCGATTTCCTGCTGAAATGAGTATGTAGCTTGAGAATCGATTAGTCTCTGATTTCCGATACTTTTGACAACTTTACCCGAGTACACCCTCACATTCAGAACCAGCACAGCAGAGTAAGCTCCTCCTCCTGCTCCTCATCGTAACGCAGCGTCCGGCGAGCGCGTCTCAGCACTGAAGGTCCTCCGCGCACAGACTTCAGGTGGACTCGGCCGCTCGTGCAATACTGGCCATGAATGTACTGTACAGGGGACGGCGACCCTTTGACCTGGGAAGGCTCAACCACTCCTCCCCTTCCGCCCCCCTTAAGCCCCGCCCCCGCCTTGGCTCCTCCTCCTCTCTTTACACATGCAGTATGCAACTCCAAACACAGCCCATCCCGCAATAAGGATTTCAGTCGGACGTTTTTTGTTTTTCTAAAAAAGCTCTCTGTCTCCTCGCTGATTAAACCATTAAAAGTACTAAATTAGCCGCTTTTTTCACAGTCTGTGTTAAGTATATAGATCAGGCTGTACTAAAACTATGTAAAAAGAGAAGTGTACTGTATGCATTAACATCTGCAGGTACTGTATTGTATATTGATTTGAGTTATGTACAGATTTTAATTGTCAATATTTGTCTTTTTTCATGGGAGTTACAATTCTTTTCCTAATATTATTGATGTCACTTAGTGTTATCCTTTCGGTCTGTGAGTTTTCTTTTTATATTCTTTTTTTCTTTTTTTTTTTTAAAGAGCCACCACCTGAAAATAGTGTTTTTCATTTTATTTAAAGAGCACTAAGTTATTTTGTGAAACATGAAGCCTTTTATGTTGACTCTCTTCGCCTACAGAAAAGACACTACGTTGCACCGGAGACTCAGTAGTGGCTGGAGTTGTCGTTCTCAGCAGCAGCAGGCGGCGGCGAGCCACGATCCGAGCGCCTGCTGCCATTGCACAAGTTTTTCCAGGTGAAGTGTAGTACGGAACGTGAGGACGCACCTGTGTTTCAGATGTCATGTCAGTTTTGTCCTCGGCGACACAAAGAAGCGGGGCCAAACCAGTCTGCTTTAGAGAGACACCCTGATCAACCAGCAACCGACACTGTGAAGGAAGTAAGGTGAGGCTTCTACGAGATGGAACTCGGGCTTAGGAGCTTTTTCTGACCTCCCACGGTAACGAAGCATAAACACAATAAAAACAACTTTAAGTCAACTATAAGAACATTAAACAGAGTAGGCTATTCCAAAAACCTTAATATTTGAATCGAATCGTATTACTTTGTATTGTATAGGGAAAAAAGATTTGATAGTTTGATTCATGTTTTGTCTGCGATAACAATATTATTGCAATATTTTGACACAATAAATTGAAATATTTAAATGACATAAAAACTGACAGACTAAATTAAGTTAATAAAGGAAATTATATCTAAAACCTACTTTTGTTTTTCCATTTTACTTTCAGACAGAAAGAGAGCCTTGTGTTATTGCGATATATATTTCTTTCCCTGCTGTAACGACTATTGCGGTATCCAATACTGTGGTATTCTGTGCAGTCATAGTCTACAGTCAATGTCTGTCAGCTGAAGCACGTTGTTTGGAGCAGAATGCAGACTTTGGAGGAGGAAACAGCATCATTTTGCCTTATCATTGTTTGTGAACGTTATTATTAAAATGTTGATGCGTTTGTTTGTAAATTAAATTTAAAGCAAGATCAGTTCATTGTTGTAGGTTAAGTGCAGAGACATGTTCTGCTGATGGATTAGTCGACTTAAGGAGACAGTGGTTTGAACCAAACTGCACTGTTTTTACATTCAACTCATGAGTCGCTCTCAAATCTGTAATTTACGCACACTCCATGGCCTCTCCTTTCTGCTGCTGTCCCATACAAATCTTTATAATCCTAGTAAAATTATGAGTCGGCTAAACGACCGTATCGCCCGCCTTAGATGGAACCCACAGCTGTAAAAGCAGCGTGGTGAACAGGAGACATTCCAACAATCAGAAGACAGTATTCTGTGTCATGGCAAGAGTATCATGTGTGTAAGAAAAGGAGCCTCTTAAGTTTTGAGACGAGTGTGAATGCGCAGTAGATGTATAAGGCGTGGTAGGTGTGGTAGGTGTGGTTGGTCAGAATGCAGGAGCTCTGTGAAGAGCCTGGTTTGGCCCTGAGCCCAGCGTGACTGTGCAGGTACTTGTGTATCTCCTCACTTGTGTTCATTTTATAATTTCAGCCGATTTTCTTGTATTTATTCCATTACATTGTAATGTGCTGCTTTGTAGAATTGAGGCGTGCACTTTGTGGGAGAAAATAAAAGGATTTTATTTGTTTGTATTTATTAGATGTTTCTTTCACATGCCTTGTTTACTTATATTACACTGATGAGGATCATATTGATTGTCCTCTCTCGGCACTTCTGGGTATGGGTTAATGTGTTCAAACTAGGAATGTTCCAATAGCACGTGAAGTCTTTCATTCTGTTGCATTACTGTTCCTGTGACTGGCTTTATGAAATCAAACTTTCTGAATGCAAAAGTATTGTGGCACAAAAAGTCACATAAAAAGCACTATATATTTAAGTGTACTTTTTTGGAGTACAGATTGAATTGAAATTACAGAATTTTGCTTCTAAAATAATCCCAAATATTAGTTTGTTGTTTTTACAAACCTGAATAATCACAATTATCAATTAACCAAATAATCTTGACATCTGTAGTCCTGATAATTGTGAATCAAAATAAATCACAATTTGAAAAATCAGTAAAAGCCTCAATGTAATACATTATCATATGACCATCTATGAAATAAATCTTTCTGAATGATAAATAACATTGATGTGATATAAACAGCCAGATAAAAAGCACTGCACTACATTCAGGATTACTTTATGGGGCACAGATCAAATTAAATTACTTCAGTTCGTTTCTAAAATTGTCACAATTCACTTTTTTTCTTCCCCAGATTATCTTGTGACCTACAATTTCAAAAAGTGATTACCGAATAATCTAGTCATCCCTAGTACAGACAAAATCACAGCATAGATATAAAAAATGTAATTACTTGTTAAGCCACTGAACAATCGTCAGAAATCAATAGAACTACCGTGTTCTGCCTGGTGGGGGCAGTGTGAGTGTTATTTTAATAGCTCCATGGTCAGATGGCTCCTTCATGATGATGACTTCAGACTTTTTTTTACTCCAATCCCTTTACAGCCTTAAAAATGACAGACACTGGTCACTTTTAGTTTTAGTCTGAAGTGCAGGGCAGGAAAGAAAGGACGAGTTCATGATGTAAACCTTTATTGACTTTAACAGTGTAATATTAATAACTTAACGCTTTAACGTGACATAATGGCTTGTTAGTTTGATTGAGCATTGAAGAGAACATTCTCCTAAAGTGTCTAAAAATAGTTCTTAGAGTGCTCTGAAGTTTCTCTATACATTCTTTGTAAAAGGATTTCTCCATACTTCCGCACATACCATTAACAATAAAAGAGTACGCTCCAAGGACTTGCAGGTACAACACCCTTCTCTCTGACAAATATGGCCTTTGACGTGGTCCCAATGTAACTTACAAAAGAGCATTGTTCCAAAACAATTAAGGACAAGAGTAAAGACAGGAAAATGTAAACATTTCATTTTGGCAGATCTCAGACTGATTATAAAGCCTGTTCTTACTTCAGTAGATAAATATGAGACTTCAAATGTAGAAATATTCAGTCAATGCAAAAGTGGTTAAACACAATGAAATGCTAATGAAATGCTAATGAAATGACTATTGATCGCATGTGCTCAGTGGCCCGTGTCATGCATGGGCCGACTCAACTCGGTTTCATGAGCTTAAAGAGTAACTAACACTAAAAACATCTGGAGTTCTAAAGAAACTCATATTACTGTATATTATGCTTTTAATAGCACTTTTCGATCGGAATGATTATGGCTTTTAGGTTCAATGGAAATCAGAATTGTCATAACATAAACATTATATACAACATATTACCAATTTATTAAAGGAGACATATTATGCTTTTTTCTTCGTTTTGAACTATGACATAAGCAGATCATCATTTTACATTTGGTTCTTTGCAAACTACTATTTTGATTTAAAATGGTTCAGTAATAGAAACATGTCCATTGACGTTCTATTGAAAACTGCAGAACTGATAAGCCCCGCCCCTTCATTGTGACATTTCACTGTAACAAGCAGCACATTGTCATTTATGTGTTTTTATTTTTGAAAAGTGTCTAAGTGACATTTTTCAACTCTACATGTGTCACTCAGAGTCTTCATTTGACCAAAAATCACAACTAAGCACAGGATGTGGGCGGGGATAGGGGGTAGGTGAAAACAGGACAATACAGGATTAACTCAAACCTGCAGGAATCAATCCAGACGAAACTTTGAGTAAACTAATGATGAGGAAACACTGACGTAACAAGGTGTTTTTGCACAATTTGTCTCCTTTAACAAATAGTTAACTCGATCATCGCTTGCCACTTTTCACTTTGTGTGTACTGAAAATGTCCCTTCTGAATCGAAATACAACATTGCTGACAGTGTTTGAGCTCATCCTCACCTGGTTTTGTGCGCTGGTCCCAGTCCTTTCTGGCTTCTTGTGGAACATTTGTAGTTATATTTGAGTTAGCCTTTTGCTCGGCCTCGCTTCTCTGCCTGGTCTGGGGCCACTTTTCCAGGGCTGTGGAGCTTTGGTCACGGTCGGAGGAAGGTGAGTTACTCTTTAACATCTTTGACTGTGACAATTTTAGCTATTTCTCATGGACATCGTGGATCATGCACTGATGCAGAGGTGGGTCGTACTCAATGACATTTACTTGTGTAACTTTAAGTAAAGTAACTATACTTATTAGACTTCGACTTGTGTAAGAGTACTCTTACTTGAGAAAAATTAAATACTTTGTGTTTTTTGCATCAGATATGATTTTTTTTGGAAATACGGTATTTTGTACATTATTTAATATTTTGCCCTTCCAGTTACCTGATTTTTTCTGTCTTGTGAAAAACAGAACTAGTTCATTTGAAACTGTCTGCAGCAGTCTGACGGTATTCCTGACTTTCTTCTGAGCATTATAATTAGTTTCTAGGCACTTTTCACAACGCTCAGAAGCCAGAGTATAGCTAACAAACACTAGCATGCTAACAGCGCACTTCCTGTTTCCTGTTTAATTTGATGCAGACAACACTCTTTCGTCTTATTTTGAGCTGCTTTTACAATATCTGTGCAGGGGCAAGACAGATTTTACTTCAGTACATACAGAAAATGTGGGTACAGCCCCTTTAACTCCAAATTATGAATCAGATATGTTACGTACAGTCGCTTACATTTAAGTTGTAATAGTTGGACCGTATTAGTAATATTATTTTGAAGTAACGTCACTCTTGAGTACACATTTTGCCTACTCTACCCACCTCTGCTGATATGAACTGGATTTAAGTCTCTAGAGATAATCCTTTCCCATCTCAAAGTCATTCCACATCTTCAGTCGCTCAAATCAATCACCAGATGCTCGTAGATCTGCGTTTTCCCTTTAAAACTGGAGGCCAGGAGAAACTGCCGGTTGTCTATAGAGACCGGCGAGAAGGCTCTGGGCGCCTGGATGTTCAGCTCCTGGAAATGGACAAACTCGCCCTTCTTTGGGTCCCAGCGGTACACCTGCGTGAAGGAGTAGTCGCTGCCCAGGATGGCGTACTGCCAGCTGCCCACAGCAAAGGGCTGGAACACCATGGAGCCTCTGGACGGCATGGTCTGGAGCTCACGGAACAGCGCCCCGTCCCACCGCATCACCTTGGAGTCGCCGATGAACCTGGTCAGGCAGATGTAGAGATCCGAATTCACTTTGAAATGTTTGACCGCGTACACGTCCTCCATCTCTGGGATATCTGTGCGTCGGTCGAACAGCTTGGTGCCTTTGTTCCACTGGTAGATGACCGGTCTTTGCGAGCTGCTGGACAGGATCAGGTGCGGTTTCGACGAGATCTCCATGTACTCGACGTCTGTGTCCCGGTACCAGGGGTGCAGGGACTGGTGGGAGTAGAAACCGTTGCCATTCCATTTGTAGATGGTGGTGGAACCGGCTTTGGAGCTGTCGGCGATGACGAAGAAGGTCTCTCCATCGATCATGAAAGTTTCCACGTCGTTGGGCTTGCGGATCTTCAGGATGTCGATGCCTTGCAGTTTGATGAACTTGTTGGCCGAGATGTCGCGCTTGTAAATGTGAGAGCCTCCGAACAGCTGAGCCACGATGATGAAGAGCTGGTTGTCGATTACAAGGGGCTTGCAGATCACCGTGGAGGTGCCTGGTTTGAAACAAAGAACACATTTTTCACCTTTTTGTATGCCCACAGTAGATGTTTGGCCACCTACACTACCTCTACAAATGTGCAAGCTCTGTCACTTTAAAGATGACTCAAAGTATTGATGTTAGAACGGGGCATTATGGGCTTCAGGGTCCATAGACTTGAAAAGTAAAAATAGTGTCTTTGTCTGAGCCTCCTTCATGCTGAATAATAGCGGTGGGTGGGCCATTCCAACAAAATGTATGGGTTTGGAAATGTATTGGAAAGATTTGACAACAAGCCCAGAAATATAAGTTGTTGAGAGAAAAGCACAAACATCCCAAATGCACAAAGCACTTCCTTCTGCTCTTTTGACTAAACAGTCCGTACCTCTGCTAAACTAGGCTGAAGTACGTCCGTCATTCTGGTTTGTTTGCGCACTTTACCTTTTGGCTTCTTCCCTAACCCGCAGTGCTGCCCTGTGATTGGTCCAGTCTCATATGAACACAACAGTGGGAGTCTTAACTAGATGAATTCTCAAGAGTTTGTGAACTCACAGAAATCTTGAGAATTCATCTTTCTGGCAATAGATTATTGTTGGTAAAAATGATGTACTGCATGTCCAATGATAGAAAAAACAGACTAAACTTCGGAAAATATCAGAATAAAAGATAATATTGAAACTACTTTATGCTGCTTACACAACAGCCAGTAAACCCTTTTCTAATGTCAATGCTTCTTATTTCAGCTCAAACCTTGCTGTACAATAAATATATCATAAATATTTATCCCTAAAACATATTGTTCCAGCTTTCATATATTGAACGATGAGTTGATATAAGTCAATGAGGCTGGATTCTATTGGCCCTCAGGAAATAGAATGATGACAAACTCAGTCTCATACAGCTCCATTAAAAAAAGTTATGTGTCTTGAATTGTTTATTGCTATGACAACAGTCCCAATCCTTCATCATTATAAAACATATGGATATTCTTGTGATAAATCAAATAGCTATTAGAAGATTTGACTCACTGTTGATGTCGTCATAGTTCCTGAAGACCATCTCCACGTGGTCCCACTCCAAGAAGGTGCATTTCCCGATGAAAGGCTGAGCAAAGACCACGTACTGGTCCTGTCCAAAGGTGAAGGCCTCCACTGATATGGACTCGAACTTCAGGGTCTGGTACGACGCAAACTCTGCAACCAAAGAGAACATAAACGACAGATTCAGATTCAATGTTCAACAAATAAAATAGGTGTGATGAGAGAATGTGCGCCATGACGCCTACGTTTCTGAAACGTGACACTAAACTGTATATTTAGTATTATGTGAGCTTATTTTGCCCGCTAAAGTCATCCTCTGCATTCAGCCCATCCTTCAGCACCCTGGGCCACCTGCTTGTCACCGCGGAGATCAGAATCAATCTTTCCACTGATCTGATCTTGGCCTGGTAACGTCATCTGCTTATCTCCATTATGATAGATGGAATATTCAAGGCAAAGCCCTTTCCATGGAGACAGGCAGGTGCTGTACCTTCCACCAGGAAAGTTACATGTCGATGGGAGAAACCAGAGCACCCAGAGAAAATCCCCTGAACACCAGCAGAACATGCAGACCCCACACAGCCCCCGGGACCTGTCCGCTGTGAGTGACAGTTTACCTGTGGTGATGCAGTCGAAGGATTGTGGCTGCAGGTCGTTGATCTTCTTGTCCAGCTGAGACGCAGGTCCTTTGCAGTGGATCTGGTCCACTGTGGCGTTGGTGCTGTAGATCCACTCCACCAGCCACTTGAGCTTACAGTCACACGTGAACTGGTTCCCACGGAGATCTCTACAACACAATGGGTGGCAATACAGACACAAATATGAATACAATCTGATGCAATAATCCGATGGTATCAGAACTGTGCTAAACTGTGTTTGTAAATGTCTTGGTTGATTGCTATTGGTGGGAAATAAATGTAAAAAATAATTATATCAAAATGTATGTTAGATGTTGGGTGCTACACTTAAAATAAAAAAGCATTGATTAAAAACCATGGGTCATCCATCACTGCTTTCTACCTTTGTTTGAAAGATTACACCTCAATTTTCTATTCTTTTTCATTCATTCATCTTATACAGATAATTTGTTTCTATAGACATCAATATCAATGTTCAAATTTAGAATTCCTTCAGAACAATTCATTCAATATTTTCTTCCAGATGTCTGTGTAGTTCCTTGTTGTCCAGGAAGTTTCCAAAGCTGAACAAGCTACTTGAATGAGTGATGAAATGTATTCCCCTTAAAACTTTAGAGGTTTTTTTTTTGGTTATTCTCTTCTAGACAAAATCTCATGCACTTCAACAGCGACATCATTTAACCTCATTTAAAAGATAAAACCTCTAGAACCGTACTTCTCTTTTAAACCTAATATAAGCGCTACTTCCTCTGATGCAGGCCAGATTTAATCATGTAAAAAGACATTGAAACGGAGAGAACATTTTGAGTGGGTGATAGATAACAGACCGTTCCTCCTCTTCTCCATCAGCACATGTAAATTTAACGACTTTATTCGGAACGCTCCGGACGCCCACACACTTTTTCAAGGCCGAGCTCCAGTGAAATAATGATAGAGTCGTCTATAAATAACCCAATGAGAAGACAGAGCCGCAGTGTCCGTTCGGTTTGTGCCAGAGGATCACACGTACACTTTGGTCAGAGCGTCCAGGCCTTTGAACAGGTCTTTGGGCAGAGACTCCAGGTTGTTGTAGGCAAGGCTCCTGGAAGACAAAGACGGAAAACATTTACTCACAACTATCAAGCGACAAAAAAAATAAACTGCTTTTATAATGAGAAGGTTTGTGATATGCTACTGATACTTGCGCTACTGTTGACACACAGAAGAGTGAAAACGGATTTTTTTTTTTTTTTTTAAGCCTTTTACTTCTTTTTTTTTTTTTTTTTAAGCCTTTTACTTCAATATTTGACTGAGAAAGACTATTTGTCCATCTGTTGTTACTCTTCTAATGCATTACTGGTGTTTTTCTGCAAAAAATAAACAAACAAATTCCAGGACATTCCAGGCAAATCAATAACGTCGTCATGGAGACAAACAGGTGGCAGCCAGTCAGTAAGATTTTTCGATTTTTATCAAATAGAATATAATACTCCACAGTAGGGCTGGGTACCTTTCCTTTCGCGCTGGTCCTTTCATGCAGTAATAATGATCTAAAATACCAAATCAAAGTTATAAATGTTCAAATTCTGTGTATTTCCTCAGTCGTCCAAGCAAATTCCATAGAAAAAGAACATTTGATTCTGTCGACCGGACAAATGTTTTAAGAGTGAAGACGTTTTGCCACTCATCCAAGTAGTTTCTTCAGTTCATCTTCTGAATTTTCTTTCACTATATAATGTCCAAAATTCCATTGAATACCATTTCTTTAAAGAAGAAGTAGTGGTCACAGTGCCTTAACCCTTTCTATAATGCGCTACCAACTTCTTTTTTGGTACTGTACTGGTACTGGTAAAGTTATGAGTACTTAGCTCTGTAGGTACTGTACTGTATATGCAGACCAGGACCAGGCTGAGACCAGAGGAGGGTTTACGTGGCATGTTGCAAACTGACCACAGAACAGAATACAGCATTAAAGTGCCCCTGACAGGTCGGACGACTCATTGAACTAGAATGCAGTTAAGATATATATATATTTAAATGTATAAAAAATGTAATCACAGAATAGCACATTTTTAGGTTAATTATTTCACTTCCTGTTTGTAATTGATGACATCACACTAGGAAATTACCCAGCAAACACTGGGCAAAAACTCATCTAATGTCACATATTTTTTTAATTTGACAAATAGAAATATATGAGGGCGACTTTATTTTGTTGAATTCATGTTTAGACGGTCCAAAAAGTTGTTTCTTTGTGTAAATTATGAATAAACTTTGACTGGAATGAGTGAGTGATGTCACTTCCTGTCATTTTCTACAGATTTTTCAACGTTTTCTCCACAAATACTTACTCGATTGCTGTAAAACTATAATGTATATGTACAACAGGTACAAATACACCAAATAAAATCAAAATGAGAAAATCGTAAAAACCTGTCATAGGCACTTTAAGTTGCAAAAGGTTTAGCCGCTTCACATTCACTTACATGTGCACCAGAGTCTTGAGGCCCCTGAACGCGGACGGGGATATCGCTTTGATTTGGTTATTCTCGATGAATCTGAAAATCACATTTCCAAACATATGACAGATTTCAGAAATTCAAAAAAAACAAAAAAAACCAGTCCATTATTCATACCACTCACAGATACTCCAGGTGCGGCAGGCCGAAGAAGGCGTCCTCGTCTACGAAGTCCAGGTCGTTGGCCGTGAAGAGCCTGTGCGCGGGACAGAGGAAGCGAAAGTCACCATCATGTTCTCTTCCCTCTGCAGCTCGTGAATAATAACATCCTCACGCCGTCATTTCACCGAACCAAACTTACCAAACAGAACAAAAGAACCCAAATCCCCCCTCTGCATGTTTTTGGAATGTCAGCAAATTGAAGCAAGACATTTAACCCATGCTCTGTCCATTTTTCAGACCCGCAAATTTGGCCATCCTACACATAAAATGACCAATACCAATATATTAAAATGAAGAGCAGTCAATTTCCAATAAACTCTGCGGAACTGTAGTCCAAAAAGACATTATGGTCAGACAAAACCCAAATATGGGCCTATGCTGGGGGCTAATTATCATCATGATCTGTCCTCTAGCTCTATTAATAACAATGAGCCTATTTCTTTATGTTCTCTGCGCTGAAGTGGAGCGTGTACTTCTGTTTCAAACTACAAGCGTGCAGTATTATTTGGTATCACGTGAGTAGAACATGACCTGACTTCAAAGCTTCATCTTCACACTGATATTTGGCAGAATAGATGAGAAGGCTGCATGATGGGATTCCTCAGCCTTCCCACATGTTGTTCAAAGGCACCGTGAGTCAGACCTACACCCCTGGAGACCGCGCGAGGCTGAGGGGTTCCCTGCGCTGAAACAAGGGCTTTCCCGCACCGCACCTGGGAAACCCTACGTGCGGCGCGTTACAGTGAAGCAATTTTAATGTTCAAATGGGACAAATATGGCGTTAGAAGACCGGGACAGCACGTACCAAAGTGTGACACAACACAGATACTCACAGGAGGTGCAGGGCAGGCGTGTGGATAAAGCTCTCTTTCGGGATTTCTGTAAATTTGGACTTGACGAACGATCTGCAAAAGCGCAAACAGACCGCGGTCTTGGAGCTATGCGGCAAAAAAAGAAGATGCTTGACAGAAGAAATGATAGACTTACAGAGAAATGACATCTGGAGGAAAGCTGCGAGGAATGAGCCCCGCACTCTCGCACAGCGCGTTATCTTTGGTACACGTACACGAGTGCGGACAGCGCGGCTGCCTGGCTTTCTTGGCGCTCGCTCCGCGCACTACAAGCGCAAGCAGAAGTAGCAACAGCGCTCCTTTTCGGCTCTTTTCCATCGTGCACGTCGTCGACCATGAACTGACACTGCTCCAGGGGATCTTCAGCTCCGTGACGACCCGAGCGAGGCACTTGTTTTTGGCCCCAAATGTGCAGTGGCGGTAGCGGCAGAAGCGGCAGCAGCGGCAGAAGCGGCAGCGACAGCGCTCGCTTCTCCTCTGCTTCTCCTCTTTGCGCGTCAGAGATCCAGCTTGCACAACAGCGCAGTGGGATGGAAACACGAAGGGAAAAATGCTACTTGCGGTTTGGGGAAATGCCACAGAGCTGGAGCTGGAGCCGTGGCAAACGCGGCGGTGCGAGGCGGGCAGAGGGAGGCAGGTGGGGAGCCCAGCGGGAGCAGACGGAGCGGCAGCAGCATCCCCATCCAAAAGAGCCACGCCCATATGAGTTCACCACCACCAACAGTGTCATTAGGCTATACCTCCATGGGCCGGACGAGCTGGGGCGGGACGACCCGCGGGCGCACGCGTTTGGAGACGTTTGGAGACGTGCAGATGTGGAAGAAGCTCTGACGTGACACCGCAGCCCAGCAACAAGGAACCAACACATTAACATACCCACATTATCAAGGATACCAACTTGCTCATTTAAAAACTATATTTCCCACCTCAGACACAACATTATTTTTGTTCTATTTGACCTGAGAAGAAGCATTTGTGACGGGGTGTCATTACACTGAACACTAAATAAATGCTTTTCTTATGGAGACTGAAAAAATTAATACAAATAAGTGTCCAGTAGGCTAAGTTAGTGACTTAATTTAGTACATTTTGGCCCCACAAATATTCTCTAGTGACTTTATCTTGTGGTGTAATTTAAATCAACAGTAGGACCTATATTTTTTACACAAAAAACACTGAGAAAAAACAGAATGAAATGCCAACATCAACAATTTAAAGACAAAAATGTGTTTTTAAAAATACGTTTTAGTCTTTAAAACTAAAAAAATCTTAAAACCATAGAGTCACAAATGGCCTCAGTTTTGCACCATGAGCCAGCAGCACATGGGGAACCCTCGTGTGTGTGTGTGTGTGTGTGTGTGTGTGTGTGTGTGTGTGGTGCAGTGACACAGGATCCTTTTGGCTGCATTCACACGTTGCTGGTTGTGTCCTCGCGGTTGCATGGCAATCATCTGGACCCCATAATAAACGTGATTGCATGGTGATGGGGTGTGAGATGCTCCGATCATACTGACAGCTACAGGGCATGTTAAGTGGAGCCCATCCCCCTGCACCAGCACCACCACCAGCACCACAAGCACCAGCACCACCACCACTACCAGAACCACCACCAGCACGACAAGCACCAGCACCACCAGAACCACAAGCACCAGCACCACAAGCATCACAAGCACCACAGCATCACAAGCATCACAAGCAACACAAGCACCAGCACCAACCACAAGCATCATAAGCACACACCACAACAACATCACCACCACAGCACCACCACCACCAGCATCACAAGCACCACCACAATCACCAGCACCACCACCAGCACCACAAGCATCACAAGCACCACAAGCATCACAAGCACCACCACAAGCACCACAAGCATCATAAGCACCACCACCAGCACCGCAAGCATCATAAGCACCACCATAAGCATCTCAAGCACCAACACAAGCACCAACCACAAGCATCCACACAAGCACCACCACAAGCATCACAAGCACCACCACAAGCATCACAAGCACCACAACAAGCATCACAAGCACACCACAAGCATCACCACCATCACCACCACAAGCATCACCCACAAGCATCACCACCATCACCACCACAAGCATCACCACCAGCGCCACAAGCACAGCACCACAAGCATCACAAGCACCACCACAAGCATCACAAGCACCAGCACAAGCAACACAAGCATCATAAGCACCACCACCAGTACCACAAGCATCATAAGCACCACCATAAGCATCAGAGCACCACCACAAGCACAGCAGCACACAAGCACCACAAGCATCACAAGCACACACACAGCATCACAAGCACACACAAGCATCACACATCACCAACACCACACCACCACCACACAACAGCACACCACCAGCGCACAAGCACCAGCACCACCACAAGCATCACACACCATCAGCATCACAAGCACCACCACACAGCACCACCACCACAGCACAAGCACCAGCACCACCAAGCATCACAAGCACCACCACATCACCAGCACCAACAAGCATCACAAGCACCACAACACAAGCACCACCATAAGCATCACCAAGCACCAGCAGCACCACCACAAGCATCACCACCATCACCACCACAAGCACCAAGCACCACAAGCACACAAGCAACAAGCATCACAAGCATCACCACCAGCGCCACAAGGACCAACAGCACCAGCAACACCAAGCAACGCCACCCGAACACCGGCAACACAAGCACCAGCACACAAGCATCACCACCATCACCACCACAAGCATCACAAGCACCACCACAAGCATCACCACCACAAATTATCACCACCAGCGCCACAAGCACCAGCACCACCACAAGCATCACAAGCACCATCAGAAACATCACCAGCACCACAAAGCATGCATCACAAGCACCACCACAAGCAACCACATCACCACCATCACCACCACACCAGCACCACACACAGCACCACAGCACCACAAGCACCCACAGGCATCCACAAGCCACACACATCACAAGCACCACCACAAGCACCACCACCACCACAAGCATCACAAGCACCACAAGCACCAACAGCACACACACAGCATCACAAGCACACCAAAAACCACAAGCACCAAGCAAGCACCACAAGCACCCAAGCACCACAAGCACCACAAACCCATCACCAAGCACCACAAGCATCACCAGCACCACAAGCACCACCACAAGCACCAACAAGCACCACAAGCACCACAAGCATAGCACACAAGCACCACCACACAAGCATCACCACCACAAGCATCAACCACCGGCGCCACAAGCACAAGCACCACCACAAGCATCACAAGCACCATCACAAGCACCATCACAAGCATCACCAGCACCACAAGCATGCATCACAAGCACCACCACAAGCACCAGCACCACAAGCATCACAAGTACCACAAGCACCACAAGCCCACCAGCACCACAAGCACCACCAGCACCACCAAGCACCACAAGCATCACAAGCACCAGCAAGCACCACAAAAGCATCACAAGCACACCACACCACAAGCATCACAAGCACCATACAAGCATCACAGCACCATCACACAGCAACCAGCACCACCACCAGCACACCACCACAAGCACCACCAAGCACCAGCACCACCAGCACCACCACCGGCACCACACAAGCACCACAGCACCACAAGCATCACAAGCATCACAAGCACCACAAGCACCACACCACAAGCACCACAAGCATCACAAGCACCACCACCAACAAGCACCACAAGCATCACAAGCATCACCACAAGCACCACAGGCATCATAAGCACCACCACAAGCATCACAAGCACCACACAAGCACCACAAGCATCACAAGCACCACCACAAGCACCACAAGCATCACCACCACCACAAGCACCAGCACCACCACAAGCACCACAAGCATCACCACCAGCGCCACAAGCACAAACAGTACCAGCAACACCAGCTGAACCACAAGCACCACAAGCATCACAAGTACCAGCACCACCACCAACAGTACCACCAGCAGCACCAGCAGCACCAGCAGCACCAGCAGCACCAGCATCACTACCAGCACTTGCTTACTGCATGTATACATACTCTATAGGCCTTGCTCTAATCGATTACACAAAGCAGCTGTTCCTGACCTGGGGGGCACCAGAAAGGGCCTTGTCTGGTCTGAGGGTCAGGTCTTCAAATAAAAATTGTGTGCAAAATAAAGAGTAAAACAAACAAGAAACAAATATTTGATTGTAAAATGGGTGAAATAAAGGTTTGATAGTCATCATTTTAGCATGTGATACATTTGTGACGACCTCAGTTTTAGACGGGAAAAAAAAGTTGGCCAATGTGTGCCGATGTTTTTTTCTATGAATATTCTTCCCACTGGAACCAGTGCTGTCCGGCTGACTGTGCTCCAGCTCAGTTTGAACCGAGAATGTTATGACACATGAATGCATCCTCTTTCCTAACAAATGTGTTTTTCCTGCCCAGACCAGACCTCCAGCCCAGTGACGCGTGCAGGCCATCTGAAAGCTCAGATGATGAGATTACCCCCTTCAACATCCAGCGTCTGCTTGCAGCCGTAATTCAATTTCACCTCAAAAATAAAAGGCCGGGGGGAGATCTATTACTTGATCCAGAGAAAGTAAAGAAATGTACACGCCTAATTCGATTCCCGCCAGGCCTTAGGACCAGCCGGGGAACACTAGAGTGGATTGTTGTGTGGAAACATCATGAGGAGTTTTGGTTTCTTGATAAAAGAGATCATTCATGAGCTGAACAGAGCAGAGGCCTTGAGCTCTGTGCAGGAGGAGCAGTCATGTTGAGTGGTGTTCACACATATTGGTTGTCTCGGTCTGGGGGCGGCTCACACACTTCACCAGTGTCACTGTTATTCTGACGCATTTGGGATTCTTCTGTTTACTGGGCTGGACTTTTCTTGGGATCCTGGGCTGTATTATCGCAGCTGTGACTCATTTGAGACAGTAGATAATGGGCAAGGGGAGAACAACTATTTAAAGATCCCCGAAGACGAGTTGTGCAGGCTTTCAAACTACATCCGGTCGTGTTCTTGGTGTAGGTTTGGTTCTCATGACATAATGACAATCTAGGTTAAATTTGAGCAGGAGGTTACATCAGAAATCTATGGTAGAATCTGCTGTTTAACTCAGATTACACATTTGTTAACTTGGTTTATGGTTCATATCTCTGTAATTACTTGGCCTATCCACATGAAACAAAAACTAACACAAAGTTCAACGTCTTCTCTGTCAACATAAATAAACTAAAGTGAAATCAGAAAGTGGTACCAATATACAACCCCAAAGACGTGACTGAAAAAGGATTTGAAACAGTGAGATTAATATGAGCGAATCTCAAACGAATAATGAGAAGGTTCAACATTTATGGATTTATATGCAAATTTGATTGAAGACAATGTGTGAATGTAAAAACACAACACCAGACAGCCCACTTTTACGTAAGTACAAGCTCTTGCCACTCGAGGGCGCCAAATCGCTCAGATTGCTGGCTGTTTCATTTGATTGGAGAATGGGATTATAAGGACTATTATCTGGGCTGTGTTATGCAGATGTTACTATGTTCAAATACTATTCTCTAACTCGGATGGGCCACTTCACAAATAGTACATAAAATACTACTTAGCACGTGTGAGACGAGCAGAGAGAGAGAGACCCTGCACCCTGCACCGTGGCGGTCTGTGCGTCCTCAAAGCTGGTTTACCGCTGACGCCACCCACGCCTTTGTACGTAACTTCTGCCGTATATGAAACTATGAACAGGGCACGCGACCTGTCAGCTCATCCAATCATATTAACGGATCAGCGCTCGTTGACCTGTCTCGAGCTCGCCATATAAGAATGTGTGCGTAAAATGTGGATGGGTTTTGTTCATGAATATTTAAAAAAAATAAAATTAAAGTTGTTTGAAAAAATAAAAATAATAAAACATGCTAAAAAAAAAAAAAAAAAAAAAAAGGGAAAAACTCATAGAATAATAAAAAAGTGACTTTTTTTTTTTTTTTTTTTTTTAACTGCATTTTAATGCATTTTATTTTTACAAATTAGAAAAACATGTACACGACCAAAGGTTGAATCCATATGCTCAACAGAAAAGGTTACAGAACCCACATAATGTAAAAGTCATGCCTTTTATGTAAGAACGTGCATAATCAATGTGTTTGTAAAAAAAGGGATGCCACGTTTGATCGAAATGAAAACCACCACCTTCCAAAGGCTGAAAACAAAAACACGTGTAAAAGGTTGCAGCACATACACATACAGTTCATATAGTGTTGGAATTTGATCCCACCAGTTCAACACCAGGCCCCATGTGCTATGGGCCTGTGCATGTTTTACAATGAAGCTGCTGCATATGAGGCAGGGATGTTTTGAGTGATTATTCAAAAATTGTAGACTTCCAGTGTTACATTGTTGTAAAATGTCATATAGCCACTAATCAAAACTAAAAACCTGTCAATAAAAATCCACTGCTTGTTCTCGTGAAATGTCACTATGAAGAGTTTGGCAGTTTTGAACAGGGTACATGGTAACATGGTAAAATAGCACAATCTGTCTCCTTTAGTCAATAGTACCAATTTCTGCCTTCACACTGTTAGACAGTTATTGATCTAACAATATTGGGTCTGGACACTTTCAATCTGGACTGGACCCACGAGAGAAGATGACAGTTGTGTTTTATGGCAATGGCACGCAAATAGCACTGAGGATGCATAAAGATGATTTACAACACAATACAAGTCAAAATACATTTAGGTTATAAAACTGTAATGTAAATGTGTCTATATAATCAATGTTTTGACAAGGAATAAAATAGATGAATGAATTGACAGATTTACACACTTGTTTAGGCAGAGGTGTGGATCTCTCTGGCCTCCGGCTCACTGAGGTCTTAAGCTGGTTAACAGTTTATTAAGAGGTGATGTTGGGTGTAAACCTGCTTAACCCTTCCAGAGCAGAGGCCACACACTCCACTCATTGACACGGAGTCAACAGGATTGGAACATATGTGTAGGAGGAGCAACATCCAGCTCTTGAGTGAAATCTATACAAACTGTTCCACATCTTTGAAATGAATAATATCAAACCGATTTGAAAATTGACTTTATTTACATTGAAAGATTACACAGTGTATTTAACTACTGCACAAATGTATCCCAGCAGAAGAGTGTAAAAGAAATTCATTGACAGAATTAGGCCAATCATAAAATATGTATGTATTTATGGTATTTCACTGTATTTACAGAATATTTGCAGAAATACAACTCAGGTCACTCCCGGGGTGACCCTGTATTTTTGTACTTTATGTAAGCAGAGGACTTAAAGAGGAAGCAGGGAGCTCCAACTGGATTATAACTAAATCCAATATACAGCGAGTCAAATCTTCTTACATCTCTCACTCTTTTGCCTTGGACATATGCTGAAAATTGGAACCTCAACCTCAAGACAAACATATAAGTGAACTCCTCAGATACAAATATTGTCAAATTAGCAAGGTTAACATTTAGTTATATTACATCCTTGATTCTTTTAAGTAATTGATATATAGAAAAAAATTCAGCTGAAAAAATGAATGCCATATTTCAATCATGAACTCAAGCCCCAGGACGACAAGATGGCGGTCCGTTCAAGTCCTGGCGTTCGCTCATTGGCGCATGTCGCCAAAAAAATCTCTTTCTTCTCAATACTTCCTGGTTGTGGAGCTAGCTCTAGGGCATTCCCATGATGCTTTGCGCACACGCTGACAGCCGATAACCGTTCACTGTTCACGTGACGTCAAAAATGTAATTATGAGGATTTTAGAAACGGTAAAATAATGAAATTCCTTCTATTTTATGTTAGGACTAAAAAGAATTGAGCACTGTCGGTAATTTTACAGGCCGAACTCTTTGAATGTCTGTGCCGTGAGGCTGCTGTACAGCGGAGCGGCCACTACTCAAATTGGATCGGGGGATAATATTAACTGTATTATATTATCCAGTTGATAAAATACATCCATGCATTAACGGCACAATGCAGTTCTGACATACAGTGGAGTCTAATAAAAGTACAGCAAAGTCCAATTTATGAAAGGATGTATAATGAGAAGCAGAGTTGGCTCCAGGTCCAGTCTCACTTGCACAGGCATGAACGTGGTCTTTGGTCTGAGGGTCTCTAGCACATGACACATGTCTTTGCCTTGCCAGCATCTGTAAACAGAATGCACAAGAAATTCAATTCAGTGACATTTATATCTGTAACGTGACGTGAGAAAGCTCCAACAGTCGTGATGTCTGATAATCTGACTAAATAAGAAAGAAGCGCGGCCTATTATAATTGAATCTTCATAAACTTTACTGATCAGAAACATTGGATATAAAAAAAGAACAATGGGGCCCTCACCGCCAGTATCTCCTCCTCCTCCCTCCAGCTTCTTCTTCTCATCCTCTATGGCCTTCATCTTGGCCTCGTGCACGTCTGCCAGAGCCCTCCACTCCCCGCGGTTGATGTTCAGGCCGTCAAACATGGGCGAGATCTCGGTGTGGAAGCGCGAGAACTCCTACAGGAAGCAAAATCACATACGGATTTAGTTCATAACAGATCAGGGGTGGGAAGTAACAAAGTGCAAAAGTATCTGTACTTTACTTTAGTACAGTGTATACCTTTTTACTTTATCTGAGAGCAGGTATCTGTACATGTTTGAACTGGACTAAAAAGTACTTTCCATATGGTTTGGGGTTTATAATTTAGCACGTTCCTGATGACATCCTGTGTAAAGATTTCGAGTTCAACAACCAAAAAATATAAGTGAAAACAACTTGATAAGTAAGATTCAGTCGCTAACTGACCCAAAATCAGCCCAACACTTTTTTTTTTGCTCCTGTATTTGTACTTTTACTCAACAAAATAAAACTGAGCACTTCTTCCACAACTGTAACATGCTGTATATTTTACTAATGTGTTATACCTTGTAGACAAATGAGCAGACAAAGTCAATGAAGCCGCACTGCATCTTGGGTAGCTCATCGGCGTGATTTCTGTCCATCATTGGCTGTAATAAAACAACAATTAGATTCCGTTGGTATTATAAATGTAACCTAAAAAGTGTGTTTTCTGTGTTGTTACAATGGGCTGCTGCTCCAGCACGGTTCGCTCCAGATCGCCCTGCTCCCAGAACTCTGCTGCCACCATCAGAGCCACCTAAAACACAACATGGAAACAGATGTGGTGCCAGGGAACGCAGTAGAATGTGGAATATTGCGAGGCAGAAACGCACCTTGCTTTGAACCTCCCAGGGTTTAGTGATGGCCGACAAGTCACAAGCCGTCATCATCATTGCCCTGAAATACATACAAAGCAGCGTTATTAAAAAGCCGTAGGTTTCCTTCTTAGCAAACGTGTAAACGCAGGTGCCGTACATGACTATTTCTTTTCTTGTTGGGTTATTGGAGATGTAGTTGATTACTTCCTTTTCATCCTTGATTTCATGAACTTGGTCCACAATTTTCTGAAACATTGTTCTCTTCCTAAAACAGATAAGAACAAAAATGAGTTTAGTCATTTATAAGAGTGACCTCACACTAGTCCTGGTATGATCCTGGTATGGTCCTGGTTTAGTCCTGGTATGGTCCTGGTGTGGTCCTGGTTTAGTCCTGGTACTCGGTAGTGGTCTGGTGTGGTCCTGGTTTTAGAGTCCTGGTATGGTCCTGGTAATGGTACCTGGTATGGTCCTGGTATGGTCCTGGTTTAGCCTGGTATGGTCCTGGTTTAGTCCTGGTAGGTCCGGTGGTTTAGTCCTGGTATGGTCCTGGTTTTCCTGGTATGGTCCTGGTATGGTCCTGGTTTAGTCATGGTTTAGTCCTAATATGGTCCTGGTTTAGTCCTGGTTTCATCCTAGTTTAGTCTTTGCTTAGTCCTGTGTTGGCCCTGGTTTAAGTCCTGGATGGTCCTGGTGTGGTCCTGGGTTTAGTCCTGGGTATTAGTCCTGGTAAGGCCTGGTTAGATCCTGGTATGGTCCTGGTATGGTCCTGGTTGGTCCTGGTTTGGTCCTGTATGTCCTGGTGTGGTCCTGTTAGCCCTGGTGTAGTCCTGGTGTGCCTGGTGTGGCCTGGGATGGTCCTGGTTTGGTCCTGGTTTTAGTCCTGGTGTGGTCCTGGTATGGTCCTGGTTTGGTCCTGGTGTGGTCCTGGTGTGGTCCTGGTATGGTCCTGGTTTGGTCCTGGTGTGGTCCTGGTGTGGTTCCTGGTTTATCCTGGTGTGGTCCTGGTTATGTCCTGGTTTAGTCCTGTGTGAGTCCTGGTTTAGTCCTGGTATGGTCCTGGTTTAGTCCTGGTATGGTCCTGGTATGGTCTGGTATGGTCCTGGTATGGTCCTGGTGTGGTCCTGGTTGTAGTCCTGGTGTGTCCTGGTTAGTCCTGATATGGTCCTGGTATGTTCCTGGTTTAGTCCTGGTATGGTCCTGGTGTGGTCCTGGTGTGGTCCTGGTTTGGTCCTGTTTTTAGTCCTGGTGTGGTCCTGGTTTAGTCCTGGTGTGGTCCTGGTGTTAGTCCTTGGTGTGTCCTGGTTAGTCCTGGTGTGGTCCTGGTGTGGTCACTGGTGTGGTCAGGTTAGTTCCTGGTGTGGTCCTGGTTTAGTCCTGGTGTGGTCCTGGTTTAGTCTTCACCTTCAAATGATAACACATCCTAGAAGTGTCAGGATGACAAACATTGACGTACTTGAAATAAAGGGCCAGATCTGTGGCAATAATGCACACTTCGAACAGACGCTGCACTGTCTCAAACTGCCGCTTCTGCAGGTTTTGGAAGATGTTGAGTTTCTAAGAAAAAAAAGTTATTTACTTACAACTCCAAAGCAACATCTGAATCATCAGTACGGCCAAATGAAATGTATGAGTGAACTCGAATGAACCCACCTCGTTCTCCATCAGGGTTTTGCTGTATTCAAGATGGTGCCTCTCCATGATTGATGTAGTGTGCAGTCGGGCCAAAGGGGACGTGCTCCTTTGAGCGGGACAACACAAAACATATTAAATATCACTTTCCACATTTAACACATGGAGTTTTGCCATTGAGTTTGCTTTGTTCCACACATCTGTCACTTAACCACATCCAAACCGATCTTACTTGGTCTGGTAGAGATTGTTAGTTCCTCTGTGGTCAATATCGTGGCAGAATCCAGCGGCCACCATGGCGAATGCCTCTAGATCGGAGTAATATTTCTTCAAGCTTGCCTGTCTGTTAAAGGAAAGGAAAGGGTTCTTTGTTAAAAACATTGTACAAATACTTTGCAAATCGTAAATGTGTCCAACAGATGTAGGACTCGCCAGGAGCAGAGTGAACATTGTCTGTCCCACGTTGAAGCCGTGCCTCCAGTTGTGATAGGTGATGTCGCGGTAGCCTTTGCGCACAGTGTACATCCATCTAGTCAGGATCTGCAAGACAAATTGGATCTATTTTTTAATTCTACATTTGCATTAATAGTAGTCAAATGGTGCTTATAACATGGAGAGTAAAACATGTACAATAGGCTACCATCTAGGGCCAAATATGCTTAAATAAAGGTCAATAAACTGTAATAAAAATACACTAACAGCATTATTACCAAGGGTCAACTAATGAAACCTAGACACAGTAGAAGGACTAGACCGCTGTGTGCTGTCTGCATCTAATCATAAAGCGTTTTATTCTGCGCAAAACAGCAGTGAGCTGTTAGCATGCTAATGTTTGTTAGCTTTAGTGTGAAAAGTGCTTATAAACTCATTGCGGTGAATAATTATGATCTTCAGAATGCATTAGCAAAACCGCTGCAAACTATTTGAGATGAACTAGTTATATTTCTCATGTTTTTAAGACAAAAAATCAGAGGCCCCAACTTTAATGGCAGCTCTATTAAACACACACATGCTTGTTATTGAGGTTAAGATGTCAGAAGACCTGCAGTCAAATATTTTATACTTAATATATAAATATGTGCTAGAACTTGTGTTTGGTTTGGCTGTCTGAATAAATCCATCAGGAAGCCTCAGGGCAAACTCAAGTCGTCCACAGTTTGGACATAAATTATACTATGTGTAATTTCAAAGCATAATGATGATTTGACCTCTGCCGGCACTTTGAACTTCTCCACCACGCCCAGCTCAAAGAAGCAGCGGATGCCACACTTGACGAGGTCCACCTCAGACAGAGGGAAGTCGCTGAAGCGGAATTCTAGTAGCTCCACTTTCTTGGCTTCAGGGATGTTGGTTCTCTGCGGATTGTAAATATTTAGACCAGATGATAAAATGGTCATCATATTCCAATGTCATTCTTGAAAAGTGAACGCACCAACAATTTATACATCTCCTTCTGGTCACAGTCTTCTGGTTCTGAGTCAAACTTCTCTTTAGTGTTCTGTGAAGAAAAAAACAATACAATTTCAGCTGTTGCAAAACTTTTCTTGTGTGAAAAGGCAGCCTCCATCTCACTAGTATCTGCTGCACTTCGCTCGGAGTGGCCGTGGTCTGGTACATGAGGACCTCCTGAGCAACGTCCTTCTGCCATTCAGTTCTGTTGAGTTTGTCGTATGTGTCGCTGCAAAGTGTGGACCAGCCAAGGAACTGTGTCAGAGCCTGCAGAACAAAGAAGACACATGTATTTTAATCACAGTATGTTATCAAATGTATTTGGGATTTGAGCGGACATACTTCTGTGATTTGCTCATCGTTCTCGTCGAAGGGTTTGCCGTCTTTGCGGTTGTAGAAAGTAGCCACGCCGACGATTTCTTCCTTTTTGTTGACAATTGGGAGTGAGAGGACGTTTTTGATCTGCCACCCGGTTTCATCCACAGCGTCTTTCTGTTAAAGTAAAAAAAGATGTCAGTAATACCATAAAATACACAAAAAAATTGAAAAAATATAATTTAAAAAATGACCTGGAACGTAAAGTAATCATCCGCGCGGGCGTTCATCATGTTGCAAATCTGTGTATGAAAAAAGCACATGTAAGCTGCTACACTACACAAGTAAAAGACAAAAGATACATTCTTTTTATTTTGGACGAACTTACAAATCCATTCTCTGCCACGTAAGAGGGAAGTCCACTGACCAGAGCCCAGTGGTCAGTGGGAGGACCACTGCGCAGGGAAAAAGTTGACATTGTTATTTGTACCATATTATTTACAGCAATATTTTTTAAAACAAAATAAACGCAACCCACGGGATAACTTTAATCTCCTCCTTATCTTCCAGCAAGTAATCGATAATTTTGTAGAAGGCAATTTCCTGAAAAAGATAAATTGCATTAGTGTGACCAATAATTGTATTTGTGATCAAAAATAAACTAGTCTTACTCTGCCATCTGGAGTCTTTGGACCTTTGTACGGCTCCTGTTCTCCTAATTTGATTGCCCATTCATCAAAGAACTCCTAGAATGAGAAAATAATAATAATCTTATATAGCAACAAGTTTAAAATGGTGAAAAGTAAAAACAATTCGAGCTTACCTTGTCTTTTGTCATGTCCAACAAGCCCACTGAGTATCTCTCGCATTTAATGTACACCCGCACTGTGTAAAGGGCTTTGTGAAACTGCCTCTCAATGTCTGTCAACTCTTCAAACACCTTACTGGCAGACCACAGCAAAACCTTAAGCAAAAGTGACATCTCTTTGTAGATGAGTATTTTTTAACTTGTGATTTTCTCAATCTCTTTTATTACCTGGCTCCTCCTGGATTCCACATCCCACATGTAAGCGGTGTGTGCTTGCAGACACACAAGCGTGGCAAAGTTGGCATATTTGGTGAACAGCTGCAAAAACGAAAAAGAAAGATCAAGATAGATTCATTAATGAAGACACATATTATGCATTATTTCTATTTGCTTTTAAAAATTCTCTTGAGTTTCTCTGCTATAGCATCTCATGTTTTAGAATTTAAAACAATGTTCCTATTCTCTGTCAGGCGTTCCCTCATCAGGATTTGGCATTAGCACACAATCTACTGGCAGCAGGGAGAATGATCAAGGGGAAAAAGAGTTGTGATGAACGCAATTTGGCGGTAGAAATACTCAAAATGTGCCTGGGGATGATTGACTGTATGGGGCTCTACCTATGACATCAAAAAATCTAAGACATTTGGAACTGAGTGTTTTGTGAGGGTCAGAAAAATTCATTAATGACGCTAAATCCAAATTCATGTTTTTGATGAAGGAACAAAGTGCATAATGTGTCCTTTAAAGGCCCAACGTCTAAGATTTCTGCCAAAAATAGACTTAAAGAAACACAAGTATTACAGGTGTTTTTATAGTACTGAGAAAACTTGAAAAAACAGGCACTTGCTGTGAAGGGGCTTGTTTCTCCACAAACTTGACTTGTAACTTATCTGGTGGAGGATCTGCCACCTGCTTGTCTCCATGGAGATATTCTTATTTTGGCTCTAACACTCCAAAGAACGGTTAAAAACGGATCTGTCTCCATGGAGAATGTTCTGAAGTTTGGTTTTAACTTTCCATCTCCACGGTGTAACGCAAGCCGCTCCCAGGAATCTTACGCAGTGTTGCTTTAAATTCAGTGTCACAAAGTTAAAAATGTCTGAGCTTTTTCATAACTGGATTACAGCACCAAGCTTGTACATAATCAGGTCAAAGAAGGGAAGATGACTATATTTGGTTATTGTATACATGTCTTGTGACCCCCCGACCCCTTTCTGCAGATGCTCTTAGTCACATGTCTAATATCTAAAATGCACTAACGTCGATGTCACTTTTGGAGAACTCAGTAGCCCCTTGTTTGTTGAGGGCGGCGATGACACCGATGGGCTCTTTCCCGCTCATGATGGGGGCTGTGAGTATGCATTTGGTGGTGTACTTGGTCTGCTTGTCCACAAAGTCGCTGAAGTGAGAGTCCTGAGAATTCAAAAGGAACATTCATTAGTACAGCTAAGGTATTTTTTCTTTAATGCCATTAATGAAAATCAAGTATTTTATTATTGTTCAGTCTATTTCATCCCTTTACTTAATTATGTATTGAGAGCCGCCTTAACAAGTGAATTATACCAATATCAAATTAACAAATTCATTCTTCAACAATTTAACATATTGTCCAATTGTATATTGTAATAGTTTGAAGCCTAATACATTTCATGTTCTTGTCCTTTTTGCCCATTGTTGGAAAAATAAATGTATATTTGAAAAGATCATTAGATCCAGCCTATGTAGTTTAGTTATTTGTAGCAGATCATAATAGAATAGAAGAATAAATGATTTAAAAAAACATTTGCAGTCATTTCTATCAATACATTTTTTTAATATTTGACAACCTAAATTGAGATCCAAATCTTGTGCTAGAAACACTTTAAAATAACTACACATTACCCAGCCTAAATAAAGCACAAAGAAAGACCATTCTTAATGAACAAATAGTTTATTAAGAATGATTTAGGATTAGTAAAAACTTTATTAATAACCCTAACACTTAACTCCAACCTGAACCCCTAATTAAGTAGTTACTAAGCCTGAATCATTCTTAATAAACAATTTGTTCAATAAAATCTTTGTTAAAGCTTTATATAATGTTTATTACGGTGTAGTTATTAGAAAGTGTTTCCAAAAACAGTTTACCACAGATTACCGAGATTCTAAACGTCAGCGGGACTTTCCTGGTTAAATAAAATAAATAATAGAAGTGACTTGCTATCTCACCTTCTTCACATCTGCAACATGCTGGGGCTTCTTTGAGTGTACTGTGTACCCCACTATTCCCATGTCGGTGGGATACACAATCTCCACATTAGGGTTGACTAGATTATTCTCGTAGGAGGAATTGTGAGTGATATCGAACAGGACCGTAGCCAGCTCGGGCGACCCGTTCCTGCTCCGGAACACAAAGTAGCTGCATCTGTCGGCCTGGATGAGCAGCGCGATCCTCTGGAGAACTTTGTGAAGCGCCTTCTCCATTTGGCTGTTATCCTGCATCTCCCTCACCAGCTCAAAGATGAACTCCGACTCCTGGATGGCGGTGACATCTTTGTAGGAGGACGGTTCTTTCACTTGGACTTTGTTGTTGAACGCCGCCGTGATCACATCTGCTTTGATTTTCTTCTCGAAATACTCGCTGGCGAACTGCGGGTTGTTGTCCAAGAACTTCTCCACTGTATCTTTGTCTCCCATCTTGAATTCGGTTACTTAAAAAAATCCCAGTAGAATATAGAAATAGAAAGGAGGAAGTTAAAACATGAATTGCTGAGGTTAACTACATGAGCATCCCCCTGGCTCTGCTTTGCGAGGGAGAAGATGCGATCTCCTCCGCTAACAGAAGGTAGAGAGTAGCTTACTGTTAAGGGGATCCCAGGGGCCACTAATGACTCTGACGCATGAGTCATAAAGCCCCCTGAGCTTTCTTAACATGTAAATCCATGCACTTGTCATTTCAGCGTGACAAATCCATAGGCGGTAATCCCATCAGAAGCTATGATGTTCAGTTATGGCTTCTCTGACCTGAGCTGCGAGGACATAATCGTGGAGAAACCAACATCTTAAATGGAGAAACTGACAATTGTCATTAGTGTTCGTGAACATTACACGCTTTGTGAATATTACTGAATAACTACTAAACTTTAGATAAGCAGGTGGTATTTGTGATATGAATTCTGAGGATAATAGCACATCCTCATCCCTAGACTGAGTAAAGAGGTTCAACTGAGGTGGGTGGGCTTTGAGAGACTTTCTGTGACAGTGACAAACTTGTAGACACCGCGGGAAGGATTCAAAGTGAGAGTTAAATTACGACACAGTGTGTTTATTTCAGTAATTGTGTGCTCGACGTTTGGGGGTGTACCGGTAATGCCTTTTTTTTCTGTCCTGCTGTGTGCAGAATATAAAATGATATAGACAACAAAATAAGTCCAATAAGTCCAAGCATGGCATTTCACAAACTTTACATCATTTTTCATGTAACAAGATATTTGAACATGAGCTTCACATCGTGGCATTCACAAACAAATTGAAATAAATATAATGAATTACTTAATACGTCTGAGGGATATTTTTGTAACAATTAGAATTGTACTTTTCTTAATAAAGCTGTCACACTGCAGGACAGCCAAAGTTTTTTCCCAGAATTGTAGGACTTTACTAAAATAATGCTATAATAATGATTTCGTTTGACCTGAGTCTTAAACCCTGAAGCCCAGACTTTGTTCAGAACTGTAATGTAGCATTACTCTGAAAAATGTAAAGCTCCATTACAACAAATTTGCAATCAAATATGAATCAATGCCTTTGAACACAGGCCACATTTCTTCACACCAAACGTACCAGATCTTAAGTAGACCCGCCAAAGTAATACATTTTCAAGAGCGATTAAATTGCTTCAGACAATAACTGATTTTATACCGTCCCAATCCTTAATCACCATAAACAATAACGTTGATAATAATAATTTATGCCACTGAGACATTCACTAGGTTTCAAATCTCCCAAATCCCATAATTAACAGGGGAACTCCGTGTGTACTGGGTAAAGCAGGATAATCCCAGTAAACCCTTTTCTAAATGAACCGTATCGTAAATAAACATGGAGGTGTGATAAATACACATCCCTACAAGCGCAAAGAAACTGTGCACACGATACAGTTTGAGACCCAAGAAATATTGCTCTAGCTCAAATTTACAAATAAATCACTACTACTAAAGTATTTCTAAAAGAGAAGTAGCACAACGGAAGGTGAAAAAAAAATATATATATATACAATTCCACTACAATTTGACAACCAAAGTCTATGATCAATTTCAAAGATGATTTATACTTCATGTCATGTTTATGAACACAGATTTGGCAAAAGTAAAAATCAAGTTGTGGCTTTCTTGAACACAAATCAACAAATCAAAGTTATTTACAAAAAAAATCAACAACTACAATTCCAATTTGTATACTGGAAAAACATGATCGAATGTAAACTAAACGTAAGCAAGAAATGTAAGATCTTCACAACAATTACGCTTCAAGAAGAAAATGACAAACAAATCGTCGTCCTCGAGTCAAACGCTCACTTTTGCACGGTGCAGAGTGACTCACCGAGACACAAGTCCTGCTGGGTAATCCTTTTGTCCAGGGCAGTTAATCGAGCGTAATTACGAGTTATCTGTGGTGATCTACTTAGATACACACCCTGTGCTGCAAATCACATTAGTTAGTTTACTTTGTTGACTAATTGTGTTTGTCTCACGTTACACTGGTTAATTCATTACTACACTGTCTGTAGATGTGAGCAAATAGGTTGTTTCCAAGGTAATATTGCAATTGTTGTTAATATATTGAGATTATAGTCGATCAGTGACATTCAGAGTTGCAATAGCAGTTATACAAAAATAAAACTATAATAAAAATAATTTTAGATTGATTGATGAAAATTTAGTTGTATGATAGTATAGTCACATTTTAGCCTAATTATTATTTCCATTGGCATTTTTACTCACGGGTCTGTTCAAAAAGACAAATCTGGCACACTGTGGACAACACACAGACAGGGCAAAAAAAATGTCAATATGGGACCAATGCTGATATCTGGGGAAAGTTATAACCCATGAATAGTTAGAAAACTGTCAAAACAATAAGATTTCTTTTTTTATATGTAGCACTTTTTTGTATACTTTATGCAATACTTGAACCTCAATCTAGACATTTATCCATGGCTTTATTCCTGTAATATGCCACATTTTGAGGATATTTCCCTTTCAAATGAAACAATACTTTGTTTAAAATTGCTAATTGCTATGGCAACAGTCCTACATTTTTATCATTCTGAAACCCAGGAATAGACATTTGTTTGGAAAAATGTGATGTGGGGTTTTAAGTTTTTTTTACTCAATTTATTTATTTTAACATTTTTACTCTGTTATTTTTATTATAGCTTATTGTTCTTTTTTCTTTTTTTTTTTACATGTCCAGATGTTTTTATATGCAGGAATTCCTCTTCTTGAAATAGTAAAACAAAATCCAAGCAGTTGAAAGTGTCAGCTACAACACACAAGCCAATATGCAAATCCATCAGTTGTCTTTAACATGTCACTTCTGCAGAGTGGACCCACGGACATGAACAAATGTGATCTGATTTACAGCTTCTTTTTATTTTATATTTTATTTAGGGTTTTTTTTGGGTCAAAATTTAACACATATCATATATAAACAAACACAAAAAACAAGACCAGAGAGAAAAGACTAAACCAAAACAAGCAGACATTCACCAAAAACAGAATAAACAAAACAAGGGAAATCATGACACACGGCACCCAAAGAAAAAGTCCCAATTCGTCCATGTACATAGTTCCAAAATCGAGTGGAATGGCAATGTCAAGAACTGTTTGTAGTGCATCCTTAATTTCATTCCAAAACAGGACAGTCCCAGAATATGTGATAGTGGTTTACTTCCTTGCTGCCACAAATTCCCCAAATGTCTGTATGTCCCTGTGAGTAATGGGCACTTTGACATGGTGTTATGAAAAAACGTGACACACTCTTCCAACAAAACCCTCTCCAAACATGTGATTTTGTGGTCCTCCACAGGGATGTACAAACATCTTCCCACGCTTTGTCTGTCAAAACAAGAACACTCTCTCTTTCCCACTTGTTTTTAATATATTTAGTAGAGTAGCTGTTCAGATTAGAAATGCATTGATACAATTTAGATATAATTCACCTTAAATGTTCAGATTTATAAGACTTGATAAACATCTCAGTCAGAGGGCTACTATAGTAACTGCCTTGTTTAATTTCTTGGTTATAATAATTCCTTATTTGTAAAAACCTATAAAAGTCTTGCTTCTACAAGCAAAAGGATTTCTTCAACATATCAACATTTTTCATTTGATTATCTTATTGTAAATATACAATGTATATTCTTTCTTTTTTCATTTTTGTTAATTGCACAAAGTCTGATGTTAAAAATCAGGTCATTAGTCTCTTCAAATTAACAGAAATGTATCACCATGTGACCACAAATGTGGCCATGCAGGTGGCTCCATCCTCTGTACTGTTCATTTCTCTGTGTTCTGCATCTTCCTGAGGAGCACCTCTGCTCTCTCCTGGTGTTCTTAGCACGTGTGTTTTACCTTCAAAAGTCACCAGAAGAGTCGCGGGGAAAGAGAATCCATGTCTCAGTTTTCTCTTCCTGAGCTCCTCACAGATGTGGTGGCAAACCTCGTATGGAATCTGGAGCTAAGAAGACACGCTTGCCTTTGTACTGGAGGTCTCCTTTAACCCTTGCAGCCTTCAAGACGCGTTCCTTCACATGATCGTTGAGAAACCTCATAATCAGGTTTATCAGCTGCTGGTCTTGGTTTGCCCATGCGATGTGCTCTTTCGATTGTGATGGGAGGGACTTCAATTCCTGAGTTAATAAGGAGCTCAGGTATGATCTTCTCCAGGAAGCTTTCTGTGTCCTTTCCTTCCTCTCCTTCTTCAATGCCCACAAACCAAGTCAGGACGACAGGATCTGGACTCCAAATCAAGGAGCTTATTTTTAATGTTATTGCTCTCCGACTCCAGCGTCTGTAACACGCTGCTCGACCGCCTCAATGTGTGTTCCCGTTATGCCATCAGCCTTGAGTTTAGCGGTCACTGTCGGAGCTATGGTGGCTGACAACTTGGCTCTCAGAGACTCCATGGCACGCTGCACTTCGGACATCTTGTGCCACAGCCGATGACCAATTACGTTCTCTCCCCCTTCCAACTCAAAGAAGTCGCGAGAGTCTTCATGCGGGCCGGTGGGGCTGGGAGCGCAGCTCTCAATGTTGTTAGCCGTGCTAGCCTCGTTAGCTTGTGATGCTGTTTTCCAACGGAGCCGTGGGCCATCAGCGTTGTTTGTTTTGGTACCGTGGAGCTACAGGACTTGTGTTTTCCTTGTTTACTCAGATCTCGTCCTTGTTCATTGGGATTAGGTGGGTCAAACGATGATTTTAAAACCACGTTTTGCAGCAGCGGCGTAAGGTGTGTCTACTCAGTGCGCCTCCATGACCCGGAAACTATGTTTTATTGTTCAAATTCTATTTCAGACTATTTATTTCACAACTTTGGAAACATTTTGCTAGTCAATTGGAAGTAAATCAATCTGTATCTTTGTTCTCTCCGTATTGCACCCTAAAGGCCTCATGTTGGAGGACCTCCTGCGCGTCTCGGTCTCAGACAGTTTAAGCTCCTATAATAACTTTGCCTCAGACATTATACTGGATGTAAAGTTCCTGAAGAAGCCTGCTCTAAACCATATTAGCATGTTTTAAAGCCAATGGTCAGCTCTGGTCAGTCCTGTTCCCTCTCTCTCTTTCTCTCCTCTGGGACTGTATTGTATAGGTCATCATGTAATCTGTCTTTAAATAGCACAGGAAAAGGATTAAATTACACAACCTGTGAACAATATATGAGCTAAAAATATATGAGCTAAAAAAACAAACCAAAAAATTACTTGTTGACAAATTCCAGTTATTATTTTTATTTTCTCATTTAGGAGATGTGACATGTCTTAGCTCAGTTTTGGCAGTCGTCCAGGTGGTCAATGAGCTCCTTGTATTGACTTGCGGGATAGACGGCGTGGCACACGGGACACTCTATGAAACTGTCCTCCATCACACTTTTGTAAGGGGAGCGACAGGTTTTAGGAGGAAGAGGGGGGAGACCTGAGCGATGAGCCCTGTTCCGGTCCGGGTGGTAAGCCTAAGGAACAAAAAACAGATTCAGCTATTATTAAGGTGCTTATTAGGGATTTTTTCTCCTCTTGACTGTTTTGTTTGGCTGTGCATACGACTGAAATGATTTTCTTTGCACTCTTCTCTTTTATGTCTTGAACTATTTGATGGATAACCTGAAAATGGCACCATAACAATTTCTTTAAATTAAAAGGTCTTAAAATGTTTCTTTAGAGAAATTCTTTACAATTCTAAAGCTACTATTTAGACACAATTACAATTGAACATGTAAAAAATTCCGCTCGAAACAATAGCCCATTGTGCCGGTGTCCAAGCGCAGCCGCACAGCAGGTGCCTGGGGAGAGGGGAGGGGAGTTTTAACAGTAAAAGCTTTGGTCGAGTTTTGTTTGGGACAATTAGTTTAGCGAAAGCTAAATCGAGGGAGGGGGCAGACCAGACTGGGCCCATCGTTAAAAATACAAGCGCCACTCATAAGGTGGAGGCGTCGACGAGATAGTCGTTGTAAAAGATATATACGCTCTGTACAGACGTGTGCAGAGGCAGATAGCGCGCTTACGTCTAGGGACGGTCAAAGATTGGAAAGAATCAATCTAAAATCGATGTGCCCATCCCGGAGACATCTGTCACACTGGCAATGTCAAATAAATATGGGAAAGAGTGTCTAGAGAGTCTTCCAGTGTGGTCGAATAGATTTGGTTATACATATGGCGGATCACTAAGCACGGACAAAATGTATGATCCATGTCTTGCAAAATTGTTAAATTGAATGAATAGAAATGAAGGGTTTGCGATTTCTGTTATGTCTTTGTGATTTTAATGCATTTTTTTCCTGTAGTGTGAAGCACTTTGAATTGCCTGGTGTACGAATTGTCCTCTACAAATAAACTTGATTTGCCTTACAAAACTACACTGATTTTTATCAGGCACATTATACCCCTAAACTGGTCCCTTTTTCCTGCTCAAACCTGTTCAGTGCCTTCTTTCGCCTCTGTTTGCGTTTGGACAACTTCAAGCTGCTGCTTTAGATATAAACAGTTCCTCTCTCTCTCGTGAACAAGATCTTGGACCAAAATCTTGATCTGAAACCCAAAAGAGTGGCGGACAATGATTACTTTTGCCATTTTCTATATTGTAAAACTATTCTATTGGTATCTACAAGTCTATTCACTTTGACTGTATTATTGCACTACTCCTACCAAGTCCTTTTCTTTGTATATAGACTAGAATTTTGTCTTGTGCAACATCCTTCGGTGCTGCAGAGCTAGGTTCATCGTAATGAGTGCCTAGCTGAAGGACTGTCCTATCGAGGTTACGCATCATTTTTCTTCCCCTTAACAGTAGCAGAGTGGCACATCTATGGGCAGCATAACACAGACTTGGGTACATTTTATTTAAAGCATGGAAGATAATCATTTCAACTGAGTGTGATCCAGCTTCTGTATCAGTGATAAACGTGAGCGTAGCTGCAGTGTTCCTGTTATTTATCTGCTTTTCTACAACCGTTTACTAGATTTTAATTTTCAAAATGTCAGGTATAAACCAGTAAAGTTGTAGATATTTATATTTGTAGACTGTAGCAGCTCTTTCACATTTTTGTGTTATTTTTGTTGTTTGTGCTTTTACATTACCGTTTTCACAATTGACACCATTTTGCCACTGATGTCATCTGCATAACCTCTGTTTGAGAATGATGGATGAAAGCAAAATAGCTCTTCTCAAAGCTGATATTACAGTCTCCAGACTCAACACTACCTAAAACAACAACAAAAGTAAACATTCCTACCTTGCATTTAAACTTTGCCATCTGCCTCTCAACCTTGTGATAGTGATTGATGAAGTACTTCTGCAGACCAGACTGAAAAGATGACAAGTACGGTAGTTTGACTTTAGTCATCACGTTTAAACATGCAGTCCAGCCTCGCGTGTGCCCGTGTACCTGCCGCTCTAAAGTAGCAGACTCGTGCCTCTCATTGTCCACGTGGACGTCTTCAGCCTCGATGGTCGGATATTCCTCCTCATCCCTCGTTATGTTCACAGCGTTCTGTGCATCTTTGTCACCCTGCAGATGCTGCTGGAGTTGCCGCACTTCAAACTGCTTTTTCTCTGCACCTGTGTATCAGATGGAATATTCATCAATGGATCAATAACTTCAAGAAAAATCATAATCACATATTTGGGTCAAAGTTTGTAATCATGACTATTTGAAACTAATTATTTTTGTACTTTCAAAAAGTTATGAATCGAGGAATAGATTTAGATTCATGCTTTTAGCTTTATTTTTCAATTACATATATTTGGTCATTCTTTTTGGAGCAGTATTGGAATAAACATATTAAAAATGAATAAATTGCACAGTCTAAGAAGATTATGAATGAATGTAAACAGCACTTACTCCCTCTGGGCCTCGGTCAGATCAACGCTGGCAGGAGACAGACCTGTTCTCTCAGTACATCTAACTCCTCGCTGCTTTTCTGCATCAGTCCTTCATAGTAACACTCCACTTGTTTGATCTTCTTCTTTTCTGCAATGCCATAATCATAAGAGCAGGATTCATCAAACTTTCACTGTTTAGTACTAGTTTAATTATTGAGATCTAGTCTAGGTTTAGTTAGTTAAGTGTGGAAGCCACATAATTATATTTAAAGATGATTTCCTGTGCTGTTTTTCCGCTTGCCTTTCTACAGTACGTAACCCTAATGGGCTCGACACACAGGGAGCGACAAACGACAGGACCAGCGACACTCATCGCAGGTGGTTTTAAAATTGAACACACGGGAAACGATGATATGGCAACGGGTTGCAACAGCGGCACACAATGTGCTGTTGTAGAATATACTGTGATTGGCTGTTAAATTGGAGGGAATTTTGAAGGTTTTAAAGCATTTCCGAAAAGAGAAAAGCCGCAAATATATATTTAAAGTGTCAGAAGGATTTGCTTCAATTGACTGAAATATTACTATTGACTGCGCTTTATAATAATAAAAAAGACGACCTTGGGTTCCTGCAATTCTGCAAACAAGAAAACAACATGGTGAATATCATCATTTGATGAAGGACCTCAAAGCAGATCCAATTTCCAATTTCTCATCAAGGTAACCCAAAAGATAGAGAAGATTCACACAAACATAGTCTTTAAGTGAAATATCATAAAGGATAGGAAAATCGGACACAGAGAGCATTATTTTCTCTTCCATGATGAACAGGACGATGCAACATTCCATCAGCTAATTGGTACCTCTAGCAAACCATCCCTGATTGGCTGTAGTGTCAGGCGACAGCGACAAAAGTAGAACATTTCTACTTTCAGGTTTGCATTGCATATCGACATGCACGTGCAAGAAGTTTTCACGGGCCCTACTTTTGCTTGTCGCTGACCTGAGGGAGAATGGCGATTTTCGCATTGTCGAGCAGGTTCCATTGGAAATGAATGGAGAAGGGGCAACGTCGCTCCCCATGTGTCGATCCCATAACCCTGCTTTGAATTGACTTTTACCGTGCTGTGGAGAGCTGCAGATCACAAGAGCAGTCATTGGATTTGTTTTTATTGACGAAGCCTACGTGTATCATAGTTTAAGACAAAACATTTAAGACAACAGTACAATGGCCTTGACTGCAGAAGAATAACGGTTACTCAAACATGTATGAATCACTCTAAATACAAATTTGCATGAGAAAGGCAAACTTATTACGTGGTTAAAAGCTCTTAAAAGATGATTTTGCATACTATGTCAAAAGTTGTTCCTGGTATAAAACTATTAATATTCACCATGTGTATTCTGTGCCGAAAGTAACATTAAGAAACACCAGAAAATCTCTGTGTTTGTTCTCACCATCTGATGGAAACTCATTCTGTTCTGCCACCTGGGCTTCACTGACTTCATGCAGATGTTTCTCCAGCCACAACATTCTGGATATTATGGACTTCATGTAAGTCTCCCTTTGCTGGTCATAATCCATCAACTGCTTATTTTTCTCAATGGCCTGGAGGCAGTTAGGAAAAGGAAATGAGAGTGGACATGGACACTTTGTAAACAAAAGAAAAACAAACCTACCTCGTTGAGTTTGTTTTGGAGCTCTGTAATAACGGCACAGTCGTCCTGCACGTCGACATCACTCTCCTGTTCAAAAGAAAAGACAGTTGGTTTTTTTATAAATATATTGTCATAACTCCTTAGAGTACAATTGGGGGTTACTATTAGGGGTGGAACGGAGACACAATTCCTACAAGACAAGACGAGAATGAGATTTGACATCATTTATATTAAATCAATCAAAAGCACAATTTGTACTAAAAGCAGTTCAAAGTGCGTAACAAAACAATTCTAAAACATATTAAAACGGCTTTAAAAAACCACAATACAAGGAGATAAAATTAAGATGAGCTGTGGTTCACAATTTTGGACTCACAATTCTTTATTTATTACATTTCTGCTGACCTTGTAGAGCAGGGATATTCACATAAGGCCCAGGGCCAAATCAGGCCGCCAAGCGATTTAATCTGGCCTACAACCCATCGTCCAGATATTTAAGAAAAAATAAATAAAAAAATCTTATTAACTGGTTTAATTCTGGGTTAGCACTAGTTTAGCCCTGGTTTGGTCTTGGTTTAGTCCTTGTTTAATTCTGCTTTAGACCCGTTTTAATTCTGGGTTAGTCCTGGTTCAGACCTGGTTGGTCCTAGTCTAGTCCTGGTTTATATCTGGTTCAGTTCTGGGTGGGCAATTTTGCAAAAGCAATTTTGGTAAAGCATTTTGTTATTCTCCAAAAAATCTAATCTTTTAGTTATTGATGCAGTGTTGGAGATATTGTGCGACCCAAAACAGCCTAAACTGCGGCCCAAACGACACCTGCTCCGGCCAAGAGAGCCTTGGATCTCCAAAAGATCTGGCCCTCGGGAAAATTAAGTTCAATAGCCCTGTTGTAGAGGTATAACTCACCAGCATTATTCCTTTTTTGTTCGAACCACATGTAAACACATGGGAAAAAACCTCACAAGATTATTTTTCCACATGAGTGAACAATCGTGTGATCCTGAGTCTTTCTTCCTGTCCCTAGTTATTATTGTGTAATTATTATGGTAGTTTCTTATTCTGATTCATCTCTATTCATGGGTTTCAGTCAGAAGGATTCCTTCCTGAGGACCGTTGTCATAGCAATAGCAAATCAAAATAGTATATCTTTAGAATGTGGAAAGGTCCTCACAAAATCTTTCAAATCAGGAAGGAATCATTTGCATGAAAGTCATGCATAACTGCTGCCTCCTGCCATCTAGTGGTTTAGAAGAATGAAAACAGAATGGAGTGCTGATGTCGAGTAATGCATCATAGATCTATTCAAATAATGTATGCTTGAAAGCAGGTTTATTACATACTAATGTGTAAGCATGTCTGCAGGGGGCGCTCTCCCTTGCACAATCACCACATCAAAACTGGGACAAAACATGGAATTAAATCTGGACTAGATCAGGACTAGAACAAGACCAAACAAAGTCTACATTTAGACTCAAACAGAGTTAAAACTAGGACCAAAAAAAGTGTAAACGCACCATAAGACATAAGATATATATGACTGAATCAAATAATATGACTGAATCAAATAACTTTACCTGTTCTTTTTCAGCGTTACTCTCCAGGTACTGACACCTGGCTGAGATGCTCACAAACTTGTCCTTTATTTCCTCAATCTCGTTGGCGTAACAACGTAGTCGTCTCATGTTCACACCATCAGACTGCTCCTTTGGCATCAGCAGTGGCATGCAGTTTGTGCCCTCTGCTTCAAACTCTGGGGATGAAGGTTGGTGGGCCACTAGGGCAAGAAATTTCTGCAAACAAATAATCATAAATATCTGCAATGACAATGACACGGCTGAGTACATATTTTACAAAAAGTCGCAGATTGGGCTATTTTTAACGAAGCATGGACATATTTTGAACTACCTCCGACTGTAGTAAAAGTGGGAGGAGTTCTATCATTTTGAAAATAAAGTTGTGAAAATGCATATAATATACAATATAGCAGCTAATCATTATTTTGCTGGTGCTGGTTGCTCTAACAAGTCAGAGATCATTTTTTTATTAGTCGACTAATTAAATGGCTATTTCTATTGTGCCTGTTCTATTGACATTTTTAATAGTAGTGTTTGACCAATTTAAACGTACAAACTGATTATTATTCATAGAGAATATTCATTAATAAAACGATTTTTTATTAAAAAATAAAAATAAATTAACGTTATATATTCTCCCTGTGCCATTTGGATTTCATAATGGCCCTAATTTAGTGATAAATCCTGTTTTCTTTGCAAATGGCACATGTCGAGTTTGATAACGGCTCCAGATAACAATGAAGGATTATTAGTAAAAGAATAGTCAACAATTATTTCAGTCAGTAGCTGATTATTCAAGATTAATCAGCCCTAACTTTATACAAAATAAATACAAATTCTTTATCATAATTCAATCCGTTAAATTTTGATATCTATCTATCTATATATCTCTATATATTGTCAAATTCACTGAGCTCAAACCAAAAGAGGCCTGTTTAACGTTATAAAACCTAAAGTAAACTGACATGAACTCACCTCTATGATCCTGTTGTGGTCATTGTAATAACGAGTCAACTCATTCAGCGTCTTCAACAAAAAGGCATTTTCTCTTTTCAGATTGCCATTTACGATCCGAGCCCGAGCAGCTGCCATTGCTTTGAAGAGCTTTTGGTGATGAGCTTTTTGTGGTAGTGGAATCTTCACAGTAAAAGTAAACAGCTGTCTGAATATGAAAAAGAAAATTAGTTTTTCAAGAATAAACATTATACGAAACATCAAATATAGTATTCTGCTCGCAAAATCAAGGTGTTCTTTTATCACTATGGACAGAATAACGCAAAATAAAGCTATTATAAGAGCAACAATCTTCTTTCATAATATGTTACCGCTGTATATTAATCACACAACATACAGAAAGCACATTTTGTCTGTACCTTTTTGCATTAACGATTCTTTTTTCAAATTCAGAAGAGAGCTAAAGTTAGCTTTAGCTGACGATAAAAGCTAGCATAATTAGCACGTTTAGCACAAATTTGTATTTTAATTTAGCATGCGCTTGAACTTTGGTTCTCTCAGTAGTCACATACAATTAAAACAAAGTAGGCCTATAATTTCAATACATTTAAATGTATGGACATAAAATAAAAATGAAATAGCCACAACTTTACCATTAAACTGGAGGTCAATGTGGCAAAGTTGAATTACTTTGGCTCTGTTTGTTTGCAGTTAGCTTCCACTTGTCTCAGACCAAAGTTCTTTGAGTGCCTTGACGGGAGAAAAGCGCTATATAAATGTGACCATTAAAAAAAAATAAAAAATGTATATAACGTCTAATATCAAAGGGAAGTTGTCAAAAACACAGAGAATGGTGCATAAACAAATGTATTTAGATGTTAAACGTGGTAAAAGTGTTAATTGAAGCAAATACGAAGTCAAGTTTAATTTTTACCACCAGATGTCGCTGTTATAATAGCTGCATTACTGTTATAACGGGAGGAGAAAGAAAAACAAAACGTGTTTTGAAGAATTAAAATGATGGTTGTGTAAATGTATGTTTTTATGTTTTTAATAAATATTGTTTTGCTTTTTTGCAGACAATGCCGTTGTCACCATCAACAGGCGTGATTGGTGTAAGCACACAGCAGGACTCAATGGTCTTCTCACTACTTCTCACATCTGCCCTCCTCTTCTTCCTCATTTTGCTCATCTTTGCCAAAATGCTGCGAGTCACTGTAGAGTCTGCCAATGGAATACCTAAAAGGGGCAAGAAATCTGACTTTATTCACATTTACATTTCCTTTATATAATTTCCAGTTACCCTAATCCGAGTATGTGACAATCTCCATAAACTACTATACAGAGCATATTTTCTCTGATTCATTGTGCAGCATGTCCTTATAAGGTCAGGTATCCGCTTTACAGTCTGTCTGGCCAGGGCAATTGTAAAAGCTGCTTTTAAGCGTAGTTCATCTTAAGTACCATTCATTCTATGTAAAAAAAACATTACCTTTAGGATATGTATTGCTACAACAGTTGTTTTTCTATTTGCAGGTGAAAAGAAGAAAACAAAAGCAATAGACAACCAATTGAATCCTGTTTGGAATGAGGTATAAAGTGGAAATATGGAATAGTCTTTTTATTGTGCGTAAACTATTCTTTGTTTTGTTTTTTGTGAATAGCTGAAGTAAATAAACTAACTATACATGCACAGGCTGCATTGGGGATGTGGTAAGCCTTTAGGTAAGTGAAACCACCAAGCTTTACCTAAATGCTTCTTACAGGAAGGACTTAATGTGACCCTGACATATAATTCGTTTTTGGCGAAAGTTGTTTAAGTTAAGTTGAAAGTATAAAAAAAGAAGAATTAACTTCAAAGCACCTAAAAATGTATATCAAATGTCTTCATAAATGTACAAAATAGTAGCACATACTATCAGAAGTACTTATAGTAGAAGTAGCAAAAACGTAGCAGCAGGACATTACTTCTTTTTGAATTAGGTTTGACTTCTTTTTGAATTAGGTTTGAAGTATTTTGATGGCAAAGATGGTACTAGCAATAATCTAATATTGCAAAAGCAGGAGAAGAGTTTATATGGAAGTATTAGTAAATTGTAATATTGTAATAGCAATATTTTATCCTAAAGTATACTTTCAATTAAAAAAAATAATTTTCATACATAAGTAGATTCTTACAGTGGCCTGTTTATTTTGAAGGAGCTAAAATTCTGATAGTAAGTGTTGTGATACCATTTATCTAACACTTTGAATACTTTTACATTTACTGAAGTTGAATATTGAACTATCGGGGATATATTCATAGTCGTAATAGTTATCTGGATTTTAAAAGACACACACACACACACACACACATTAATACATATAGACCTTTTAACAAAAAAGACAGCAACTTTGTTAAACAAAAAGAGAATTTGTGATTTTTGTTAATAACACACTTACTTTATCTGCACCTAACCATTTGAATTTCTTAACTTATTAGGCCCTAGTAGTAGTAGGTTCTACAACGGAAGGGAAAATAAAGATACAAACTTCCACAACAATTTGAGACCCGAAGTCTATGATCAATATCAAAGATGATTTATACTTCATGTCATGTTTATGAACACAGATTTGGCAAGTCAAAATCTAGTTGTGGCTTTCTCCTCATCATAAGCAATGCCAACAAATCAAAGCCATTTACAAAAAACTCAACATCTACGATTTGTATACAAGAAAAAAATTATCGAATGTAAACTAAACATAAGCAAGAAATGTAAGATCTTCACAACAATTACGCTTCAAGAAAATGACAAACAAATCGTCGCTTCGAGTCAAACGCTCACTTTTGCACGGTGCAGAGTGACTCACCGAGACACAAGTCCTGCTGGGTAATCCTTTTGTCCAGGGCAGTTAATCGAGCGTAATTACGAGTTATCTGTGGTGATCTACTTAGATACACACCCTGTGCTGCAAATCACATTAGTTAGTTTACTTTGTTGACTAATTGTTTGTCTCACATTACACTGATTAATTCATTACTACACTGTCTGTAGATGTGGGCAAATAGGTTGTTTCCAAGGTAATATTGAAATTTTTGTTAATATATTGAGATTATAGTCGATCAGTAACATTCAGAGTTGCAATAGCAGTTATACAAAAATAAAACTATAATAAAAATAAATTATGTTCAGTTATTATGAAGTTCAAAAAGTGTATTAATCTGGGGTGTAAAAATATTTAGTTGTATGATTGTATAGTCACATTTTAGCCTAATTGTTATTTCCAGTTTTACTCACGGGTCTGTTCAAAAAGACAAATCTGGCACACTGTGGACTACACACAGACAGGGCAAAAAAAATGTCAATATGGGACCAATGCTGATATCTGGGGAAAGTTATAACCCATGAATAGTTAGAAAACTGTCAAAAAGATAAGATTTTTTTTTTATATGTAGCCACTTGTATATTTTAGAGTCGGTTCATTTTCTGTGCAATACTTGAACCTCAATCTAGACATTTATTCATGGCTTTATTCCTGTAATATGCAATATTTTGAGGACATTTTCCTTTTAAATGAAACAATACTTTGTTTAAAATGGCTTATCGCTATGGCAACAGTCCTCGATTTTTATCATTCTGAAACCCATGGAAAGGCATTTGATTGGAAAAATGTGATGTTGAGTTTTAAGTCTCATCTTAAGTGTCTTTTATTCATTTGTTTTTATTGATTCTATTTTTTATTTATTCCTTGTCTATTTTATTATTATTTTTTCTAACTCTTTTTATTTATTTATTTTTACTCTGTTATTTTTATTGTTTTATTGTTCATATTCAATTTCACGGTTTTATTTATTGTGTTAAATATGTTATTTTATTTCAGTATGTGCACCACTTTGGAAACATCTTTGTAAAATGTGCTTGTCAATTGGAAGTAAATCAATCTGTATCTTTGTTCTCTCCGTATTGCACCCTAAAGGCCTCATGTTGGAGGACCTCTTGCGCGTCTCGGTCTCAGACAGTTTAAGCTCCTATAATAACTTTGCCTCAGACATTATACTGGATGTAAAGTTCCTGAAGAAGCCTGCTCTAAACCATATTAGCATGTTTAAAGCCAATGGTCAGCTCTGGTCAGTCCTGTTCCCTCTCTCTCTTTCTCTCTCTCCTCTGGGACTGTATTGTATAGGTCATCATATAATCACAGGAAAAGGATAAAGTTACACAACCTGTGAACAATATATGAGCTAAAAATATATGAGCTAAAAAAAATCTAAAATAGTTACTTGTTGACAAATTCCAGTTATTATTTTTATTTTCTGAAATCTGAATCTTTGTAACTCATTTTTGAAATATGACATGTCTATTTTGGCAGTTGTCCAGGTGGTCGACGAGCTCCTTGTATTGACTTGCAGGATAGACGGCGTGGCACACGGGACACTCTATGAAACTGTCAGCCTAAGGAACAAAAAAACAGATTCAGCTATTATTTAGGTGCTTTTGAGGGATTTTTTCTCTTCTTGACTGGTACAAAACTACAATTTTTTTTATCAGGCACTTTATACCCCTAAACTGGTCCTTTTTTCCTGCTCAAACCTGTTCAGTGCCTTCTTTCGCCTCTGTTTGCATTTGGACAACTTCAAGCTTCTGCTTTAGATATAAACAGTTCCTCTCTCTTTCGTGAACAAGCTCTTGGACCAAAATCACAACCTGAAACCCAAAAGAGTGAGCGGACAATGATTACTTTTGCCATTTTCTATATTGTAAAACTATTCTATTGGTATCTACAAGTCTATTCACTTTGACTGTATTATTGCACTACTCCTACCAAGTCCTTCTCTTTGTATATAGACTAGAATTTTGTCTTGTGCAACATCCTTCAGTGGTTACTTGTAATGAGTGCCTAGCTGAAGGACTGTCCTATCGAGGTTACGCATCATTTTCCTTCCCCTTAACAGTAGCAGAGTGGCACATCTATGGGCAGCATAACACAGACTCGGGTACATTTTATTTAAAGCGTGGAAGATAATCATTTCAACTGAGTGTGATCCAACGTCTGTATCAGTGATAAACGTTAGACATTAGACAACAAAAGTAAACATTCCTACCTTGCGTTTAAACTTTGCCATCTGCCTCTCAACCTTGTGATAGTGATTGATGAAGTACTTCTGCAGACCCGACTGAAAGATGACAAGTAGTTTGACTTTAGTCGTCACGTTTACACGTTTAAACATGCAGTCCAGCCTCGCGTGTGCCTGTGTACCTGCCGCTCTAAAGTAGCAGACTTGTGCCTCTCATTGTCCACGTGGACGTCTTCAGCCTCGATGGTCGGATATTCCTCCTCATCCCTCGTTATGTTCACAGCGTTCTGTGCATCTTTGTCACCCTGCAGATGCTGCTGGAGTTGATCCACTTCAAACTGCTTTTCTCTGCACCTGTGTATCAGATGAATATTCATCAATGGATCAATAACTTCAAGAAAAATCATAATCACATATTTGGGTCAAAATTTGTAATCATGACTATTTGAAACTATTATTTTTGTACTTTCAAAAAGTTATGAATCGAGGAATAGATTTAGATTCACGCTTTTAGCTTTTATTTTTCAGTTACATATATTTGGTCATTCTTTTTGGAGCAGTATTGGAATAAACATAATTAAATGAAAATAAATGCACGGTCTAAGAAGATAGAATGAATGTAAACAGCACTTACTCCCTCTGGGCCTCGGTCAGATCACGCTGCAGGAGACAGACCTGTTCTCTCAGTACATCTAACTCCTCGCTGCTTTTCTGCATCAGTCCTTCATAGTAACACTCCACTTGTTTGATCTTCTTCTTTTCTGCAATGCCATAATTATAAGAGCAGGCTTCATCAAACTTTCACTGTTTAGTACTAGTTTAATTGAGATCTAGTCAAGGTTTAGTTAGTTAAGTGTGGAAGCCACACAATTATATTAAAAGATGATTTCCTGTGCTGTTTTCCGCTTGCCTTTCTACAGTACGTAACCCTAATGGGCTCGACACACAGGGAGCGACAAACGACAGCGACCAGCGACACTCATCGCAGGTGGTTTAAAGTTGAACACACGGGAAACGATGAATGGCAACGGGTAGCGACAGCGGCACGCAATGCGCATTATTTTCTCTTCCATGATGAACAGGACGATGCAACATTCCATCAGCTAATTGGTACCTCTAGCAAACCATCCCTGATTGGCTGTAGTGTCAGGCGACAGCGACAAATGTAGAACATTTCTACTTTCAGGTTTGCATTGCATATCGACATGCACGTGCAAGAAGTTTTCACGGGCACTACTTTTGCTTGTCGCTGACCTGAGGGAGAATGGCGATTTTTGCATTATCGAGCAGGTTCCATTGGAAATGAATGGAGAAGGGGCGACGTCGCTCCCCGTGTGTCGATCTCATAACCCTGCTTTGACTTTTACCGTGCTGTGGAGAGCTGCAGATCACAAGAGCAATCAGTGGATTTGTTTTTATTGACGAAGCCTACGTGTATCACAGTTTAAAACAAAAAATCTAAGAGTAAGTACAATGGCCTTGACTGCAGAAGAATAAAGGTTACTCAAACATGTATGAATCACTCTAAATACAAATTTGAGTGAGAAAGGCAAACTTAAAAGCTCTTAAAAGTAGATTTTGCATACTATGTCAAAGTTGTTCCTGGTATAAAACTATTCATATTTACCATGTGTATTCTGCGCATTAAGAAACACCAGAGAATGTGTCATATGCATTTCAATATGTTAATCCTTAATAGCAGTGACGTGCATTCAGGGGAGGCAGAGCCTGTCAATCTTGGGAGAAAAAAATGAATTATAAAATATAATAAAAGTTAATATTTGTCATCTGTCATGTATTATAAACCCCCTTTCCCTTTGAATCCAGTATGGAATGGTATTTCGGTGCACAGTATAATGCCTCACAAACTGTGCGGTATGTGATGCAGATAATGCGTCCTGTGCCTCTGTATATAATAGGGGTCTCGCTACGTACATACAGGGATGGCGGGGCTGCCATCCCTAACATGACAAATCAAATGGCCCGCCATCCGATTTGACATGGGGGGAAAATAAACCATCCCTAAAACTCAACTTCAACCCATATTTTAGGTAGCGCCATCATTAAAATACCACTTCAAATAAACAAGTCTTAGTCGTAAGCTTCAGAGGGAGTAACACCAAGGAGCATTAGGAGGAGACAGGTTACGCTCTGAACGTAATCTTACCTGTTCACGCTGTTTTTGTCCTTCACAGCGCAGTTTGTTGTTGACGCAACCCAAAGGAAAGCAGACTTTTTCTACGTCTCAAACCCCTTCTCCCAGCGTTACCATGGAGCTTGTCTTATTATAATAACTAATATTATCGTTATTAAAGGGCTTCAAGTGAGGTGATTATAAACTCAACCTACTATTTAGTCTAGTTATTATTTTATTTTCAAAATAGTCATCTGTATGAATGGGTCTAGTCAAGTTCATTCACAGATTTTCTCTTCCCTGCTTTATATTGCACGTCTATACATAATAAAATATTATTTGGCACTATATAGGCCTATTATATAGGCCGATAAAGTGTTAATATGTTTAGGGTGCATGTACCTTTGAAGGTACATTAAACCATCCTTGGAGGAAAATGCAACCCCATATGAGGCATATTTACCATCCCTTTAAAAGATTCTGGGGAGATCACTGTATGTATGAATGTATGAAATGTATTTTGGAAATGTGTTTAGGCTCGCAGATTCGATATAAAACAGCAGTACAAGTTCACTGTGAGGCAAACAATATGCCTGACTCATGGCAGAGGGCGCTTCTGAGCCCGTTCGTGAACTTGTTTTATTTCTTATTTCCGGCTTATCAAAATGTAAAGGTAAGATCATAAACTTTTATTTATTTTGGCTTGAAATAGGCTGGAATTTGGCTCAATTGGAATTAATTTTGACCTTAAATCAAATATGTCACATGTTTGTGTAAAGAATGCTGAAATGAGATATATAGTACAACTCATTGTCTGTCGTCAATTGACTTATGTTTAAAGTGCTCTTTTGGGTTCATTCGGATTGATCTGACCCTGAAAGAGTCAGTAGCCATGACCCTCACTGGACGTCACTGCTTAAAAGAGTCTCTGTGTTTGCTCTCACCATCTGATGGAAACTCATTCTGTTCTGCCACCTGGGCTTCACTGACTTCATGCAGAGGCCTCTCTGGCCACAACATTCTGGACTTCATGTAGGTCTCCCTTTGCTGGTCATAATCCATCAACTGCTTATTTTTCTCAATGGCCTGGAGGCAGTTAGGAAAAGGAAATGAGAGTGGACATGGACACTTTGTAAACAAAAGAAAACAAACCTACCTCGTTGAGTTTGTTTTGGAGCTCTGTAATAACGGCACAGTCGTCCTGCACGTCGACATCACTCTCCTGTTCAAAAGAAAGACAGTTGGTTTTTATATAAATATATTGTCATAACTCCTTAGAGTACAATTGGGGGTTACTATTAGGGGTGGAACTAGACACAATTCTCCCACAAGACAAGACGAGAATGAGATTTTGACATTCTGTTATATTAAATCAATCAAAAGCACAATTTGTACTAAAAGCGAGTTCAAAGTGCGTAACAAAACAATTCTAGAACATATTAAAACGGATTAAAACCACAATACAAGGAGATAAAATTAAGAGTAGCTGTGGTTCACGAATTTTGGCCTCACAATTCTTTATTTATTAAATTTCTGCTGACCTTGTAGAGCAGGGATATTCAACATAAGGCCCGGGGGCCAAATCAGGCCCGCCAAACAATTTAATCCGGCTTAAAACCCATCATCTAGATATTTAAGAAAAAAATAAAATCTTATTAACTAGTTTAAGTCCCGGGTTAGCACTAGTTTAGCCCTGGTTTGGTCTTGTGTTAGTCTTTGTTTAATTCTGCTTTAGACCCATTTTGATTCTGGTTAGTCCTGGTTCAGACATGGTTGGTCCTAGTCTAGTCCTGGTTATAATCTGGTTCAGTTCTGGGTGGGCAATTTTGCAAAGCAATTTTGCGTAAAGCATTTTGTTATTTCTCAAAAAAATCTAATCTTTTAGTTATTGATGGCATTGTTTGGAGATGATTAGTGCTACCCAAAACAGCACTAAATGCCGCGGCCCTCCCGGACCCTGTGCAGATCAGAGCGACTACCGCTCCGCCTTTCAGCAGTGCCCTCCATGTACACCGGTTGTGAGGGCCTCCCACACACAGAGTTCGTCGGACCCTTCGCCGCGTCTCCCTGGTGTCAGAGCCCTCCCCTGTTCATGCCCCCCCTGTGTCAGATGCCCCCACCTGTGTAAGAGGCCTCCCCTGTGTCAGATGCACTTCTCCAGAGCCCTCTCCCCGTGTTCAGAGGCCCCCGCCTGTGCAGATGCCCTCCCTTGGTGTCGAATGCCCTCCCCTGTGTCAGAATGCCGCTCAGGCCCTGTGGGTCAGAGGCCATCCCCCTTGTTCAGAGGCCCCCCATGTGTCAGGGGAACATCAACTGCTCTCTAAGTGTAGCTCACACTGGTGGAAAATTAAGTTCAATAGCCCTGTTGTAGAGGTATAACTCACCAGCATTATTCCTTTTTTGTTCGAACCACATGTAAACACATGGGAAAAAATCTCACAAGATTATTTTTCCACATGAGTGAACAATCTTGTGTGTCCCTAGTTATTATTGTGTAATTATTATGGTAGTTTCTTATTCTGATTCATCTCTATTCATGGGTTTCAGTCAGAAGGACTCCTTCCTGAGGACCGTTGTCATAGCAATAGCAAATCAAAATAGTATATCTTTTGAATGTGGAAAGGTCCTCACAAAATCTTTCAAATCAGGAAGGAAATGAAAGTCATGCATAACTGCTGCCTCCTGCCATCTAGTGGTTTAGAAGAATGAAAACAGAATAGAGTGCTGATGTCTAGTAATGCATCATAGATCTATTCAAATAATGTATGCTTGGAAGCAGGTTTATTACATACTAATGTGTAAGCATGCCTGCAGGGGGCGCTCTCCCTTGCACAATCACCTCATCAAAACTGGGACTATACATGGATTAAATCTGGACTAGACCAGGACTAGAACAAGACCAAACAAAGTCTACATTTAGACTCAAACCAAAGAAAGTGTAAACGTACCATAAGACATATATATATGACTGAATCAAATAATATGACTGAATCAAATAACTTTACCTGTTCTTTTTCAGCGTTACTCTCCAGGTACTGACACCTGGCTGAGATGCTCACAAACTCGTCCTTTATTTCCTCGAACTCGTTGGCGTAACAACGTAGTCGTCTCATGTTCACACCATCAGACTGCTCCTTTGGCATCAGCAGTGGCATGCAGTTTGTGCCCTCTGCTTCAAACTCTGGGGAGGAAGGTTGGTGGGCTACTAGGGCAAGAAATTTCTGCAAACAAATAATCATAAATATCTGCAATGACAATGACACGGCTGAGTACATATTTTACAAAAAGTCGCATATTGGGCTGTTTTTAAAGAAGCATGGACATATTTTGAACTACCTCCAACTGTAGTAAAAGTGGGAGGAGTTCTATCATTTTGGAAATAAAGTTGTGAAAATGCATATAATATACAATATAGCAGTTAGAGCTGGTTGCTCTAACAAGTCAGAGATAATTTTTTTATTAGTCGACTAATCAAACGGCTATTTCTATTGCGCCTGTTCTATTGACATTTTTAACAGTAGTTTTTGACTAATTTAAGCGCAAAATGTACAAACTGATTATTATTCATAGAGAATATTCATTAATAAAACGATTTTTCATTAAAATTATCAGAAAAAAACGTTATATATTCTCCCTGTGTAATTTGGATTTAATAATGGCCTTAACGTAGTGATAAATCCTGTTTTCTTTGCAAATGGCACATGTCGAGTTTGATAACAGCTCCAGATAACAATGAAGGATTATTAGTAAAAGAATAGTCAACAATTATTTGTTTAGGTGTCATATTCAAGCACAGCAAGAGAAAAATGTAAAATGCGTCTTGTAAAATTCACTGGGCTCAAACCAAAAGAGGCCTTTTAGTGTTTGTATACCTTATATAAAGTAAACTGACATGAACTCACCTCTATGATCCTGTTGTGGTCATTGTAATAACGAGTCAGCTCATTCAGCGTCTTCAACAAAAAGGCATTTTCTCTTTTCAGATTGCCATTTACGATCCGAGCCCGAGCAGCTGCCATTGCTTTGAAGAGCTTTTTGTGATGAGCTTTTTGTGGTTGTGGAATCTTCACAGTAAAAGTAAACAGCTGTCTGAATGGGAAAAAGAAATGCACTTTTTCAACTGGTTGCCAACTGCCATTAAAAGTAACACCACCACCACCACAACAACAACAACAACAACAACACCAAAAGTCTAAAGAAGCCTGATACCGAAAAGAATAAAGTCTAAAGAATAAAGTCTAAAGAGTACAGTCTAAAGAATAAAGTCTAAATACTGGCGGTAATGTAAGACTATGGATAACACCACCAAAGAAGAAGAAGAAAATAATTAGTTTTTCAAGAATAATCATCCTAAGAAACATCAAATATTGTATTCTGCTCGCAAAATGAAGGTGTACTTTTATCACTATGGACAAAATAACGCTAAATAAAGCTATTATAAGAGCAACAATCTTTCTTTCATAATATGCTACCGCTGTATATTAATCACACAACATACAGAAAACACCGTTTTATAGTCTCCGATACCTATTTATGTCGTACGTTTTGTCTATGTATATGTCATTAACGGATTTTCTTTTTTTCAATTGATATAGTAGAGAGCTAACTGGGTTAGCTTTAGCTGACGAATATAAAAGCTAGCATAATTAGTGCGTACGTTTAGCACAAATTTGTATTTTAATTTAGCATGCGCTGAGTTGAACTTTGCGTTCTGCTCAGTAGTCACATACAATTAAAACAAAGTAGGCCTATAATTTTAATACATTTAAATGTGTGGACATAAAATAAAGACGAAATAGCCACAAATTTACCATTAAACTGGAGGTCAATGTGGCAAAGTTGAATTACTTTGGCTCTGTTTGTTTGCAGTTAGCTTCCACTTGTCTCAGACCAAAGCTCTTTGGGTGCCTTGACGGGAGAAAAGCGTTATATAAATGTGACCATTTAAAAAAATAAATAAATAACGTAAATAACGTGTAATATCAAAGGTAAGTTGCCAAAAACACAGAGAATGGTGCATAAACAAATGTATTTAGATTTTAAACGTGGTAAAAGTGCTAATTGAAGTAAATACGAAGACAAATTTAAATTTCACCACCAGATGGCGCTTTTTTATAAGCTACATTACAGTTATAAAGTGAGCGGAGAAAAACAAAACAAAAAACAAAACGTGTTTTGAAGAATTAAAATGATGATAGTGTAAATGTTACTAGAGTATGTTTTTAATAAATATCATTTTGCTTATTTGCAGACAATGCTGTTGCCACCATCAACAGGCGTGATTGGTGTAAGCACACAGCAGGACTCGTTGGTGTTCTCACATCTGCCCTCCTCCTCTTCCTCAGTTCCCTTGCCTGTCTGCTGTCGGCTGGCTGCTGTCGACTGGCTGGGAGCACTTACTCTCTGTGGAAAATGCTTAATCAGTGAAAAATAAAACCAAACTTTTACAAAATGCTGCGAGTCACTGTGGAGTCGGCCAATGGAATACCTAAAAAGAAACTTGGAACTCCTGATCCAATTGTTGGGGTTATATTCAGGGGTAAGAAATCTGACTTTCTTTACATTTACATTTCCTTTATATAATTTCCAGTAGCATCTAATCAGAATATGTGACAATCTCCATAAACTACTATACAGAGCATATTTTGTTTATGATTCATTGTGCAGCATGTCCTTATAAGGTCAGGTATCCGCTTTACAGTCTGTCTGGCCAGGGCAATTGTAAAAGCTGCTTTTAAGCGTAGTTCAGCTTAAGTACCATTCATTCTATGTAAAAAAAACATTACCTTTAGGATATGTATTGCTGCAACAGTTGTTTTTCTATTTGCAGGTGAAAAGAAGAAAACAAAAGCAATAGACAACCAATTGAATCCTGTTTGGAATGAGGTATAAAGTGGAAATATGGAATAGTATTTTTATTGTATATGCGTAAACTATTCTTTGTTTTGTTTTTTGTGAATAGCTGCTGGAATTTGATCTTAAAGGCTGTCCATTGGATGCATCATCTTTTGTTGACGTGGTAGTGAAAGACTTCGAAACACTTGGAAAAGACAAGTAAGTACTAAATAAACTAACTATACATGCACAGGCTGCATTGGGGATGTGGTAAGCCTTAAGGTAAGTGAAACCACCAAGCTTTACCTAAATGCTTCTTATACGAAGGACTTAATGTGACCCTGACATATAATTCGTTTGTGGCGAAAGTTGTTGTGTATGTATGTCAAATGTCTTCATAAGTGTACAAAATAGTAGCACACATACTATCAGTAGTACTTGTAGTAGAAGTAGCAAAAAAGTAACAGCAGTGCATAATGAAGTACTAATAAAGAACCATTACTTCTATTTGAATTAGGTTTGAAGTATTTTGATGGCAAAGATGGTACTAGCAATAATCTAATACTGCAGAAGTAGGAGAAGATTTTATATGGAAGTATTAGTAAATTGTAATATTGTAATAGCAATATTTTATCTTAAAGTATACTAAAAATACAAATAAGTAATTTTCATAGATTAGTAATTTCTTACTGTGGCCTATTTATATTTAAAGTAGCTAAACTTTTATTATTGAACTTGCCGATTCTGGTAGTAATTGTGATACCTTTCATCCAACTTGAACATTTACTGAATATTGAAATATAGATCTAGTGCTGTACCGAAAAATCAGGAAAATACACGCACGCACTAATACAAATAAACCTTTCAATAAAAAAGACAGTGACATTGTTAACTCAAAATGTCCAAACAAAAAGACTTTCTGATTTTCATTAATACTACACTTTACTCATAAAAATGATTGTTCTACAAGTCATCAGTCACCATATTTTAACCTTTATTTGGTTGATAATGCATTTAGAAAGTGTCAATATACAATAGAAATAATGGTTGTGAAAAGTCGAGGATTAAAATCATTGTTAGTGACCACCATGTATAGATCCTTTTCCAAAGTTTGGCCACAGCTACCTTCTCCTTTTCTCACTGGCGCCTCGTTCGGACTTCTCACTTCTTGGTCCAAGAAAGAATGTTCCAACTAGTTTTTTTTAGTCGACTTTATCTGCACCTAACCCTTTGAATTTCTTAACTTTGTAGGTCCTATCTCTTTTCATTATATTAACAACATTTCAAAATTTTCCTGGCAGTAGAGTCATAATTAGTTTTGGGAAGGCTCTTGGCATTGCGTGTTGGTGATGGGTGGAGCGCGGGGGGGGGGCGTTTCAGTCGTGCATGCTCTGGGACATTTCCCCTTGTTGCTGCCTGTAAATGAGGGCTGAGACAGAAAGCTTGCGCAGGCTTGTCGTCACATGCGCTCAGCACTTTATGAGACACAACATCCTTTTAATCCACACAATAGAGGACGAAGAAGTGATTAGAACGCAGTAGGAAATTGAATGCTGGAGTCATTTTGTTAACAGTGAGATTGTAAGCTTATAAAACATGCAAACTTGGTGGACAGGGAGGTGAAAGTTGTAGAAGTTCATTGAGATGGGGCAGGAGATGTGTTTTAAGTGATGTAGTTGGATTATAGGCCTGGGCACTACTCAAATGATCAGGTTAAACATTTGTAAATGTACTTTTTTGGGAGACAACATGCCTTCTCCCCCCACACAAATGAGCAATGTAATTCTATTTTTATGTTCCCAAAGCCTACGTCAGATTTTTTTATCAAGACTCATGCACAGTCTGCAACTATCTCCATCTTCTGAGAGTTCGTACTTGCTGTCATTGGTTAAATCCGCCTGACAATCACTCAGCACGCGACAGACAGTGACCAGTGGGAGGAGTTTGAAGGGAAAATACCTGTGTTTTAGTTTTAGCAAGCGTTAAACATTGAAGAATCGAATCACAATATGACGATTTCAGCAAAATAGCAAATCATCACAAGTTTGTACGGTTTGAGTCAATGTTGAGTTGATACAATGTCCGATAATTGTCTTGTCTTGCTGCTGTGCCCAATTATATATGATATTTGTGGGGCAGAATTCAACGCTGTGAGTTCGAATCCGACAGTCTCATTCCCATTTCACGATATGGGCCAAACAATTTCGTAAAAAAACTAAAACAAATTTAGCCTAATTGCTCTTCTAATCGTCTAATTAGTGTTTCCAAAAGCACAAATCTGATGCATTGTGGACAAACTAGGAATGACACAGAGCAATGAGACTTTAGCTGCTTAGACATAATCTACATTTCAATTTCGGACTAATACAGATATCTTGGACAACCCTTTTACCTTTTAAGTGTACAAGTATTACTTATTCTGCTCCTAATTCTACTACGCTCTCAAATAGTTTTACTCTTAAACATTTTAAAGTAAAACTGTTTGTTCTAATGTCGGTGCAATCCCTCATTCGTCCAGGAGTGTTCCATTGTAGAAAAAGATTCAGTTGTAGTCATCTGGACAAAATGTTTTGCTCCTATTCTCCAATTAAGAAGATTTATGTCACTTTCTTCCATTTATTTACATTCCGTTGCTTAAAATAGTAGTCTGTTTTGAAGTGCGCAAACTGTGCAGCTTAAGAATATTTCAAGTGACTGAAGACTGGAAAGCTTTAGTCCAAGCCCTGAAGCAACACAAATGTTTGAGTTTTTGGTGGTTTTGTTTCTATTGGGCACAGAACGCCCAGTGCATAGCTTTGACAAATGCTAAACGTTCCCATCTGCACGCTTAGAGCTAGTTTAGACAAGTACCGAAGTATCAAAGTGATATATTTTCATTGTTTGTTGATATCACTCATTGTCATTGGTGATTCATTATGAGCAAATATGAGATTCATTCTTCACTTTACCACATAACTGGTGGTTTCCATTGTTTGGCAACACTACAATACAGTGTTCACAACATTGATCATTTCAATACACAAAGAAGTGAAAAGGGGAAGTGAAAAAACCATGTTGCAGCCGTATATATCTGCAGTATTGTCAAGTAATTGCGTAATTTAAGCCCATTATTTATGATTTACTGTGGATGTGACAGTTAAAAAAATAATAATTATGACTTTGTTTGGTGGGATAGCAGTTGAGTTGAAGCATTTACCCAAAAAATTCTCAAAAAATACAGAAATCCAGTTTTGAGTTCTAGAAAGAAATCTTCCACATATTTGTCTGTTCAGTCAATCGTTTAACAAAATAGTTGTTGACATGTATTATTCTTTGTCAACTAAACGTTATTGTGGCCTTTGTTTAAATTCTTTTCAACAGTTATAGATTTACCTTTACACACATCTACTGTCCATGTCCAAACAGGAAGTCAAATGTGTTGTACCTAAACTACCTACAGTACCTAGTTTACCTAAATGTAAACTACATTTAGGCAAATGAGTAGTCCTCTGACTGTACAAACTGTGTAAACTATTTGTCTAATCTGTTTTTCAGGTTTATTGGTTCTGCAAAGGTTTTCCTGAGAGAACTGGTCAGTGGTCAGGTGAAGGCCCTCCCGTACATGAACGTGCCATTGATCAATGAAAAACAACAGGCATTTGGGGTAAATATTGTTAGCGTATTGAAAACAGACCATTTGATTATTTCTGAAAAACACAATAAACACCTCTTTTTTATTTTAAAGGCAACTATCAATTTGCTTGTTGGATACGAACCGCCTTCTCACTGCTCTCCGAACATGAGCGATAACGCTGATGGAGACATTTCCAACGTTGATGGAGGTAATTGCTATGTGTGAACGAGTCGGGGAAAAAAAATCAATTGTGTTTAATCTAGCAAGTATTGCGATTACAATACGATTTGTAATTTAGGTTTTGATAGTGGGAATCTGTTCTAAGCTTACATTTTAGTACTTTTCTGTCAGATGGAGAACCTTGGTGTTATTGTGATGAATTTAATTTGTTGTTATATTATGATTATTAGCTATATATTGTGCTGCCCTGTTCAGGAGTTTCAAGCTTCTCTTAAATGAGAAAAGCTTCTGGACTTTTCCCCCATTTTTTTGACTGAAAATTGCAGATTTATATATTTATTATTTTCCTAAAGTCCTAAATTAGCCTTGATTTAATCTTGGTTTTGTCAAGCTTTTGAGAGAGAGTTTGACTGGTAAATTAAGACATGCATATTTTAGTTTCAACGGAAATGATGGTGTAAAAAGGTATTCAACTCGTAACTCAATATTGTAGTAATAAACAGTCATCACATATTGTAATATTTTCCCTCCTCCTAAACGAATACAATGATCTCATTCGTTTTACATAACAAGACAAGATCATCATTTCTATTATCAATGCAATTTTTAAATTTAATTAATAATTTCATTTTTAATTAAATGAAATATCTAGCGTTTTGCTAGAATTGGGAACATTGAAGTTCTGATTTCTATTTGATTTCGATACATCTTGCAACTCCAGTAGTCAGATAAGATTAATTAATCAAAGTTAGATAATTAATCAAATTGGTCCATTTTTCAGCCACCAATATTCATTCCGTTTGTGTTGTTGTTGATAAACTTCGGTTTCAAGGAGTTCTGACCAAATTTTGATCTATTTCTTATGTGTCTTTTGATCGTCATGGTTTGGTAGACCACACAGAGGAGGGGGATGAAGGGGACTCAGATGCAGATGGGGGGGTCGGGGGTACGACTCCAGGTGTAACCGCTCTGGCACATCAGCCCGGTAAACCCAGCCACAAACCAGTGCGACTCAGCAGAAAGAGGCACAGGGCCTTGGCCAATAAACCTCAGGACTTCCAGGTACAAGAAATAAATGAGTTGTTTATTTAATACATTATACATTGCCCACACTTAGCATTTTTGATGACAGCTAAAATCTATATACTTTATATATATATTTTTTGACAGTTTTACTGGACAAATACTTCCAAATCATCCACAATAGTTTTTCTATTTTATCTATAGATATATTACATGTTTTTCCACAAATTATACTTTTTGTAAAACTAAAATACAGTTTTGAGACAAGAGTAACAGTATTTTTCAGTCCCTTGAAATAGACAAGCAAACAAACTGACATTCCTTCACTGGAAATTCTAAATTGCAGCTTATTTTTTGTTTATAAATGCTTAAAACCCTTATCATTTATAGCTGATTTCAGATAATCATTAAACATGAGTTATGGTCCTAGTTATGGTTATCTCCAGTTGCCTCTATTTTGCATTCTGATGACAAAGCATTTTAAAGAGTTTATACATGAAATAAGTGCTAAAAACATTAGCTGCATACTAGCTAATTCGCTAATATAAAATATATATATATATTTTTGGCTTTGATGTGTCATTATTTACTTTATTTGTCCCAACCTTTGAACTGGAACTACATCCACACATATTTAGAGTACTTAATGACAGATTGACCAAATTTGTCTTCCATCTTTATTTAAAGCTGATCAGTATCCACACATTTGATGTTTGCTCAGCTGACCCAATCTTTCTGTTATATCCGACAGATCCGTGTTCGAATAATTGAGGCCCGACAGCTTCCTGGTAACAATATAAAGCCAGTGGTGAAAGCCAGTGTGTGTGGACAGACCCACAGGACGAGAATCAGACGAGGAAACAACCCTTTCTTTGATGAGGTACAAATCTGAAAATAAGTAATTGTGTTGAAAAGTGATTGTGTTGAATTAGGAAATGCAGTTAGACATTCAGTAAGGTAAAGTCATTAAACAAAATGTGTCACTTTTTTCCAGATGTTTTTCTACAATGTGAATATGCTTCCCTCAGAGTTGTTTGACGAGAACATCATTCTGAGGGTTTGTTCAAATATGCTTTGTATTTAAACCAAGCAGAGTCATTATATGATAACCATGACAACATAAGCTATACTTCTGTGTTTGACAGGTTTATGACTCCTACTCCCTTAGAGCCGACTGTCTAATGGGAGAATTCAAGGTGGGTCTTTGTTATTCCAAGAGTAGTTTCGGTTTGTTTTTTTCGAAGCACTACTTATATCAATATTAAAAAAGCATTCTTTGAGAGTAGTAGACTGTTGATAATGCATACTTTCTCTTCACTCTAGTTGGATGTTGGCTACATTTATGATGAACCTGGTGAGTGTAAGAGTCAGTTATCATGTGTGGTTTGTCAATTGAATTTTTAGTATTTTGAGCCATATTGTATTAAATTGAGGTTCTAGTGTTACAATACAATGTCACAATACTAACATTTCAAACCTGATTTTGATACTAGAAACTAGGATTATACACTTCAATACAAAATAATTGTAATTTATGTCATCAATACTGCTCTAAAAGTTACAACCACAGGGCCAATATTTGACTTGTAGAAGGACAGTTGCAACCCTATAAAGAGAGTGTTAAAGGAGACATATGATGCAAAAGCAAGAACATGTTTTCACCTACTGCCTATCCTCGCCCACATCCCTGTACTTACTGTGATTATTTGAAAAATGAAGACTGATTGACTCAGGTTCTAAAATGTCACGTAGCCACTTAAAAGAATACAAATAAAAACACATCTGCTGCTTTTACTGTGAAATGTCACTATGAAGAGTGACATTCATCAGTTCTGCAGTTTTGAACAGGAAGTCAATATTAATAATAATAGTTCTAGGTCAATATTGCAATTTACAATGGACAAAATATAAAATGATGATCTACTTCTGTTATAGTTCAACACCAAGTACCTGAAATAAAGCAGAATATGCCTCCTTAAATTTACTGAACTTTCATTGTTTTTCATCTGTAATAAACATCACAACCTTTAAATGTTTCTGTAACACTAAATAATTCTAAAACATTATGATCTTTTCCATGTCATTGTTTAGGTCATGCCGTGATGAGAAAATGGCTGCTCTTGAGCGACCCGGATGATACTACATCGGGGGCCAAAGGTTACCTCAAAGTCACCCTGATTGTGGTGGCCACTGGAGATGAACCTCCTGTACAGTAACACACACATACATGCAGTGGTGTTCTATTATCAACTCTACATTACGCTGAATTATCTTGTTTTGTTTTTCACTCAGTCTGAGAAGAGGGAGACAAACCAGGAACAGGACGACATGGAGAGTAATCTTCTGGTTCCAGCTGGAGTCACAATGAGATGGGCCACACTCGCTTTGAAAGTCTACCGCGCTGAAGATATGCCTCAGAGTAAGCAAGAAAATGAAAAAACTAGTGATATTTTCTATGTACTAATTCGACAATATAATTTTCTGCAGTGGACGACGCCTTTCTTCAAACAATGAAACATGTTTTGGGTGGAGAGGGAGAAAGGAAAAACTTGGTAGATCCATATTTAGATGTCAGTTTTGCTGGAAAGAGGGTAAGAAAAGTAGTTTGCATTTTAAAAGCTTTAGTTTGACTGAAAATGTTGCTGAATTGATTTATTTTTAAGCTGCGCACCAAAATAATTGAAAGAAATGCGAACCCAGAGTGGAATCAACTTGTCAATCTTCAAGTTAAGGTATAAAAATCATCGTAATGTTTTGGGCTTTTAATTACAATTCATCTTTATTCAACCAAAAACCCATGAGAACTTGAGCAAATCCTGTATTGTATTGATTATATTTAATCATTGAGTATGTCTTGTTTTAGTTTCCCTCTGTGTGTGAACGCATTAAGCTCACTATATATGACTGGTAAGTGGCAAATATATTACTGTACATAGAAAAAGTGATTTCTAGAAAAAGAAAAAGAATATATCCCATGATATTTGGTGAATTCTTTTTGTTGCCAGGGATCGTGCAACAAAAGATGATGCCGTTGGAACAACCTTTTTAAATCTGAGCAAAATGTCCTCGTCTGGCGAAGAAGTTGAAGGTTTTTGTTTCTTTTCTTTTTCTTTTTTACATGCTTAGACAATATAATGAAAATAACTGACATTTATTGTTTTAGTGTCAAACAGCGCCACTATGTCTGAATGTAAGTATAATATGCTCAACTTCTCTTTTTATAAAAATGTGTCGCATAACTGTATAATGTTTGCATTATTTGTTTACTGGTTTACAGCTCAATCTGAGGTCGGGTTTCTTCCTGCATTTGGCCCCTGCTATGTCAACCTGTATGGAAGCCCCAGGGAGTTCAGTGCTTTTGGAGACCCATATGAGGAACTGAACTTTGGCAAGGTAACAGACACAATTCCGCATATTATTATTGTCAGGCCACGACAGTAAATACTACACCAAACAACAAATACAAAGTGTGTTTCATCAGGATATATGTACGTATGCGTAGTGTTGCTGCTTTGAGAGTATAAAATAAAATAATAGAGTGCCTGGAGCGAAGGTGACCGGGCTGAAAACATGAGAGGGTCGCATTCATCACATGGCGATAACATGGGGCCGTCACATTATGAGTTATATACACTTTTACTTCTAAAAGTAAAGGATACCTCAAAGGAGTAATACATTGTTTTAATTTAATGTACAAAAAACTCTTTCATTTGTTATTATGTTATCTGTTTTTTTCATCAACGTTCTCAATAACTGTTGCGAGTATTTCCTTTTTGTAATTACTGTATTTTGATGATCTCCCTTTTTTATAATGGTGCCCACTTTTTGGTAATAAATGATTCGAAATGTAAAAGCAACACAATGTGGCTTCGTTGCAGGGTGAAGGTGTGGCCTACAGAGGCAGAGTCCTGGTGGAGTTGTCCACACGGCTGGATGCCAAGCTTGAGAAGTCTGTGGAGGACATCTGCAGTGATGACATTCTGGTCGCTCAGGTTGGCACTCCTACATTATAAATAGAAATGTTCAAGAAGACAAGTAACTCTATTAACTCAATAATAGGTAGAACTAAAGACACTGATGTCATTTCAGAAGTTTTGGTGAACATGGTGAGGAGCAGGGTTGTCGTGGGTTTTGTGGGCCACAAAACTGATATGGCAGATGGAAGGAGAGCATAGAGAGTGCATTTATACGAATCACCTTTCCCTCAAACTTAACATTTTAAAGGACACATATAATGCAAAATTTATTTTTTAAGTTTTTACGCTTTTGACGCTTGTTTTGTTAATCCGGTTTAGAAAGTCCTCTGAGTCTCAAAAATGTCTGAATTTCTCCGATCTCCTATGCAATGACATGGCTCCAATATCCTCTGCACTGTTTAAGGCCATAAATCATCACCAGACTTGTCCTGAACATTTCTGCCTCACGATCATGATGGCAAAGACATTCCAAATAATGCATAATATTTGTCCTTGATAACCAAATGGAGCGATTATCAGTGGGCAGCGCTGGATAAAAACATCCCCTCACTAGGACAGTGCAGACCATCACTGTGCTCCCCCTCAAATCTACCACAGCCTCTACCTGACTCAAATCATTGTTTAGTAAAAGTAAAGCTATGACCACTGCTGAAATGTTGCTTTTCTGCGCTAACTCTTTCAGAAATACCAGCGCAGAAGGCGGTTCTCTTTATGCGCAGTTTTCCACAGCGCATGCATGCTTCAAGAACCCGGAGAGCCCATCCAGTTTGAAGTGAGCATCGGAAACTACGGCAACAAGCTGGACTCCACCTGCAAACCTCTGGCCTCCACCACGCAGTACAGCTTTGCCGTTTTTGATGGTACAAAAACACATACGTTATTATTAGCACCAAAGCATTGTTATCTCATAGTCCAGGTGGAGACTTTGTTGATACTGACACCGCGAGCTTGTGGCTGTATACTTACGTTGTGCCTCACAGGTAATCACTACTATTACCTTCCATGGGCCGACACAAAGCCAGTGGTGATCCTCACGTCATACTGGGAGGACATCAGCCACCGTCTAGACTCAGTAAACCTGCTCCTCTACATCGCGGACAGACTGGTATCTATAATTCCGCCTATTCAATCTATTCAATTCATCAGTTCAGAATCAAACAAAAAATCTCATTTGATTTAGGAGTCCCATCTCACATCTTTAAAGACCGCCATCTTAGCCAAAGTATCAGAGACACGCCTGGCAGAGATTTGGCTCAAGCTGATAGATCATTTGATTGATGATCTTGGGTAAGTATATAACGTGTTCCACAGTGGACATATTACAATAATACATCCAACTTTATTTGTATAGCACATTTTACCAACACAAAAGTCTCCAAAGTGCTGCACAGAGTAAAAAAAACAAGCACAGGTAAAATATGTTAAAAATATATCAAAAAAATAAATGAAAATGAAAATAAAATACATAATCACGTACAAACCAAATAAAAAACAAACTAAAATAATAAAAGACGGTCAGAGGACCATACAATTCTCATGCCGAGTTAAATGCTAGTGAATAAAAGTGCGTTTTTAAACAAGACTTAAAAGCATCGACTGACGGTGCAGTCTTTATGTGTGGAGGAAGAGCGTTCCAAAGTTTGGGACTGACTACAGAAAAGGCCCGGTCGCCCCGGCTTTTGCGTCTTGGAGCTGGCCCTCAGACCTCAGCGAGCGTATGTATAATGTATACTTCTATAATTAATCTGCAACTTCAAATGTAAGATTTCTATAAAACAAAAATTTGTACGACTTTATAATAACTACACCTTAATAAGCCGTAATAAAGCACTTCATTAAGGGGTTAAAGTTCGGAGTTGGGTTAAGGTATTAAGCCTGCATCATTCTTTACACACATTTTGTTCATTATGAATTCCGTCTTTGTTTAGGTTTTATTAAGGCTATTAAAATTTTAGTTATTATAAAGTGTTACCCAAAAATCAAATGTGTAAAATGAAATCCTATATAGCCACAATGTATTAAAGTCAGATAACAATCATAAAAAACTTGTTAAAAACCTATTTATTTTGATATTTTATCCTGTGTGTTATACTGTGAACGTCTCACACAGTTTTGGCTTGTTGCTGTTTGCTGTGATGTTCGACGGTTTGATTTATGAGGTTTTTCCAAATGACACACAATATCTAAAAACCTTCTGTCAGACTTGTGTAAACACGAATACTATATATTGTTCCAGCAGCGTCCAGTTGCCGGTGATGGAGGGGCAGCACAATTTGACTACGTTGGATTTGCAGTTGAAAGTTTTGCGTGACGCTGCGCTGGAGAACATCAGGCAGACGGCAGGTCACATGAGGCAGGAGGCCACCGATATCAAGGCTACCATCGCTGACATCGAGGATTGGCTGGACCGAATCAAGCAATTAGCGGAAGAGGTCCGGTGAATTCTTTTATTTACTACTCTTAACCATAAAACATAACCATTTGCCTCTATGATTCTGCAGCCTCAGAGCAGCCTGCCAGATGTAATCATTTGGATGTTAAGAGGAGAGAAGAGGGTGGCCTATTCACGGATCCCGGCCAATCAGGTTCTGTACTCAAGCTTCAGTGAACAAGCGTGTGGGAAATACTGCGGGAAAACACAGACTATCTTCATGCAGGTACAGTTTGACTTCCAAGTAGAAACAAAAGTACTAACGTTAAAGTACTGCACTTTACTGTACTGCATGTTTACCTCTCTGGACTTTATTTATGTCATTTTTACAGTTTTACAGTTTTTTTTTTTGCTTCTACTTCCCTCGTTTGCTTTCTTCTTTAACTGGACTGAAAAGTAGAAAGTGCTTTTCATGGTTTGAAGTTATTGTTTATGAGCACGTTCATGGCGACATCCTGTGTAAAGATTTAGAGTTGAAGCCCCAGCTTTGAGCAGACAAAAATATATACTTAAAATTCACTTGGAAAAAAAGAAAATAAATTATTTGGTTCTCAAAATGTGTGTGAAATACTTTTCCCTTGAAGTACCTTTTTAAACAGGTACTTCAAAACCTTGACTTAATTTGATTGCTCTACTTTTACTTTTACTGGAGAATTTTTTGTTTTACTTCCTCCCCCACTGAAGGGTTATATCGACAGTATTCTGTTTCCTGACAGATAAAATGTTTAGCTGACTAAAAGAAAATGTTTCAAAAATACTCTACCTATGCTGTCTAGAAAAACATTTGTAAACTATTAGCACAGGACAGAATAGTGCAGCTCTTTTTGTAATAGTTTGAACAGAAACATGAACAATTTTGACTTGAAAATGTCAATTCAGTGCCATTTCACAAATTATATGTTAAAATCTTCTTTATTTTTGGCATAGTTTATATTTTAATACTTATGTTACATCACTTTGCAGAAGAACATTCCTAGTTTGTAAATGTTGTTTACTTATAATGGCAATAAACCATGATTGTGATTCTGTTTCTATCTGAGGTGATGGAAATGGAAACTATTTTGAATAAATGTTTGTGAACATACTGGATTCAGAAGACTTGCTGATTGGTCAGTAATGTCTAATGTGGGGGCAGAGCTATGTGAGACTATATTAATATAATATACCAGTAATATATAACATTTCATTGCCTCAGAACGTCATTGCTAGGGAATACATGACTGAAAAAGTACTTAAAAACACGCAGACGCAAGGGATCAACGATGGTATTATTATTAAAGGATATATTGTGCTTTTCCATGGTACTTAGTATTGAACTCTAAGTAGATCATCATTTTACAGTTTGTTCACTGTAAACCTCAATATTTATCTAAGAGTCCTTAGTAGAAATAGGTCCATTGAACTGATAAGCTCAAACAAAATACAACTTTATGTAACTAATGATCAGGAAACGCTGTTGTAACTATGTTGAAAGCTCATTAAAGTTGATTTTGCCAGTACTGCCTCTTTAGACGTCTATACTTGAACTCTTATCAAAACTGTTGATGTCCAGTACCCCATGGATAAAAACAAGGGCATAAAGATTCCAGTCCAAGTGCGTCTCAACATGTGGCTTGGCCTGTCAGTCCATGAGAAGAAGTTTAACCGCTTCTCGGAGGGGAACTTCAGTGTTTATGCTGAGCTGGTAACGTACAATACTAACATTATACAATTTAGTCCCATTGACAAGTTTTTACGTACCATCTTCCTCTCTTTTATTGCAGTATGAGAACCAGGCCAAGGTGATTGGAAAATGGGGAACAACGGGGCTCGTCGGGCGCCATAAATTCTCAGACGTGACGGGCAAAGTGAAACTCAAACAAGAGCGCTTCCTGCCGCCTGTGGGATGGGAGTGGGTAGACGACTGGTTTGTTGACCCAGAGCGATGGTATGTTCAGCGCTGTAATACAACCCCTTTCTCTGTTTAGCTTTAATTTATTTGTAAAATGCTGACCTAGCCTCATAACCTACATTAGGCTGACCTAGCCTAATGTAGGTTATGAGGTTTATACTAGTTCTTAAAATATCAGAACCTTTAAAAGATTCAGTGCAGCTGTTTGCAAAGTTATGTTGCCATTGGGCAGAACGGTGGCTCAGTAGTTAGCGCTATCACCTCACAACAAGAAGGTCCGGGGTGCGACTCCCTTTCTGTGTGGGGTTTGCACATTCTCTTTTTATAAACTGTAGAGCGCTATGTACTTAATTCAATTTAAAATATCAGTGTCAGTTTTATTTTTTATAATCCTAGTCTTGAAAACATGTTTGATATTTGCACACCTTTATCTCTCTATCTAAAAAGAAATTTAAAAAAGTAATTCGGCACAAACAATCCAAAACGTCATTCAAATGAACTTGGTTTCTAAACGTATTTTGATGGAGTTTTACTGTTGTTTAATGTTTTCCCTAACATCCCTCCTTCCCCATCCTTAATTTCTCCAGTGTTTACATTCTTGAACTTAAACTTTGCCGTCCAGTGTCTGTGCTCTTAATAGTCTAACATAGCTGTAGTCTGACTCACATTCCCTATCTTTCTCCAGTTTATTGACAGAAGCTGATGCAGGCCACACAGAGTTTACTGATGAAGTTTTTCAGAATGAGACACGTTTTCCAGGTGGAGAGTGGAAACTTGCTGCAGAGCCATTCACAGACGTGGTATGACAGGATAACCCTCTCTGGCATGCATACACAAACAGTGACAATATTTCACATAGCTCAGGAACGATAACAGAACACAGGCACAGCTTCGAACCGCAGTGATCAGCAGTCACAGTATTTAGACAGTAACCTGACACCTTTAAAGATTCATAAGACATATTTTCTCGAGTGCTCAGTCACTTAAGGGTACTTGAACATTTTTACCATTACAGAACGGAGAAAAAGCCCAAAACTTCCAAGATATTGAGTGTCCACCTGGATGGACGTGGGAAGATGATTGGACCTTCGACACCAACAGAGCTGTGGACGAGAAAGGTGAGGCTATTTATGACTGAAAGACATCAGTCACATGTTTAATATTCCTTCTTGTCAATGTGTAAATGTGCTTTTCTTATCCAAGGCTGGGAATATGGAGTTACGATCCCTCCTGATGACAAGCCCAAATCCTGGGTCGCAGCAGAAAAGATGTACCACGTCCATCGTCGAAGAAGACTTTTTCGCAGAAGGAAGAAGATCTCTGATAAAGTGGCCACGGCAGAGGTAAAGTTTGTAAATGCAGATTGGTAGTTACAGAGTGTTAAAGTTGAATTATTTGTTGCAGAGGAAATATTCAGGAGAAGGTTGGGAATACTCATCGCTGATTGGCTGGAAGTTTCACAGGAAGGAGCGCTCTGCTGATATTTTTCGCCGGCGTCGCTGGAGGAGGAAAATGGTCCCATCGGATTGCATCGGGGCTTCTGCCATCTTTAAACTAGAGGGGGAACTAGTGAGTAATTACGCATCCCAAATATGTCTCAGGAAATGGTTTGAACACTGAATTTCAAACGGTGGCAAATGTCGACATATGGAAAACAGTAAAGATTGAGAATGTTACAATAGCTAAGCAGTTTATATATTTTCCCCTTGGAGTTTGACATTTGATTCAAAATGGCAGCTGGAAAGGCAAAAACAAGTATAAACATGTACAAATGTATCAGCTTTACTTCAATGATGTCATCAAGCCCTCTTCGTAGGGCTGTACAATATCAGAAATGATTGCAATATGGCTCTTTATTACTAAAATATCGATATTGTTGCGGTGTGTATATACTTTTTGGCACAATAACTCAGCTATTTTAAAATAAATAAATTCATGTCTATTCATGGGGAATGTCACACATTTTTTGCTACTGCCATCTTGAGGACAAAAGTTGCATGCTCACTGTGGGCAGGGCCAACAAACTGTAACATCCCCAAAGACCCCGTTTGTGGCCAGAAATGTATTACTGTGATCAGGAGGAACCAGTGGACTTACAGAAATCACTCCAGACTGAGCAGTGAGCACTTTGTTTCAGGTAATTAGCAGCTGGCTAATGCTAGTTTACATATTATTGTGTGGCTATGCTAATAAACATTAATCTACTTGCAGACAGTTTTAATGAGCCTTATTTCCAACTGTTCAGCTGTTATATTTTAGGATCAGACACAAAATCCGTGCTCTTGAAAGCTTTGAGGGCTTGTCCGGTGCAGCGGGCTTGTGGACGACAAAGCTTAGATGTAGCTTGTGTGACGTCTTCAACATGGCAGTGACAACAAATAAGTCACCAACCAAAATTTAATCAAGGCTAATTTAGACTGACTAAGAAAAATCCTGAAAAAAATCTGCCTTCAATGTTTCCCTTTTAAAAACTTTATATTTCTGTTATTTGTTATTGCGATTGCTATATTGATTATTGTGTCAGCCAAGTATTGCTACAGAAATTTGTGTTATCCTCACACAACAGACAAAATTGTGATTGGAAAAATAATACATTTGGAATAGTTCCAAGTGGAAGTGCTGTAAAAATGTAAAAATGTAGTGGTTAGTCAAAGTAACCATCTTTTGTTATGCCCGCTGACTCATATCTTCATTTCCACTATTTTCCTACATGTGCCCTTTCCAGCAGCATCTGTTAGGAAATATGTATATAAAAAAAAAGAATAGTTCTGCTTTTTAAAGTGAGCAATCAATTGAGAAATCAAAGAAAAATTGACCTAGAGCTGATTTTCTATGACTGCTGTTCACAGGGGGTTGACGTGGATGAAAAGACCAGCAAAACAGACGGTGCCCCTGCCAAGAGGTTTGGAGCCAACACACCCACAGTTTCCTGCCACTTTAGCCGTAAGTGCAAGGGGCATTCCTGATGATGATTAAAATCTGTTTGTCCCTATAGACCATTTCCCGGCTGATGAAGGGACATGCAATCACAACAATCTTTTAAAGGGATATGAACAAGCTCACTGTTTAAAGGACCTATATTCCGAAAAATTGACTCCTGTGAATGTTTAGATGTTATTACTTCATCGAAAACATTCCCAGAGTTGCGTTTTAATTCATTAACACATGTTTGAGTAATCCTTCATTTTTAGGCAGTCTACATCTCCAAAACTCAAAATGCTCAGTTCCACCTTGTAAAGTTATTGCTTTTCTTTAGATTTACTCTGCAGTGCTATAGAATAACTTTTAGCGGTATCTTTCTATTTTTATAAAACCCTTTGTTCAGTTGAGATTGTCACAGAAACGTTCCAATATTTTCTGGTGCACAAAGATGTGAAGAAATTTCAATGAGGCTAAAACAATAGCTTTAGCTTCAAAGTTAGGTCTGAAATCAGTCAAATAATTCTAGTGAATGTGGCCTGGTCCCAATACTCAAACGACGCACTAAACACTAGACTGAAATGTGCATTTTCAGTGTTTTCAGTCTGAGAGAGGAACACAGCCTAAATATGAAGGATTTATGTATTAAAAGTGAGTGATCAAAACAAAACACAACTCAACCATATAGGTCCTTTAATATAACTGTGTTCAAATGTTTAGGTTCCCACCGCTATCATCTGAGAGTGTACGTCTATCAAGCCAGGAATCTCTGTGCCATGGACAAAGATAGTTTTTCTGGTATGTTCATTTTATTTTTTGAAAAGGTGAAGAGTAGTCAATAGTTCTCAGTACTGTTCATGACATTCTAGGATTTTGTGTCATGGTTTCAGAGGTGGAGCAGAGTCCGCACACGTTTTTGAAAGAAATAAGCGAAGAGAAAATCCACAAATGTAGAAAATGTTGTTTTTGATTGCTTCCACAAATTTGACATTAATTTTATGTCTTAAAGTCCTTTAATCTGACAGTGACACATTTCTGATTGAATAATAAACCTTTTTCTTTTTTTTTCATTTTTTTTTTTCATTTTAATGGATTTATTGAACTCTGACCTGCTACCAGGTTTATTTTTAAATGGGCTGTTCAGAATGTTATTATGTTATGTGAACCCAACTTATTATCTCTCTGAGACCCCGTTTTACCCTTAAGATAAAATTGTACACAAAATAACAAAATCCGTATGCATGAAAGGAGCTAGTTGAGAATCATTACACGTTACACAGATGAACCTGAATGCTAAATGCTTGTTGTTCTTCATATCAGATCCCTATGTGCATGTGTCATTTCTACATGTGAGCAAGACTACAGAGGTCATCAGAGCCACTCTAAACCCAACCTGGGACCAGACACTCATCTTTGAAGACATCGAAATATACGGAGACCCGCAGACCATCGTCCACAATCCCCCCGAGGTGGTCCTGGAGCTCTATGATAGCGACCAAGTGGTGTGTGATTTCACTTTAGAATGGCACATGCAATAAGACCTGTTTTTAAGTGCAATACCAAGTTGAGAATGTGAATACTGACATTGTGTCCTTAGGCAAGACACTTCCCCCACCTTGCTTAGTATGACTGTGATTGTGTAATTTATTGTGGTGGTCAGATGGCTACACGCTTTTACAATACTTTACAAAGAAGTCTGAAACTCTAAGTCCTGTCACCACAACTTCTGATGGGTGTGACTGATGTATATAATAATGTGCCGTAAAAAGTGCAATATAAATCATCATAAATGCATAAATTCAAGTCCATTCAGTTTATTTATAGAAATTACTTATGTTGCTACAGACAAATGTCACAATGAGGATCACACTATGTAACTGGCACAATATCCCTAAAGAAAGATCATCTCTTTGTAAACGCTCTTCCTGTTCTCTCACCTAGGGTAAAGATGAGCCCATGGGCCGTTGTACATTTCCCCCGGTGGTGAAGCTAAACCTGGGTGTAGCCGTGGCTCCAAAGCTGCTGTGGTTCCCAGTGATGAAGAAAGGACGCAGTGCTGGGGAAGTCCTGGTGGCTGCAGAGCTGCTGCTCAAAGACACGGTAATCTACCGTTAATATTTACTTTTTTTTGTCCCTGCTAATAAATTACATCTAAACTAGTAATCACACAGTATATTATAGCAGATTGTAAAAGAAAATCAAATGAAATGTTATGAAGAATATTTTAACTTACAGAAACAGGACTTGTATAGACAAAGCAAAGACAAAGGAAATTAAACAAAGCAAAGCTCTGATTGCAATGTTTATTAAAGCATATAAATCATATTACTCCAGGAGAATCACCAGTGGAACATAGGTCAATGCACATCTCAATGTAAAAGCACAAAATCTCATGTATGGAAAGAATTCTGTTGTAAAATGTATCATTGTGTTTTATAACACCATGTCAAAGTGCACAGGGAATTTCTGGTTGTTTGAAAAACTGTCCTGTTATTCATAAATACTTGACTGGGATTAATGAGGCACTGCAGACTGTCTTCAACACGGGTATTCCATTTCATTCTTAAACTTTGTATCTAAGACATAAAACACCAACAACAGAAATGATAGATGGATATCTGTGGAATGTTCTTTTGGCTGCAAAAAAGAAAGTAATAACAAGGAAATGGATGACAGAGATGGAACCAACTGTCAAGTACTGGACTGAAATAGCTGGCCATTTAGAAAATGGCCAATTCACTTGGCCAGATGGGAGTGATATACTATAGATGGAACTCATTTTACTGCTTTATTTCTTATAGATTTTGTCTTTTTGCTTTCTAGTCTTGTTTTCTGTTTGATTTTTTTTTCTTTTATAAAGTTAAAAAGAATAATAAAGTTCCTTGTAGGCAAATGATGAAGCTATGCCCCTGGTCCCTGCTCGTCGGGGGGAGTCGCTTTACATGGTTCCTCAGGGGATCAGGCCAGTGGTGCAACTCACAGCCATTGAGGTACAGTTTGTTCCTCTTATGATGTTTTCATCTGTTTGGTATCTATAGTTTTACTCATATTGTTCTATGTTGTAAGGTGCTGACTTGGGGCTTGAGAAACATGAAGACCTACCAGCTGGCCACAGTCTCCTCTCCCAGTCTGATAGTGGAATGTGGAGGTGAAATTGTTCAAACTGCAGTTATCAAGAACTTTAAGAAGAATCCAAACTTTCCTGGATCAGTTCTGCTGCTCAAAGTGGTTTGTTCATTAACTAAGCACTTCCTGGACTAGATCAGGACTAAAGCAGGACTTTAACGAAACAAAGTACATTATTACATCTTAATCTGTACACCAGGCTCGTTCAATTTAAGGCTAGAGCAGGCCCTAAAATGATCTGATCTGTTCTCTTGTTTACTAGTTTAGTCCTTGTTTTAAGGGTGCGTTTTCTCAAACACCACATTAAAATTCATATTAAACTGGGACCAAACCCAGAACTAAACCTGAATTATACATATACATATAAATTAAACCAGGCTCAAACCAGGACCAAACTAGTACAAGTGTGAACGCACCCTAATTCTGCTTTAGACCAGGTTTAATTCTGGGATAGTTCTGATTTAGTCCTAGTTTGAGTCTGTATATACTCCTGGTTCATGCTAGTCTAGTACGAGTTTAAATCTGGTTCAGTACTGGATTGGTCATTTTGCAGTACAATGTTGGTAAAGCCTTTTGTATATGTTTTTACAAAAATGTCAAAAAAGAAACAGACCCACAAAGTGTGGTAAAAGTGCTGACTTATCTGGCCACGGCCCTCTAAAAAAATCAGACTTTGTAGGAAGATAGCCCTGCTGTACACCATTCAGCCATAATGTATTTCTTGGTCACATTTGGAAATATATTCTCTCATTTGAATAGAATCAGAGTTTTTGTTCTTTAATTAAAAATGTCATTTATATGTGTGTTTGCTGCTAGCTCCTGCCTAAAGAGGACATGTACACTCCTCCGATCGTGCTGAAAGTCATAGACCACCGTCCGTTTGGCAGAAAGCCTGTGGTGGGTCAGTGCACCATCGACTGTTTGGAGGAGTTCCGCTGTGACCCGTACAGCGTCAACAATGAGGTCATGTCGTCTAGAGGTAAAAAAAAAGTTAAAAGTTCATACAAGATTACACATTTTATAGTAGTCGTTGAACTATTGAGTGTTTTGCAGTGGCAATGATAGCTGCGGCCCATGGGGATGTTGTCATTAACATTGAAGACAGGCCTATTGTGAAAACTGAGGTAAACAATGGAAAAGATGTGCACATTTTAATTTAATTAAAAGCTTAAGGTATACTTTTTAGTTGAATTACTAATGTTCCTTTCTTTTCTCTTTAGCTTCAAACAGAAAAGGTAAGTTTTGAATTGTTATACAATAAAAAGTGTCCAGACCTGAACAAAAGAACAAATTTATTAAAATATTGAGCCCAATATTTAAAAAACAATTAGTATGCCATCAGTTTGTTATTAGATTTTAACATGTGAGAATGGTCAAAATAGAATAAAATCCATTGTCTCTATAGGTACAGTATGAAATCATGTAATTGTTAAACAATTGTGATGAAAGTCAGAAGTTAAAGAATTCTCTAACTATTCCAGTGTTTTTAGTTCACTTCATCTTTCCACAATCATATTAGTTTAGATCAGTTTAGTCTATATTTGAAGGAGCAATGTACAGATATTGAGCTCATTATAAATATGTCCCGCACCGGACCATAACTACAGTAAAAAGAAAGTTTCCATCTGCAATCCCTGATTTACAGGAATAGAGTATACAATGCAATAAATTCACAATGTGCACTCTCCCAAACACCCAAACACTCTCACACATTATCACACATGTACAATATGACCACACATTCCAAACAGCATTGAGCCTTATTCAGTATTTACAAAATCATTCATTTTATAAAATACACATTTTCGGCATTTACCTCAATATATAGATTACATATCACAATGTTATAGCACACTAAATAGTGAATGAAATGAAAAAAATAATTTCCCACAGTGCCACATTATTATTATTATTATTATTATTATTATTATTATTATTGTTATTGTTATTGTTATTGTTGTTGTTGTTATTATTATTATTATTATTAAGGCGAAGCAAGCATTTAATTGTCAGTACTGGCAAGTCTGACTATAACCACTTGTCATATATGTCTACGTGTATATGGACCACCACTAATAATCTTTTTTTAATAACGACTTCACTCAGGAGGAGGAGACAGTGGACTGGTGGAGTAAATTCTTTGCCTCTGTTGGACAGCAAGGAAAGTGTGGGCCCTATCTTAAGAAAGGATATGATTCTCTACAGGTAAGAACACGCTCCAGCAGTGTCATATCTGAGTTGCATAAAACAAAACAAAAAACTTGATCTGGATTCAACTTTTATATAATGTTTTTCATTTCATATTCTTTACAGTTATCTGATCAATATGCAATGTGTCATATTAGATACACCACGTTAGTAAATTACTTCAAGATTCAAGATTTTGTAAAAGATAATATCAGATAATCTATACTGGTTGTTGCGATGACTTTTAAAGGTGAACATAGAGTCACAGGTGCAATCTTCTTTTAAAAATAAACCTCAAATGTATTTTGTTAACTTCTTGTGGTTTCAGGTGTATGATCGTGAGCTGGAGGAAGTGGTTGAGTTTCAGCATCTGACAGATTTCTGCTGCACGTTCAAACTCCAGCGCGGAAAGACTGAGGATGAGGAAGATGATCCAACTGTGGTCGGAGAGTTCAAGGTTAATTTAAATTTTAAAAGGTGCTTAGTATTGGGGTCCATAAAGTTATTTTCAGAATCAGAATCAAAATTAATTTCATTCATCCCCAAGGGAAAATGATCCTTGTTACAGACACGCAATCGGCCAGCAGAAAAGTTAAACATATGAAAAAATAAAACAAGTTCAAATTAAATGTCGCAGTAGGAATACAATTCTAGACTTTACTTAAAAACTAATGGGGATTCCAGTGTTGTAACGCACATTTCAAAAACAGCAGAACTGCTAAACCCTTCTGGTGAAAACGGAATGAATTGACTTTTAACTTAACTTAACGTACCCGCACAACGTACTTACATATTTACAATGTTCATGTACAATTTTACAAGTGGTCTGAATATAAGAGGATTTAGAGTTTTCAGTGTGCTTTGTCTGCCCTCTGGTGGATGATAAAGGTCAGTCACTAAACGACGAATGGTTTAAACCATTTGTTTTATTTCAGTCCTGGAGTGTTGAACGTGATTAGCTATAAAGAAACCGAGAAAGACATCTGTGTTGATTGCCTGATGAATTTGCGTAATGAGTGTGTCGCGTCTTAATTTTAATGTTATTAGACTGCTGTGATCTCTTTTGCGAGCATTTTTTTTAATAAAAGACACCTCGAACCTTAATGCTCTACCATAAGCGTATGGTGTCGGTGTATTTGTTGTACAGGGTTCCTTCAGGATCTACCCTCTCCCTGATGATCCGGGTGTCACCTCTCCTCCTCGTCAGTTCCGAGAGCTTCCTGAAAGTGCACCTCAAGAATGTCTGGTCAGAATCTATGTGGTTCGCTGCACTGATCTACAGCCCAAAGACACAAACGGCATGGTGGGTTTAGCGTCATCACTAAATTATAATGTACTTTATATGAATTGATATTGTAGGTGTATTTATTTGTTTGATGTAGAATTCATTTTAATGTTTGAGTTTTGATCTGTGTTTCAGTGCGACCCGTACATAAAGATTAGTTTGGGCAGAAAAACAGTGGATGACAGAGATCACTACAAACCAAACACACTCAATCCCGAGTTCGGGAGGTGAGCTGTTGTTCTTATACTCACATAAAAGTGCTTTGCTTTTTTATATATATACGTATTTTCATTTAGGATGTTTGAGATGTCCTGCTTTCTGCCTCAAGATAAGGACCTGAAGATTTCTGTTTATGATTATGACTTACTGAGCAGAGATGAAAAAGTTGGTGAAACAGTTATTGATTTAGAAAACCGACTTCTGTCACGGTTTAGGCCTTCATGTGGTCTGCCTGAGACTTATTGTATGTGAGTATATCTTCACTTGATCTTATAAATAATGCTCTTGAGATGTCGAACCAAATTGATCAGAGATTCTTCTTTTCTCATCAATTTAGCTCAGGAATCAATCAATGGAGAGACCAACTTAAACCTTCACAGATTCTCCTAAATGTTGCAAAGATAAAAGGGGTGACTGCACCTTGTTTAGAAGCTGATGGAACCACAATGACCTTTGCTGGAAACGATACACCCTACAAGAGTTCGGTGAGCGTTTCATCGGATGTATCGCATGTAATTTTACTTTTATAGTATATTGCCGTGTGTGTGTTTTTAGAGGAGACATATTAGGAATTTTTTCAGGTTCTTAGTATTGAACTATTACATAAGTAGAGATCATCATTTTACATTTTGTTCATTATAAAATCATAATATTGATCTTCATAATAGAAATAAAGGTTCATCGACCTCCTGTTCAAAATCTGCGATAAAGCCCCGCCTCTTCATTAGTGACATTTTCACTTTTTTCAGAGATCAGAATCAGAATCAGAATCAGAATCAGAAAGAGATCAGAATCAAATCAGATCAGAATCAGAAAGAGTTTTATTGCCATTGTCAATGGACCAAAATTCACAAAAACATAGAACTTGTCTCGGCATGAAGGTGCAACACAAAAACACTGAGCAATAATAAAAGCAACATATATTCAAAAGGCATGCAAAAAAAGGGCAGCAAAAAAGTGGCATTCGTTTCAAATAGATTTTAATTTTGAAAAGTGGATAGGTGACATTTTAGAACCCTACAAGTGTCACTCTGCATCTTAATTTTCCAAATAATGGTAACTAAGTACATGGATGTGGGCGAGGATAGGGGGTAGGTGAAAAAAGGAATTTTCTGACCACTCGAGCCACAGTTGCAGGAGAATACAGGATTATTCAAACATGCAGGAATGAAACAAAATACAACTCTGAGTAAAATAATGATGAAAAAACAGTTGGAAAAGCTCATTAAAATCTATTCTAACAGTCAATTCTGTTTTGGAATTACATTTTTACAGAAGCCAACACTGTCATCCATTCCCATCTGGGGCCACCACGAGAAAGACTGGCCCTTCATGTGCTCAGAAAACAGGACTTGGTACCAGAGCATGTGGAAACTAGGACCCTGCAGAGCTCTCACCAACCCAACATCTCCCAGGTCCAATACCATAACTATACAGACAATACACAAATATAAATTAAATCAAAATCTTACTTTATTAAATTGATTTACAGGGACAAATACAGATGTGGGTGGACGTCTTTCCTAAAAGTCTTGGTTTGCCTGGGCCTCCTTTTGACATCACCCCACGTACGGCCAAAAAGTAAGACACACTCGCACCATAAATGTATTTAGACATAACTCACTGAATAAAACACGAATTTTAATCTCAAAACAGATATTTTTTGCGTGCCGTAATTTGGAACACAACCGATGTCATTCTGGACGAAACTAGCATCACGGGGGAGAACATGAGTGACATCTATGTTAAAGGGTAATACTTATTTAAACACATCTTGTAAAAAATATAGAGGTATGTTGCTATGTTATGTTTAAACTTAATGATATTCGTGTTTAGTTGGATGCCAGGAATGGAGGACAACAAGCAGAAGACCGATGTCCACTACAGGTCCCTGGATGGTGATGGCAATTTTAACTGGAGGTTCATCTTTGGGTTCGATTACCTTCCCGCAGAACAACTTTGTGTGGTATCGAGAAAAGTAAGAACCTCTATGTGAACAAGTATTTGTATTTTTTAATATGATCAATGTATCAGGTTTTCTTTTGTAGGATCACTTTTGGAATCTTGACAACACTGAATTCAGAATCCCACCTAAACTTATTGTTCAAATATGGGACAATGACAAATTTTCTCTTGATGACTACTTAGGTAATAATCCTGATTTTTTTATATTAATATTGTGTGGTTTACATTCACTCTCTCAACTGGGGTCCTGGGAACTGGGAACATTTTGTAAATAATATCTTCAAATGCCATATATTTTCTACATTAAATTTTTTTTTTTCATTGTTCATAGGTTCCGTTGAGTTGGATCTTCTCAACCTCATCCCACCCTCTAAAACTCCAGAAAAGTGCAGCCTTCAGATGTTGCCAGGAAAGACTACCTGTGTGCGCTCCACCGGTCCCACATTAACCTCTCTTTTCTCCCAAAAGTCTGTGCGCGGCTGGTGGCCATGTGCCATTGAGCAGGAAGGGAAACTTACACTTGGAGTATGTTTATTACGACACAACGCTTTAGTAAAAGTAAGTTTTGTTATAACAATATTATATCTCTTTAGGGCAAAGTAGAGATGACTTTGGAGATAGTAGAAGAGAAGGAAATGGAGGAAAGACCTGCTGGGAAAGGCAGAGATGAGCCCAACATGAATCCCAGACTGGAACCACCTAAGTAGGAGCTACTCAATGTTGCTACTACTACCACTATTACTACTACTATTTATTGCTATTATACAACTGTTGTTGCTACTGCTAATACTACTTTTTTACTACTATTTTGCAGTCGCCCCGACACATCCTTTTTCTGGTTCACCAGCCCTTGCAAGACCATGAAGTTTATTGTGTGGCGCCGTTTTAAATGGATTTTCATTATAGGAATAATCCTACTGCTGGTGATCTTGTTCTTAGGGATTCTGTTCTACTCGTTGCCTGTAAATATCAATAATATATTACATGTCCTAAACAAAAGAAAATAAATGATTTAGCGTAATTCTAAAATATGTTTTTATGTTCCCAGAATTACATCTCGATGAAGATTGTGAAACCTTTCTCCTAAAAAGAAACACACCATACAACTTCAAAAAACAGCCAGTAACTATAGTCCCAGTCTCTGGATGGATATGACCACTTAATAATGTTACATTGCCAAATCAGTATGCTAATCATTGATACTTTTGTACTTTCAGTATTTTTAATGTATGTTGTTGTTTTAATAATTAATTAAATAAAACATGAATTATGTAAAGAAAATACATACATATATATGTGGTTTATTAAAATGTCAAGAGGAATGTCGAAACTCCTCATTTTATTTTGTTCTGTCCCCTTAATTGTGGCACGACAATTGACACCTTTATGGCAGCGTTGCATGGATACGAGTACTTGGTCCTGCCTCTTGTTACTCAGAGGCTGATCTGATTGGCCGCGGCATTCCCTGTACTGTACTGCAGCTGCAAACCAGATGAGAGTAAAGCAATAACAGAGTTATGGAAAATGCTGCGTTTTGCTGTCTGTTTAGATATAACGAAATACAATAACATGTGTAAAATACTCTCTAAGAAGTCTCTCACAGAGCGGCATGCTTGTAAGTTCACGTCTTCTCCCCCGCATGCTGAGCAGAGATGTTTTTGTGGCTGAGCTAGCTTACCAACGCTAACCTTTACGACCATCGACTGTTATGCTAGCTACAAATAATTTTGTTCTGTGAAAGCTGCTGTTCTGGACTAAATAAAATACGTCAATACAATAATTTATTCAGCTCATTAATTTTACAGGGTGAGCTGGGTGAAGTAAATCATAGACGGGTGTTTTAAGCTATTGTTTTAGCTTACTGTTGACAGACATTTCTGAGTGATAGAATGATTAGGAAAACTTATGTTATGGTGTAATCATCAAAAAAAAGAGAGTAGTTTACATTCTTCAAAGCCACATAAAAGAAGTCTTTAACTAGATACTTTTCTCCATATGTAGAAACCATAGAGGTCTCATCATCTTTGACCAGTCAATAAAGAAGAAAGGATGGATCCTGACTCGAGGTGAGTCCATGTATTTATGCCTAGATGCTATACTATTATGCCTAGATGCTATCCTCTAAGCTGCGCTGGTATTGACCAGGATGTAACAGGTGTTTCTATTTCAGGGTCACCACTGAGGCCAAAACAGACATTGTGAACCATGCAATCCCAAACACAGACCTAACGGGTGTAAAAGATGGACTCTTGGCCACCACAGAGGACTCAGTAACTGCTACTGTACAAAATGATGTAGCATCAATTCATTCTCACTCTTGCAACAAAAGTCAGAGTTGTTGCTGCGATGAACAGAGATCAACAAGTGCCAGTTCATCTGCCTCCCACCCTGGTGCAAGCACTGGCTCTATCTCTTTAGGGCACTCACCAAATCCCAAACTCACCTTGTGTCTTAGTAGTAGTCCCTTAAAAGGTGTGAGGACGCCTAATGATGTAGAGATGCTGAGCCCAGACAGCCCGGTGTGTAGAACCCTGCACAGCTCCACAGATGGGACTCATGCAGGTAGTGCTTGTTCTGATGGCTCCGAATTGGGAGACTCGCCACATCCTGTCAAACACCCTGAGTGTCAAAGTTTAGCCAAAGAAAGAAGAGGCCTTGTTTCTATGGGAACTGATTCACAGATACCTGTGTACAGTGGATCAACTGAGTCAGGTCATCTAAGCCAGGCTGAAAGGTATTTCTCTTCTATGTCTTAAACTGTTTTGTGATTTCTGTCATGTCTTTGTGATTTTAATGCATTTTATCCTGTTGTGAAGCGCTTTGAATTGCCTTGTGTACAAATTGTGTTCTACAAAAAAACTTGCTTTGCCTGTTTCACTTTTCACTTCACTTTTTGAGAGTAAACCACAGACAAACATTATTGTAATATTATTCTCTTCTGTTTTGCTCAGCATAGCCTTTGCGCTGCATAATCTGGACCACGGTTGGCGGGGGACACCTATAGACGAGTTAAACAGAATGCCCCAGTGCGCACCGCCTCTGTCTCACCTGAAGGCCGTGCCTAACCACACCATCACCATCAGAGTAAGTACACATGCTTTGTCTTCGTGGAGACGGACGAGCTCTTTTTTTGTTTAGTTTATGTGTGCATTTATTTATTCAACAATAAAGTGCGCTCTTGGCTTAGTGAAACACCAGGATGTTATTTGCGCTGCAGAAACATCATTACAAAATTATAGTATAAAATCTTTATATTTGCATGTTTGCGCTTTGTACAGACAGATCTCCTTAAAGAAGGCGAGAGTCCTGTCCCGTTCCCAACCAAGTTCAAAGATTCTTGGGATGATGTGTCTGTGAAGATGCCCTGCTCTGACAAGAATCTGTTTCCTATGGACACTGAGGTTGAGAAAATACTAATTTTTGATCATGTGAAGTATAACGTATTAGATGGTAAGTTTTCCGTTGTTGGTTTAGGATGGAGGAGTCCAGAGCCGATGGGAGCTGATTAACACTGCCCTGCGTGGAGGGTTCAAAAGCAGCCTAGATGTGAGGGTAAGTGCATAAAGTACATTACAAGTTGGTATCTATTTATGACACAGATACAGTATAGGTCACCCTCTGATCTAAAACCTCGAAAAGTTGTTTGGCAAGCGCTTTTTAATTATTTTTTTCTTGGATTGGATTAAAAGGTAGTTTTGAATCCAGAGCTATCCAGACCAGGCTTTTTGAACAGTGGATGCACCAACCCTGCAGCAAGGTGGTGCTCAATTCAAGTCAATGGGCTGCACTCATTGGCCCATGGCCAGTTTAGCCTTTAGCAACTAGCTACATTCAGTGGCTGTGCAGCTTGCTGACCATGCGCAGTAGTTCTCTTCTCCCACGTAAGAGTGCGCAAGAAGTGCAGACTCGCACAGCATGTGACTGCTCTGACCAATCAGAGTTGCAAGAGCGGAGCAGAGCGAGCCTACGCTCAAGATTGAGAAACTGTTTTAAGAAAATGTAAGGATTTTGAGCCAAACAAACAAAACAGATCTGAAAACAAACAAACAAACAAACAACAAAAGGCTCTCTCGACAGGTTTGAGCTAGCAAAACCCTATCCAGTTATTTGAATAGATCCATGGGCTTGATGGACTCTGTTTCAGAGCTGTTTAAAATGGTGAACAAACTCTGGAAAGTTGCATGTATTACTTAATTTAAATGTGTAGGAGGCACTATGTCCTCTGGACTCATAGATCATTTCACCTGAGTCAGTTTTTTTAAGATCATTAAGGGTTTGTTCACACTTGCACAATCACCACATCATAACTGAGACCAAACTGGGACTAAATCCTGAAATAAACCAAGACTAAACCAGGATAAAACCAAGACTAAAATGGGACCAAACTCAAACTCAATCGACATAAATCAGGACAAGTGTGAACAACTGTCAGCAAATCTGATAAAATAACATGACTAGGACAGGGAATGTTAATAAAGATGCAGTGATTCAGTATTTAACTGTATATCCCTGACCTTGTTGTAAAAAAAAATAAATAAATAATTCAATTTACAACATTCAGATGATTTCTCATGCTTAAAAACACCTGGGTTTAAAAGGTGATCAATTGTGTTAAAAATGACTTGTTTGTCATTGATTAAAACTGAAAAATAATTGGCCCTTGCACTTTTAACCTTTTCATTTAAAATATCCTTTGAAAGCTGGGGATTTTCTATCCTTCCACAAGGAAAACGATTGGGCTAGTCACAGCATAAAACTCTTCCTGGTTCATAGCCTGTTTACACTGTAGTGATCATGATTCAGTCCACGCTTAGGCCTCTTTAACCCCTTTATGACAAACCTTTAGTTTGGTCTCGCAGTGGTGGCTATTGGAAAGCCAAATATTTTATGAGGCTGTTTATGCTGTGAAAAAGTGAAAACCTTTACACACTTTTGTACAGACAATAATCTATGAGTGTTTGAACTGAAAATATCAAAAAGAAAACAACATGTTTAGTGTTATGAATATCATTACCCAAAGGGATTTCCATAAATAACCACTAGATGGCAGGGTTTGCTCAACTCAGTACTCTCAGCTGACATCTGTGTATGACTGGTGCACATATTTGATTTGTCTAAATGTCTGTCTGTTCTCTTCTAGGATGCGATTCTGAGATACAACGTTGCCCATGCAAAGAAATGGGACTTCACTGCCCTGAACCTGCTCTGTACAGAGGTGAGTGAGGTCAAGGATATGTATTTCTATTACTTTTAGGTCACACCTAAATCATTCAACCCTATTTTACCGACTATTTTACACAATTAATTCATCAAAACAAGATGATAATTGCTGAGCCTTGAACCAGGAAAAGGGAGTTAAAAGTGATGTAAACTGTAGAACATTGTAGTAAAATCTTACAAGGTCAACATTTTCTGTTGTAAGAAAATTTGAAAAATACATCTGAAACTTTGGACTTCTTTGAACATTTAAAGGTGCACTACATAACTTTTCTGGGAGGTATTCCGCCACTTACATTTATTGATTTGCCTAGAATGTTTACTGTATGGCATTACACTTATCCATCTTGCATTTACTTAATTACAGGTGGATTTATTGTTCAAAAATGACTTGGAACTGTGAACGGGCTCGCCTTTCCACAGATCTGGCCTGTAACTTACCCTGGTGGCATCCCCTGCTTGTTTCCGTGTATTCTAGGCAAGGCAAAAACAATGACCTTGACCACAAAAGCTACATAGTGCACTTTTAAAACAAAACTACTGAATTGTTATGTTATGTTAATTTTCTTGTCATTCGTATCTTACCTATTATCAAACACTTACTGTGCGATGTTTTAAATGGTTGCAACTCAGCTCATATAAGTTGTTACTATTTCATAAGTCATTGAATCGTCTGACATATGAAGACTGTAACACCAAACAAATAATCGCCCTCCCTCATCAAACTGTACCTCCGTGGATGTCTAAAATGCCTTGTCAGTTCTTTGATCCTCCACGTAGCAAAGCCTCCACTTGTCTGGTGTTTTGCCTGTGGATCTCGTAGGAAAAGCCTCTTGTAGCACACAGTTAGCGTCGCAGATGGGCCGGGGAGCACGGCGGCAGCAGCTGGTGCAGGTGAACCAGGGGAATGCCTTTCCTTTGGCTGTCTCTCTCCAGCTCCGCATCATCTGACAGTTTAGGCTTATAATTACCTGTTGGTTATGCCATTTCTCCCAGGTGGCATTATTATTCATCACATTGTGTCAAAATATTTATCCGAACATAATGCTTACTGGAGAGACGTTTTCCTTAGAGACTACATGTACTTTGTCTCTGTATTACTTCATAGACAGAAGCTGCCTCTTGCAATATGTATGTGCTGAAATCTAGACTTGGAAATGAGGATGAACAAAGTGTAGGTGCAGTCATTGATATCGGCCGATATGGTGGTTCTGTCATGTGTCTGTTTTAGCCTGAGCCCCTGATATACATTGCAGATGCCCCAGTTTGTGTGGGTCCATGTGATATTCTCCGTTTGTCCACAGTGCATCAGATGTGCCTTTTAAAAAAATAACTTTAATGGTGAAGGTCCACCACCTGTTTGTGTCCATTTGGACACAGACAAATCTTTGTCTAGAATGTTCCACAGTATGGCATTAAACTAATCTGTTACAATTACAGGTGTCATTTTGATTGAGCAGGTGGAAGACCCTCCACCAGAAAAGTGACATTGAGTATCTTTAGAGAGACTAGCGAGTACAAATGGAAAAAAGAGCATCGAAGGTGGCTGTAGCTTGCATAATCATCATTAGGGAAAAATGCATCTAATGATATTTTATACCAGATATTAAAGACATTTTTTTTAATTTTATTTTTTATTTTTTTTAACAAAACTGAACCAAATCAACCGCAGGACAAATTTTGGATATTGTATCAGTTAATAAATATCCATATGAAACCGTCCATACTTACAAAGGAATAAAGGATTTACAATAAACAACTAAATATATTGTAGAAATACAATTTGATCATGATCTACTACATAGCCCCTGCTACTGCTACAGGACACGTTTTAGCTCCAGAATCTAGTGCCATTCAATATTCTGTAATAATTGGTTCAAAGGTTTGAGATTTCTAATAGTTTAAGTGGCCTTAGTTTGGAGCTACACTAAAAAGGATTTCCTTGCGTTTCTAACAATCATAATAGACTGTTTTATAACAATAAGACAAATTTCTAAAGCTAAATGTAAATTGTGCCAAATCACTCCCTCTGTGATGTAAAACAATATCTCAGCGTGGTCTGCTTGATCAATAGCCGTGTGGGTGTTTTTTATGACTTTATCCAATTTAATTAAAAGGAGCACTTTAAATCCATAAAGATGCTAAGTACTGCCAGCAACAAAGTCACCCTCCATCACAGAGAGGCTAATTCCATCTGCAACTCCTAAGTGCCCATTCACTTAGCTGCATTCCTTCTCCCCCTTTTACGTTGCTAGGAGAAATATTCTTTTTATTTTGTTATTTTTTTTCAAACATTGGATAAGGATCAAATCAGATTTTTTTGAGTGCCATTTCGATGATGGTTTCTACTTTAGTTTAGACTTCAAAATGATCACTTAATTCAGATGCCTTTGTCGGTAAGGTGCAGTGGCATAGGAGGTTTAGTGGATTGCTCAGTTACCCAGGAGTCGGTAGTTTGATTCCCAATGTGGCCCAGTCTATACTGTTGTTTTGCCCATGAGCACAGTGTTGCCACAAAGATCATCTTTCGATACTAAGGAATATACTGGGTTCTCTAATAATTAAAAATGCACTTTTTTTAGTTCAAGGTGTTAGTCAATAGACAGACATTCTCAACACTAAATAATACTACTTTCTTGATTTAACATTATGATGGTAGTTTTCTTCTGATTAAGCTAAAAATCATTCTAAAACTGTTCAGGGCAGGTCACATTTTGTCTGTTTTTGTATCGTTACTTTTGATACTAGTTTTAATATTGATTAATGTCCAATTTTCAATACTTTTGACCAGCCTATGAGCAAGAGACTTCATCTATTAAGGGATTTTTTTATTTTCACATATCGGTTTGATATATATAGTACCTTTCAGACGTGTTTTTAAACGCAATCACAATTTTTGTACTCATATTGATCGATCTTGATTTTTCGATTTTCCTTTTTTGTTTCAAAAACAAATTAAAAAATGCTTTCTGTATTGATTTCCTGAACATAAACACTTACTTTTAAATCGCACCATTTAACATGACACAATTTTTAAATGTATTACTGCACAGTCCAAACAACATGCTTTACTGATAGAGAACTGGCTGCAGAGTGTAGCCCCCTCCATTTAAAAAAAATGGATTAAATGTCCAGCCCCATTAATGGAATTAAATTAAAATAAACAACTACAATTAAACAGAATAATGTAGCTGAATAGGTGGCTGTTCGTCTACACAAGCATCAACAAATTGTATAACCCAGATGAATACATTTTGTAATTTAAATTAAAAGTTAATTTATAAATTTGACTACAACTTTACTTCAGTTTGTGGGCCTTGCTATAGATTTAAAAATATTGGTATTGATAATTACAAATATGGGTTAGCGGTCACATCAACAGATATTGGCTCCCTTGCTCCTCTTTGTAATATTCAGTGGTTTTCTTTCCCGTCACCAACAATGCTTGTTCAAATATGCTGTAGAATTTGCGTTGCACCGGTGTATTTGTGACGCATTGACCCGCCGTGTGATTGACAAGCACTTCCACGAGTAATAGCTGCAGGTAAAAAAAGAGTTAGCCAAATTAGAGCTTGTCTATAAATTGTCTTAGTGTGGCTCTGGCGGCCCAAATGAAACTGTCAGAGTGTCACTGTCTGATGAATGTGTGAGAGATGAGCAGGCACCAGGCGAGCGAGCTGCACCTGCTGAGGCAACAGGCTACACCCAGCAGGCGCCACAATATGTACTCTGCCATGTCTCTTCAGTCATTAACTCATTAGACGCGTACTGTAACTGTCAAGAGAGGCAAGGGAGTTTTTATTCTAAAGCAGGTTTCTTACATTAAGCAACTCAATTTACTGTACAGTAGAAGGAGGATAAAAAAACAACAATTTAATACATCAAAATAGCCCCAAAAAATTAAATTTTAATGGTAAGACTGGCACATGTAAATCAGTGAGAGTTTGAATTAGAATGAACATGAATTAAAATAATTGTTAAATTGTATAGAATTTTAGATCTGGCACACTACAAAACTTGTTTTATTTGGTTTTTAAGACTGTTTAACATCTGCAGATGAAAAATAGCCTCTTTTGGTGCTTTTACAGAAATATTTATAAATGTACATTGTCCCTGACAAATAAATCAATAAATGCATTGCTATTTAAGTGACATTTTACAATTTCCTATTTTTTGTGTGTGACAGAAACATAATATATATATATATTTTTTTATCATGTTTTATGTTTTTATCATGCTTTATTGCAACCTTTTATTGCTAACAGTAGCTGTAGCAAACCTTTAAAAAAAAAAAAAATAAGGTCACCTACAGTACATGATTCCATGGAAATGAAAAGTTAAAACCAACATTCTGGAGATAAGTTTTATGCCATACTGTGGATTATTATTGATAAAGGAGAGACCTTTCCATGGAAACGAGCTGGAGGAGCTTTGTGAAGATTTTTGAAAGATTTTTGATTGCAATAAAAACAACCTTAATAAAAAAAAATTAAAAAAAATACACATTGTGTATTTATGTTATATTAGATTATATTGTACATGGTAGTAACAATACAGCAACTTATATTCAGTTTTCACACGTACATTCCACCTCAAATAAGTATACTGTCTGTAGTTCTCTTGAGTCATATCTCCCTTTCCTGCTAAATGTTTTAAACATTTTCTTGAATTAGCCTTTCTTGCATACACTGATAAATTCCAAACATAAGCTGCGCGCTGCTCTCTCTACCCTGCTTCTTAAGCAATTTGAACAGTGAGGATCATCTTTCTCTCCTCAACCAGCCCCATCCATTACTCTCACAGGACTACTTTATAGTGTCTACTAGCTCATTACTTCTGACAGCTTTTAGTCAGGCCTGTTCCCTTGGAATATAACTGCCCCTTATAGACGAATCGCCCACCAAAGACTCCCTGTTTCAAATCAAGCGCCTCCCTCCTTCTATTTCTCTCCACAGTTGGTCATTTGCATTTTTGACCCCAGGAAAAGGTGCATTTAATCAGGCTGTGCTCCTCTGCTTTACTTTGGTAGAATATGGCGTGTGATTGATAGCGGTGACATTCGAAGCCAATACGCTTATAAGTAATTGCGTTGTAAATCTGGGGCTATGATAGAATAACTGGATGTTTATTTTGGAGGGAATTGCGGATGGATGCTGAGGTAAGCTGGAGAGTGAAGTATGGTATGGACTACATAAGACCAATTGGAGATTAATGATTAGGGGTTCAAATCTGCTGAGTATCTTCAAAATGTTTTTAAAAAGGTATTCATTTACTTGCATTTACTGTTAGTCTTACATTTCACCAAATAGATAGACCAACTTTCATTTGTTCCCCAATATTGTTTTTATATAATAAAATATCAATCCAAACTAACCAAAAAAGACCAGAAAGTGAAAACACAAAACCCAAAAATAAGTAAGTAAGTAAATTTGTCCAAGTTATTTTAGTCCAGTCTTTGATAGTTCGTTCCATTCATGCCATCCATTTCCTTGTTTTTCCTTTTTTTGCTGCAGTCAAAAGTAAATTCCACAGGTATCCATCATACCATTTCCATTGTTGGCATTTTTTATGTCTCAGATACATTGTTTTAAAGTGAAATTGAATGTCTATGTTGAAGTTTGCAGTGCCTCATTAATCTCAGTCTAATATTTATGAACATAAGGGCAGTTTCATAATACTTGTTTTAGGCTTTCTGCTTCGCTCTGGACGGAGCATAATCACAATAGTTCAGTCTGTTTCAGCAGTCTCACTCAGGTCTTTCCCTGCCGCTCTCAGCCCAGTCAATCTCAATAAGACCAGCTATCACAGCCCACAAGGTTGGAGTCAAAATATGGGCCGACCGCACAATCCACTCAATACGAGACTATGGAGAGGACATGCCCACATCCACCAAAACCCCTTTAAGACATGAGGGACCCACACCTGTGTTTGATGAGACATGATTAGAGAAGAGAAAACAAAGACAAATAAAAAGAGAAGAGAAGAAGAGAGGAATTAAATTAGTGAACGAGCAAACTTTATAACACTTGCGAGTCTGCACATGAGGAGTATTTTACCATCACAAAGCCACAAGCTCAGGATTAAAATCCTCTCTTTCTTAGAAAATGATCAATTAATGTCTTGTATTCTTAGGTCGCTAAGTACTTAGGTCGGGCTCCGTACGATCTCCTCCGATCACGCTCCTGATCTGCATCACACAAATAAACTTGAAGTGGGACTTAAGCAGTGTTTGGATTCATTCTTTGGCTTTTGCAGATTTACCTCACAACCTGCCCCACCTGTGCACAACCTGCCCCACATGTGCACAAACCTGCCCCACATGTGCACAAACCTGCCCCACATGTGCACAAACCTGCCCCACATGTGCAAAATATAATTAACTGTTGACTAGACTGTTTTTCTGTCTATACACCATAATTCTAACTTCACATTTTTAAATATAAAGATTTAAAATAGAATGTAACATCAATCCTACAATAGCGTATTTTGTAATATTAATAAAATAATTTACCCCCTGAGACATTTGATAAAAATGCTGTGTTTGCAAAGAGTTCAGACTAAGCCTGACTTTAAACCTGCTCTGGACCAGGTTAAATTACCCATCTAAATTTCCAGAGCATATCCCACTTGTTGTGGACTGTACTCATGAACATAAACAGTTTTGCCTATTTTGTTTTGATGATCGACTGCACATATAGCATAGATAGTTGAACATAACAGCGTGTCTGGTATCGCTTGCATGTTTCTTCATGTTCCACAGTATAGCTTTAAGTGGCCGAACAATTTTGGATTCTATAACTCTCGATTCCAGGCATTGAAGGGTCTTTAATGAAATGCGAGACCTTGTAGTATTCATGGTGGGTGTAAAATGATTGTTAGTTTGTCTTATCGAATCATGTGCGACGGTCAATTTGAGATTATGGTATGACCCCTTCACCTATTGATCTGAATTTTATTTTAGACTGAGCTAGTTTTAGCAATCCATACAAAAGAGTGAAAGAATGTGGTAGAATTCATGTTTTTATATACTGTTAATTTATTTTTGTTGATTTTTGTCAGAGATAGCGTGACTTTAATGGTATTCTATTATGTGTGTCCTGCTCTGTTTTGAATGCAGTTTTCTTCCCTTGTTTCAGTATCTGGAGCATTCTGACGCACAGAACCTGTTTGAAGTAGTGCTGCCTGCCATGGTCGAGCTGGCCCTCAGTGCTCCCCGCCTCTGCACTATGGTACGTATGTTTGAAAACCACAATTGCAATCAATTTAACTATAAGGCCGTCAACCTTTCAAAAAGCAATCAGTTCTGCAGTTTTGAACAGGAAGTCTGTTTTTAATCTCCTAATTTAGGGTTTAGGTACACTTTATTGTACCCATAGGGAAATTTGTCCTCTGCATTTGACTCCCTTCCTTCAGTGCCACTGAGGCAACCTGCCAAGGGATGTGGTCGCTGCAGTGCATCTCCAGATCTAGTGCACGGCTTGGTCAGGAATGCCCTGAGAAAACCCACCCATACACGGGAAGAAACCTGCGACATTCTTAATTTATTAAGAGTATAAAAGTATTAATTACATCTTGCAATGTTAAAGGACACATATTGACATTTTAACCCTGTTCTAACATTGTTCCCTCCTCAAAAACATACCGGGAGCTTCATTCACATTAGCTTGATGAATCCTGGTTATCCTGGTCCTCTCCCTGCCATGCATAAACACTTCATACATCAGCACCATTTCTCTCGTCTAATCACAATCAGTACAACTGCGTGACTCCCTAGCATCGCCAAGAAAAGTTTGGAGTTGTTTATTGTTAACCTGTGTAAAAGCCTCTGCAAAGCTTAGTTGGCGTTGTGGGAACTGCAGAGATACAGATTTGTTTAGTTCTAAAAATGAGATGCCAAATTAAAGGTACTCAAGATCATAGGCTGATAACAATACAAATAATGCATAATATTGGTCTTTTTGTGGATCTCTACGAGACCCACAAAAGCTCATTCCATGCTCAATTCTTGCTTGGAAACATCAGTCGAGGAGAGAGTAGAATTGAAGTTGGCATCTAAACTGCTATTGAAGATGAAATGGTAGATGTTTGTACAGGATCAGCTCATGACTCACTACCAGGATTTAATGAATAGGTCTTTTTGGTCCACATCACAAATTGCTTCATTATAAAATAGGGCTGAGGGAGCAGAGGTCCGTCTCCTGCCCAGTCATCCATTTTATGTGTTATGCTTGTGCACTTTTGGGAAATTCTACCAAGATTTTTCATTCACAGTTTTACCTACGACTCGTTTTCAAACACAAACATACATGGAAGAGAGCGGCTGACTTCTTGCTCAAAATGGCTCATGTCCAATGGAGTTGATTTATGTTACAGGTCCTTAAATGCCAAGTCCATTTGTCTTTATTTTACATCCGCAATCATTCATACTAAATACTCTTGGAAATCCATCATGGTTGCCATTTGTCTAATCTGCCTATCAATATCAACAAAAAAATCCCCCCCCAAAAAAAAACCTGACCGCTAACTGTAAATCAGTTGCAAAAAGTTGGAATTCTTTTTTCATATTCTCCTTTTGACAAAAAAAATGTGTACTCTTAAATTTAGTTTATAATTCCATAGTTTGTAATAATTTATCATCATCATTTATAAATTGTCAATATCTCAATAGAATGTTACAAAGTATCAGTAAAACTAGCCAGAAATGACATACTTTCTAACAAATTGAGATATGTCTGCATATTTTAATAACTAATACAAGTACACAAGTTACACATTGGAGTTCCCCTTTCTGCGGTGAAGTCGTATAAGCGCGTCGTTAACAGTCAAGGCTAATGTTTACGTGTGTGTGTGTTATTTGAGGCAATATTGATCTGCTAACTGGGCAGCCTTTGGGAGGTTCTTTAGCTGTAATCAGTGCTAATGGATGAGCCCTGTGGGTCTAACTGAAACCAGGACCTTGATTACTGCCACCAATTTACCTAATGGAACTCGCCTTGTCTCTCCTCCGCTCCGGACTGCTAAACTAATTATGTGTTATCTCCAGACCAACCGCACTGCCCCTCCCAGGAAATTTTATACCCAAATGTTTTTTAGTTTCACTTAAAATGTTATGCAAGAAAGATATCACACATTTAAATTACCGGTAATATGTGCTTACTCCAGAGTTCTCGTTGTTGTAAAAGTTGGAAATACTCAAGATTCAATAAGTTCAAGTATACATTTAGTGTCTGAAAAAGATATACTGATGCAGCAACTTTTTTTACAATTTTACTGAATCTGAAAAAATCAATCATCAGCTTTCAAATGAGTGTTTAGTTACGTTCATCTGTTTTTCTTTGGCAGCCCATCCCCTTACTCAAGTCTCGGATGAACCACTCCCTGACGCTGTCTCAGGAGCAGATCGCCTGTCTGCTGGCCAACGCCTTCTTCTGCACATTCCCCCGACGCAACTCTCGCAAGTCGGATTACGTCAACTACCCCGAGATTAACTTCAACAGGTATGTTTTATGGGCGGATGTCACTACATGTAGCTCTGCTCCGCTGCCCCCGTAGTAATTATGGACCTGCTGTAGTGAATGAGCCAGGTCCACAGCACATATGTGCACTGCACAGGTCTGCGCGGCTGGTCCTGCCTATTTCCTTCTACACCATAGTTTCTTCAGTTTGTTGTTAGTGTGCTAAAACTACCCTTAACCCCTAAATGAATATAATGTCATAAACATGATCTTAAAGTGCATAGTTTGCACTTAAATGACAAAAAGTGAATAGAAACAGTAGACAATGTTATAAAAAAGACAATGTACATTTAAAAAAAATAATAATTTGAGTTTAGTCCCATTTTAAAGTCAAAATGTTGCATGTTGAATAGATTTTTCTAGATCGTTTATAATAGTTTGTTCTGTCAGTGGCAGTGTTTGATTAAATCAACGCCACAATGTTCAACCAGAAGTCTCCTGATTTTTTCATTTTAGATCAATATCAAAATATAAAATAATGGTCGTTGAACCTAAACCAACATGGCGACGGTGGCAGGCGTCCTTTGGCCTATTTGAGCAGATTTAAGGATTATTTCGTTTTTTAACGTGCACATAGAAGCACTTTGTGTATTTGAGACGGGGACGAAGTCTGTGCTTTTCTCTGACTGGATTTAACAACAGTTTGATTTCTCAGCTTGTTCATGTTGTTGTGACACTTTGACCCATCAGATTCAAATATTTCCTTTTCCCGACTGCTTTGCCAAAAGCCTGTCCAGATTGATATTGTGTAGAACTCAATTCAGCGGGATACACATATCAATCTGGCAGATCCAGGTTGGTGAAATACAACACTGTACCACAATAAGATAACTGATTGCACCTGGGTGTTCCCTATTTTCGAAGGTAGCTCTAAAGTCTAGACAGTGGGAGTTGGAGAGCAGGAGTGTTAAATTGCAGTTGTCTTTTTTCTGCCTACTCAGAAGTGGCAGACTGTCACAGATCCCAAGGACATTTAAGTGAAACAAGTTTACACTTTAAAAGTCTTTGCCCCATCCTCACAACTTCTAATATATATTTTGAACCAAAGAACATTTAACTTAATATAAGAAATATGAAATATGATCATTCAGAACTGCTCTGAAAAGTGAGTGTTTTGCCACTGTTCCTCAGCGCAGTGCACTCCTGCTGTCAAAGTCCAGTTCCTCCACAAACACATAAAACACCAATTATTCTCAAATCTGTTAATGTTGAATGTCTTTTTTAACTGATGACCCGCACACAGAGCGCAGCGCTGTGGACACTAGTGATGCACGGGTTGTCTTTTGACCGGATGGGCCAAGAAATTCTGATTTCATTGCGGGGCGGGTTTGGACAGGTTATAAAATGCTGACCGCTGTCTCGTACGTCCGCATGCCGCTTGTATCATTGCATTTTGCCGCGTCTGAATTAATTTAGTTGTTAGGCTAATTTTTTCAAAGATATGAGACTGATTGTAATAAAACAGAGAACAGTCTCTCTGTGTGAGCTGGTTTACCTGTGTCTGCCTTCCTCACATCTGGCTCTGTCATTAACAGCAGTTCAGTGACTTAATGTACAGATAAAAAGCCTATTTCTCAATATTACACTTTCCACTTTTCCACTTTCAAAAAAACCTCATGAGAGGTGACCAATTAGAAAAAGTTGGTCGCCAGAAAATAAGTTTGAGAACCACTGGTATAACTGTTAACGTGATAAACCAAATGTTTAAATATGGGGTTTGCTTTTGACAAGGAGACAACATGAATATGAAGGATTACTCAAAAGATGTTTTCTAAACATTGTTTTTTTTTCTTTACATATATATATATATATATATATTTAAAAAAAAATTATGTCTATTTGGTAACAAGCATTTTTAGAAATATCTTTTAATCTTAATCTTTTTCTCTCATCATGTGAAATAAAAAATCTGTACATGAATCCGATTTGAGGTACCCTTCCGATATTCCCCGTAATCTGCATGTCCTCTGGTTAATGCCATTAGCCGTCCTTCTCCCCGGAGGCTGTTTTATGATCAGACCGTCATATTGATCATAGAGCTTGTTCACATGAATCCCTCGCGCTCGTCGCTTTTATCTGCTCCTCTGGCCTCCTGTTACAATCAGTCATCTGTGTAAGTGGCTGCTATCTGGGCCCACATCAGATTTGTGTTGGGGGCTGTGCGAGTGAGGAGGCCACGCTAATGATTTAAGCATTGATCCTGGTGGCTCCTTCTGACCGGCTGTACGCTTGCTCCGGACCCCTCACCATTAGCTTTTCTCCCTGCGGCAAAACAACAAAACAAGAAAAACTTGAGTAAAGAAATGCCTTTGCGTTTGGGAGACGATGAGACAGGACAACAACGTAGTGGGAAAACAGTGCATGGATCGTTACCGTGCCCCCTCCCACCCCCCGTCGCTGCTGTAATTGAGGGAGTGTCCATCACTTTGCTTATCGGCTACAGTAGCACTCTGTCTTGGATGAGCAGAGCGGCAAGCAATCTGCTGATTGCTGTTTTGGCAGAAGTGTCAGGGTTTGTCCTCCGTTAAGTGATGGATGGATGGAAGGGGTGGAAAAAGGCTGAGGTGCTGTCTCTCAGGTTTCCTTCAGTTTGAGGAGAAAATGACACAGGGAAACAGGGTTTGGTAGGTACTGCTAATGGTAATGGTAATGGTAATGCCAAGATATGTTGGCAGTGCTGATTTGCTGGATTTATGAGAAGGTTGTGTATATTCTAAGTTACATTTCTGTTCAGTTTGGGCAACCAGCAACTGATCCTAAAAAGTAGGGGGAGGGAAAAACTATTGTATAGGAATGGAGCATCTTGTGCTTCTTTTACCAAGTTGTGAGTCAGTATTTAATCAATCAGGATTTAGGCCGACCATTCAAGAACACACACGTTGACAATACCTTGCAAAGACGTTTTGGTCTGGAACCATGTCCTTTCTCCTTGACTATAAATGGGTGTGATTGATAGGCAGATAAACCAATCAGAGAAATGCTAAAATAAGTTATATATTTTGTTAAGAATGATACAAGGCTATTTGAGAGACATATGCTACAAATTAGCAGCTGTGGTTGGACCTTGCAGAACGTAGGAGGGACTGGTCAGGCAAATCAGGACCAAGGACAGTGCCATAATGTGCACTCTGAAAGCCATACTTTAAAATCAATAACAAAACTAGTATACATTTTAAATCCTTATTTTAACTTATAATTTTTATTATATGTGAAAATGTGTTATTTTTGCTGTTGTTTTCCAGGTTATTTGACGGTTCTTCAACGCGGAAGATAGAGAAATTGAAAACCCTGTTGTGTTACTTCAGGAGAGTTACACAAAACAGTAAGTCTATTTTTTGTAATTCTCCTGTTATTTGCTTCAGTTGTGTTTTATCCATTATATTTCAAATTTTCCAGGGCCAACGGGTCTGGTTACATTCACAAGACAAACACTAACTAGTTCCCCTGACTGGGAAAGGTACGTATTAGATTATGCATTTTTATGACTCTAGTTTATTGTACTGAATTCTAAACCGTTCCCAAAAAAATAATGTGCAGTGGTTCAAAAAGTACGGATAGTCAAATTTTCCATTCATGTTGTCACAGAATACATTTAGTAGGTACAATGTGTGTTTTTTGAATACTTGTCTCAAAAGCTGAAGCTCTTTGTTGTATCGTCCAGTTCTCAAAGTCAGCTGACACGTCTACACATCACCTGTAAGGGAACCATTGAGGAGGATGGATACGGGATGCTGCAGGTGCGTGCTCATTTATGTACTTTGTCAGATTGGACAACCAGGTATTTTCAAACAAGACCCAAATACTGCACCTGCATTTGACAAAGCACATGCCTTCCTCTGAATTAAGTTGAGAAACAAAACATGCACAGATGCTTGATGCACATTGGTTTAGCAGCTGCAGCTATCGATTATTTTGAGTAATCAGCGATTTTTTTCTTCGATTAATTGAGTAATCGGTTCATTTTTGTGTACATTCAGTAAACCATTTAAACGCATATTAAATAATTTTTTTGATAAACGTTATAGTTCATAGTAATAAACAAATACAAAATAAGGAATTTCTGCTGAAAATAACACATTTTATTCTTAATTTCATATAAATTTGCCCCCAAAACAGCAACATTTCACTTCAGTCCAAACTGTTCTGTTTGTATATAAAGAATATATATAAAGGTCTTAATTAACTTGGTCACGGATTGGTAAAGGCAGTTACAGTAGCTCTCTCACCTCCCTTAAAAGAAATCATGTTCGATTCTGGCAACATTACAAAACTGATTGGGTGGGACTCTTGGTGAGTCCTGCATGTTTCTCCCGTGTTACCGGTGGGTTTGGCCTCCGCGTCTCCGGACTTTCTGCTTCCACAACAGATTCCATAACATAACCGCATGGTCCTCCGTGCTAAATTGGCCCTAGTGAATTGGCTGTTTGAGAGTGAATGGTTGTCTGTGTGACTGGGAAGCAGAGTTGTTGAGTGGGGGAGCGCGGGGGTCCGCGGTTCGCGTGTCGAAGGCGCGGGGGCTGGGGTGGGCGGAGCTAGATGCGGTGTTTAGAGTTGCCGCTCAGGATTATTATAATAGATCCATGGCTCTTTCACTCATCAAAACTCTTCCAGTCGCACTCGTGAGTTTAAAACGCGCCGCTCTCTTCCTGTTGCGCCTTCGTCAGAGCGGAACAAGCTCCGTGTGAAACAAAAGCGCCACAAGTCGTTCCGTGCGCTCCGCGCGCCACAGATTCACGTGTTTTTGATTAAATATGTACATTAAACAATCATCGAGGCAATAAAATAATAATCGAAGCTTTTTTGTAATCGAATTATTCGATTTACTCGAGTAACGTTGCAGCCTACATTGGTTACATGCTCTTAACGGACACGTATTGTGCCAAATTGTTTCCTCATCAAAAACATAGCTCAATCACTATATATGTCTCGATATTTTTTTTTAAAGTGAAATATAACATTTTTACATTTTATAATTTGTGACAATCAAGAAACAAGAGCTGGAAGCCTTCTCAGAGTACATCAATGCGGTTTCAAGCGAAACTTGTAAACAGCTATTATCCTGAGGTCCGCCCGGTGGGCAGGGCCTACTCAGTATAAATATCTGAGTTCTAAGACTCGATCCGCAGATTGAGAATGACTCTTGGATGAGAGTTGAAATGTCTTGTTTTTCTAAAAACATCGTCCAGATGACTAGAACTGAACCTTTTTTCTACTAGCGATAGATGAGCATAACGCCATACTGTGGAACATCGAGGTAAAGCAATATGGAGACAGGCATCAGAAAAGCTGCACAGTGCACATTTTAAATGCTCTGTTATTATTTGTTATGTTACTTTCATATGGGTGATAAGGGAATATTTCTGCACTTTTGTGATTCATCAATGAACCTTAACAAATATGTTGAAAGACATGTTTTAACACATTTCTGTTGGATTGACATAATATCGTCTGAAAGTTGTTATCGGGATTCTCCACAAAAATATCAAGATATTCATTTTTGTCAATATCGCCACCCAGCCCGTCTGGTTTACCACGTGAGTGCTCTACTTCAGCGCCTACATTGTGTGTTAGCTGACAGCTGATGTACACACATGAGCAGCTCTGGGAGCCAAAGGGTGCAGCGGAGGACCCGAGGTGGGGGTGTGTGGGAGAGGTGGGGGCGAGCGCAGATCTCTTTGGGGTGACCCGATGAGGCTGCACGCAGGCTGTCATCCTGTCAGGGGTGAGACTGAGCGGTGAAGGGGTGAGGCCAGGGTTGAGTGAGTGAATGGGTGAAGAAAGAGAAATATACATACACACACTTTGACTGTCACTGGACTGATGGAGACACGGGCCAGTGAGCATGACCCCGACCTACGACTGCAAATACTGACACGCTTACTAAGTGGGATTTCTTTAGCACAATAACAATTGTCTTACTCCCATTTCAGAAGCTGAAGACAGTCACTGGCATACATGTGTGCATCTTAGGCCTATCATAAGTAGTTTGATATATTTCTACAGAAAACATTGTAATCAACGATAATATTGAAACCCAATAACCCTAAAGCATGATTATCCCAGTAAACATTTGCTAAATTAATCATATTCTTGTATAGAAATTAAGTGGCAATAAATAAAAAGAACAATGAAATGTCTAGTATTTAATGTATTTAGTTAGTAGTATGTTAAAGGAAACATAGACTCTCTTTCAATCTGTCTGCAATGTTTGGGCTCCTTAATAAAAACACGACTTAAAGAGCAGTGATATAAAAATTTGGAGTTAGAATATTAATTTCACTTGCCTATAGCTAGTTTATTTTGAAAGGACAGTGCACAATATACAATAACCTTAACGTCCTTGGGTGGGCATGTTATAATCCACAGCGAATGTTATTAAATCCCACTGAGATGTAGCATTTCTTTTTCAGGGAGCCTACATGTACATGTTTTTAATGGTAGGCGTACTCAGTGGAAACCTGCACAGACACTGAGAGAACATGCAAACTCCACATAGAAAGGCCCCATGCCAACCGGGAACCGATCTAAGGACTAAGGAGCACTAACCGCTGGGCTACGGTGCAGAGAATCAGAATAGGTGTATTACTAATGTGAATAAAATTCACAAATCAGTTTTATTTTAATTGATTTAGTTTATTTGACAGGGGCCATGTACAAGAGCATTAATCAAAGAAAACATTGAAGAGATGTTTTTTTACTGAACTATTGCTCTTAGAAATAACTATCTGCCTAGGCTTTGGCCATGAGATGACATAAAACAATGAATAATAATTGTAAAGTATTCTAATTCTACAAACATATTTGTTACTGCGCACTAATATGATTTATATTGTATTATTATTGGGACTTATCAGTTTAAGAATAATTCCCATCTCTTCTTGTGAGTGTGCCCGGTGGAGGGCTGAAGCTTCATCCCCCAAAGTCTCTCTGAAACCTCTGGGAATGCATTATATATTTTAGGGGCTGTGATGTAATGTTAGCCGTTTTAGTTCTGGGTCCGTATGTTTGATTCCCCACCTTTTCATGAACTTAATTTACTCTTGGGCCTAATTGACTGCCCTCTCCATTGAAGTGGTTGCTCCAAGACGGCTTGTAAAAGAGTTTCCAAGAATAGAGCTTTTGATGAGCAACCTGCATTTTTAATGTGCGTTTTATTACTGATAAAAATGAATCGCGGACTGTAATAAAATCTTATGCCGCGTTCAACATTCAATTTAGATGTCTCAAAAATTTCATTATGTTGTTGGATTTCTCATAAACTTTACAATTTGTGTTCACCAAAATTAGTTCAGTATAATTCTAGTTTTAGTGGTGTTCCTGCTATTTTAAGTCGAAAGAAAGTAATCTATCCAGAGAACAGATATTTCATCTTCTGGCCTCCTGATATGCTGTAATTGTTTACGTGTAGGAAGTGGAGACGAGAAGAATATTTCAATGATCCAATTATGGTCAGTGTGATAGCGTAATAGAACCATTTGTACATTAAATAATGCATGTTACAGTACTTTTAGTAAACAACAAATACGCCGGCTACTGAACAATTAAGTCACAGCTGCAAAAGTCTTAAAAATGAATGGAGTTTTTGTTTGTCGTATTGTGTGTGTTGTTAGGTGGACTTCGCGAACAGGTGTGTGGGTGGCGGAGTGACAGGACACGGCCTGGTCCAGGAGGAGATCCGCTTCGTCATAAACCCAGAGCTCATTGTGTCCCGCCTCTTCACCGAGGCTTTAGAGAGCAACGAGTGCCTCATCATCACAGGTCTCACACACAGACACGCACGCGTGTGCGCACACACACACACACACACACAAACACACGCAGAGATCCAGATGCATATCTGGATCTCTTTTTAAAGAAATCGTCTTTCATACGATTCAGTTTTTTCAAGAGAACCTACAGTAAAGCATTGATTTACAGACATTGTACAGGATACAACTTCATGCTAAAATTGTCTAGAGCTAAATCATTTGTATTTTATTTAAAATTACAAGAATAGTGAACTTTAAATCCTGAAAATATGTGACAGTATAGCCTACATGGCTAATTTCCATCTCCAGGTGAAAGGCTGAAAGGAAAAACAAACAAAAACAAATGGCAGTCCATCATACATCAATATCTGATATAGTATACATCTAATAAAAATAGAAAGATAAATATAAAAAGATACAATACAACAACTACACCAACAACCCCTTAATATTACGTTTGGTGAGTGTGAGAGTCTAATTCAGTGTTATAATCAGAGATATAGTCACATCTTTACTCAAGCAGAGTGTTGTAACTTTAAAATATTATTATTCAAGCACAAGTTAAAAATAGTGACCATAATAACTTCTCAAATAAGAGTAACAGTTTACACGTAAAATGGATTTAAAATCTGATTTATGTGAGTTAGTGTAATTGAATGATAAACTTTACATCCAGTTAATAACATTTAACAACATAACAAGATTTAATATCTGAAGTTAATGTTTAAGAACCACAAACGATGTAATTATTTAGTAAAAGCTACTGCTTTGGTAAATATGACTTAAGTAGAGGTAAAAGTATGATGTCAGAAGAGTACTCCAAAAAGTACAGTTTCTTCAGATTGTGTAATATGTGCGCTGTGCAGGTGTTGGATTCCAAACTTGTGTCTATCTTGCTTTTTTAGTTCCAGTTTGTCTTTTATTTGTTGTAATCATTCTTTTTCCATGTTTACCTTGACAGAACTTTATTCATTCATATTTTATATTTGTTTTCTTGTTATTTCACAGAAATGCATTGCCCACTTGTTCATTTTATTTTCCTTTTTGGTCTGCCTCTCCACACACTCCCGATCCTCCTCCGTGGTTGCGCGGGTCCGGTGGAGTTGGCCCCGTGTTGTGATCTCTTGAGTTATTTTCCGCCCTTTATTAAGCCCTGTGCGTTTATTGTGCTGGGTTCATTTCTAGCCCGTTTTCCCATCCGGTCTGAAGGTAAATCTATTGCATTGATTCACATGGGACTGCCCAGTTATCCTTCATTTCTCTGTTACCAAATTGCTCTATTTTTCAAAATCACACTCGCTACACTACAGTCTGCCTTTAAAATCTAAACGCCTCAACAATGATCTTATTTTATTTGTTTTAAATTCTATATTAGGAATTTATTCATGACATCGAACCAATAAAGATAAATAAATTGTTTTAGCTCTTTAATAATGAAATTAATAAATATATAAATAGATAATGATTTACACAGCAAGCTTTACCTAATATATAATCAAGGCAATTTATTAATCCACAACAAATTATATATTTTTAAAAATTGCTTTTAAATCACAGCAAATTATTGTTGCTTCCTGAATACACCGAAAAAAAATAAAATCTCCGTTTTATTATGCTCAATTGTTTGTTGATTTGTTAGCGTTTTAGAAAAAATAGACAAAATTGTCATTTTAGTTGAATCTATATTTGAGTTATCTATTAACAAAAATTAAAAATAAAAATCTCCTTGCTTCAATTAATGCTACTTATATTTATCTTATTTCTTTTCATGTATTATTTATTCTCATGTGATGTGTTTTAAATAGACATTAAATTAATAATCAAGTTAATTACAAATGCCAGACTATGTGATTGTATAACAAACTAAGCTCCATTACCCGCTTTGATTAATCTTTCTTATTCTTTAAAACGACGTTATGGATATGACTCTCCATGATTGAACTCGCTTTTCACACAATCCTTTGCTAATTTATGACTTCGAGACACAAAACGCACACGGCAGAGTATCGACAAGGAACAAAACATTCAAGTGTTTTAGCGCGTTCTGACGTGATTGGAAGATGGCGGACCGATAAAAAGAACTCAACCTTCCTCTCCCGCTGGTCTGATTACGTACGGCGCCATGTGGTCTGCGAAAAGGAACACACAAGTCACCTTCAGTCGCTCCCCCGCCGTCTCCGCCCGCCCCCGCAACCCCCCACCCCTCCCCTCATCGCGCCTCCCATCCACTTAACTTTATTACATTTGGACAGAAAGGAATTTATAACCCAACTAAGGTCAGCGTCTCCCCTAATGGAATGGCCAGTTACGCCATAGGATTCATTAAAAGCCCTGGCCAATATTCCCAGCACGCATTCCCTTTAAAAGTCTGTCTTGAAAAATTTGCCACGCCAAAGCAAACAATTGTTTCATATTTCTATTAAAAGTTGGCGTAGATCTTCACTGTTTTTTATTTATTTATGTATTTATTTACAAAGCAAGTAGGCAGTTAATGGTCATGGCGTAATCTTACAATGGAAAACTCTATGACGTGATATCGACCAGAGGCAGGATGAATGTGGGCGGGGGTGAAAGAGGAAGTGGGCAGCCATGATTAAGAGAGTGAGACGAGCATTCTGTTTTTATAACGATAGGAGTCGCTCGCCCCCTTGAAGTCCTTGTTCTTTGGATACTGTATGTACTTGGATTTACGGAAGGTTAAGGATTCTTTTTAGGTTAAGGTTTCTTCCAGGTCGAGTAATATTAGTATTTTATGCTGGAATTGCAATATTTACTTTGGATTTCAATTTGGAAAGGGTCCTGGCCAACTACTATTCAGTAACACTTAGCAATATTAGATTTATTGTATTGTTCTTGAGTCATTTCATTGCTTAGTAGGATTGTCAAAAGAATCGACATCCAGATGCTAAGTTGGACCAAGTTGGCCTGAAATTGTTTCTACGGATAAGCCCCATATAAAAGTACCACCTAATATTAATAATTTGTATTAAAATCTCCTCTTTAAAAAAAAAAAAGTTGCTGGATTTTCTTTTATAATAAACGCTTGAATCCTTCTTGTTTAAATCGATTACGAATCAGATAATTGCGACAACAATGTGTTTCTCTTATACTTCGCGAACATTAGCCCCACCTCGACCTAGAACTGTTCTCCAAGCCGTTCCACTCAACCGGTATTAAAAAAGCACCGTTTCAAAGATATACAATCTGAAAACTCATTGTTTGTGTAAAGAAATTACACTTGTTTATAAGATATAAATAAATAAAATAAAAATTATGTGACGAGCTCTTGGATATAATTATGTTTTTCGCCATTATGCGTTTGTAATAACTATTGATACCAGATATTAATGAGATATAAAACTAGATCCAAAACAAAATACAAACCTTTCACCTCCTTGGAGAATCCCAGTTTAGGCCGAACAGTCCGAATTCTATATAACACATATTGTACCAGGATTATAGGTGATGAGAAGAACCAATACTACTATATTGAGACTTTGAGAAAAACAATACAAACAACAACATTAGACAAGTCAATAAGATATAAAAAACCAGTCGAAGAATCTCTTATTTATGACATCTACATCTTGCCGCAGAATGAATGGAGTAACAGCACTCCAAGCTGATTCACGGGCCTGTGTTTTTGGACCACTGCACCAACAGAGTCGGATGCACATCAAAGTGGCTCACTGAGCTTGGAAATGCAGTAAACAACTCTTCTCCAGCTGGAACTCAGACATGATGAAATTCATCCGTCTTGCCACACCCACAAGAACAAGAGAAAAGTGTTAGCAGTTCACCTCCAGATCCGCCTCTAAAACCACAAATCAAGTTAGAATCTAGGCGGGTCAATTATGGACTCAGACTTGAATTTTAAAGCCACGTAAATCAATAATTATCGAGCAAACCTTACCATCTAAAAAAAACATTCTGCCAAAATCCAAAACGAGATATATAGTGTTCACAGACTTGGAGAGACTTATCATGTGTTGTCTCTAGATTAGATTAGACTACTTGTAACGGCCTGCCCTCACATGAAGCTCTCCAGACGAGCTGTTAAAACAGCTGCAGTACATTCCAGAACGCTGACCTGCTCGGGTCCTGACAAAACCGGAATACGGATCACATTAGTCCTAGGTGCTCAGGTCTCTCTGCACTGGCTCCCTGGCAGTGGTGGCTCAAGAGAATAGAGCTTCAAACAGCTCTCCTTTGTATACAAGTCTCGCCACTAGACAATTCCTAGCACCAAGAAGTACATCCCTCGAACCATGTTATGCCATAAGAACCTCTCGGACTCTGAGGACCTCAGGGAACCGGCCTGCTGCAGGCGCCTAGAGTCAGGACAAACATTGGAGAACGATCTGCTTTCAGTTTATGCAGCTAAAATCTGGAAACAGTCTTCCTGAGGATGTGAGACAGGCCTCTACTCTGGCATTGTTCAATCTAAATAAAAACTGTTTTGTTGGAATAGTGTGCATTATGCTGAACATGATTATCTTTGCAGTCTCATTCTTCTTTATATGTCTTTAATACTATATGAAACGAAATATGTCCTGAACATTGGCACCTTATTAAAGTCTTTAATTAACTTTTAGATTTTCATGTCATGTCATTTGTATATTTAATGATTTTTTCCCCTGTATGCTTGAAGCACTTTGAATTGCCGTGGTGTAGCGTAATTTGCTCTACAAATAAACTTGCCGTTGCCCTTGCCTTGAATTTATCTTCCATTGACAAGTAGACGAGTTTGTTCATTTGTGCTGGAGAATTTGACCTTAGTTTATCTACACTAGCTGTAAAACAATCAAAGAGATTTATTAATAATGTGTAACTGCCACCAATCATCGCAGTGTTGTGCCGCTCCCTCATGCCTAATCACACGTTATGCATTATGTATCAGGTCTGGGGGCTTTTATTGGCATCATTTTCAGAATCAACTACATAATTTTTTTATATATATATATATATATATCATGATGGCAAATGAAACAAATCCGCCTAGACATAAGTACGCAACATTATAACCTATAAGTATAAATGCCAATGTGTCAATTCCAGTGTTGGCCATTTCATTTTGCGTAAGCATTTGTTGCCAAGGTTAGTTTCTCGGTATTGCCCCCAAAGGCTTTTTATTTCAACCCTCTAAGCGGATTACTTAATCAATCAATGCACTTTATTTATGACAATCCAATACCACAACAGTGTACAAGGCAAGCCCGAGAAACGGATCGGCGCAATTGAATTTGGGAAGTAAAACGATTATCCAGATTCAGATTTGTGTGCTGCGACTGCCACATACTCCCTAATGGATTTTCTCTTTTCTTCGCTTGTGTTTCGCAGGTACCGAGCAGTATAGTAAATATTCCGGTTATGCAGAGAGTTACAAGTTTGTGGGCAGTTACCAAGATGAGACGCCAAGGTAATTATTCATTTAACTAAGAATGTCATTACAATTGAAATGATTGAGTGATTGAGTTCTCCTTTTCTTCCAGAGATGACTGGCAGAGGCGCTGTACGCAAATAGTGGCCATCGACGCGTACAAATTCAGACATTTCTTAGAGCAGTTCTTTCCGGAGAAGATTAGACGAGAACTTAATAAGGTGAGAGCAATGTGTGAGGGAAACTGTAGTAGACATGACCTGCACTTAGTTTGACATAAGTGACCACTGGACGACTGGGCACTGATGGCGTTAACTCTCTGACGGGGAAAAGTGGCAAAAACTTTGCAAAAGGCAACTTCAAACATTTTGATCGTTTAAATTTACATCAGTTTTATCCTGCTGTAATTGTCCAAGTTCCCCAACGAAGGGGCTACACAATGTACACAAGGGTTCAGGGGTGACAGTAGCTCAAAAGTGGAGTGTTTGTTCATTTACCACCAAATCTGTAGATTAGCTGGAGTCATTTTGCTTTCTCTCCTTCCAATTAGACACAGGTTAATGCTGCGAGATTAAATTGCAATCTAATCGTAATTGCAATTTGAATCCTCACAATTACTGTAATCGCAAATACAGAAATGATTTATTTTAAGTAACAATTTCCTCTGCAGACAATAAAATATTGTTTCTAATCATGTATAAAACCTGCTAAATTTGTACCGTAGTTTAGAGACTTCTACAAACATGTTCGGAAATGCATTTGATTCGTGTATTAGTTTAGCAAGTTATAGTTCAGTCTTCTCGCAAATGTAAATGCTCCTGGACATTAAAAAGAAAACTTTGAACAGAATCCTTCTATCAAAACACTAATTGCAAATCCAGTCACAATATTTGTGTTGAAAATAGAATATATATATTTTACAAAATTGTTCAGCCTTACTACATGGTGTGGAACCACCAACTGAAAAAGAAACGGCCTATACATCGATGCTGCTAATATATAGATTTTTACGGGCTAATGGCCTCTAGGGGCGCTCTGGCAGGAAGCTCTCTCTCTTGCTCACTCGCTAAGTACAAGCACAGGAGCAGAGCCAGATGTTGAGGAAGATGTGTGAACCAACACAGAGAAATCAAGGACAGAGGGAACAGAGGGGACGTTCAGACCTGTTCTCTGTATGTTAAGCTTCAAAATGTTTTATTACAATCCGACTCATATTCACTGAGAAACGAGTCTAATGAGGAACTGAACTTAGACACGTCTAAATGCAGATACTCGTGGAGCACGGACTTGCAATACAGCGGTCAGCATTTTATAACCTGCTGATTAATGAAATGAGAATTTCTTGCCCCAACCCAGTGTGCACAGCCCCTATGTGGACGCCTGACAGAGGTGAGACAGCTGTGCTTTGGGACGATTGGACTTGTACTGTACTTAGTACACATAGTGACTTTAAATGTAAATTTTGCTCAATTACAAGTACACATTTAAAATCCTACTCAAAAAGTACAATACCCAAGAAATCTACTTGTTCGTTTCCACCCCTGCAAATGACTAATTTTCGACAGTCACCCCGCAGTTGGTTTTGCAAATTACCAAAAAATAAAACACTAGAACTTCATTCAAAAGTTTAAAGCCATACTGTGGAACTTTGAAGAAAAAGCAAAAAATTCTCCATTGAGGTAAGCAGGTTGCGGCTGCCGACCCTCTACCAGAAAAATTACAGAGTGCACCTTTTAAATATGGCCAAAATAAATGTCATCCACTTGCATAAATGGGGTTTAATTGAATAATTGCAAAGCGTCATCTCATCGCTTTTATAAAAAACACTTGCGTCGCTGTTCTTAAGATGAGGTTTCTATAAACAGAAGTATAAGGGTTTGTGCTGTGGTCCTGTGTGTGGCCACTTCTAGGCATGATATAGCGGCACTAATGGGAGTGGAGCATCTGCAAACAGTACTGAGGCCTACACACAGTGACAGGGGGACAATTTAGTGCTGTCAGAAAGAGACAAGGCTGTTTTAATGATGTGACTTTAACGCTTTAAAGCTAATTAAATTGTGTAGCTTCTGCATTATAGCAGAGGTCACTTTTATTTAAGACAAGATAGTCAACCTCAGTTGAGCATGCTGTGGTCTATTGATCACAAATTAAACAGTGATTTTAAGGTAATAATATCTTTATCAGATAAAATTTATAAACCTGGAACACAATTGAATTTAGCAAATTTTGTACAGTTACTGTACAGTATTTCTATATGTCAGGTAAAAAAACAGGATGAAATGTTCAAGGCTGGAAAAATATGTGATATTTAATAACTATGTTCAGTTTTGCAATATTTTAATATATTTTTGAGACAGTTAAGTTCAGTTAATTTAATATAGGCAGTAGGATTTTATTAGGAAAATCATCAGTTAAAGTCTGCCTTTTTTACATTTTACTTCAAACAAACAGTACATTTCAGTCAGATGAGGAACTTTGTGTTGTTGTGATATATAGATTTTCTTGCTATACCAGTTATTGCATTAGCCAATAAACGGCAGCGCTGACTAAAATGGGGAAATTGCTGTCTTTAATGCAAAACCAATCAAATAAAAAATAAGTGACGTTTTTTCCATATTAATTGAAATTCTGAATCCAACATTTAATACACACAAATTGCTCTATTTTTTCTATTGCGTCACTTGTCCTTATATATAGAGCGGTGAATTGTCGGTGAACTGAATAATGTACAATGTTTTAATGTCACTCGCAGGTCAATCTTTTCTTCTGCAAACATAATTAACATAGTGTATTTCTGCTTACTTCCTCGATTCCCTCAAGGCATACTGTGGATTCTTCCGCCACAACGCCAACCGCCAGCATATCTCCGCCATCGCTACGGGTAACTGGGGCTGTGGAGCTTTTGGAGGAGATACCAGGCTAAAAGGTAACGTTTGTTTAACTTTTTAGGACAGTAATTAAATTACATGCAGGACATGCATGTTTGATAACTCACAGCATTTGTATTTGGCTATTATGATTAAATTCAGTTGAGGTTTTTTTTTTAATGGAAGGGGCACCAGATTTACACAGATTTCAGGCATTTATTTGTTGTGCAAGGCCATGTAAGAACAGTCCACAAAGAATACACACTACTCCGATGAACATTGCACACTAGATAGGTGTGATTGACATTTCGATTAGCCAATCAGGGACATGCACGGTCCATCCATATCAAAACAGCTGATTACGAGGGGGCGGAAAAAGGGGATTGAATAATCTCACCGATTTATGCAGAATCAAAACACAAAACAGAGTTGAGAGATGTTTGTTCTAAATGATAGACGACTTATGAGCTCCTCCTTTTCCATGCCGTCACTGAAATAAACAATCGTGATTGGTCGGCTCTTTGTGAGTTTGGCCTGAGACGCAGAGGAGAAGGTGGTGACCAGACTGAGATCAGAATGTACAGAGAGACCCCCAGGCTAGAACCACCCTGCTTTTCCTCACCTGACAAATTTATTCTGTTGCTGTTGACATGGCCACTGATGTAAATGTGAATACTAGCAATGTACCAGAGTCTTAGTGCGATTTAGGAACCAGATTCAGAGTCTATAATCGATTATTGAAATCATCTTCAACTAATTCAGAAATCGAATAATTGTTACTTGGTCTATAGAAATCGGAGCTAACAGCTAGGACTTCCCCCCTCACAGCCACGCCATTCTCAGAGACGGGTCAAGCATAAACTGAACTTTTAATATACTTACCCCTTTCACGTTTGAAAATCAGTTACCCCAGCAAAATATCTCCACAAATGGTATCTGATGATGTTTTGCAGGTCGTCATAAATGGGCAAAAGTGTTCCAGTGAATGACTTGATTGCAGTTTAGATATCACACAAATATTAAATAGGCTGTTCATAAAAATCTTACCTTTATTGTTTGTTTGTTTTTCAATCAGATCTTTGCATTTCTTTAAAACAAACATGTGGAGATTATCTTGTAGACAGTTTTTCCTCACCTCTTCCTCACAGATATCCACTATGTTCGGTTGTTATGCTAGCTTGCACTACACTGACAGTTGCTAGTCTATTCTAAACTTCCCTGGTCAAGTATCTGTCTCTCTCTGTCACGCAGCTGTACCTTCTCGTGTATTGATCGCTGACACAAGTTTATGCCCTCCATTAATAGGCCAATTGATTACAGGGTAAAGACGCGATAAATCCTGCCTGGTACAGCTCTCAATGGGCCGTTTGACACATCACTCACAGAAGGAGCGCCTTCTGTTGTCATATTTACTGCTCTCAACTGACATTCTGTTAAGTAACCGCGTTTTATGTAGTGTAAATATTAGCGCCGTTTAAAAACACGCAATGCAAACGAATGTCAACTGTTAAAGATAAGTTATGTAGGACGACAGCGTTTTCTCTGCATCTAATTACAGAGCGTTTGATTCTCCGTGAATCAGGGCTTGCACTGTTAGCATGCTAGTTGTAAGTAGCTTTACCGTGTGAGTTGTGAAAAGTGCTTATAAACTGATCGCAGTGAATGTTGAGGATGTTCAAACGCATTAGGTAAATGAACAGTACATGTGGACCGCTGCAAGGATTTTAAAACTAACTAGTTCTGTTTTTCACGTTTTTAAGACTTTTAGATATTTCATGAACATTACCTATCATCGTCCTCAAATATGTGTGTAATACTTATTTTATGTTTTACTGTTAGTGCCTTGTTTTATGTTGCATCATTTGTAGTTTGGGAACTTTGAGATTGGCTCCCAGATCGTGAATTTTAAGTTATTTAGTTTCGGGGTAAAAGTTCTATTCACCTTATTCCGGAAGTCGCCATTCCACAAATCCTTCTTCCAGTTGTATTAGTTAACACAGGGCTGCCGACCTCGAGAGAAAATAAGTTCTACACAGACTAACAAGTGTTTTTCAGGCCGCCCAGGGAATTGGTTGTTGTTGTTGGTCACATGAACATTGGACTTTTACACAAATCAATCTACCTTATAGCATGTTTTGGCAGCCAGACTTAAGTGAAGGGAGGTCCCGCTCAACACTACAACAGAAGTGCTGATCCCTGGCAAAAAGAGAAAAAAGTGGGCGATGCGGAATACAGATTACCTTCAGATTTATTTGTTAACATTCAGGAACATTATCACTGAAATAAGAACTGCTGTTTGTTTAGATATTTGCCTAAACTGTTAGCACTAGTAAATGATTTGTTCCTTATACTTCTTTCTCGAGTTAGTCACTTAACACTAACACCTGCCTAACATTCCAAGTTTATGTTCGCTTTTCCTAACTTTCACAGACTAGAGTGGAGTTTTGCCGTTAAAACAATGCTAACAACATCTAACATGCTAGCGGTGCACCTCCTTACTATATAATTGGATTTAGACGGACCCCCAGAGCTGCTTTTACAATATATCTGTGCTGGGGCAACAACAACCAAGTGGACAAACATTGGGTACAGCCTCTATAAGATTCTTCTCCTTGGCTTAAATGTTAATGGGTTTCTTTGCTGCCTACATTGAACTTGTCATGGGCTAACATTTGCTCTTGAATGACATGCCTATTAGCTGCCTATTAGCTTTATATTAGCCTGGCAGCTATTTTTTAGAACATCATAACTATAAATTACGCTAAATGCTAATATGCTGTAATTCTACTTATGTTACTATAAAGATTACACGCCTTTTGCAAACGCTGCTCTGTTTTCTACCATCATTAATCAGAAGTCAATAGCCATTCTTGTAAATATTTAAAGGCTTCAGAGCTAATTTGCGAGGAATAAGAAATTGAGTGTTGTTGATGAGGCGATGTGACCAATGGAGGATTATTTACTCTTCAGATACAAATTGCACCTGTCACTTGTGTTTTTCGGCTAAAGCTCTGGCGTACTGGGTTTATTGACCAATTAGCAGCCGAGTTTGCTCATGCTGTTGTCATTCTCCAGCTCTTATTCAGCTGATGGCTGCAGCCGAGGCCGGGAGGGACGTGGCGTACTTTACATTTGGAGACGCACAGCTGATGAGGGACGTTCACGAAATGCACAAGTTCCTCACGGAGAAACGCATCACAGTCGGTAAGACGGAGTCCACGTGCTAGCTGCCATTCTTGTGTTATTGTAGCTTATATGTCAGTTTAGGATACTGCTGTTTTTTACACTCTCAAAACACTTTATTCATAACTCACATAAATATTGTCACTCTTACAGGGAACAAATTATGCTTTATATATTCCTTTTTCCTTTTAAACACTATAGCATTGATATTTCATGCTATAAAAAAAATAAAGATTAAAAATTCATATTTATTGATAAAGATTTCAATTATTTGAAAAAGTTTTAACTAACCCAAGTAGATTATTGATAAGGGATACCTGAATCTCAGTCTTTAGTCACATTAAATTAATTACAACCCAAGACGTGTGTATGACCCGTTGTTAAGGCCACAATAGGCGGGCTTCGTAGTCTGCTCTTATAGAAATAACTGCATTTTCAGCACCTTTTTATTCAAGTAGAATCCATTTTAGAAGATAAATTGTCTGATGCCCTCTGCTGGCAATAGTGGGGAGAGAAACATTTTGATATGACAAATTAGCAGCATGGCAATTATCGTCATGATTCTAACAGATAAATGAAGAGTTGTTGAAACCTCCGCAAATTTGATCAAATATGAAAATAAAAACATCTTAAAATGTCTCCCTCTAAGGACATTCAAATGAACTTACCATGTTGATTCAATTTAGAAATGACAACAAGTGTGTCTAATAATGTGCCATTACCACAGGGACAAGGCTATGGCTTCGTCAGTTACTGTTGATCGTTCTAAGCATGTTCACTTTTACTGCTGACTGTATGAAGCTGGAGGTCTTGAGCTGGAGGTCTTGAGCTGGAGGTCTTGAGCTGGAGGTCTTGAGCTGGAGGTCTTGAGCTGGAGGTCTTGAGCTGGAGGTCTTGAGCTGGAGGTCTTGAGCTGGAGGTCTTGAGCTGGAGGCCTTGAGCTGGAGGCCTTGAGCTGGAGGCCTTGAGCTGGAGGTCTTGAGCTGGACGTTGCAGCTCTGTCCTGCACACAGGCTTCATGCAGGCTTTCCCTCATCGGCGTTATTACTGGAACTGTCCGCATAAATAATAACCCAGTCCATCTGTATGTTAAGTTATTCCACTATATGGGCCTTCTCTGTGTCTCAGCCCATTCATTTAGGCTGCGCAGGAGAGTGGATTACCGCCTCAGCTGACCCTCCCTCCTCCCTCTCTCCCCCTCCTCTCCCTATTTTTCATTATTCTTCCACTGACATTTATTGAAGCCTTTCACAGAAATTCCCCTCTAGCCATCCATTTCCTAAAGTGGAGGAACAGAGAAGACTTGTGTGTGCGTACATGTGTGTGATTTATAAAGCCGCTTTCTCATTGGTCTGGCTTTAGGTCAGATGGACAGTTTATCAATCCAATCCAACTTTTTGTATAGCATATTTTTACCACCACAAAGTCTCCAACATGCTGCACAGAGAACACAACGTCTATAAATGCAAACACATGGTACAAAATACAGCATAAAAATAAAGCAAGCCAATGATGGGCTCCTTCCGTGGCAAAAATGTGTTTTTCTTTACAATTTTACCAACCCTTGATGACTTGCCCTAAAGATGTACCAACATGGCAATTACTTACACAGACGCCGCAGTATTTCCTTGTTAAACAACCACATACTCGAGTGGTTTATGAAATACCTTCTGTTTAATAATCAAAAGCAACACAATTGTAGAGCTGCCACAACTTTTGTGGAAATCACCAAAACATTTGAGTCATGGGAAATCGATACAGTCCACAATAGCAGTACTAATGACTAAATGAAGCATAACACATTCATTATTTTGGCACACCGCTAATCACAACCTGCTATATTTCTCTCTTCCGTAAGGTTGTTAAAAGTACTGACAGCCTGATGATAATCAATTCAAAAAATCAATGTGAAAAAATTGATAAATAGGTCCAAATTTGACATTTCCTGAATAGTTTTAGAGTGGTCTATCAGAAGTAGAATAAGACCATACGATAATATAAAAGAAAGTACTATTATTCTTTTACTTTGCGATGATATACATTCTATCATTAAAAAGCAAAATCTCGCAAGATACAAGATGATTGCCAGAAGATTGTGTACACAAAAAATAATCTTGAAAGATTTTCTTTTCCAGTTGTTTCTTTATGGCTTTATGTTGGAGAGTTACTCCTCTTGAGAAGCTCTATTTCCAAAAAGCTGTGCTACGATGACAGGAAAACATATCAAATGAAATGAAAAAGCCAAAATTGTGAACTGAACCGCACAATTTATTTGGTATAAATTATGTCAAAATCTCATCTCGTCTCGTGGACCCAATCTTGTGTCCTGTCCCGTTTTGTGAGTATTGTGTCTCGTCCCGCCTCTAGTATCAAATATCGAGCCTGTTTCTTAGTTTCAAAATGGAGGTGGACATGTTCATATGGTGACAACACTGCTGTTACCTAAATCCTCCAATGACTCTTCCGTCTCCTCGCAGGTCGACTCTACAGCCTGCTGATCCAGTACTCCAGCGTGGTTTGTAAGAACTGCCGCACCTCTCGGCCTGACGTCAGCTTGTACAGTTTCATCTACGAGAATGTCTCCTCCCACTGCAGGGGCGCTGGGGTCCCCGACGCCAAAGATCCCGGGCCGTGCTCCCTTACGTCAGAGCACCATTAACACTGCAAGGACTGTCAGCTCCGTAAAACCAGGTTCAATCGAGAGACGTCGGTGTTGTGCTGCAATCACTTGAAATGGAACACTGGTTTGCACTGAGCGGTACTGCAGTACTGTAGTACCCAAACTGTGTACCTGATTTTACGGTTTCGTTCACGTTCAAGGATTTCCTTTATGGTTGTTTCACTATTTTTGAAAGTAATATCCAAATTCAAAATCCAACTTTATTTGTGCTGACAGAGAGGATGTTAAATTTGTGTCAGTTTTTTTGTTTCATGTAGATAGTTATGGATATTAAAGGAGACGTATGCTTAATATTGAACTATAACATAAGTAGATCACATTTTACCTTTTGTCCCTTTTACATTTTGTACATTTAAACTGTAATATTTATCTAAATCAGGTCCATTGACTTCCTGTTCAGAACTGCAGAACTGATAAGCCCCGCCTCTTCATAGTGACTGTCACAAGCAGCAGTTTGGCATTGCCAATTTTTAACCTTACATGTGTCACTCAAAGTCTTAGTTTTTCAAATATATTGCAACTAAGTACAGGGATGTGGGTGGGGAACAGGAGGTAGGTGAAAACAGGAATTTTCTTGAGCAGGACAATACAGGATTACTCAAACATGCAGGCATTTTTCTTTTTTTTTTTTTTTTTAAGGATTTTTTGCTTGTAGGCATAATTAGATAGGGGCATGGAATGTTATTTTTTTTTAGCAGCAATTTGTTGTAACCAGGAATTGAACTCACGACGCTGAGGCTGACCGCACAGAGCCTGGCATAAGTGCTGCTGCTTTAACCACTCCACCAGCTCTTCTATTCAATACGGAAGCCAACCTATTAAAATGTCCTAAACATCTATAAACCACTGGATTACACGACTAAGGCCATTTTAACAACCTCTAGACCAGTGGTTCCCAACCTTTTTCTCTCAGTAACGCCTATTTTATCTGGATACACTTGCAACCCCAATGTTGTTCTTCGATCTGACAAACTACAGTCTTATGAGGTAAACGGAACTTGTTTTATGGTTAATAAAGATCAAGAACAATAGTCATTTTGAAATATTGTATAGAAGCAATGAACATGCCATGCTTTCATTATAACTGAGGCAGTCTCGTTTGGGCTTGCTCTTCAGTAACCCCCGTGACGCTTGTGGTATTCGAAGTTGGGGTCCTGATCCTGATCTAGGTTGTGAATCACAGCTGTGGACAGGAAACCAGTTAAAAAAAAAAAAGAACTGCTTCAAAAAAATGAGTCAAACGATGTCATGCAATCATTTGTTGTATATACACATTGCAGTGTTTAATTTGAGTCAATCTTTTACACAAAAACGTTGTTTTAAAGCTGTACTATGTAACTTTTTTATTATTATTGCCTTGTCTAGAACTTGTTTATCTCTATGCAGACAAGTATGTGGCACCCTAGTTACAGGTCAGATCTGTGGAGAGGCAAGCAAGGTTTATTATGCTTTTTTTTCACCAAGATTTAGTATTTAGTATTAAGCTACAACATACGTATATCATCTTTTTACATTTTATTCTTTTTAAACCTCAATATTGATCAAAAACGGCTCATTAATAAAAACAGGTCCATTGACTTCCTATTCAAAACTGCAGAACTGATAAGCCCCGCCTCTTCATAGTGACATTTCACCATAAGCAGCAGCATGTTTTTATTGTTGAAAAATGGCTATGTTACTTTTGTTAACTCTACATGTTTGACCCAAAGTCTGCATTTAAAAAAAAAAATCCCAAGTAAATATAAGGAAGTGGGCGGGGATAGGGGGTAGGTGAAAACTGACATTTTCTAAGCAGTCAAGCCTTGAATGTAGAGCAGTGCAAGGGGACTCAAACATGGAACATTCCAGGAAAAACAATGATATGTCCCATTCGTCATCCTCCAACAGGAAAGTTACATTGTGCAGCTTTAAATAAACCTGTGTTAGCCCTTCTTTATTTATGATGTGTCATTCTTACTCAAATATAAGACTATAAAAAACAAATGTGCTGTACCGCTCCAGTGCAAACCAGCTCACTTCTCGCTCGGACGTTCCCTTTACGCTTGTGTATACTTAACCAGCACACTTCTGCCTTTAGCACTGGTTGGTTTTACTGTAGGAGCCTCGTATTAGTGGTTACTTATAGCAATAGTAAATCCGATTGCTGTTTTAGGCTTTTTTAGTCTCGATGTAACAGGGAGAAATAGGACAAAATATATCCAGAAATGGCCAAATATTAGTAATATATGCATGGTGGTCAGTTTTCAGTATGATGCGGGTTCTTCTGCCATAGACTGTTTTTTTTTTTTTTTGTAATATCATAACCAAGTGTGAGTGCTGACCGGTTTACCATATAGTAGTCTATGCATGGGTTACAATTATTCACAAAAGACAATTAAATGCTGCTCTTTTCTATCTTCTGAGATGTCAACATTTAACATTAATTATCATTTATTCAAGATTCACCAACAACATGTTAAATAGTCATTTCATTCTATGTTAATTAAGGGAACCAATCAAAGAAAATGTTATTATTGTATACAGAGTATAATTTTATTTTATTTTTTGTTGTTTTTTTTACAAATTGCGTTGGGGTTGTTTTCATGTGTTGATTGCTTTGATATTGTTTAACAGTAAGTAACACTATTTAATAATTCATAAAGTAACAGGTGTATTATATTTCCTAAAACTATACTTTTAGGTTGTACCCTTTGTATTATAATTTCGTTAAAATAAAATATATCCTCTGAAGCTGTGATCTGTCTCTCTAAAATAGCAATCATTAAAACCATATATATGCTTTTTGTTCATTGCAAAAACAACATTTCTATGAGATAAATTACTTTAATTAAGAATATTTATTTTTGTGTGATTTTTACAAGATTGGATTTAGTGAATAATATTAATATTAATAATATTTTTTTATTAAGTTCAAGGTTTTGTTCAAATTGACCTTCAAGTTGACAATTTTTTTCAAATTAGATTTTTTTTTTTTTTTTTTGCAGAGATTCCTTGAAACGGCTCCAACTCAATTAAATGAAAATTACTCAAATCAAGAAAATATTCTGAGCTCAACCTTTTAACTTAAAAATTCCTTTTGTGTGTTCTCTTCTAATTCTGTGATGGCTCCTGTCCTGAACCTCGGCAGTCAAATTGAATTTACTGTCCAAACGTGATTTATTAGATGAATTATGGGGCCTAAAACAGTTCGTGACGTAGACGGTGTGTAGGCTTGGCTTGGTTAAATGGATTACATATTATCTGCTGCTTAGTACCGGACTGGCATTGCCCAAACGAGCTGCGGACTCGGGGCGGAGCTAATTGGGTTTGGTTGGTCTATCTCTGCGGGGCTGTCTTCTTGAGTCACCTGGATGGGAACTTTGATCTCCTGGAATAAACCATGACAAAATGATAACATGCACTAATAGGAAAATTAAAGGGGCAGCAACAGAATGTAGTCTGTTTATAGCTGCAGTTTGCAAGAGTATTGGATCATCAGCGGGGGGCGGTAGTGATACCTGTTTTGTTCCTCATTTGTTTTCATATTTTATTTTTCATTATTTTGATAAATATATATATATACCAAACATAGCACCAGCAAAAAATACACAAATAAAGAAACCTAGAAGTATAATGCTTATTATTCTTACCCCCCCTTTTACGTCCATCATTTACGGTTTATTTCGTTAAATGTACATTGTCTCCCATAATCCCTAAACAAAATCAAGGAGGAAATTCCATACAATATAAAACCCAAAATAACAAAACACAAAAGTATCAGTTATTATTTGAATCGACATTCTCATACTTTTCCATTTTAATTCTTTATATATTTTTTCCACAGAACTACGCCACAAACACACATTGTTTGGAATAGTTTTAGTTGAATTAAATAATAATAATAATAATAATAATAATAATAATAATAATAATACATTAATATTATCTTGTAGAGTAGATTGTATATTTCTCCTCATTAACTTTGTAATTATTATGAAATAATATAAATCTGATATGAACATTGATCATTAAGGAAAAAAGTTCAAACTAAAGACAAAAATGAAAACATTTCAAATTCATTGCACTTTGTCTCCCAAATACATCAGTTACTCCAAAAAAAGTGCCATCTGTTTTTCCTGATCATATTTCTGTCATTATTCAGATTTTTACTGTTTGTGTAAATGTAGCCACTGATGTCTGAAGTTTACACCAGGCTTCTCCGCTGCTTTGATGCTTTGGCACTAAACGCTGAATGCTTTCATAATTATTCTAAACAGGGTATAATTTAACACCAGGCCCGTATTGTTAGCCCAGCGGCACAAGTCTTCAATGGGAACTATTAATATCGTGCCACAACAGAGCAACTGGTTTTCACTCCATCTCTGACAGCGCGCACAGTCCCAGGAACAGAATGCCATTTTACTTACATAATTGCCTGACCCCATGTTCTCCAGGTCAGCTGTAGCCAGCCACGGAAACAAAATAAATGGGAAAGCTCTGTGTTTGGCTAATGCCAAGATGTAGAAGAACAGATGTGAGAGTAGCCAAACATTTACGTTCAAGTAAGTGTAAATTTACTTACTTATTATATAATATATCATGAAGAAGTACAAAGTAGTGGTGCAGGAAATTAAAAGTACTATCACTTGAGTAAGAGAAACGGTAAGAGTAACTGTCTGGACACGGCATCTGATTTTTTATTGGAAGTTAATGTAATTGGAAGGAGAAAACCTGGAATGTTTTTTGTTTTATATGTTTTTTCCAAAGGATAGTCAAATGAGAAAAGATTAAATGTTATCTGAAAGAGCAGCGCAAGAAACATGTTTTTTTTTTCCAATAGTTGATATTTAGCTTGCTGTTGGCAACGTCTTTAATATAGGACTGATGCCAATATCTGGAAAACCCTCCGATATTGCAATATCGGAACCAATATATCTTCTATCCCAATAACAGCAACATGAACCCTTCAGTGAGTGACCATTTTCAAGATCTTGGACCAGGATCTTGAGATTAGCATATTGCATATGATTTTATTTTAGGTTGGTGGTCCAGAGCACTTGGAAACCCACCCAGACCCAAGAGAACAACAAAAGATCCCACACGCCTTGGAAATCTACCCCACTCCTTCCCTCACGCAGGACATGGGAACTCTGTAACACCTGCTCTGCACTCGGCTTGTAATTTTATGGAAAAGTGAATTCAAATGATTGCAGCCGTATATGATTGATAATGCTCCTCCTGATTTGCCGGAGGGTCTGACTGATGAAGATCTAAACAAGGAGGAGAGATGGGAGGGGGTGGGCTGAGGGGAAAAGCTGGGGGCAGTGAGCACCAATTATCCCTTTGTTTAACCCACTCAATGTAGAAGGCCATCAATCTGTAAGCACTTGCTCCAATGATTCACAGTCGGCCATTTGGAGAGCTTAATTAACTTATGTAATTAATGAAGGGACAAACAGTATATACAGTTTAGAATGATTACCTGTCATTTGGAGTTGTGTGTCGTTATCATTGATTAATTATAATTGGTCTTAACTTGTTGCAAGCTTTATATCTAATACAGGCTTATAAAAACTAAAACTGAAAAGAAAAACAGCCCTGTAAACTGTAATTAGCATAACCTTGTGCAAACTGAGTCATTTGTTTAAAGCTAATGTGCCAGGATTATGTTTAGCATATATTAGCTAGCAAAAAATAATAATAATATATATATATATATATATATATATATATATATATATATATATATATATATATATATATATATATATATATATATATATATATATATATATATATATATACACATATGTATATATATGTATGTATGTATGTATTTATTTACCGGTATTTATTGAATTATTTATTTAAATGTATATATAATTAAACAACTTAATTGTTTACTCATAGTATTTAATCAAATCCAGTCCATTCCCACTTGCTTGTCTACATGCTTTGCCTGACACATTGCTAATATGTGTGTGTATCAGATGCATTTAATGTCAAACTCCTGGCAGTAACAAAGTGATATGATGAAGAATAATGGGAACTAAAGACATAGTTACACAGTAACTAACGTGTAATTATACATGAAAGTGAGCCGTATTCTAAAGCGAGACAACTACCTAGGCAGAACTAACAACTAACAAAACCTCATTTTAACATCTTATGTGTTCTCTGTATTGTATTTGAACTATGAACCCTCTTGTTAGTGTTCCTTCTGTACATCTGCCAAAGGACTACAGAGGGAAACCAGCCTCTTGGCTAACTCTGGCATGTTATACAGAGGTACTGTTAGTCACTATGCATCTTACATACATAAATCATCTGTCCTTTTGTTCTTGACCCAACAGATGGGAGTAGAAATGGGAGTAGAAATGTCACTGATGACAAGACCTCCTCACGAACTCCTCCATGGTGTTGGACAGCAAGAGGAGTCATCAGCAACTCCAATAATATTTTCTGAAGTCTTTGAGTGCCAGTGTGTCTGGTGGGGAGGGAAAGTGACAGCCTTCCACTCTGCTGCTGGGAATGTCCTGAAGTACCACCTGCCCGAGGATCTTCTGATGGAAATGAAGATAGAAGTTAGGTACAAACTGGTAATAATGAAATGGATACCTTGCAATTGTACACACTGTTGTCCTGCTCCAGATGCGAGGTTCTGAAATAACTGCCCCACCAATCACTCACCACATTCATACACAACGTGATGATGAAGTATTTTGCCCAAGGACACAACTTCTAACCACTGAGCCACTACTGTATGTCAAGATAGTTACATTTTAGTTTACGGCTCACATTTTAGTCGCTGACAAAGTGGTGATTGTATGTAAGTTAGTGGTTATTCAGCTATTAGTTAGTATTTTTAAAACACGTAATGCTTAAGATTATACCACTAAGGCATCTATTGCTAACTGTGCTAATGAACTTTACTTAAAACAATTTTTGGTAAAGGTGCTGAACCTGATTTTTCTTCAACACTTGAACAGAAGATTCCTGATTATTCACAACGCTGAGAGCTTTTCACAACTTTCAGAATCCAGAGCAGAGTTTACCTTCAGTAAAGCTAAAAAACATTAGCATGCTAACGGCGCACTTTCTGCTTCATTACTTCTTTTATTTTTTAACCGAAATAACTGCTTTTTCAATATATCTGCCCCGGGGTAAAACAGATTTGATTTTATGACATTAATAAATGTCAATGACAAATGACTACAAAAAACAACCTTGCAATGTTTCTTCACACTTTAAGCTTAATAGCGCTACAATCTGACACCTGTTAAACCCTCACACACACCGTAAGTAAGTCCTTCAGTTTCTCTAACCACAGTTGGCAGTCTATTTGTACCTGAATGAAAAATGCATTATAGACACAGAATCCACTTGGCATGCTAAGACAGATGCCAACTGGCACTGAGAGCTGTTTACCCTGCTGTGTATTAAAAGGAATACACAATTTGTTTGTCGCAGCGCTAGGTTATGCTAATTACAAGATTAACGCTAACCTACTTAACCTCTTTACTTTGAAAACTGCTAAATCAAAGAGACTGCCTAAACAAAACAGGTGGTAACATTTCCTCTTGCCCCCAATTAATGCAGAGAATTAGCTTGGGGATTTCTTTGAGTCGGTGGATTGGCCAAAGTCTCACGTGCGCTAGCAGCTTGTAGCTATCCTGCTGCGTATGTGTACGAACATGAAAGAACTCCCAACATGGGTCTTTTTAACCATTTCTGACCCACTGAGACGTTAATCACACCTTTAATCTCTAACTATCTCCATGGAGACAAGCAGTTGACGCCACCAGGGCAAATTACAGGTCAGATCTGTGGCGAGATGACCCTGCTCATCAGGATCAGGAATCAGGAATCAGGATATATTTATAGCCATTGTCAAAGAACAGAATTCACAACATCGGAACGAGATCTGATGACAGATGCGACAGTACAGTATGGATACATGCGTTTCAAGGTTTTTTTAGTCATTAAAACACTTGTAATTAATAAATTGCAGGTCAAGGTAAGATTGAGGCATACTTTTTGGTCTCCATAAATAAATTCTCTACATTTTACCCTTTTGTCAGTGCAGCTGGCTCTGACATACACAATGTCATACATTTTTGAAGAAAAAGCTTAACATTCCTGTTAGTTTCCTGTTAGGTCAGATCATTCATTTCTCCTCTTTTTTTATTTCTTATTTCAGCCATTCAGTCGTTATTTCATTTCATTTCCCTCCAGATAAATCCTAATGTCATTTGACATTTTTTCCTTACACAAAGGGTCTTTAAGCAGGCTGGCATTGAACCTCCAAAGGGTGTTTTTTCATCTTTCCTCCAAGTCCACAGTAATGTAGATAGAAGCATATATCTGCCTCAGTGTTTTACATCTGTCTTTATTGAAATTAAAGAAATAATCTATTCTGGAATAGATTGTGTGTGGATTAGAAAAATGTGTATAGTGGCATGCATTACGGTTCATCTCCCTCCAGATGTCAATCAGTCTCATATTCTTCATTCATTTACGGAATTTGTTATTTATTGCTCCTCCTGTGCTCCTTGAGTTGAACGCGTCTATTGTCAGTTGAATATGAATATTTTAGTTGGGTAATGGTTAGTGATAGTAAGAAATTGTTTGCTTGTGTGTGTGTGTGTGCGTGTGTGTGTGTTTTTGAACCCACGCACTATCTTTGAGGGTAGCACAAGGGTTCTGTGATACTACAAACACAGTATTTAGAGTTACATTAACTGCATGTCTAAAAATAGCCTGCCTGTTCATATGGAGTTATTCTAGGGGCTAAATGCTGATGAGATACAACTATAGAGGTCCTTCTAATTAACTCCGTGTACCTCTACATTGGAGTCATGAGCATGGCCCACTTCACCGCCATGCTGTGTTTGTGCAAATATTTATAATTCTCTTTGCATTATAGAAAAGTTTTGCCTGTATCATAGAGAGATACAACATATAGCTTCAATAGCCTCTTGATCAGCAGCAAAAATGGAGGGCAAAGGTTTAACCCACGGCCTAAAAGCTGCAGTAATTATACAAATAAAACTAGCATTGTGTTGTTGAGATAATTAGTGTCTGTAGTGTCCGGGTCATTATGGTCATTAATCACAGTGTACGCTCTGAGTGCTTTGCGTTGCTCTGAGGACCCTCATGGTGAAGAGGTGGCTCCCTCACCTGCTGCGGTGGAGTCAGGACTGCCTCACAGACAGCATAAGGTCACCCAAGTGATACTCATGACCTTAGGAGCAGTATTGTTGTCATATTCTGTTCGTCTGTTGAATGAATGAGAAAGTAAGCGTGCAGGATCAAAGGAGGTTCGTTTACTAGCATCTACCCACAATGTCAGGAGCGTGAATGGTAAACAAACATATTATGGAGCATGCGAATTGTGCAGCCCAACATTTTTGACCACCGTTGTCATATAATATACAGTGTGTTTGCAGAAAACATTTCCATTATGATTGCAAGTAATAATGACAATGACGTTCCAATTTCATTCATTATTCTTTCATTCCCCAAGAGAAATCTGACAACCGCAACACTACAGTATGTTCACATGCACTAAAATCTCATTATTATCTGATTTCTCAACATTTAAGATTATTTAAATGATATGCAAACTAGAAAATCTGATGTTAGTCATTAGAACGATAATCTTCTAATTCCAAAACGTTGATAATATTGCGATTTTGAGAGCGCATTTAACCTCATTGAACCGCAGCCATTTGTATCAGTTACTCAATTGATTTGAGAGTAAATGTTGTATTTGAAGGACCAAGCACTATTTATGTAGAATTTTAAAATAACTCTTTCGATCTTTAACATTTTAGATATTAGATTGACATTTGTTGCATAATTTTCCTTGTCAAAACCTGAAAGAAATCAGATTAATCACAGCAGATAAATGACATTTCAATAATCAAGTAATAAACTCCAGAAATAAGGGTAATGGCTAACCAAGTACCGGTAAGTAAAATTATTGTTAGCCTTATATTATAGTAACAAACAGTTATAAAATATAAGATTTCATCAAGAGAATGGACAACATTTGAATACCACAAGCTCGGCACATGTTTTTCTTTTACATTTTACAGTTCTGGACATAACAGAATGTAACTTTGGTCCACCATGACTCACACACTTTGACTGTATAGCCCGGCTGCTTGTATAGCCTGTTATTAATCTTAGCTCGTTCCTGTCATTGTCCATTTCATTTCACGGAGCGACCGTTGGCGTGTGAGCAACAGCCGGGGCCCCGCGATCGAACGCTGGGCTAATGGCGGAGTCTGACCGCCTTCATCAATGCTCCCAGTGCTTCTAAGGTCAGAGTGTTACGTAACGGAGGTGGGACCAAATACAGATCCGAGTCAGGTCAAAGAAAGGCAAGTCCAAGTCAAGTCCAAGTTGTCTGCTTTCAGTTCCATGTCATTATAACAAATGACCAAATACTGCTCAATATTTGTGAATGGTTCTTCTTTAAAAAAAAAGTCCTGTTCACAAATGGGGAAGTGAGAGGTTCCAGTTTGTCCTATCTACTGTAAAGTCAGGAAAAGCATCAAGTCATCTGAAGGCACAGGGCTTCATGTCCCAAGTCAAGTCCCGAGTCTCAAGTCACAGTGACTCAAGTCTGACGGTCTTGACTGTCTGTTACATAATATATTGTAAAGTACGCATTCATTACCATGTTATAATGTTGTTTCATAACCATACCTGGAGTGGTCTTTTGTTTCAGTCACGTGTTTTAAAGTAATAATATCTGCAATAAACCTCAGATTTGATCAAACAAATTGAAATAGTTTATGTTCACTCTGTGTTTGGTCCTAGTTCAGTCCTGGTCCAGTCCTGGACACTGGTTTAGTCCCAGTTTGGATGAGGTGAATGTGTGAGTCTGAACGCACCTGCACAAACACTGCATTATAATTAGGCTCCTTCTAAAGATAAGATGCAAATTGTATTTTTGTCGTATCTAGTTCCTTCCACCGTGTAAAACTACGATTATATAATTAAGGCATATTTGTTTGAGGATACATTGAGTCAAGGAATTCAGTTGATATTTTGTGTATTTACAATTCCAAAACTCAAAGCTTGTTAGAACTGTTGATATTATTAATGAGTTTTTGCTGCACGTGTTGTGGGTTTGATCAGTGACATCACAGCCACAACACGTGCAGGGAAAACCTGTGTGTGAGTCTGGAACGTCTCCAGAGACAAACCAGGTCTCTGGAGTGAGCTTCACAAAGGGCTTGAAATGAGACAAAACTCCCCCACAAAAATACAAAGTACTTAGAGCCTTTTTAGAATGAGAAATAGAGTCAAAGTAATAAGTTACACAGTTAAAATACAACTCAAGTACAGATCCTCAAAAACTGTACTTGAGTACAGTGCTTAAGTACATTTACTTAGTTCCTATTGTATGGCATTAACTTGATCTATCTCCATAGACTCTGACAAGTCACCCTACCAGGCCAAGTTACCACTCAGATCTGTGGAGAGGCGAGCCCACTCACAGTAAAAATACATGTTTTTCAAGGTGAGCCCAATTTGAATAAATGCAAGACACATACGTTTAATGCCATACTGTGGAGCATCCAGGCAAAGCAACAATATCTATCGAGAAAAAACACATAAAAGGTTCTGTTTAAGGGCTCCACAGTCTCAACAGCCCTTTGAAGCCATGAGGCGGGATCAGGTACTCATCAGTGATGAGGGAGCTACAACCAGCTAACAATAAGATTTCTATTGCCCATTACAAGGCTGTTAGGGTAACAAAGAAGATTAGTTTAAGTGGAAACTACGTATGCAGCCCAGAGTTGGATAAATATCAGAGTTCCCAGACTAGAGCTGCAGATTGAGAATTACTATTAGATCAAAGTCCAGCGTCCAGAAGATGAAACATGTAAAAGATGATTACAAATCTTTTCAAAGTATTTAGATTGTCCAGAATAAACTATTGTATTTCTCTTTTAAAGATGTAAGACTTGCTTGGTCAGCGTTTGCGTTCATCTCAGCTGCGTTTCCTCTTAACTGTTCTTAATCAGATTTGCACCTGTCTCCTCTTGTGTGGGCTGTAACACTGAGCAGGGCCAGTTCTTTCAGGTGCACACAGGAACCTCGAGTCCGCCTGTGCTACGTCTCTTTAAGTGAACCTGAAAGACATCCACATGTTTTATGCTTAAGAGAAATGTCTGTTTGGAAATTGGTGTTGTAATATTATAATAGAGGGCTATGTACACTGGCGGTTTGACTAGCTTCAGTTCCATATTTATCATACATGTATCTTTTCCGTTTCTATATTTCTTTCTCTCTAAGTTTTGAAGGATTTTGTAGTGTTATTATACTTATTTATTTGAAGGTTAGTACACTGCCCAAAATGTTTTATGATCTAGGCAAGGAAAGGGAAGTTTATTTGTAGAGCACAATTCAGACACAAGGCAATTCAAAGTGCTTCACACAACTGGAGAAAAAAAAACCCCAAAAACATTAAAATCACAAAGACATGACAGAAATCACAGTTTAAGACATAAAAGAGAAGAGTGCAAAGAAAATCAGCAACATGCACAGCGAAACAAAACAGTTTTTACCTTAGATTTGAACATTGTCAGAGTAGACCCTGTCTCACATCTTCAGGAAGACTGTTCCAGATTTTAGCTGCATAAAACTGAAACGCAGATTCCCTATGTTTAGTCCTGACTCTGGCACCAGCAGGAGGCCGATCCAAGTTTAGTCCTGACTCTGGGCACCAGCAGGAGGCCGGTCCCTGAGGTCCTCAGAGTCCGAGATGGTTCATATGGCACTAACATGTCCGAGATGTACTTTGGTGCTAGGTCATGGAGAGATTTGTATACAAGCAGAGCTGCTTTGAAGTCTATTCTCTGAGCCACAGGGAGCCAGTGCAGAGACCTGAGCGCAGGACTAATGTGATCGTACTTCCTGGTTCTAGTCAGGACCCGAGCAGCAGCGTTCTGGATGTACTGCAGCTGTTTTACAGCTCGTTTGGAAAGGCCAGTGAGCAGGCCGTTACAGTAGTCTAATCTACTAGAGACAAACGCATGTCTGGTTTAGACAAACGCCAAGTCTGGTTTAGACACTATACTTTGGATTTTGGCTATGTTTTTTAGATGGTAATGAACATAACGGCATCCATTTCTGACTGTCTTTTTACCACAAATACAGCATTTACTTTACAAAAAAGGGCCATTTAGATCTAATTCAGGAGGCCTGGACTGGCAGCACTGAAAAAGCATTCAAACTCCTCCACAGATTAAAAATATACATTAAATGCTTGATAAGTTCCTGTTTATTTTGGATTGCATACAATTAAACAAGTTATTCTTTCCACGTAGGAGAATGTGGACTTATTCTGCAACTCCCACATATATTTGGCACATATAGGCTTTATTTTACAGGACAGATGTAATGCAGATTTATTTTATTTGATATAATTGACAATATATATTACTTCAGTGACTCCCATGTGGTCCCTCTTCTGCTAATAATAGTGTAAATGATGAAAACATAGTAATAATGATGAAAACAACATGCTGGCGTCCCTCTGGTGGGTGGGTGAATGCATGCTGCCAGTGTCGACATTTAACGCTCTACATTTAAGATTTAGATTGAACTGAAACAAACGGAGGAAAGATACAGTTGCTGCATTTACATCGAAAAGTAAATATAAAAAATTCTACAGTGATCAGATAACCTAATAAATAGATTTAGTTTAGTTTCGTTTATTTGTCCATTTATCAGGGACAATGCACATACAAACACTGACCTACAGGAAAGATGCTTGTGCCAGGTTATTGCAGTTACTCATTTCCCCCTGCAGGGCCTGGACAGGTTAATGCCAAAAATGGCGTACATGCCAAGATCAGAGAAAAAAACACACAATACGTGGCAGTTAATGAGTGTATTTTTAGAGTAACCATTGTATTTGAAGGACAAAGTAGAACTATATATCAATCTTAAACATTTTCTTTTGGATTTTTGTCCCTTCCGCATTATTTTGTCCTTTGTTAGTGTAGTTTGTCCTCCACTCTTATAACAACAGAAAACATGATAGCACGATTAATAATTATGACTTTTATTAAATAGTAAAAATTCTCATAAAGAAAAATCAAAACATTTGATTATTATAAAAAAAATTAAGAAACAGGAATACATATACTACAATAACAGACCACCACTTTATAATGACTACATCTTAATTAAAGCCTTAATTCATAACGAACAAATAATTTTATAAGAATGATTCAGACTTTGTAACTCCTTCATTAAGGGTTAGACTTAGGGTATTAAATAAGCCTGAATCATTCAACAAACCTTGCTCATTATAACTTAAGTCTTTGTTGATGGCATATTTAAGTGTAGTTATTATGAAGTATAAAGTATAAACTATATGTGTAGTGTGCTCTGGTGCATGTACTCTTTTTTTAAACACTTTTAAACACACAAGAATAAGACCAGAAAGAACATATTAAACAAAAGAAGATCACGATAAACGACGTCCAGCTAAAACTAAGGCACACAAACTCCAAAATAAATGTCCCAATTGGTCTAAATGTTGTCCAATTTCAAATCAAGTCCAAATGTCGGTCCAGTCCTTGATCGTCGGTGCGATTCATGTCATCCATTTTGTTGTGATGGCCTTTTCCCCGCTGCCAGGAGTATGTTCCAAAGGGATCCGCTGATTGTGTCCACGGCAGGAGTTTTGAGGCCCAAATATATTGTTCTGAAATTGAGTGGGACGATGTAGCTCTTTGTTGATTTCAGTCCAATGTTTCTGAGCGACAGGACAGTCCCAGAACACGTGATAGTGGTTTGCCTCCCAGTGCCACAATTTCTCCAACAGTTAGAATTTCCGTGTGAATAATGGGCACTTTGACATGGTTTTATTAAGAAACGGATACATTTTTCAAACAGAATTCCCTTCAAACATGCGATTTTGTGCTCCTCCACTGAGAAGTATATATATTTTCCCATTCAATAAAAAAAAGTGGCTGTCCAAAATTGTTAATACTTTCATTATTTATTTAAATTATTCCCCTTGATCTACAAGCCTTAATAAATATTTCAGTCAGAGGGTTATGATGGTCATTACTCTGTTTGATTTTTTGGTTATAATAACTCCTAAATATTCATCAAAGTCCTGTTTCTCCAAGCCAAAGGATTTGTTGTCCTGCTTCCATCTCATCCTTCCTTGCTGTTCAAAGTGCTGCTGCGGGACAGTGACTTGGTGTGGCTGTTTGTCATTCTTTAGTGTACTGTAAATTGGCTGTGTACTGTAAGCTGTTTCTCCATGCTGTGCCTCGTCTCGTTGGCTCTCTGCGTTCAATCACGCTGGATATTACCCATTGCCTAAAAGCAACCGGTGTCGCTAGTTCCAATTTACTGCCGGCATGAGTGAGTGGGGTGTATACTGCTCAATGAAGTCCAAATGGGATTGGTGCAGTTGTTTTTCCTGCACTGGCCGGACAGTTTAACGGATGTTTTATGCGGAGGTGGGACAGATATATGAGGAGAATACATCTTGGGCTGGTTCACGACGTTTGATAAACACAGGCTTCAGTCATGTGACCAGCTTCAGGCTGTAAAATTGTGCTTACGTTACCCCTGGTCTGCACAGACACTTTTCTTCATCTTTGACCATGTGCAGAGTCTTTATCTTGAATTAGTCGTTACAGCAATTTTACAAAACTCCCACAATATTCTAAAGAATATTTTCTGGTATTTTGGATTAAACTATAGCATACATGGATCATTACTTTTACATGTTGTTCATCGTAACCCAGAAGATTTATCTAAAACTTCTAAATAGAAATGGGAAAAGGTGTTAAGAATAGTGGCACTTATAGTGACATTTTACTGTAACGAGCAGCAGGTTTTCATTCACATGTTTTGATCAGGGATGGGGCGAAATTGACTTTTTTGAGCCGATACCGATATCTGATATTTGGCTTGCTGCTGTTGTCAATAGCCAAAATTTGCCGATACCAATTTAGATTTGATTTGAAAATATTAACATTTTAAATTAAATAATAACAAAGAATGAACAGAATACCAGAATGTATTTATCTGGGTTATAATATAATTCACAAGCCCCCTATGATGAAAAAAAAAACAAGGCCAGTTACGTCGCCCGGATTGGCGTTACCGGGGCCCCACCCTGGAGCCAGGCCTGGCGTGGGTGCTCGACGGCGAGTGCCTGGTGGCCGGCCGCCTTTCCCCACGGGGCCCGGCCGGGTGCAACCCAAACGAGTGACGTGGGGCCGTCCTCCGTGGACCCACCACCTGCAGGAGGATCCGTAAGGGGCTGGTGCGGAGGGATCTGGGCGGCAGTCGGCGACAGGGGCCTCGACGACCGGATCCCCGGACGCAGAGACTAACTCTGGGGACATGGAACGTCACCTCGCTGGGGGGGAAAGAGCCTGAGCTTGTGCGGGAGGTTGAACGGTTCCGACTAGATATAGTCGGCCTCACCTCCACGCACAGTTTGGGCACTGGAACCCATCCTCTTGAGAGGGGCTGGACGCTCCACTTCTCTGGTGTTGCCTGCGGGGAGAGGCGGCGGGCTGGCGTGGGCTTGCTTATTGCCCCCACAGCTCAGCCGCCATGTGTTGGAGTTTACCCCAGTGAACGAGAGGGTCGCGTCCCTACGCCTTCGGGTTGGGGACAGGTCTCTCACTGTGGTGTCGGCCTACGGGCCGAACAACGGTGCTGAGTAGCCGGCCTTCTTGGAGTCCCTGGGAGGGGTACTGGACAGTGCACCGACCGGGGACTCCGTTGTTCTACTGGGGGACTTCAACGCCCACGTGGGCAACGACAGTGACACCTGGAGAGGGTGTTTGGGAAGAACGGCCCCCCCGATCTGAACCCGAGCGGTGTTCAGTTATTGGACTTCTGTGCTAGTCACGGACTGTCCATAACGAACACCATGTTCAAGCACAAGGGTGTCCACCAGTGCACGTGGCACCAGGACACCCTAGGCCGGAGGTCAATGATCGACTTTGTTGTCGTGTCATCTGACCTCCGGCCGCGTGTCTTGGACACTCGGGTAAAGAGAGGGGCGGAGCTGTCAACCGATCACCACCTAGAGGTGAGTTGGATCCGCTGGCGGCGGAGGAAGCCGGACAGACTTGGCAGGCCCAAGCGTATAGTGAGGGTCTGTTGGGAACGTCTTGCGGAGCCCCGCTGTCAGCAGGGTCTTCAATTCACACCTCCGGGAGAGCTTCTCCCAAATCCCGGGGAGGCTGGGGACATTGAGTCCGAGTGGACCATGTTCTCGACCTCCATTGTCAATGCGGCTGCTCGGAGCTGTGGTCGCAAGGTCTCAGGTGCCTGTCGCGTCGGCAACCCCCGAACCCGGTGGTGGACACCGGAAGTAAGGGATGCCGTCAGGCGGAAGAAGGAGGCCTATCAGGCCTCTTTGGCTTGTGGGACTCCTGAGGCCGTTGACGGGTATCGGCGGGCCAGGCGTGCCGCAGCTCGTGCTGTCGCAGAGGCAAAAACCCCGGGTCTGGGAGGAGTTCGGGGAGGCCCTGGAGGAGGACTATCGGTCGGCCCCAAAAGAAATTCTGGCAAACCGTCCGGCGCCTCAGGAGGGGGAAGCAGTGTTCCACCAACACCGTTTACGGTGCGGGTGGGGACCTGCTGACCTCGACTGGGGATGTCGTCGGGCGGGTGGAAGGAGTACTTTGAGGACCTCCTAAATCCCACTGCCACGTCTTCCGAAGAGGAAGTAGAGACGGAGGACTCGGAGGCTGACTCATCTATCACCCAAGCCGAAGTCACTGAGGTTGTTGGCAAACTCCTCGGTGGCAGAGCTCCGGGGGTGGATGAGATACGCCCCGAGTACCTAAAGTCTCTGGATGTTGCAGGACTGTCTTGGTTGACACGCCTCTGCAACATCGCGTGGCAGTCGGGGTCGGTGCCTCTGGACTGGCAGACCGGGTGGTGGGTCCCTCTGTTCAAGAAGGGGGACCTGTCCGCACTATTCCTGTCATATTCTCAGAATCCTAAGGTTATTCAAGGTACTGCGAGCGGAGGGTTTGTGGTAGCACTAGTCGAAATGTTTATCAAAAAATGGTGATTTCAACGACTCCGCTCACGTCCTAGTCCTACCCTGGTAAGCTGAGACTATAATTCTAAAGGTACATCTGCGGAGAGGATAGACTAATAGCCGACCAAAGACCACGGACAGAGCTAACTCCTGCTAATTTCAGTCAGTAGTTCAAGAGGAAAAAAGCCGCGATGATTTGAAGATTCTATCCACGAAGTCCCTGGTCACGAGTGGTGGGTAATCAACTTTTTGAACAGCCTACAGTCTTTCTACACATAATAACTTGTCTATTCATACCTATTATCGGTACGTGGATTCGGATTGGGCAGAGTATATTGTGTTTTCACACGTGAGCAAGAGATGGACATGTAGGGGGCTTCCTAGTCTCTCTGCTGTTATAGGATTTCACGAGACGGCACTACTTGAAACTTGGAAGAGGAGAGATAGACTCTCTGCAGGATTGTAGCTTTGGGTATTGCGTTGGATCCATGGAGAAAGGCTTTCGCGAGCTTTGTCGCCACGGGGTGCCCTTTGGGGGGTGCTGCGGGAGTGGAGACGGGTCCGGGCCCTTTGCTAGCAGGGCTGTCGCGTCCCCTGTATGACCGGAGCAGGAGCTGGTGTTCGCATTGCTAGACGGCAGGGAGTGATAGTCAGACCTGAGTTCCCCAGATGCAGTGCGTGGACTGCGTCAGCGTAGTCGGTATGCCCTTTGTCACACCCGGTCGCTCGTTGTTCATTCTGCCCTGCTGTTTTATGGACAGAATTTCTAGGACCCATGGCCGGCGCAGTCGCAGGGCGGAAACGAGCGGCGGTTCCGGTATTTGGAGAGCATACAGGATGCTATCATCGCTGGACCGCGTTTGCAGTCCATTGATGTAAATCTCAGAGCTGATGGGCGCTAAATCAACTACCTGGATCGACTGCGCAGGGCATGCACTGCGGGACGGTTTGCAGCCGAGTGTGAAGCAGCTGGGATGAGAATCAGCACCTCCAAATCTGAGGCCATGGTTCTCGACCGGAAAAAGGTGGCTTGCCCTCTCCAGGTGGGTGGGGAGTCCTTGCCCCAAGTGGAGGAGTTTAAGTATCTCGGGATCTTGTTCACGAGTGAGGGAAGGATGGAGCGTGAGATTGACAGGCGGATCGGTGCAGCGTCTGCAGTGATGCGGTCGCTGCATCGGACTGTTGTGGTAAAGAAGGAGCTGAGTCGAAAGACAAAGCTCTCGATTTACCGGTCAATCTACGTTCCTACCCTCACCTATGGTCATGAGCTTTGGGTAGTGACCGAAAGGACAAGATCGCGGATACAAGCGAGGGTCGAAATGAATTTCCTCCGCAGGGTGGCTGGGCGCACCCTTAGAGATAGGGTGAGGAGCTCAGTCACACGGGAGGAGCTCGGAGTAGAGCCGCTGCTCCTCCACGTTGAGAGGAGCCAGCTGAGGTGGCTCGGGCATCTGTTCCGGATGCCTCCTGGACGCTTCCCTAGAGAGGTGTTTTCGGGCATGTCCCACCGGGAGGAGGCCCCGGGGAAGACCCAGGACACGCTGGAGGGACTATGTCTCTCGGCTGGCCTGGGAACGCCTCGGGATCCCCCCGGAGGAGTTGGAGGAAGTGTCTGGGGAAAAGGAAGTCTGGGAGTCCCTGCTTAGACTGCTGCCCCCGCGACCCGGCCCCGGATAAAGCGGAAGAAGATGGATGGATGGATGGATGGATAATATAATTTGTTCCATGATTGGATAAATATGCAGCCATATTTTTAGCCTAATTGAGCTTCTATTTCAATTTGTACTCATTTGTCTATTTTGGAACAAAAGGAAAAAGAAAAAAAGATTATAAATATAGTAATAGGTATGAAATACAGAATTCGTATAACAAATGTTTTGTTGCAAAAGTAAAAAAGCAGAGGGAACTACATCGACTATGATAATTAGCTCTTTTCCTGTGAAACAAGATTACATTTTGTGGAACAATGTGCTTAAAAAGTGCATAAGACCATATATGACAGGTTAGCCAGCTTCACCCACGACCTGGCCCTGGATGAGCAGAAGAAGATGGATGGCACATACTCATTTCACAAAAATATGTTTTTCTCTAGTTTGACATCTTTTTGTTTTTGTTTTGACAAATATATTTACATTCTGGTTGGACATGGGCAGCAGATGTGACATACACAGAGGTAATTTACACAATATTTATTATCTAACAAATACAAATATATGACAACAGCTTTACTTTGAAGAAATTGCTCCAGCATTTTGAAGAGAATATTGTGCATCGGCACTGTATCAGCTCAACTTTTCTTCTCAAGCTGCCACTTGACCGATTTTAAAACTATGATAGATCTTTACTACAGGAGAAGATACAACAAGACTAGGTTATTTTAAGCCGCACGAAGTCGCCCTTTTGAGGAAACAGAATTGATTTACTGGTTTGGCGTCAGAGGAGTGGGGCCTGGTCTGACAGTTAGCGGCGGCTCCTGGGATCCCGAGGCCCACATGGCGTTGTCATGCTGTGCTTAGAACAAGTGACACATGGACAGACACCAGCAGCTCCCCTCTGCCAGTGCCTGTGTGTCTGTCCCAGATCAGTCCTGCTGCTGTGGCCCATCCCCACAACAAAGCTCTTCTTCTGGAAAATGGCTGCAGTCAAACACAGTATTTGAACTCCATTTTCATAATGTGTTTTTAAAGGTTATCAGTTGGTTCCGGGGCTGAGAGATTCATAGAAGCCCCCTTAACACAATATTTTATACAACTTAAAAAAGAAATATGGAAAGTGGTCAAAGCCTTCAGGCCAAAAGTTTCACAACAAAGAAAGTTTATTGTAGCTCTAGTATGAATTTGGTGTGTGCGTGAATTATTGGTCGTGGAAGGAGGGGCCAAAATGATTCATGAATTAATTAACTTCATCCGACAAGTGTATGGAGCTCGGGATGGCATGTCCAAATGAGACCGTTATTTGCAAACTCCACAATGTATGATGCAAATGTGCAGAACATCCACAAACATGCATTCGCTTCCCAACCCCCCCAAGGGAAGGATCGGCAACTTTGAGTTAGTCACGGTTTAAATCCTGCCCATGCATATCCTGCAGTCACAATAACATGGCTGATTGTTATAGGAAGGCCACCTGCAAAAGATTAAAATTAAGTCACCCAAAAAGAAGTATACCTCATATCAATAACCTATTCCTGAAACTGCTTAACCATTTCTTTCCTCACTTGTATCTAAACTCCCTTGAATAAATACGATGTCAATCCAGGCTTGTTCGCCATCACAAAACACCTCCAGCTGCCCAACAAAACATCCAATTTAAATGCCATATCTGAGTGTAGCTGCTTTTCCATTCATCTCCCCCCCCCCATTATATTAATCTTACTTCCCCCTCTCCCTCCCTCTACAGTTCTGGGGAGCATATTGTCGCGTCACGGCCGACTGGACCAGCCTATGCGAAGTACCTAAGCGCTCAGAGGAATGACTTTGTGTGGGGTTGGTTTGTGGTTTGTGAGCACGGCGCTGCCTGTACCCCCATCCCGCCCCCCTTCCCTGACTAATGGGGCCCCCAGGCACCCGACCACTGTGCGATATGCAGAAGAGAGAATTAGACTACTAAACTGTGAGGCAATCCAGGAGAAAGAGCTCATTTTGGACTACTTTATGGAGTCCGACTGATAAATGTAAATAAATATGTCAACTCAATTAGTGCTCCAAGCAGAAGGGTTTCGATATGGTGAGTGCGGAGGCGGATCAAACAAAAGAATTATGCATCCCATGGCCTCGTTATTGTAATTATGGGTGAGTTAAAGATCTCATCAGCGCCTTATCTGCTTGTATGTGCATTTCCTGCAGGACCATTCTGTAGTATTCTGTGTGGGTTCGAAGACTGTGGATTTGTCAAAATATGTAAACATTTCCCATTATCTAGCCAGTTCAAACTACACCGAATATCAACACGTTTCATTGTGTATAAAGTGACCAGAACCTCAACCCTTCCCATAAATAATGCACTTAAAGACGCAGTACCTGATTTTTTTTTTATCGTGGTAAAAAGTTGAAAAACAGACCTAGTTCATCTGAAACAGCGGTCCAAAGGTATTCCGCACTTTCCTGTCATATTCCGAGAATCCTAATTATTCATATTCTGCGACGAGTTTAGAAGTGTTTTTCAAAAATGTACTTTAGCCGTCACGCTATTCCTAACAATAACTAGCATGCTAAGAAGACACCAGCGCTACTTCCTGTTTCGCAGTTGATAAAACGCTTATTAATAAGAAGCACACAGTGGTGTTATTTTGAAAGCTACTTTTACAATATGTACTATATATAATATTGGCAAAGAAGATTTGTTGTTATCACATGAAAAAATCCTGTCAGTAGGCTTCCTGTTTGCAGAGGTGTGGATTTGGATTTCAGTCACACGAGAGGCACTATTTTGATGACTTGAGACTTGACTTGATAAAATAGACCATGACTCTGGACTTGACTTGGACTTGTGGACCAGTGACTCTGGTCTTGACTTGGAGCCTTCACTATCAGCTGCTCTGGGGGGCCATGTTGTGGACCACATAGAGTACTTTAGCATTGACCAGTTCCTTGACTCTAGGTTTAGTGGTTTTTCAGCAGTATGCGACAGAAGGAAACATTTGTCAAGTATGACACAGTGCCAATAGCTTACATTTGTCAAATCTATAACGAGGCTACACTTGTGCCCTTGTATGCTTTGCCAGATCAGCAGAGCTAATCCTAGCCACTTTGCTATATTACCACATCATGACAGCTACAGTTACATACTCATAGTCATTTCAGTGATTTAGCTCTTTGCTTAAGCTTACAGTAGCCTCACTCATGTCCCACCAATATCACTAATAGCTTAAGTGTTGATTATCCATTCGTTCCGGAGCACAGAGTCTCTTCATTAGGGTGCTGGTGTGGTCCCTTGGGTGCTCAGCAGAGGGAAGTGTTCACCTCTCCTCGCTGCATCAGCATAACGCGGCCAGATGCAAGTCCAGATGGGCTATTGATCAAACTATTAGAAAGAGCAAACCCAGGGATTCACTTTGTCGACCAGGACCAGGATGAGCGGGTGAAGTGGAGAGGAAGACAGAGGCGTGCTATTGGTTTACTATATGCACGACAGAACTTTTCTGGTGAAGTCTTTTTACTGCTCAAAAATACCCTAATGAACATTACTGTGAATGGGCTCGCCTCTCCACAGATGTGACCTGGGGTAATTACATGCTTGGAGATAGATATGCTTAATGCCACACTATGGGACATTCCAGGCAAAGCCTGATTCGATTCCATATGTTTTTTGTAGAACCCAAAATCACAACAGCAGTCGCCTCGCAGAGCTTCAGACGTGTGTTGATTTAACTAACTCAAACAATGAAACATTGGTCAATAAAAGACAAGCAGATCAACCAACATTCACAGCAAATGGTGAGCTGCTCTTGCTTCTCGGTACGGAAAACCCCAACCAATCCAATAACATCTCATTGGAGACAAGCAGCCAGATCTTCCACCAGAAAGTTACACAAAGCACCTTCAGTTTAGTCAGCGAAACCTGCTCTGACCGAGGCATTATTTATTATTATTAAATGTATTCATTCTATTTTCGGTCCGTGATGATCCCTGGCCTTCTTAGTCTGGGCCAGCACTTTTAATCAGAGGTACATGGTCCTGGGTGCCCAAAGTGCTCACTCATACACTCTGTACTCTCTCCTCTTCCAGGGAGCCACGCCGTCTCCAGCCGCATCAAACTACCTGCAGAAACATTGTCTACAAACGGAAGATACGGACCAGCTCATGTTTTGGAAATAAAAGACACCTTAAAACGAACAAAAAACACCGAATTCGTTGTGACCACCAGGAGTACATGTTGGTCTAACGTCTATTCAACACAATCAAACGCAAAAACTATTATCAAAATGTATTATTCATAATTTTAAAAGTACATGTATTGCAATGGCACTCTTTTCATTTACAAGATAACAAGTTCTGTTATTGTTTTAGCATTTAACATTTTGTAGTTTTACGTTCTGACAGATTTTTGCTTTCATTTGGCCCTGGTTTGAGCCCAGTTTGAGTCGTAGTGTAGACTTGTTTTTAGTCCTGGTCAAGTCTAGGTTTAGTTCGAGATCTAGTCCCAGTGACACAATTGACGCTTGTGTTTGCGTCCCTTTATATCAAGAGTGTGCATGTTTTTTACATCTTTACATCTTCCCAACACTTTTAATCTTTATGTGTTGCTTAAAAACTCAAAAAAACAAACATTGCAGTATTCAAACCTCTGTATTTTTCAGTACTGGCAGCTTCAGCGTGCCGTTCCCGTTCTCCTCTTCCTCGTTCGTCCACAGTGAGCTCCAAACTGATCCCCTGTCGGCTGGAGATGTGCTGCTTTGTGGAGCATGAGAAAAATGGCTTTGAGCAAATGAGCACAAAGCCTCGGGGGACGGCGTCGTTCTCAAAATATGGTCTGGGATGGATGAACACGTGAACGCTTCTTTATTTATTTGAAAATCTTTTGTTTTCCCAGCGCCGGTGTGCCGTGCTTTACCTGGTTCAGGCATTAAGCCCCAGATGACATTAAGCCGGGCTGTTGTTTTGAAATGAAGTGAAGCTTTATTGGCACAGTCCAATTAAATCTCTCATTAGACTGTGGACCAAAAAGTATATGTTTTTTCCACTAAGAACGAAAACTGAAAAAAGGAGAGGAAGGTGTTGTTATTCTCCAAATTAGACTTCCTTTTTTTGACTAATGGTAACTTACAATATCCATTCCATCCATATTGCTTCAGATCTTGAAATGCTTGCATACTTTCCTTCACACATTTATATATTATTTATTTCTTATATAGTAAAAGCTTTATGTTGACAATATCCTGCAAAGCTCCTTCAGATATGTATATGTATATTTTGTTTTCTTAATTTTTGTGTCTACCTTTTGAAAATACCATAATTTGAGCATTAATTATCGTTTTGTCCGTCACGTTACATTGACTTCAAATTGTAAATCAGATGTTACGTCCAGACATTACTTCCATTTACTTTTACTTGAGTAGTATTTAGCAAAAGTACTTTTAACTTTTTGTTTTCTTGGACAAATACTTTGTACTTCTACCGGAGCAATATTATTTTGAAGTAATATTTTAACTCTTTACTTGAGGACTAACTTTGATAACTCTGTCCATTGGTCATTATCAATCAAAGTGATTTGGTCTGAGGTGCAAAGAGGGGAGGAGTTTTACCCAAAAACTTAACCTGGACTTGTTCACTTTTTACTTTGAGTAGTTCTGCTCCGTCAGCATTTGCATACAAAATTGACTTTAAAGAGCTTTTAACCATGTTTTAATTGTTTTTCATTCTGATTTACTCTCTCATAGTTGTATTCAGAGTGATTCATGCATGTTTGAGTAATCTTTAGTCTTCCGCGGACGAGAGGCCATTGCTCACACACCAATTCTACTGTGATCTGCGGCTCTTCACAGAGCGATGCTTCTCTGTGGTGATGTTTACAGTGGTGATTCACTGCAAAGTAACAGGTGGAAATCAGCAATGCAGTTTTCAGCCCGGAAGTTAGCGGACTTGTTTCTTTTATAAAGTTGTTTGATCAGAGGTCCAAACCTTTTCTCCTGAGGGCCCCATAATGGTGGTCCATACAGTGAATCTTTCAGATGGTCGCAATTAACAGAGGTTTACACAGAGCTACCATAACTTCAACAAGGCTGGTAACATTTATTTGAAGTGTGTCGGTGTAATCCCTCATTCGTCCAGGAGTGTTCCATTGTAGAAAAAGATTCAGTTGTATCATCTGGACTCTGTTTTAGAAAAACAAAACGTTTTGACTGTCATCCAAGAGTCATTCTCAATCAGTGAAACAAGTCTGAGAACTCAGGCTTATATCCTACTCTGTGAAAGCCCTGCCCACAGGGCGGGACCTCCTGATAATGGCCCATTGAAACTTAGCTGAGATGGGCCATCTACATCCTATTGTGACCTGACTTTGGCTCCCTCATCCTTGAGAACCTGATTAGCATCAGAATGCCTCATGCGTCGCCAGAGTTTCAACAAACCATTATAAACAACTGGAAGGTTGAATCTTAAACCTCCATTACGATTTAAGGAAGGATTCTCTTTTTTTAACAAAGATGGCCTCCTTAACCCCTCTTTCAAACCATCTTTTCTCCTGCTCAGAATCTCCACCTCACTGTCTTCAATAGAGTGGTTTGTGGCTTTGAGATGAAGATGTACAGCGCTTTGGGGTCCTGAACTCGAGTGTCTTCTGTGCTGATAAAGCCTCTTGTGAAGTGGCTGTTTAGTCTCCCCTATGTACCGCTCTTTACAACTTTCTTCACTGCATTGGATAGAATACACTACATTGCTCTGTTTTTGTGTCGGCATCTTGTCCTTAGGGTGAACCAGTTTCTGTCTTACGTGTTGCCTGGTTTTGAAATAAACACGGACTTCATGCTGTCCAAAATTCTTTGCAGGTTTTCCGACAGTTCCGAGACATAAGGGATAGAGACACCCTTTCTTCTTGGTTCTGTTTCCATTTTGTCCCTTTTGTCCTGCTTTTTGGTTCTCTTCACTTTGTTCAGAGCCCAAGTCGGGTATCCACAGGCTGAGCGAGCATTCTGGACATGTGTTTCCTCTTTCCTCTTGCCCTCTGAGCTGGTGGGCACCTCTTGTGCTCTGTGTTGTAGTGTTCTGATCACTCTCAGCTTGTGCTGTAGTGGGTGGTTAGAGCCAAAGAGCAGGTACTGATCCTTGTTTCCTATATACTTCTATCTGGAGCTTCCCGTCTTTCAATTTATTTTCAATTTATTTTTGTAACGCCCAAAATCACAACAGTAGTTGCCTGAACAAGCTGCAGTGGAAAACAAACAAAATAAACAATGTTCATAGGGACTTGGAATTGTCCCAACATCCTGTGTCCTTAGACAGATGTAGAAACCTGTAGGAGTTCCACAGTGAAGGAGAGATCCGACTCCCTCGGACGGACAGGCGGACGCGCCTCAATTTGCAGATACTTAGGACAGCATAGCTGGGAACTGTAAGTTTTTATTTCTGTTCCTAACTGGCCTGACCATAAGCGATTTCAAAGAGGAACGTTTTAAGCCTGGTCTTAAATGAAGAGACTGTGTCGGCCTCTTTAACATGGACAGGAGCTGATTCCATAATACAGGCGCTTGGTAGCTAAACGCTCTACCCTCCTACTGTGGTTTTAGAGACGTCAGAAGTCCAGCATTTTGAGAGCGAAGTGCTCTGTTTTGGATGATAATGTACTATAGCATCTTTGAGGTAGGATGGGGCCAGGTCATTTATGGCTTTGTAAGTCAGGAGGAGGATTTCGAATTTGATTTTAAACTCAACAGGGAGCCAGAGAAGAGACTCGAGCACCGGCGTAATGTGCTCTCTTCTTTTAGTTCCTGTTAGTCTTGCTGCTGCATTTGAACAAGTTGAAAGCTTTTTTATGGAGCTTTTAGGGCACGCTGCAAGCAGGGAGTTACAGTAGTCTAATCTAGATGTTACAAACGCATGGACAAGTTTTTCAGCATCACTTTTAGGCAAGATTTGTCTGATTTTGGCTATATTACGCAGATGGAAATAGGCTGTTTTACAGGCTTGATTTATGTGCGCTTTGAATGAGAGCTCTTGGTCAAATAAGACTCCAAGGTTTCTTACAGTGGAGCAAGAGGCTACACTGACGTTGTCCAGTGTGACTATCTGCTCAGATAAAGCGTCTCGCAGATGTTTAGGGCCTAGTACAATGACCTTGGTTTTTTCAGGGTTAAGAAGCAGATAATTAAGTGTCATCCAGGTTTTTATATCCTTCACACAAGCACCAAGTCTGTCTGCTTGATCAGTCTGATCAGGTTTCATTGATAAATACGGCTGTGTGTCATCTGCAGAGCAGTGGAAGTTAATGCTATGATTTCTGATAATGTTACCTAACGGCAGCATATAAAGAGTAAACAGAATTGGACCGAGAACTGAACCCTGTGGCACACCGTGGGTCACTTTAGAACAGGGTGAGGAGCTCTGGTTTACATTAACAAACTGGTACCTATCCGATAGGTATGATTTAAACCAGCTGAGGGCTGTCCCTCTGACACCTACATCAGATTCTCTGCAGTAGAATGTTGTGGTCTATGGTGTCGAACAATGCACTGAGGTCCAATAGAACCAGGATTGAGACAAGTCTATCGTCAGCAGCTAATAACAAACCATTTGTGACTTTAACTAGTGCAGTTTCAGTGCTGTGGTGGGCTCTGAAACCTGCTTAGCGGGTCTCCTCTGATAGTGGAACAACCAAGAAAGGCCAAGCAGTTCTCCTTAGCATCTTCTCTTGTAAACCTGATATGCGGGTCCACAGCATTGATGTGCTCTGAGAAGGCTTCCAGCTCTTGTTTTTTTGTCACAAAAGTGTCATCCACGTAACGGTACCAAAGACTAGGAGCAATGCTTGAAAAGAAGGTCAGTGCCTTCTTCTCAAAATGCTCCATGTACAAGTTGGCCACTATGGGGCCAACTTGTACATTTTTACAGACAGATTCACGGCTGTGCCATGGGCTCGCCCGTCACCCCCATTTTGCTATAATTTATTTGAAGTCTTTATGACAATGTTTGTTATTCAGATTATAGTAGTGGAATTACTGAGGATTGCAGTTAAAACTTCTACCTATGATCATTTGGGCCAATTCAGTAGGAGGCTAACCTGGCTCATGTCAGACTCACTCTGTGTCTCGCTCCGAATTGAGTTCTTCACATGAATTTATTGTTTGTTTTTAAAGCACTTCTCGGACTGGCCCCTGCATACATTTCAGACCTCATTGTTCCCTACGCTCCTCCACACATAAAGACTGCACCAGTTCAGTTGATGCTTTTAAATCTTGTTTAAACATGCACTTTTATTCACTAGCATTTAACCTGGCATGAGAATTGTGTGGTCCTCTGACCGTCTTTTATTATTTTTTATTTATGTATTTTATTTAAAAATTGTATATCTTTTAACTTACTTTACCTGTGCTTGTTTTGTACTCTTTGCAGCACTTTGTAGACTTTTGTGTTGGTAAAATGTGCTATACAAATAAAGTTGGATTGGGATTAAATCAATCTGGGAAGGCTTTTACCGAAAGCCGTTGAAATCCTCTTTCTCCTCCACAAATGTAAAAATTGCCATTGTGTGCAAATAAAAAAATAGTCTGTTTTTCTCCATAAAATAGACTAAAGTACAGTCGTCGGTGGCACCATGTTTTAAATGCCATGTGATTGGCCCGTTTAATCACTGGTTCGGACAGCAAACGAATCAGCGGGAGTTTAACAAGATGGAATCTCAAGGGGTTTTACAGTTTAAGTCTAATTTGAAATGTCTCATCGACCAGTGGATCTACATCAGAATACATCACCTAAACCTGGGCTTTCCAAACTTTAGCAAGTCAATCCTAACGAGATAAATACTATGGCTCAGTCACTGCTTCTGGAACAGTGGAACAACACTATGGTTGATTGGCAAGCTCTTAACCAACTGCACCATTACTGTTCCTGCATTATGGCTTATCTTTAAAATGTATTTTTGTGTTTACGGCCAGAATAAAGATGTACACGACTATAACGTTTATACTTTTATACTTTTTATTATTTTTTTTTTGCTAATTGTGCAGACTTTGATAGGCAGGAATCGGCCTGACAAATCACAGATATGACGGCAGCTCCAGAATCTCAACACATGACTAGTTTTATGTGCTTGTTGTTTACACCGTGTGATGGTGGTAGAGAAGGATTGGTATTTACTGTCACACCTCACTTCACCAGAAGACAAGAGCCAGCTGGCACCAAGACTGGCAGTATGTTTACTGGTGAGGATCTGCGGCTTCCCCTTCACAGGACAGACACAGACGCACAATCCTGAGCAGAGTTGGGAGTAACGCGTCAGCTGGTAATGCGTTTGAGTACTCAAATTACTTTTTTAGAGTAACGAGGAACATAACACATTAATTTTGTGCACCCATGTAATCTAGTACTCCTCAAGTAGCGCGTTAGTTTTGTTTTTTTCATCATCTCTGTGCCGGTCCCATCCCCTCATCGCAAACACTCGGCGTGTTGTGAGCATGCGAATTGCGTAACTGGTGACTAGTGACTCCAAAGAGAAATAAACTTTCAGATGCACGTTTTGAAAAACTCCTTCTCCTTCGTTATAACCACTCTTTTGTATCTGAGGAGTAAATGTAGTGTAACAGTGATGTGGTGAGTTTGATTTAAATAAACTAAAGGCATTGTATGGCATTGTACTTTGCTCATCTGTCCACATAAAAGATAAATAAAGCTCAGTCAAACGCATTTACTTTGCTTGTTTATTTGATAGTTTAATGATTATGTTACTGTGTTCAGCAACGCAAAGGGACTGTCTGCAAACGATATTCATCTTGTTCCGGAAGCCCGTCTGGGCGTAATCCTTCTTTCGGTTGTATGAGTTAACATAGGACTGGCGACCTTGAGAGTAAATAACTTCTACACAGACTAAAACGCCATTTTCCCGCCCAGGGAATCAGTCCATTGTTGACTTGTTGGTCAGGTGAACATTGGATATTTTACACAAATGAATCTACTTTATAGCATGTTTAGCAGCGAGACTTTTCAATCATTCTCCATTTAAACCAACGGAGTTCCCGCAGGAACGGAAGTGCGATTACAACGAAAGTGGCGATCACGTAGGAAAAGAGGGAAAAGTGGGCGGAGCGGAATAAGGTCAATAGGTCATATTTTCTTTTCTGGCGAGCCACAGCAATTATTATTGTAAGCAAACCAACAACAGGCTTTAACATGTGACCGTGGAACTGTGAGGACATGTTCTGTCTAAAACAGTCAGACTTGGATATAACTTGTTAGCTTTATGTGAAGCAGAGACTACTGCCACCGCCATTAGATGAGAGACGCAGCTTCTTCTTTCAAACTTTTATTATGCCTGATTTCCACTGTATAACGCGGTTATGTTTGTAAGTGCTTGATATGTTTTAATAGTTCAGTTTTATGGGCGTTGTTGACTGTACAGTCCGATAGACCGAAGCTAATGTTAGGCTGTGCTGTAGCTTCTCTTATTCCACTGACACTGAAGTGAATTTGAGTGTTTAAACTTTTACCCAATCCGCCGATGTCTTTGCCCACAACCACAATCAAGAAACCGTAAGATATTGACTTCAAATCTGTTGATTTGCCTGATTATTAGCTCAGCTGGTAGCATTGCGCCGTTTGCGGTGTTGTGTTTTCTGCCTACCGCGTGGCTAACGCAGCCGGATGTCACTTCATTGCGATTGCTTTCATAACACAATTAAAACTGGGCTTCACTTATTTTCATAATTGAGAAAAAAAAGGGTTTACAAAATATAAATAGCTGGAAAACATCAGTATATTTGGAATTGAGCAGCACATTAAATGAAAATCAAGGAAAGTTGAATTCAATGAGTGGCGATATCTCTGAAAGCCTTGTCCACAGCCAGAACAGCTTCTTCACACAGAGGGTCCAGTTGTCCGTCTCCTCCTGAAAAAACACATCAGGCTTTTACAAAGTCTGGGATTATTAGTATGGAGCGCCCTGAGTACTATGTCCAATGGGATAAAGCTTTTATTAAAATACTTCATAAATAAATGTACAGATGCTTTATTATAAGAGTTTTTTAAAGGACTATTTATTTGCAAATTCTTTAATTTAAGTAGCTTAAAAGTGAACAGTAAGGATCTCAATGATTATTTTAGTTTAGATAGTTGTGCAAACTAATCAGAGCGCTTCTTACTGGTTGCCTTTCATTACTTACTTTACTTTATATTACTTTAGCCATGCGGACCAGGAGTGCAATGGAAAAGCTAAATGGAAAAGGTAACCAAAGCAGCTAATCAAGGTTCTATTAAAATGACTGGATGGGGTATGAGGAGCTGTCAACTGATCACCACCTGGTGGTGAGTTGGATCTGCTGGTGAAGGAGGAAGCTGGGCAGACTTGGCCCAAGCGCATCGTGAGAGTCTGTTGGGAACATCTTGCGGAGCCCTCTGACACATCTCTGCAACATCGCGTGGCAGTCGAGGACAGTGCCTCTGGACTGGAAGAACAGGGTGATGGTCCACACTCCTCAGCCTCCCCGTTAAGATCTATTCCAGTACTGGAGAGGAGAATCCAAACGGTAGTCGAACCACAGATTCAGGAGTAGCGGTGTGGTTTTTGCCCTGGCCGGGGAACACTGGACCAGCTCTAAACTCTCCATCGGGTGCTCAAGGGTTCATGGGAGTTTGCACCACCAGTCCAGGAAGTATGGGGTCCGTGGTCCTTTGCTCATGGTAGTCCAGTCCCCGTATGACAGGAGCAGGAGCTTTTGTTCGTATTGCCGGGAATAAGTCAGACGTGTTCCCAGTGCATGTTGGTCTCCGTCAGGGTTGCCCTTTGTCAACCGGTTCTGTCCATTGTTTGGCCAAATGACCAAAACGATGAGACCGACCTACACCGTCATGATAGGATCAACAGCTGCCAATCACCGCTCAGCCTACTTGTTTTAAACTCGGCCCCCCTCCAATCCATTCAGCAGTTCAGCTCATACAGCCCTCCTCCACCACAGCACCACATTTTTAGTTTTTCATATTTTTTTCATGTTTTATTTTCACCAGGACGTGTGCAGGCTCCAGGGGGAAGATTCCTATCATATCCTGATCTGCACCTCTTGTGCATCGCTCATTGTTCCCTGGCGGGGTCTAAGCGCCAAAGCTATTTCTCTTCTCACCCTCCGCAGGTGGTCTCGTCCCCCTTGTTTGTTTTTTTCTAATCTCGGCTCCTCTACCAGAGGCCTGGGAGCTTGAGGGTTCTGCACAGTATCTTTGCTGTTCCTAGCACTGATGTTTTTCCAGTGATCTGCTGTAGCCACTCCTCCAGTTTGGGGGTGGCTGCCCGAGTGCTCCGATGACCATGGGCCTTCTCCAGCTCTTCTCTGAGCCCTTGGTATTTCTCGTGTTCCTTTTTCCTGATGTTGTCATCACTTGGTCTGGGTTTCCCATTACCATTCTGTCAGTCTGTATCTAGAAGTCCCACAGAATCTTGGCTCAGTCATTCTCTACCATCTTTGGGGGTGTTTCCCAATTTGACCTTGGGGTTTCCAGTCCATACAATGCACAGTTCCTGTACACTATGCCAGCCACTTGATTATGGATACTCGTGTATGCTTTCCCTGCCAGCATCTTACTGTGCAGCCATGATGAGTGCCTCTGTGCTATCCTTCACCCTGGCCCGCTCTAGCCATTGCTAGGATTTCTTGATATCAGCCACTTCAGCTGTGTTCCGGTCTCTCTCTCTCTCTCTCTCTCTCTCTCTCTCTCTCTCTCTCTCTCTCTTCTCTCTCTCTCTCTCTCTCTCTCTCTCTCTCTCTCTGTCTCTCTGTCTCTCTCTCTCTCTCTCTCTCTCTCTCTCTCTCTCTCTCTCTCCAGTTAAGTACTAGCTTCAAAGATCTGGCATTGACAAGCAGGTATGACCCCCATAGAATACCAGCTACAGCTACAGCTTTAACAAAGCTGTAGGCTGTCATGAACTTGAAAACAGCGTTTTAATATTTAGCTTCGGCTCACTCTGTCTCGTGCTGCTCAGCTCTAGCAACACTTGCGCATTTGTTAAATTATGCATTAAATCATCTTTTAAAGACTACATTAATTAAAAGGCCCAAAGTCACTGGGATAGGCTCCAGTCACCCACGACCCCTAACAGGAACAAGCGGTACAATATGAATGAATGTCATAATTAAAGCTTTACTCTATTTAACGTGGCACTCAGGGTCCTCCATGTATTTGAAATTATTCAAAAAAAATGTGATATATAAATAAATAATTTCACATTTTTCAACACCAACAGTAGACTATAAGTATAAAGACCAGAGTGAGGTCACTGGCTAAAGTCACTGACCAAACTGCAGGTGTCTGATGTCGCAGCTGAACACGATCCTGCCCCACACCAGCAGCTCTACGTGGTTCCACTCGCGCGTCTCCATCAGCGCATGCGGGTGTCCACGCGCGGTCAGCGCAGCTGCGCACAGGCAGACGTTAGCTGCAGCTGCAGCTAAAGCGTGTGTTTGTATGTTGAATACGTGCCGCTCTTACCCTGGAGACCCTGCAGACGGTAGGTCCTGTGCTGCACCAGCCCACAGGACTCGTACAGCACAGTCACGAGCGCCTGCTCACTCATGTTTGTTGTCGGTTGCCTTGGTGACGCATTAGCAAAATCATGTGCTGTAACCTTCACCTACTGAGGTCCCAAATAAATAAAGGAGTTGACTGAATAACACCATAACATAGCTTTTATTTGTAATATAATCATTTATTAAATGTGAAATCATAACAGAAGTTTCTCTGTATGTACACATTGTACTTTTAAAATTACAGGCCACAGTCTAGCCTCTCATATTGTCACTCTTGTATTGCAAAATAAATAGACTTTGATTGTTGAACATCTAATACATTGTTGTAGGCCTACACAAGCCTAAACTTTGACACACACACAGAAGGGAGCACAGTATCAGTCTCAGTTATTTGAGTTGTTAAACTCAGTAATAACATTATTGCACATAAACAAACTGTACAAGAAGACAACAAAATGCATAGAACTTGTTGTTCCACATGAAGATAAATATGATAGCCACATGCAACTCATCAATAGAATAAATACAGTTTAATGGTCTCATAATAATATCATTATTGTACTTGTTTATTCAACTTGCTACACACATTAGTCTAAGCCCTACATTAATAACTTAACAGCACACAGCTTATTTCAACACAACTCTGTCTGATTTCAACACTACACGGATGTTTGTCATATACAGGCAATTGTCAGGTTATAATTCCTTTAACTGAATCTATGTCTATATTCTCTTCCTCTAACATGAAAGTACTTTTACTACTTATTGCACAATGTAAGTACCACTGCTTCACATAGAAAATAGTGACTGTATCATGACTTAAGTGCACTTGTACATAAGCCCGCCCTGGTCCTCGGGGTCCTCTCTGTGCTGGAGTCTGCTCCTCAGTGTCCTCCCTGTGCTTGAGTCTGTTCGGCCGTCTTCACCACCACTTTGGGCAGAGACGCCTGGGTCTTGGTCAGTTCCTCTCCTCTACGTGTGGTGTTACCCTTGCTCTCCGCACTCTGAACCTGTTTCGGTTCTTTGTTTTCACTAGTGTTGCAGTTGGGTTTGCAGCTATTACACAGGTCCCTCATGTCCACCAGGGCCTGCTCCACAGCCTTGCACAAGTCCACCGAGCAGGTTTGGGGGCTATCGTAGAAGCTGGAGATGCAGAAGATGATGTGGTCGGACTGAGGGTTGTAGCATACGCCGTAACCGTTTGGCACCACCGGACCATAACAGCAGAACATCTCTACTGTGGTAGGAACCTGGTGAGGAGTGGAAATAATTATGGTCTCAATGTATACAGACGGCTGTATTACAGGCAATCCAGGTCATGTTTGAGTTTGTGGTGGGTGATAAGGCTCTACAAAGTGGAATTGTCATATGTACATGGTCATTTAGTGCTGGTCTGTATAATGCTCAAACAGACACTTTTCCTAACCCACTCCTCCTATTGGCCAGCTTGATTGAGTGACAGGTAAGTATGAACTCTTAAAAGAAGGTAACATAATTGCATGAAAAACAAAACTAGTTCAGAAACTGTTTTCAGTGGTCCACATGTATTGCTCACTTTCCTAACTAATTCTGAGCATCCGAATGATTCAATACAATGAGTTTTTAATAACTTTCAGAGGCCAGAGCTGAATTTCCTGTCACAGTAAAGCTAACGAACATTAGCATGCTAACAACGCACTTCTTGCATCGCAGATATTAAATCACTCTGTATTCAGATGCAGACAGCACACAGCAGCCTGATTTTGCTCCGAATAGCTGCTTTTATAATATATCTGTACTGACGCAAAACAGATTTGACTTTATTACGTGAAAAAGTGTACAGTCCCTTTTAAAGCAAAGGGTTCTAAGTGCTGATGCTTTACTATAAGCCTCAGTGGCTTTTGCCCATCCACAAACAATTGTTGCTCCGACCATCTTTTTAAATTTTATGCAGGAATAAGATTAAAATGCATTTATTAAGAAAATGAAAGACATTTGTGAGTGATTGGAAGCGGTGGGCCGAGGGCACAGACTGGCAGCCTCGCGTTTGTTAGTCTGGTCAGGTCAGCTGTGGCTACAGAAGCCACAAGTATGGACAAAAAGATCTAGCTTCAGAAGAAGAGGCATAGGTTATCCCAAATGTTGATGTTTATTGTTTGTGGAAGTTTCTTATTTCTTTCAAAAGCACACAGCATAAAAAAGCCCTACCTGACTCGTGGAGAGAATAAACTGGTTACTGATTAGATAAGCTTCATCTTTGAAAATCTCTGGCGTCTCCATCTTCAGCTCTCGTGCCATTTCCCGCAGTCCCAGTAGGTGATTATCTATGGCCATCCCTGTAATTGCCTAAAACAGTAAAAAATACTTTTAAGTACTATTTTTTACCACCTGTTATTCATGACATTCAGTTTTAATGATGCCACTTACCAGAATCGTATACTTTGTTTGTGCTGCTATTGCGCCTTGTAATAACTCCATCTTCTCCTAGAACAGAGAATCAATAAACAATCCATTAATCTCAAGCCTAAATATAGAGCGAAGGAAAGATTATGTGACAGCCAGAAAAATATGGGAAAGCCCTATATTGTTTTATTATTCAGATAGATTTGTATTGCTGCTCGCTGCATGGAGAGAGCATTTACTACGCAGTGACACAATGACTGCAGCCGCTATTAAACGTCTTACGCTTGAACTCAATTTCCCATCAGTCATTGCTCTGACAAAGGCCAGAGCTTGAGGCGTGGCAGAGCGGATGTTGTCCACTCGTCCTTCTCTGAAGCGTCGGGTAGAAGCGCTCTCGTAAGTGGACACTGGTCTGCCATGACACCTAGAGATGCAAAAACATGAGAGAAGAGAAAACAAAATCCTACAATGCAATTATTGGGTTTGTGGTTTAGTCTCTACTCAGTGAGCTACATTGGTGGTATATATATCATGTGATGTGTTCTGTCTGGATATATACAACATTGTGAGCAAATACGTCCCTGTGACCTTTTAAAAACAGGATTTATTCCGTGAAGACAGCCCTTTTTGTTTTGATTCTGTGTGGTTGTAAAAGCAGTGGACGTCTGGTTGTTCCTGGTGAAGGATAATAAACTTTGAAGAAGACATATTTTGTTTATATGGACAATGAGCTCCTCTGTTCCCATGAAATCTTCACAAGAATAAAGCTGAGTGGTTCCAGGCTCCATGTGCAGCCAGCTGCAGCGTAGTGAGTTTGAGTCCCGGCTCGGACTGTTTGCTGCATTTTCTCCCTTCTCTCTCATCCCCATTTCATGCTGAATTGTCCTGTCTAATAAAACCTTTGGGCCAAAAAACGAATGTGATTGCACAGTTATGTTTGAGTTTGGCTCGAGGCTCGACTGTGGTCGTTGACTCTGTAAAAAATATCAATATTATTCTGGACCAAATGAAATGAGGAGTGCATTTTTCAAATGTGTGCCAAAATGGCTAAGCTGAATTATAAGTGTATCTCCATTTAAGAAAGAAACTGGAGCACGCAGTGAGTACAGAGCAGTGGACGTATTTGGGGAGTCAGGGAAAATGTCTTGAATGCAGGCAGATAAAGATTACTAAAACATGCATGAATCACTCCATATACAACTTTGGGAGAGTAAATGTGAATTATTATGACAACAAATTTGTATAAAATGTTTCCTTTAAAAACATTGAGGAGCACCTCCTGGATAGTCACTGGAGGGCATCATGAGCTTTTGAGAAGGGAACTGGTTGCAGATTTGTGCAGGATGAATATCCAGTAATAACTATGGAGAGAATTCTCCTCACTGCATTTGCTCCCCGTTCATTTTAGAGTTGATTTAAAAATGTTATGGTTTATTTTTTAAAGTGCTTCATGGACTGGCCTCCATGTACATCTCAGACCTCAGCTCCAACTTGTCCTGAAAACAAGACTCATAAAGCTGGGGGCAGGACTGGGCCTTTTCTGTGGTCAGCCCTAAACTTTGGAACACTCCACCAGCCCATTCAGATGCTTTTAAGTTTAGTTTAAAAACACACTTTTACTCACTGATGTTGTATTCACTCTGTGCAGCGCTTTGCTCTCAAAAATGTGCTATAGTACAAATAAAGTTGGATTAGATTGGAGAATTGTGTGCTCTCACCTGTAGTATGCTAACTGCAGAGCCACTTGGATGTAGGCATCAGGACTCCTCTTCTGCTTCTTTATAAACTCCTTCCCGTACTCGAAGAATTTATACACGTTCATGTCCAGACTTTTCACCAGTCTGAGCACCCAAAAAGATAGTTTGGTTTTATGTGCATGCAGCACTTTGTTTTGTTTAGGTTATTTGTTCACGCTGACCTGTTTTGCTTCTCGGCCGATGCTGACAGGAGTTTGTGAATTTCCGGCGTACATTTCCACCTGAGCCTTCGCGGTGCATGCAGCTCGCTCACACTGGCCGCTCGCACCAGTTTAGATGGACTTCCAATCCTAGGAGCACAAAAAAATTACAGCATATTATTCCTTTTCTGTTACCGTACAGCCTAATGTGAAAGCTAAAATAGCTTACATGTACTTGAGTAGATGCTCCGTACATTGGACGAGCACGATCCCTTCAAACGGAGAATGCTCACACACGACTCCACAGCAGCCATCCGCTCCTATAATGAACTGTTATTGAAGGAAAATTAAGCTTGCCAAAGAAACATTCATAAAAGAGCAATGTAGTCCCATTTTGCACTATGCCATCATTGCATTTAGATGCTCAAATATGTTTTAAATTATGTATTTCCTTTTAAAGAAGACATATACTTTAGCACTAATTACAGCCTCAAGTCTTTTTGAGTGTAATTCTACAAGCTTGGCACACCTATTTATGGGCAGCTTCTCACATTCTTCTTTGCAGAACCTCCCAACCCCAATATGTTTGGTTGGTGAGCGTCGGTTCACAGCCATTTTCAGATCTCTCCAGAGATGTTCAATTGGGTTCATGTCTGGGCTCTTGGCCACCCATTCAGAGTTGTCCTGTAGCCACTTCTTTATTCTCCTGGCTGTGTGCTTAGGGTTGTTGTCTTGTTGGAAGATGAATCTTCGCTCCAGTCTGAGGTCCAGGTCTCTGTACTCTGGATTCATCTTTCTGTTGATCCTGACTAGTCTCCCAGTTCCTGCCACTGAACAAAATCCCCACAGAGTCTGGCACCACCATGCTTCACTGTAGGGATGGTACTGGTCAGGTGATGAGTGGTGCCTGGTTTTCTACAGACATGACACTTGCTATTCAAGCCAAAGAGTTCAAACTTTGTTTCATCAGACCATAGATTTTTCTCTCTCATGGTCTGAGAGTCCTTCAGGGGTCTTTCTGCAAACTCCAGGCAGGCTGCCTTTTCAGAGGAGGGGCTTCCGTCTGCCACCCTACATACAGGCTGACTTTTACAGAGGAGGGGCTTCCGTCTGGCCACCCTACATACAGGCCTGATTGGTGGGGTACTGCAGAGATGTTGCTCCTCTGGAAGGTTTTCCTCTCTCCACAAAGACACGCTGCAGATCTGTCAGCGTGACCATCGGGTTGTTGGTCACCTACCTGACTAAGGCCCTTCTCCCCCGATTGCTCGGTTTGGCCGGGTGGCCAGCTCTAGAAAGAGTCTTGGTGGTTCCAAATGTTTTCCATTTACAGATGATGGAGGCCAATGTGCTCAGAATAAACTTCAATGCTGCAGAAATGTTTCAGTCCCTTCCCCAGATTGTGCCTTGTTACAATCTTGTCTCGGAGGTCTACAGACAGTTCCTTGGACTTAATGACTTGGTTTGTGCTCTGACACTGTCAACTGTGGGACCTTATATTGACAGGTGTGTGCTCTTCCAAATCATGTCTAATCAACTGAATTTACCATGAAAGCATCTCATAAATTTGCCATTTATTTTCTAGTTGTCATTATGGGGTATTATTTGTAGAATTTTGGGGCAAATCATGAATTAAATACATTTTGGAATAGGCTGTAACATAACACATGCAGAAAAATGAATTGCTGTGAATACTCCCCAGATGCACTGTAAATGATGATGGAAAACATTGTAGCATGGTTACAAAATATAATATGTCTCCTTTAAGCAGTTGGTCTGTCACAGTCTGCTACAGTCCAGCCTTGGTTTTCTCCTGTCTCTCCCATGGTCTCTCCCATGGTCTCTCCCATGGTCTCTCCCATGGTCTCTCCCATGGTCTCTCCCATGGTCTCTCCCATGGTCTCTCCCATGATCTCTCCCCTTCGCTTGTCTATTCCTGTGTGGGCGTGTCTACTCTGGACTGCACACCTGGCTTCAATCTTCATCACACCAGTATAAGAGCAGATCCACAGCCACTCCTCAACAGTTTGTTCGTGCTGCTACTGTCAGTAATAGTTTTTGGGTCTTTTAGTCATGCTTGGATTATTTGCTGAATCTTTGTTTTTTGATCCCTGTCTGCCTGCCTACCTACTACTCACCTGCCGCCACATCTCGATTTCTTGACATTTTGTTACTAAACCAGTTCCTTTGACTAAGTGTTCTGCTTTTAGGTATTGCAAACCATGACATGGTCAGCCCAAACCAAATATGCTTGAGATTCAAGACTGATAGCAATACCCAAAAAATGTAAATATTGCCAAAACAATATAAAGGTCTATCTACCAAAAAACGAAACATTATTTGAAATGTTGTCTAATAATATACAATAATAGTAGCCTCTATAATAGAAATATATTGTTATTAATAAAGCAGTAACAATTCCTAATCTAAACATTAGATACATTAAATAGGTCTATGCAAATCACATTTCTCTAGAGGAAATTTCTAGCCCACAGGGAATTTTTTACTTTTGATCTAGAAATATCACATTTCCACGGCACTGGTTAATCATGCTGGCTGCTTAGCTCTTGTTGTGGCCACACCAATTAAAAGCTTTTGTCCCACTTTTTATACAGTCTCTCACACTCAAAATATGATGTAACATCGTAAACGTTGTTGCTAACCTGCATAGGCTTGTCGTACCAGCGGTTGCCGCCGTTCTTGTTTGGCCCTCCCCCGTGTAGCATTAGCGTAGCCCGTGTACTATTGCTAATCTCAGGTCCGCTAGCATCATCCAGGCAGACCAGGCACATGCAGCGCTCGATCATGTCCAGAGAGTCCCGGTTGGTCGATTCTGGAAAGAGCATTCATATAGACAAGTTTAGAATTACATTTTATTTTTTTGTCCTCGCTACAACAGCATAACAAGTTCACAACCTTGACATTATATGACTGAAATGAAAAATAACTGAAATGAATAAACAAAACATTTGTTAGAGCATAGGAATTAGAGAGCATGTTGATTGGTTAGTATTTTTTAGAGTGAATGGGGTTTGCGGCGCTCTCAGGTCTAATGTTGAGTTCACACTGCTGCTTCAAGGCGTCAAGTTTATGTTCAAAGTCTGGGCAGACTCTTGTCCAGGCCGTCCGGATTTTTGCGGCGTGCCCAGAGTGTCTGAGGCAACACGAATCCCGCGTTTTGTAGTGTTTAATGTGCTGCATTTTGGACATGGGAGTGTCAAGGAAGTTGAACAAAGCTGAACTTTTGGCGGCCAATCAGAGATTACCCTGCAGTGCCGCACCTACGCATTTCATTATCTGAAGGAAGGACCAAAACAAACCCTGCATTGGTAAAAGTAATCCAGATGCAGCTTTTGGAGCAAATTATGATATTCACCAAACTCGGATCGCCTCTGAAGTATCTAGTGGACCCCTTCAAGGTGCAGAGCCGATCACCTCCATTGTTGAGCTTTGAAAAGCAAATACACCAAAGCCACTCTCTCAACCTGGTCTGCCATCGGAGCAAGAGAACAGCCACACGGGGAAACACAAAAACTCCTCGACTACACATGTGCGTTTAACTAGGGGCGTCTGACGTGGATTTGGACATCGCAGTGTGAACGCTCCTTGTACTAAAACAGGCTAGAAGGAAACTAAACATAATTCCAGGTAGTTTTTTGTCCAGGAAAAAGCTTATAATTGGGAAGAAAGCAGTTAGATGCGATGATTGCTAGCCTTGTTCATTTGAGCTAGTTTTACAGTTAAGTAGTAAAAAAAAAAAAAAAGACAGAGTAAGAAACAGCAAACTCTCTTATAAGCACAGTACGAGACTCCGCCCACTCACTCCGCCCATCTGTGGTGAGTAGGCCAATGGGGGGCAAGCGTTTCCTCCTCACTGTCGGCCATCTTGACAATCCCTCTCCAGCTGAGTGAGCAGGTCTCTCTCATTCAGGCGGCGGAAGTTTATCACAACATCCAAGACAAAGAACTGGACAGAGAACATATTCAGAGGTTTATTTGTGTGAAGCAATGACATATATATATATATATATATATATATATATATATAAAACATTTTTTATATAATGTGTATATATGTATATAATGTGCAATATATATATATATATATATAATGTGTATATATATGTATATATATTATGTGTGTGGTGTGTATATATATAGGCAAGTTTATTTGTAGAGCACAATTCGAAGGCAATTCAAAGTGCTTCACACAACAGGAAAAAAATGCATCAAAATCACAAAGACATGGCAGAAATCACAAAAATCTTAATTTAAAAGTGCAATTTTCAGGCTGTCCGTCAAATAGTTCAAGACATAAAAGAGAAGAGTGCAAAGAAAAAGCATTTCAGTCATATGCACAGCCAAACAAAAACGTTTTTAGTTTAGATTTGAACAGGTGAAAGGCGGGGGGGTTTAGGTGGGGTGACTTTTTGTCTGTGTAGCAACAGTCAGGGGAGAGTTCATCATCGTGATATCAGAACTTTTGATCTTGCTATATTAGGCGTGAGTGGAGCCATCTTAATTCCTGATTTGATCAGAGATATTCAAGATGGCTGGGAAAGCCCCTGGGTGAGGGTGGAGATGGAAAGGAGAGAGTGAGGAATCTGTAGTGGGAGTAGATGTTGCAGGGGGATCCAGGGCTGCTCTGAGGGCAGGGGCGATGGCGGGGATACTGCCAGGCCCGCCACAGATGGGTCCAAGGCCTTTGATGAGGACCGTGCAGGAAAGAACTGAAATGACTCCTGCGCTGGCCGTGGTGAAGATTGTTGTGATCCTGCTGCAGATGAGTCCTTCGCTGGAGGCAGTGGAGGTGATTGCGGAGCAGCTGGGAGTTGAATTCTTTGCTGGTGGTGGTGGAGCGGTTGCTAATAAATCCTTTGGTGGAGGCTGTGGTTGTGGTGCTGCTGATGTTTGAAACATTGGCTCAGTCTCTGGCTGATGGAGCAGGAATTCTTCTCTCATTCCTCTCTTCTCTAACTATCTGCTCACGACCCTGGTCCAGGCCCAGTCCAATGCCTCAGAGCGTGGAGCAGGTTCTCTGTCAGCACCCTCACTCCACCTCTACAGAGGTGTGGGTTATTTCTCTTAAACAGGTCCTCTCGTTTCCAGAATAGATAGAAGTTCTCAATGTAGTGCAATCCTCTTGTTGCACGCTCTTTAGACAGCCATGTGTTCAGCTGAAGCAGCCGGCTAAACTTGTTTATCTTCCTGTCGATGTTTGGAAGAGGTCCACTTATGAGTGTTTTGATTTCCATTTTATCAAGCTCGTCGAATAACTCCAAGAAGTCTTCAGTCTCTTCGCGTTGTGTGTCCACTGCGCTCACGTGCACAATCAGCTGTTTTAACTCCTTTATGTTTGGCCAAAACATTAGAAGATACGTGACGCAATCTCAGTGACTGTGGCGCTGAGGAAAAGAATGTGTTTTAATTTTTTCATGACATTCACGTGACTTATAGCAACCACCCCGCAATCAAGAACGAGCGCCTTGACGTTAGGCACAGATTCTCTCTCTGTCGAGGTCTGTCTAAAGCCTATGCCCTTTCGCCACGTCATGTCTCCCATTTTTCCTTTGTTCATTTACTTCAGTCTCTAAAAGTGAGTAAAAAATCTGTTTGTAAGCTGTATTTTAGGTGGCGTTACATTATCTTTGTATCGCTTAGGCTTCGCATTAAGTCCGTAGCCAAGCTTGGCCATTTGGAAAGCTTTTGGGAAGGACACAAGAGTCAGTCCGGTTTAGGTTGAAAGTAGCTGTTTTTCTTGTAAAATCCATGTGGACTTCTTACCACTGGATGACACTGGGATTGTATCGTGCAGTCCTTTTTCAGCTTCCAAAGCAAATATCCATGCTTGTACCTCATGAATTTCTTGAGTTTGTCATTTCTCTTCTCACGGACATGTCGCTGGTTCGTCAGATTTGTTGATTAAAACTCGAAAATGCTCATAAAATCCCTTGGTTGACTTAAAAAAAGTCATAATAAAAAATGTTTGCAAGACAAAAAACTGATTTATGAAAAGCAAAAATAAAATAAGGGAAAACAGCTATAGCAAAGCAGGAGCAAACAGGGAAGCGTCTGCACTCTTCGGAAGCCCCCCCCCGAAGAGATACATATACACTATATATGTATTTATAAGTATAATATATGTATATATCGTATATTTGTGTACCATATAATGTATATATGATTTCTAATCAACTATATATGTGTATGTACATATCATACTCAATACAATCTATCACTTATTATGTTTTACCTGTTTATACAAAAACACACAGCGAAATGTTTTATACTTTCTGGCTGTATGCCCTATCCCAGAATCAGAAAATATTGCCTGTTCTTGCCTTAAATGTGATAAAAAAAAAAAATTAAGAAAAGCTTAATGTACACAGTTTTTTACAATAAAATTTACAGTAATATATATATATATATATATATATATATATATTATGAATATATATACTTTTTTATATCCTCAATCACATTTTTTTTAATACTAATCATGTCTTAAGCAAAACACCGCTTACCATTATATCTGTATTATCGCACTTCACTAATTGAAGAATTGAACAGCAGATTTAAAAAAACATTCTATCATTCGGACAACCATTTTATGTTAAAAACATACACAAAAAAACGTATCATCACTAAGAAACTGATTTGCCAGGAATATTATGTTTTCTTTAAAATGCTACATTTTGAAATAAACAGCTTGCGGACCCAGATGCAAATGTTACCTGTTATGATGCTAATTATCTCACCACACCTGTCAAAGCTTTAATTAATCATTTCTGTAGCTGTGAGATTCCAGTGCCGATGAGCATTGGCGCATATGTTCTTCTGTCACTGACATCTTGTAAACAAATTCATTTGATCACTGTAAACATTAGCTTATATTATCATTAGCTTAGCACTGACCTGGTTCTTGCATGCTACAATGATGTGTTCCGGCTCGGGCATTACGCAGCTCTCTTGGGCCACCAGTGTGTCCCTCTGAGGACCCGGCAGGCGGTAGGAGGTAAACAGGCGGTAGTACTGCTCCATGCACATTGGGGTCCCAGCTAACTGGCCCCGAGCATAGTCAACAGGCAGGGCACGGCTGAGAACAACGGGACAAGTAAGTTAAGATAGTATAAACATTGCACTTTACTTTAAAACTATACAACTCCTGCAATGAAAACAATTAGAGATAGTTTGGAATATACTTCTGACAGCAGGGGAAAAACTAAAGAAAAACAACTGGTATATATAACGTGGCATAAAAGCCAAAAAAACATGCCCCACCCTTTGGAGAATATGTACCTGCCACACTGGTTTTGTTTTATTGTATACATTTATATAACGATGCACTATGTAACTTTGCTGGTAGAGGAATGCCACCTGCTTTTCTCCATTGAGATGTTATTACTTTGTCTATAATACATTTATTTTTTTATCAGTTGAAACAAGCAAGTGTCCACCAGGCCAAGCTATAGGCCAGATATGTGGAGACGCAACCATGGTAGCAGTAAGAAGACATATTATTCAAGGTTTTTTTAGCGATCGCATCAAAATACCTTCAAACAATTTTAATTCATTAGAAATGGTTTTATACACAACTATTTACTATCTATCTTTATGTGTGTATATATGTATATATGTATATATGATATATATATATATATATATATATATATATATATATATATATATATATATATATATATATAAATTTTAAAATCCCTTCTCACCCTCTCCGGTGGTCCCATATTCTAAACTCGGGTCCTCTACCAGAGGCCTGGGAGCTTGAGGGTTCTGCGCGCAGTATCTTTGCTGTTTCTAGCATTGTACTTTTCTGGACTGAGATGTCTGATGTTTTTCCAGGGATCTGTTATAGCCAATATTTATACCTAATATTTAGAACTGTGTTGAGATGTCTTGTACCATTTGTGTTTGTATGTTCTCTCTCTATATCATGTTTATTGGTTTGTTCCGGTTTTGTTCGAATTTTGTTTTAAATAAATGAAAGACGATATTTTGAGTGAACTACGGGTACTTATTGGGACTTATTTCCCAGGTGAGGAGGATACTTTGTGTCAATGGGAAAGATGGATGGATGTTACTTTTGTGATTGCATTTGGGGTTGCCATGACAAACTAGTTTCATAGGGATCTTTATGCCAAGTACTCGTAGGTTTGAACTGGATACTCTCTGGTTGTTGGGTAAATGCTAAGCCCACTGAAAATCAACTACTATTAATTAATAAATAATTTCAGTGAATAAAATCATTTAAAACTAGAAATGACTCACGCATCAAGCAGTGTCTTGTAGTCCAACACTCCAGAAATCAAATGTGCTGCAAACCTAAACACAAAAAACAAAAAAACAAATGCTTTTTCACGTGTGGTTAACCCTTGATTTATTCCCGTGACGACGTACATTTAACCACACAAATGCTTTATGTAAATCATCTGGTTAAGGAGGCGCTGCTGGATCAATACCCCCTTAATGACAGAGCAACCTTCACCACGAGTTAACCCCAACAGCCCAAAGGGATTCCGGGTAATGGCCCTATTCGTCAAGCGTTCGCGTCACTCTTTTAGATCTTGAAGGAATGCATTCATTCCTAAAATAGTAGATACAAATGTATTACGTACAATTGCATTTTATTTGTTTTTATGTAGGTATGTATGCATTATTAATTCCCATTTACAGTATACATTATACAACTGTATTTACACTACATGTTTTTTAGCCTGGTCCTGGGCACAGTCCTGCATTTTCAGGTCGGTCTTGGTCTCGATTAGTGTGACCTGACTACTACACTTTGTATATTCCATTTAACAATAGCAATCATTTTAATAGTTGAGGTGACATTATTCAGATTAATCGTTGCAGACCCATGTATTATTATGAATATGTTTATACTGTGTTTAATTCATACATTTCCTTTCACATATACACATACACGCACATACACGCTCAAAATAATACTACAAACAAATAGTTTTAATCTGTGTCTGTATTTTTCTGTTTTATTGCACTAGAACTGCAACAATTAATAGACAAATCATAACTAGTCAACTATATAAACTCGTATTTAGATATTTGCAATCATTATCTGGACAATAAAGACTCTAGAGAAAAGACCTTTTATAGCAAAGATAGCGGTATTGTTAAATCTGAATGATGAAACATTATTAAAAAATTCAGATTTTCCTCATTAACACAATTAATTCGTAAATATTCTCTGTTTAGAAGCCTTCAGTCATCGTATTACAACCTTTATTTAGTTAACGTACACAATATACAGGAAAAACAAAATTCAAGGATCAACTAATCTAATAGGTTCCTCTGCATGGGTGATGATGGCTGCTCATTTCTGAAACAACCATGTGGAAAGACGAATACCGTGGTCATGGAAAATATGCCAGTGTGTTCACGAAGGGTCAAAACATTGGCATCAAGCAGAGAAAAACCCTCTAAGGAGCAGCAGAAACTAATCTACTACAGGTCTGAATCCCATCGAGGGTCTTTGGGATGAGCTGGAGACACGCGTGGTACCTGAGGCAGTCGCTGGTTCCTCTGAAGTGCTGAGGGGGAAACACCATGGCCGGGCTGGAGTGCACAGGCAGAGGCAGACGGTTGTTCAGGTACATGTCGTTCAGCCAGTACTCGTACACCTGTCACCATGGAGACGGACGCATAAAGTAAGATGAACCAGTAAATGTGACTGTTAATCTGAACTGGCTCAAATGTTAAAGCAAGAGTTTGGATTTTTCTTTTCAATTTCACATTTTTGCACTATTTGGGCTGTTTGAAAACATGTTGGCATATCACACCTGAAGAGTTCATTCGAAAAAACATAATCAACAGGAATCGTCTCAAAGTATATAAATGTAGTGCTGTACTCTATAAGATATTTAAAAAATAAATGGGCAAAACAAAGACACTGTGGTATAACTGATAAACAATGTTGTCCCCTTAGAATGATAAAGGCCTATTTGTTCAGGATGATTATGAGATATTTAGGTTTAAAGTTTGGACCACTTTTGTAGCAAAAATACAAGTGGGGATACATTTATTTGATACATGGAAATAAAGGGCAACCTAAGAAGGGTCGAAATTGATATTTGATTTATTTATTTTTCATAAATGGGTGTTTTGGGAAGTGGTCGTTACAAATAGAACCTTATAATTCTGAAGATGCAATATTCATTTGGAATTTTAGATTCTACAAAAAATTACAAAACAACCACTTATGTTTCTACAAACTATTTTAGAGAATACTATATATCATTTAAAAGTCACATTTGAAACATCTTGGCAATATTTGACTTTTTAAAATTAATTAAATATATAAATCACTAAGCATTACCTGTATATGATAAAATGATTAGGCTAGCAAATAGACAGATAATGTGGGACTTTTCCATATTATCGGATGTTAATTTTCCAGATTTAATCCAGAAAAGACTCTCATAATCCGTTTGCATATATTTTGAACAATAATATTATGTACAATTGCATTTTATTCGTTTTAATATAGGTATGTATGCATTATTAATTCACATTTACAGTATACATTATACAACTGTATTTACACTACATGTTTTTCGGCTCTGTTCACACTAATAGTTGTCGTGACATTATTCAGATTAATCGTTGCAGACCCATGTATTATTATGAATATATTTATACTGTGTTTAGTTCATACATTTCCTTTCACATATACACATACACACACAAAATAATACTACAAATACATATAGTTTTAATCTGTGTCTGAATTTTTCTGTTTCATGGATGGAAAAATGGCTCACTGTATTTTATAACGCCATGACAAAGTGCACATTATTTACAGGGAAATGCTAACTGCTGGAGACACTGTGGCTGTCAGGGGGCTCATCAATACCATGTGTTTTGGGACTGTCCTGTTACTCATGAAAACTGGACTGAGATTAATGAGCCACTGTACTGTACAATGTACTTTTGGCTGCAAGAAAAAAAGCAATAACAAGAAAATGGATGAAAGAGATGGCGCCGACTGTCGAGGCCAAATGGAAAAACTGACTTTGAATTTAAACATGGACAAAATTAGACACTGGGACGGATGGGACAGATACATTAGGGGACAAAAAACGCTGACACGGATTATTTTTGAGGGTATTATTTTGAAGTCACAATACTTATACTTACTTTTTTACTTTTTTACTCTACACACTACTGGTCATCTACGGCAGACACTTGAAATGAACAAATATTATCTGAAACATTTAATGTCGTCATGTAAAAGAAGCATATTCTGAACGCTGGCTAGTTCTGTGTACAAAACAAAACAGCCATTCAAATAAAGAATAAATATAAATGGAACTTTGAGTTGATGTTATATTTGCTATGTATGTCGGGGTATCAGTTGTTCGTATATATATTTACCCAGTTGTCGGTCTTGTCCCTCCTCTCCTTGAGTTTTTGCTGCAGTAGCTCTCCCACTCCTCCGGGGGCGCTGAACTGTTGGACTGCTGTCTGTGTCCTGTTGAACTGTTCGTCTGTGAGCAGGTGCTGCATGCAGTGGAGGTACAGGTGCAGCGTGTCTTCGAGCTCTGGGATGGGCAGCTTAGGAAGGGCCTGTCAGAACAACAAGAAGACTTATTCTTCTGTGCTGCCTGGTGGTTGAGTGGTTAAGCACATATGTGCAGCCGATTGCAGAGTTGTGAGTTCAATTCCCAGTACAAATAATTTACTGCATGTCTGTCCTGTCTAATAAAGCCTACAGTCTAAAAAATACTTGTGTAGATTAATTTTCTGCAGTTTTATTTTTGAAAAATGGCGGTGGCAACCCTACATGACAACGAGTCTGAATTTCTTGAGAAATCACATGTAAGTTCAGAGCAGTGGGCAGGGATTGGGGGTAGTGTGCGAAAACAGGAATTTTCTGAGCAACCAAGTCTCGGTTGCAAAGCGATTACTCAAACTTGCATAAATCAATCATTTTGTTTATGAAGAGAGAGCACTGTTGAAACATGGTTAAAAGTTCATAGAAGTTTATAGATTTACATAATATGTCCACTTTAAAATTCAAAATATAACTTTTACAATGTTGTTCCTTCATCAATAACATAGTTGGAGTTATGTTATGTTTCATTTAGGTTATGCTTTAAATCTCTGCTGTCTGTGACTCAAATCCATAGGTCTAATTCTTATCCCCTCCTACTCCAGTGGGCACTGACCGTAAGCCCTCCTGAATCAATATCTATATAATATAATATATATTCCTATTGATTTTTTGTTGTTAAATTTTCTAGGGAAAATTCTGTTTCAAGTTAATAAATGTCCCATTAAACCTACTTTATAAAAGAACATATAAAGAAAATTGTTGAATGTCCTCTCTGCTCTTCACCCCCTTTCTCTCTACTGTCCTGTCAAATAAAGGCTATGGGCCAGATAAATACATTTAAAAAAATGATTTTTGATGTTGTTGAATTGTGTCCTAATGATGTCCAGGTTTTGGTTTCGAAAAGCAGCACAATGCATAGTCTCTCTTTAACCAAAATGTCTTCAAGTATTTCAATCATGCAATGTACTGTGTATTTAACATTTAAAATAAAATATCCTGTCCAGAGTTGGTCCAGGAAAACAACATGAAATAGAACAGTAATGTGTATTACAATTTGAAACTGTGATTTATCTTTGAACCATCATCAAATAACACGTTTCCTTTTGGCATGAATAAAATACACGTGTTCTTTTAAATCAACAACATAAAACAATCGCATGACCCTGTGAAAAAGATGTTTTAGTGATGTGCAGATGTCAAACAAACACTCACACTGGCGCCTCCTTTGTCTTTGGAGCACTGTCTCTCCAGGACCGGCATGATGGTGCAGGCTCAGGTCCTCAGGTCACACTGCAGACCCGCACAAACGGACCAACGGATCAACACATATTATTAACATTATAACAATCACTCCTTATAGCCCACATGACAAAAGTAATGTCCACAACCAAATATCATAATGATTAATGATAAACATTGACAGTTCTAAATCGTCCAAACTTGCAACACATCGTAACAAAACTACTGAATGTTTTAATTCAAAGTTATAAACATTTTCAATACTTTTTTAATAGTTCAAGTTTAATAATGACGCTGTTTATTGTAGTGTAAATGTTGAGAGTTAACCTATTACGCATCCAAACAAACCATCCATCCCCATTACGCAAACGCTGCACATCGACAAAAATACATTTAGCTTTCCTTGCTTCTTGAAGTTTTTTTTGTTGTTGTTTTTTTAAAAAGTTGAATATTTTTGCGTGTTGAAATTGTGAAAAAGAATGTGTACGTTCTAGATATACGTGGGTTTACATTTATCTTTGAATAATTACATTTACGCAAAAATAGCCATGCGTAAAACTGTGCCAAAGGGGCCAAAAGGCACAAGAGTCCAGAAACATCTTAAACGTTCTTACCGATCAGAAAGAGTCCGTGCCGCGTCCTGGAGCGCAGTCAAGCCGTGCGCCCATGCTGCCCAACCAAGTCCGCGCGTCACAGCAGGATACTTTTTTTTTTCTTTTTTTTTTTACGCGTCGGCTTTTACGCGCGCATCCCTCATCCACACCGCTTCGTGGCCATCAGAGAGAGCGGTCCCTTGTCTGCTGCTGCTGATGCTTCTGCTGATGGAGAGCGGAGATGCTACTGGGGCTGGTTGGTACCTCGCTCTCCAGGCGTGCATCAGGCTCCTCCTCCCAGAAGTCCTGCTATTCGTCCACAACTTTACTTTGGCACCTGACACACGCACTCGACACACTTATTTTTCATCCATCAGCGCCGCACGTCACCGTTATGGAGAGCTCACGGCGCGCGGGACTGGACTGGATTATTTTTGGGGGAATTTTAAACATTTACCCGCGGAGATTGTTTATGCCTCTATTTATGTATTTATTTATTTATCTATTTATTTATTCTCCTCTCTGTGTCTGATTGAATCGCTCTATTTGCAAATTTGCTCTGGGAGATGGAGATAGAATAAGTGGGTTTGTGAGTGTGGCCTTATAGGCGCCTGGTTCTGGAGTCATATTTGTGTGGTGATTGAACAGATTAAGTATAATCATCCTTGTGCAGTATAGGCCTATCTAATGGTTTAAGCCTAATTAAATTATTCATAATACATATTACATGAGGAATTAATTTCAGTTGCGCAAAGTTTTAAAAAGCAGATGTTAAATGTAAAAAAAAAAGGGTCATAAGATGTTTCTGTCCACTCTGTTCATTTAATTATATACATGATATACATGACTGTACAGGAGCTCATATACAGGAGGCTATGCATTCCACAGAACATCATTCAAAATCAAACAGTACACGTCCGTCACACACAGTATTGCATATTGAGTTAGCAGCAAAAAGAAAACAGCGAACACGAGGCCTTGACTTTACAGTCACTCTGTAGTAAAGTCAGTCCCTGAATCAAACCACAGTGATAAATACAGTGTTAATAAATGCTAATAAATGCACACTTAACTCTGTTGTGACAATACCCAGAGGAGGCGCTCCCGTGACTCACTAAATAATGTATGTTATTACACAATCCTAATGATGAGAGGTGGACGGGATGCACACACGTTTACATTGGCACTTGGATAGAGGAAGTGTGCGCTTTTACGCGTACTCTCCGCCTGAGGACTCTTCCTCTGAGAAGGAGCGCTGTGCGAACGTCTCGATGCCGTTCTCATCGATAGTTGTGCACAGGCCCTTCTTCTTCTTCTCGCGGTGTTCCATCTTTATAGTGTCGTAAAGTCCCGTGGCACCGTCCTCCAGCAGCATGTTCCGCTCCGAGAAGGACGGCTTCATTTTGGACACGTTCTTGAGCAGCAGCAGCGCCGGTGCGTAAAGCACGTTGGATAGGCCCATTCCTAAGTTCAACTGAATGAAGCCCAAGTCATGCACTATCTTCCCAGCCACGATGGGCCCCATGGCGTAAGCCACGCAGTAGGAGATGTCTGCGATGGCGTATACGCTGCCGTACACGGACACGTGCCGCACGTCCACCAGGAAGGCCAGAGTGGGCAGCAAGGCCGTGTCCACTAAGGCAATGCCAAAGCAGATGCCACACAGCGGGATCATAAGCTGTCCAAAGGTTTTACACGCGGGGATCGTGCACGAGCTCGCACCGATGACCACCATGCCAATGGCCCCGTAGAACCACTGCAGGTGCGGGTACTTTGCCGCCAGTTTCACCGTTAAGAACACGCCCAGCACGTGCGGGAAGAAGGCAGGGAACCACGTCATGCCCACCTGCCACTGCTCCGAGTGCATGGTGTCTTCCATCCAGTTAGCGATGGTGGGCTCGAGGAAGGCCAGCGGGATGTTACAGATGATGAGCGCGCCCGCCACCACCGCGATGTACGGGTCCACCATCAGCTTGTAGATGGGCGTGCCAACGGGCATGTTTTCGCGCTCCCGGTTAGAAAAAGGCTTGAGCACCGCGAGGCACATGATGCCGTCCCCTAGGCACATGGCCGCGAGGACCATGAAGGGCACGTGCTGCCCCGCGAACTCATAAAGTAACCCGCCAAAAGGAGGCGCCACCAGGCTCCCGAAAGAGATGAAGGCCAGGGCAATGCCCAGCGCCTTGCTGCGCTCCGCCTCCTCCGTGTACCTGTCCGCGATCAGAGCGATGCCCGACGTGTCCGCAAACGCCGAGCCCAGGCCCTGCATGCTGCGCGCGACAAACAGCGTGGCATAGTTTCCCGCGAAGGCGAAGATGACTGTGGACAGGAACATGATGTTAAGTCCGATGAAGAGCGGGATGTCATAGCCCACCCGGTCTATGAAGGTGCCACTCAGCGGGTTCACGGCCAGCTGCACCAGGGCTTTGGACGCGAAGAGAACTCCGATCTGAACGTCAAAGTTCTCCTCCGCCACTTTGGGCGCTGTGCCGTTTGTGAAGTTTACTCGCACCGCACCGCTCGCTGCTTGTTTCTGCAGCTCCTCCAGGTAATCAGGGATGATGGGCACAATCACCATGTACAACATGTTGTCCAGAAGCAGCGCCACACACACTATGACCAGGATGATGCGCTTCTGCCGCTCCGGGTTCTGGATGACCGAGCCCAGCTGCTTAGTTCTCTCACTCATCTGGGACAGTTTGGAGGCAGCGGTCTGCGCCAGGTTTGTGGCCGCGGTCTCGGTGTTGCCCTCCGGCTCCATCACGTCTTCTCTGTGTGGAAGCACTGCTCGAGGTTTAAACTGTTGATAGTTCACAGGAAAGGACGCGCGTGGCTCATTAGTTCAGTCCTTTCTCTGGTGAAAAGTTCCACAGCTTTACCCCGTCTCTTTTCCGTGCGCTCTGCGTGTCTTTGCTTGCACCAGCCCACTCTTGTGTCTCGGACTGGCGGTGTCCCCTTTGCCCCTGCGCTCTTCTGTCTCATGTCCCACATTCAGGTGACGCTGGTCCCGGGCAGCGCGAACAGTCAGTGAGGAGCAGGCTCTATCCGCGCTGCGCTCTGTATCTGTGCCGCGCTGTGCCGCGCTGTGCCGCGCTGTGCCGCACTGTGCCGCGCTCCTCCGCTCACCTGTAACGCTCGGGTCTGTGCCCAGTCATCGTTTGACTCGTGCAGGACTGCTTTTGTCGGCCCTGGATAGAATTCACTCTGCAGTTTGTTCATTCCCCGCGGGTCCCCCTCCCCCGTCCGCTCTGGCGCTGAGTGACGCACGGTCCCGCGGTGCTCCAGAACATCTTTATGCTAATTATCTCACGATTCCAAGTGGAAGCGCGGCACAGACACACGCACACTTTGCTCTAGTCACTTTGAGGATTTAACTTTGTTCTGGTAATAAATGAAAAGAAACACGCAGTGCGTGCTGCTTTCAGCACCACGCGCCAGTGGACAGCTCCACATCGCATTGTGGCTTCGCAAACGTTTTGAAATAAATCTCAAATCTCATTTTTGGAAAATGTTCTCCCCCCACCCTTCAAAAACTTAGTTTGTATCTTTTGTCAGGACTTTTGAGGTTCATTACAAATGTCGCCAGAATGATTCTTCTTCTAAATTGAAATAGCCTTGTTTACTCAAAGTTAATCAACTTTAGATTAAAGCTGGTTTTGTGATTATTAGCTGTATTCATAATAGTCATGTATAACATCATTATTTTCTAAAATTGCATATATTGGCCAGTCGTTCAAACTGGTCGTGTCATGACTTTCTGTGACTGGATTTCCCTCTCTGCAATCAAACTGCTGCTCAATGCTGCCATCTACTGGAACATTCTCCACCACACAAACGGACGTTTTGACGTCACTATTTATTTACTTACAGATATTTGTAACAATTTAGCAACTGAAGAAAGAAACAGTTTTCTCAAAAACAATATTGAGACGATATTTTCACAATGCATCAGGAATCTGCTAAATGTGCCTTTAAATGTCTTGGATTAGGTTTGAGTGTAACACAAACATGAATGAACCATAAAATGATCCATACAAGAAATATGACTCTTGTTTGGGAGATTAAAATAACGGTTTCTGTCTCTATGCTAATTTGCATAGCTTTATTTACAGACAATTTATTCAGTGTTCTAATTTTGCATATTTTCAAAACAACAATTGTGATATTATCCAGTTTTTGACACTGCCCACTAGGCAATAGAAGAATAGAAATAAAAACAAAACCTGCTTCTATTAGATTAGTATATGCACAAACTTTAAGCCCCGGTACGTAACTTATTATCTTAAAAATAAAAATTAAATATCACTAAATATAGTGTCCGTACGGCGAGCAGCTTGCATCTCCACCATGGATGTATTATATTAACGATCTCCACAGACTCGTTCTCGTGCTTTTTTCCATGGACATGTTGTTTCTTTGACTTTAATATTCCACAGTATGGCATAAAACGTATATCTCCAAGGAGAATGTTCAGAAGTATGGTTTATAATATCTTTTCACCTCCAGAAATTTACATACTGTTGCTTTAAGTTTTTTTTAAAGACAATTATTCGTAGTTACCTTGACATGTTTCAGTTGCTAAATGCAAGCCATCTTTAGAACTGTTACATCAACATGTTAAAAAGAACTCTTTTGAGTATAAAAAGAAGAAAAAATGAACTGTTGGAATCAGCTGTATAAGATCTGTTAAACAAACAAACAAACAAACAAACAAACAGTTCATGAACAATGAGAGGAGTGAGGGTCACCCGGGGTCATGAGGTGTGGGCACAGGAGCACATGGAGCAGATGAGTGCCGAGACGAGAGAGGGACACGCAGAAATACACGCAGAACGGGATGCATTTAGGCCTATGAGATATTTGAATTTCATTATCAACACCGAGGACGTTTACAAGCGCGCAAATATCTCGGCCATCAGCCTTAACCTGGTGATGGTGATATTCTGAACAGAACGTTCACATGGGCTCAGAGACACCAGGATACACATGCCTATAAGCGAACGAAGCAGCCGCTTAGGGCCGGTGCCGAAAAATGAAAGAAGAAAAGAAATTCATTTTAGTTTTATTTTGTTGAACTAATTTTACAAAGAGACTGTTAGTGCTGCTGTTCAAAAGTACATGAGTCTGTCATGTTCGTGCTCCGATAGCGCTGTGAGGCAAGCAGCGAGACGAGAGCTCCGGGCCGGGGCCCTGCCATGGGGGCCCTGCACAGACCTGTGTTAGCGAGCAGTCTTTTCATGATAGCTAGGTATGGATCTTCACTTCTCGTTCTGTTCATTCTCTGTGGGAATTAACATTTTGGCACTGTTTAGTTTTATCAGTGTCAATGCTTTTACCATTTGTTTTATTTAATGTAACTTGTTTTGTCACTTTGGCAAGAAGGAACAGTAAAAAGATAAATTAGTAAGGATAACTATTACTTTTACATTTTCAGTTAAAGAGAGAATGCACATTTTAACTTCTTCAGTTCTGCTGATGTTTGGCCAGTTTGTACTTGACCTTGTGTAATGTTATGATGAGTGCATCCATCAGCTATTAGTATTAACAAATACATTGTGACCCTCCAGTGGTTCATAGTTCGTTATGGTATTTAACTTGGTATTCAACAAATAGCTTGATGTTTTAGGTACATTTATTTTGATCCATCCATCCATCCATCCATCTTCTTCCGCTTTATCCGGGGCCGGGTCGCGGGGGCAGCAGTCTAAGCAGGGACTCCCAGACTTCCTTTTCCCCAGACACTTCCTCCAACTCCTCCGGGGGGATTCCCGAGCGTTCCCAGCCAGCCGAGAGACATAGTCCCTCCAGCGTGTCCTGGTCTTCCCCGGGCGCTCCTCCCCGGTGGGACATGCCCGAAACACCTCCCTAGGGAGGCGTCCAGGAGGCATCCGGAACAGATGCCCGAGCCACCTCAGCTGGCTCCTCTCAACGTGGAGGAGCAGCGGCTCTACTCCGAGCTCCTCCCGTGTGACTGAGCTCCTTCACCCTATCTCTAAGGAGCGCCCAGCCACCCTGCGGAGGAAACTCATTTCGACCGCTTGTATCCGCGATCTTGTCCTTTCGGTCACTACCCAAAGCTCATGACCATAAGTGAGGGTAGGAACGTAGATTGACCGGTAAATCGAGAGCTTTGTCTTTCGACTCAGCTCCTTCTTTACCACAACGGTCCGATGCAGCGACCGCATCACTGCAGACGCTGCACCGATCCGCCTGTCAATCTCACGCTCCATCCTTCCCTCACTCGTGAACAAGATCCCGAGATACTTAAACTCCTCCACTTGTGCAAGGACTCCCCACCCACCTGGAGAGGGCAAGCCACCTTTTTCCGGTCGAGAACCATGGCCTCAGATTTGGAGGTGCTGATCCTCATCCCAGCTGCTTCACACTCGGCTGCAAACCGTCCCAGTGCATGTTGCAGGTCCAGGTTTGATGGAGCCATCAGGACAACATCATCTTGCAAACAGCAGAGATGAGATCCTGTGCTCTCCAAACCGGACCCCCTCCGCTCCCTGACTGCGCCTAGAAATTCTGTCCATAAAAACAATGAACAGAACCGGTGACAAAGGGCAGCCCTGGCGGAGTCCAACACGCACTGGGAACAGGTCTGACTTACTGCCGGCAATGCGAACACAGCTCCTGCTCCTGGTCATACAGGGACCGGACAGCCCTGAGCAAAGGCCCCGGACCCCATACTCCCGCAGCACCCCCAAAGGGCACACCGTGGGACACGGTCGAAAGCCTTCTCCAGATCCACAAAGCACATGTGGACTGGTTGGGCAAACTCCCATGAACCCTCGAGCACCCGATGGAGAGTATAGAGCTGGTCCAGTGTTCCACGACCAGGACGAAAAACCACTCTGCTCCTCCTGAATCCGAGGTTCGACTATCGGTCGGATTCTCCTTTCCAGTACCCTGGAATAGACCTTACCAGGGAGGCTGAGAGTGTGATCCCTCTATAGTTGGAGCACACCCTCCGGTCCCCCTTCTTGAACAGAGGGACCACCACCCCGGTCTGCCAGTCCAGAGGCACCGACCCCGACCGCCACGCGAGATGTTGCAGAGGCGTGTCAACCAAGACAGTCCTGCAACATCCAGAGACTTTAGGTACTCGGGGCGTATCTCATCCACCCCCGGAGCTCTGCCACTGAGGAGTTTGCCAACAACCTCAGTGTTGGCAAACTCTGAGGTTTTTGCCAACATGATATTGTGTTCATATCATTTTGATATGAACACAATTTTACCCTAACTCTTTTTCACAACCAATATTGTTTTCACAGATTAAGAATGACTCTTGAATGAGAGTCGAAACGTTTTGTTTTTCTAAAACAGAGTCCAGATGACTACAACTAAATCTTTTTCTACAATGAGTATACTAATGTATTAATAACTGGCTTTAGTCACTTTCTCCTGGCACAGTTTCATCACATCATCATTTTATAGCATTACAACCTCAACATTTGAATCTCACTTTAGCGGGATGGACAACATTAAAATGCACCAGAATACACGTAAAAGGTCAGAAATGTTATGGGGGAGTGCCCCCAGACCCCCCTGTTGAATCATTTAAACTGCTAATGTGGTTGTAACACCCCAACAAATACATTTGTAACAACATCGCTGTGAGGAGGGTTATTTATACAGGGAGTAGAGATGACGTCAGCAGAATACCAAGTTGCGTTGTTGGATTTGAGTCATCAATATTTGAGCTTGTGTGCTGTTGATAATAAACTAAGATGGCAAAAGGATGCCCTGCCGTTTTGGTGCGCTTTGTTTGCCTCAAAGCAAGTTTCTGTTTGTTTGTGAATTGTTCACTGACAACGGCAATAAAACTGATTCCGATGATGTGGTGAGGGCCCCCAAGGAAAATTTTGCTTAGGGCTCCCTGAAGGCTGTACACATGTCCCTGCACACGTGCGGATGCAGTAGAGTACTGTGTCAACTATGGCACAGATATGGCGAGGAGCTGAACATTACACTAACTTTTCTAAGTTATAATGACTTTTCAGCACGTTTCAAACACCAAAAGTACAAGATTTAATCAAATGAGAACTGAAGAGCGCAGTCGGAAAAAATATGGCCCAGAGTGCTAGTTTAGTTTGGAGAGCAAAGCACCGTCACAGAAATGAGTCTTATGTTAAAAGTTGGCTGTATTGTAATAAATAAGGAGTTGTTATAACCAAGAAATTAAACAAAGCAACGACTGTTATAACATCTGACAGATTTTTTTTATTAAGATGCATGTAAGCTCTTTTACACACATATTTTATAATCTTCTTATTTTTGTTCATCTCTCTTTATTCTCAACCTATTTTGGGGGGCTATTGTCACTCTTTTTATGTAACACCATTTTGATCCGTCAATCAAGCGCCTGAGCTCTGCATCTGTCACGTTCTGATGCCGTTTTAATTATTATCTTATTATTATCTAACTTATCTGATGCGGTAGAACTGGGCTCCATCTGCTGGCTGAGACAGGTAAACGAACCCCTCTGCCCCCCTAGTTTTTTACGATCCTGGGCATGGAAAGATTTGTGTGGACTTTGGTCACAGTCCCTGGCCAGCTGCCCACTCCTATTGCCCGACTGGGGGTGGTTTCATGGATCTGGGTAAAATGAAATCTTAGGCCAGCGACAAGATTATTTGTTTAATGTTGATTGTTAAAAAATAAATACATAAACATTGTTGTTGTTTTTCCAAATTCTACAATGTGGCGGACAACTTCCACAAGATAAACTAGCTAATTCTTCAAAAAATTCAGATTTAACCTTTGGGCACTAGTTGGTGACAAACAGTTATCTAGTCAATAGGCCCTTTTCACGAAGACGACCGAAGCCGACCGGCTCATCACCTTAAAAATAAGGCACTCCACTTCCTGCTCCATTCATTCTTTATGGGGAATTTGCAGAGTCTCGCTAAAATATATCAGTAATTAATGATCAAAAAGCTCAGAGATTTAAAAATGTTCTATAGTTTGTGCTCAAGAAGTGACCAGTCAAATAGTTGTTTAAAATCGTTTCCTGAAATCTTTGGAGACAACAGCGCAGCAGGGCTCTGGCTGCAAAAAGATCGACCCTGCATAAGCTGTCCTCTCGACTACAAAAGACACTTTTCCAACTGCATTTGACATTTTGTGACTCAGGTGTGGTTCACAAAATAAGCATCCATAAGAGTTCCTATTCTAAAGATGGAATCCTGTAACTGGAAAGTTTGGTTTGTGCAATTAATAAAAATGTAATCAATATTGATCGATTGTCATTTGATGAATTGTTAATGTTCATCATTAATGAATTAATTGTTAATCAGCAGTGTTTTTCATCATTAGTTTACTCAAAGATGTATTGTGATTAATTCATGCATGTGTAAGTTATCCTGCAGTGGCTCAGACACTCGGACGATCAGCACAGGCTCTCCACAGGGCTGTGTGCTTTCTCCCCTGCTCTTCTCCCTGTACACAAACTGCTGCACCTCAGAGAAAACTGACCGTTTGCAGACGACACCACCCTCATTGGGCTCATCTCAGACGGGGATGAGTCTGCCTATAGAAGGGAGGTGGACCGGCTGGTCTCTTGCTGAAGTGGTAACAATCTGGAGCTCAACACCCAGAAGACAGTGGAGAAGATTGTGGACTTCAGGAGAGTCACAGCCCCCCAGCCCCCCCTTGCCCTGACAGACTCACCCATCACCACCGTGGACTCATTCCGCTTCCTCGGTACCACCATCACCCAGGTCCTCAAGTGGGACCCCACCATCAGCTCTTAACTTCCAGAACTACAACTCCTATGGATCTAGTTCCAGTTTTTTAGAATCTTCTGTAGAATTAGTCCTTCTTTTGGGAGGACGCCGCAGACAAGGAAAACAAGCAGGGGCTCTCGTACGTACGCCCTTACCTGGGATTTTCCTTTTGAAAGTTAACTCACTTTCCAATAAAACGGATGAATTGGCGCTGCTGAAGAGACAAAACAGACTTTCCTTCATCTCCTGTTTTGTGCTTCACGGAGACGTGGCTATGCGAGTCAGTCCCGGACTGCGCCGTACAGCTGGGGGGCTTCCAGCTGCTCCGCACGGATAGACAAAGGGATCTCTCGGGGTGGAAAACACGAGGCGGAGGAGTCTGTGTTTATATCAACAACGCCTGGTCTTTGAATGTGACTGTGATCTCCAAGCACTGCTCTCCTGCTCTGGAATATATGTTCATTAACTGCAAACCATTCTACTCTCCACATGAGTTTTCCTCATTCATTCTGGCTGCTGTTTACATTCCACCGAGCGCGAAGGTGCAGGAGACACAGCGCGCTCACGGACGAGGTTTTAAGTGTGGAGCGGACATTCCCAGACTCCTTGTGTATTGTCCTGGGTGGTTTTACCAAGGGGAATCTCAGCCATGAACTACAAAAGTACAGAGAGTTTATTAGTCCCGATCAGAGAGCAGAACACATTGGATCATTGTTACACAACCCTCAGCAACGTCTTTTCACCAACAACAAGCCTAAAGCCCCCCATGCTGCAGCGTGTCCTAAAAGCTCTCTAAAAAGCTTTCAACCGGTCCAAATTGCAGCAGCAAAATTACTAACAAGAACTAAAAGAAGAGAGCACTTTACACCGGTGCTTGAGTCTCTCCAGTTTAGAATCAAATTCAAAATCCCCCTCCGGACTTACAAAGTCATAAATGACGTGGCCCCATCCTACCTCACAGATGCTGTAGTACCTTATCATCCAAACAGAGCACTTCACTCTCAAAATGCTGGACTTCTGGCGGTCCCAAGAGTCTCTAAAAGCATAGTAGGAGGTAGAGCGTTTAGCTACCAGGCTCCTGTGTTATGAAATCAGCTCCTGTCCATGTTAAAGAGGCCGACACAGTCTCTTCATTTAAGACCAGGCTTAAAACGTTCTTCTTTGAAAACGCTTATGGTCAGGCCAGTTAGGAACAGAAATAAAAACCTACAGTTCCCAGCTATGCTGTCCTAGGAGCAACTATGCTGGAGGAAGTATGCTTCTTACTATTTTTCTATCAAACAATATTTAATATTTAATTTCACTTGCAACTTGTTCATCGCTTTTCCTTCTTCTTCTCCCACTTCCCTGATGGGAGTGGAGCAGGGACATCGGTGACCTGTGGATCCAGATGCTCCTCAACTGCCTGGAGAAACGGCCTGCCTGGAGAAACGGTCTCTATCAGTATTGAAGAATTGATTCTCCTCCTGAGTGGGTCCAGCTGTCCGTCCGAGGGAGTCGGATCTCTCCTTCACTGTGGAACTTCTCCTGGTTTCTACTTTTTCCCAAAGAGGTTTGGTAGTTTTTCCTGGCCGAGAAGGAGGGTCTAAGGACAGGGGAGCTTGGGACATCTGTCTAAGGACACGGGAGGCTGGGACATTACCAAGTCCTTATGAACATTGTTTATTCTGTTTTAATTCTGTTTTTCACTGTCGCCCCTCGAGGCAACCACTGTTGTGATTTTGGGCATTACAAAAATAAATTGAATTGAATTGGGTTAGGGTTAGGGTTAGGGTTAATTGAATCACATCCATGCAATGAATATTGAATATACAGATGCACATGTAGAAGGAAAATATATACAGTATTTCTTGGGTTGTTCTGATGACATGGTGCGCTGAGGTCTAACTGGTGATGAAGGCTTAATGAACTTAGTTGCAGTGTCAGGGCCAAGCAGCACTGTGGTGGGGCGGACATTAGGTCTCTGTAATTTGGGCTTAGTCCCTTTCTGGCGGTCGTCTCGTGGGGAGTGTGAGTGAACATCTTTATCCTGAACACGCACCTCATATTCCAACCAGTCTGAAAAGTCCAGCAATGTGGGTATAGGACAGCGAATGGGGTCAATGAAGCGTTTGAACTGTGCCCTCAGTTCATGTGGCAGCTTGGACAGTAGACGTGACGTGTGCGACCCACATTCTAACTCTGTCCTGCCCTCCTGTTCTAACTGCTCCGGCTTACCGACAAGTGCTCTGACTGTCAGGCCAAAGTGACAGAACCCCCTGCTGTCACCGCTCCTTATGGTAGGCTCAGCTAGAACCTCGTTAATGCACTGCAGAGCTAGTTTGTGGGGCTGCCCATACATCTCAGTGAGTGATGCCATTGTTTTTGTGTAAGGTGTTGCACTATTGCTATAGGAGTCGCCTATGAGGAGGGCATCTTCATGTTTGAGATGATCGACTAGTATTTTGTATTTGAATCGCCCTGTGGCATCCTTGGGCAAAATATTGTCCAGTGCAATTTTGAGGCGAGCCAACTGACGAGGATCATCTTCGGTGAAAGGGGGAATATGTGGCTTCTGCCCTCTGTAGGTGGCCTCAGTAGAAGCAGGTGCATGAGCTGGTGTGTATGGCTGAACATACTGCGGAGTGGCCTGCAACCCTGCATTGTATGAGGGGTCGACGTACACGGGAGGAAACAGAGGAGGCCGAAGCTCGGCGAGAACTGGATGGTCTATTACCAGAGGAGGGGGTGGAGGCAGCGGACCATCTAATGAAGGAGATAAAAGCGATTCAGGCCACGGCGGAAGATGGACATCCATTTGTTCTCTGGAGTAATAGTAAGGAGTGGAAGTGCTCTTTGGAGGATGAGATGGCACAAATGATGCAGCACTGACATCAAGCTGAGTGGGCTGTCTTTGGTCTCGATGGTGAAGTTGAGGAGCAGGTCTCAGGGAGAGAGAGCTGAACAGATTCTGAATTTCTCTTCTGAGCTGGTTGTTCTCCTCTTTCATCCCCTGAAGATCTGACAGGACTGAATCTGAGCTGTGGTTCTGTGGCGCACTCTCTGGAGCAGGAGAGAAGATTGGAGCAGAAGGATGAGCTGCTCCCTCGTTGGAGTGATCATGATGTCTACTGGGGATGAGCTGACTTCTTGGGAGAGATACAAGGAAGTCATTGAGATCGCGAGGCTGACGGACATCACAACGAGGCCGAGGATGAGCCATGGTTGGACTGGGAAAACTGAGGAAAATCCGGCTCGAAGGACCATGTAAATGAGGCGTTGGGAAGGATACCCAACCTTGGGACCTCTGAACGGACTGTATATTGCCTAACTGAATAATCCTCAATCTCCCCAGGTTGTCCAGCCAGGACAAGAGAAGGACGCCAGTGTGCACTTTACCACTCTTTAATAACAAAAGTTCTTGTTGTTGGTTTCTACAGAAATACAGAAATAAAGTACAGTGAATGATAGGCAAACAAATTGAAACACAGCCATGCAATGAATATCGAATATGCAGATGCACATGTAGAAGGAACATATATACATAAGAAATGTGCGAATATAGTCCACATACATCAAAGACATAAATCACAGCGTTCAACAACAGCACAACAGTTAGGAATGATTTCAGGACACATTCTCGCTAAAAACTACAAATCTCGAGCGTCCTTGAACGCATCAGCACCAGCGTGTTGTGAAGTGTTAGTGGCTGATGGTCCATGAATGCATAATCGGCGCAGGTTACGCTGCAGAGATGGGCATGGTGAATAATGGGACTAATTACGATAAATATGGATGCAGGATGTTTAGAACGTTTTATGATGATTACACAATTACAGTTTAACTAAATCCGACTATTGGTGAAGTATAGTAATGATGTAACTTAAGAAAAGAGAGCACCACTAGTAACGATGCATAATGACACCGTTAAACCAGATGGAGACGACAGGACGAATCGACTTACATTCTCAAGGACCAAGAACACACAAAGATGGAACATAAGGAACGGGTTGCAGCGACAGGACCAGACGAAGGAAAAACAAAGCACTAAGTTTTGCCAAACAACCCGAAGTTCCATCGGATGCTGAAGGATGATTGGTTGAGAAGTGGGATGATGCGATTGGCTGAAAATTGCTGGACTATCGCTGGGGGTCAGGGTTCCAAAATAGAAAACAATAGAAATATAAAGACAAGAACTAAGAGTAAACTAATGACTAAACCAAAGTGATTAACTAAAGTATGTACAAACCAAACATTATATTTACAACACTAGACCCTTGTTAACATGTCTTATATGTACATGTCTGGACTTTCCTGTGAACTAAATAAAGTGATGTAAAAAGAATAGTGGTGGTAAATCTCTTTGCAACTCAAATAACTTATGGGAAATGTATTATAATATTATGTGTGGAGTAGATTGTACAGGATAAACACTGCATGGGATTCTACTTTATTCAAAGGAAAGACCAAACGGGCACAAGAGAAACAGTTTATTGTACGTGCATCTTTGGCAGTAACATGCAGGTAAACAGTTGATCAAGTGACATGGTTTGGCTAGGTCCACTCGAGACACACCCTACGAAGGTTGGGGATGCCAGGCGTTTGAAAACTACTCGAGATGAAGGAAGATGTGACAGCCTGTCAGTAATGTTAACGTTTGAAAATGCCTGCCTAGTAAAGTGTCCATTGGATTCATGAGCTATGCAGTAAGGCCAGATGTCCCACCACCACTGCGTTGCTTCAAGTGCAACATATGGTCACATAGCAGCAGTCTGCAAAGGGAAGCAGAGGTGTGGTAAATGTGCAGGGAATCACGAGTACGGGAAATGTGAGGAAGGAGCAAAATTGAAATGCTGTAACTGTGGGGAAGAGCATAGCTCTGCCTACAGAGGAGGCAAGTTTAGCAAAAGGGCTGTTGAGGTGGAAAGAATTAAAGTCTCTCAAGGTAGATCCTATGCGGTGGCAGTCAAGAAAGTGCCAAGGAGAGGTGACAGTGGGTACAGTGAGGGGTGCCCGCACTGCTCACAGCCAGAGCGAAGTGAGAGAAACCAGTGTTGCTACCAGCCAGTGTGGAGCTCCCAAGGGAGGAATTTCCAAGTGCGGAGCCTTCAAGGGAAAAGCTTCCGAGAGTGCTGAGGATATCTTGGTTGTGAAAAAGAACCAAAATTTAGCCTCGATTAACTGTTTTCGACAGTTAAGAGGAAAACATGCTTTATTTCTAAAGAAGAATGACAATCTGGCTTTAAGATTATTTGTCAGCTCTTGGATGTGCTTGTTGTGTTGTTGAGTAAAGGGGTACTTGTTCAATCATATTACCATCAAGCGTGAGAATAGATATATTTTTCTGGTCAATCGAGTGTCTTTTGGAGAAGAGAATACATTTTGTTTTATTTGAATTCATTAATAATTAAAAATCAAAAATTTGTTGGATGGAGTGAAAATCCTCTTGAATATTTAGAATCACTTGCAGCAGAAGGTGCCTTAGCATACAGAATTGCATAATCTGCATATAAATGGTTGCTACTGTGTTTTAGATTATGCCCAATTGAGTTTATATGAATTGTAACTAACAGTGGTCCAAGGACAGAGCCTTGAGGAACTCCTTTATTAAGGTAAGAAAATTCAGATTGAAAGCCATCAGCAGAAACAGCTTGAGCTCTATTTGTGAGGTAATCAGCAAACATTTTTTTAGAATTTGTATCTAACCCAATAGCATCCAGAGACTTCTGGAGAATATAGTGATCTACTGAATCAAAGGCCTTTGACAAATCAACAAAAACAGCAGCACATTCTTCATGGCTGTCCAATGCAATAGCAATATGATTTATAACGTTGGTAGCAGCTGTGCCCTGGTCCAAATCCAGACTGGTAGCTGTTTAAAATGGAATATTTGGTTAAGAACGCACGCACCTGGTTACTTATGAACTTCTCTAAGAGTTTTACGAGGCAGGATAGTTTTGAGATTGGACGGAAATTATTCAATTCATTTTTCTGGAGAACCAAAGCAGTTTTCCATAGTAATGGGATACGTTCAATTTGAATCGTGAGATTAAAAACATGAGTTAAACCATTTACTATTAGTGGGGCTAATAACACAAGTAAATTAGGTTCGAGGGTGTCAGCTCCAGTGGACTTTTTTGGATCTATAGAGAGCAGCATATTTATTACTTCATACTGTTTAAAGGGCCAAAGGGAAAATACTTGATCATCAGGTCTATTTTCATGTACTGTGGCAACAACAACAGATGGAGCAGCATCGAAGATATTTGCAGATTCAGCAAAGTGCTGATTAAACGCATCACAAATATATTTTTTTGTCATCAAGCTATTGAATCTTTAATCATTTAATTTGGTAAAGAGGGAGTGGAATTTTGCGATAAGGATTTAACGGTTTTCCAAAATTTTGCAGGATTGCCCTGAGATTCCATGAAAGAATTGACATAGTAAGATGTTTTGGCTTTACGAACAGTAGCGACTTATGACAAAACTGCTGCCAATCTGCTGCTGATTTGGTTGCCGTGGCTTCTGCCCAGGCTTTGCCACGTTCTCGAGATAATGCAGCAATGTCTGGACTGAACCATTCTTATTTTTGACCCTGACTCTTTTAAGAGGGGCATGATGATCAGTAACAGCAATAAATGTTTTGATGAAAAAGTCAATAAAATGCTTATAGACAATCTGAAACACCGCACCCCCTTGTGGCTGAAAACAAACAGTGTTAACGATAGATAGTCGGGACATACAAATTGTTCAAATGTTCTAGTTTTTCTCCAAAATATAACAAAATATTGAAGCTTTCAACACAGCAGCCATGGACGGAGAAGTGGGTGACTACTTTGTTTACAAATATATGATTTTAGCATTTGTGTTGCCATTAAAGAAAAATGAAAAGCTTGAAGCCTGCCCAGTAAAACAGAATGTCTCACCTCATCAAAAGCTTTACAGAAATCAATAAAAACAGCACTGTAAGTTTATAGTATGTTTTATCAGAGTCACCTGAATCAATATGCAGATTAACAAGGGTTGTTTCGACCTGCTCCAACATCTGTTTATTTCTTGTCTTTTTTCAACCAGCAAAGTATAAGATTAAATTAGAAATATGTTTTTGCACAATTCTCATTTGAGTCAAGTTAGTATTTATCTGGCTTCATCAAACAGACAAACTCTGTCCTCCACAATGCAGTCTGAAGGCTTCATTCTAAAACTAAAACGCTATTTTTCTGTTCTTTTGCATGAATGTCACATTTCCAAAGCATTTGTGAAATACAGATTAGACAGTAGGGCTGCTTTTATGAGGCTCCATCAGTGGTGGGTTTTGGATGCTACTATTCCAAATATTGTGAATACTCTTACATGGCCAGTGGTCAACCAGAGGTGGAAAGTACTCTTAAAGTACTTACTTAAGTATAAGTACAAGAGCCAAAAATGTACTCAAGTATGAAATATACGTAAGTAAAAGTATTGAAGTAATAAGTAGTCTTTGTGCCAATTTTTTATAACTATTAAAGAGTGAAATGTGGTGATCTTGAAGAAGAATTGACTTTTTAGTCACTCAATTTCTCAATGTTTCTAGACTTTACAGAACCGGTAAGATATCACCAAAAACATGCTCAAAATAACTCCTCAAACCAAACCGAAAGTACTTTGCCCTTTTTAGTCGTGTTCGAAATGTAGTGGAGTATAAAGTTCAGATACGTGCTCTCAGATGTAGTGAATAAAAGTGAAGTACAACGACTTTTACATTTGTACTTTGTCACTTTCCACCACAGCGGTAAGATGGTAATACTACAGTCTCTAATAGGCCTAGGCTCCCGTCCCCAAACACTCAGCAGCACTAACTTCTGACTTCTGATTGTAAGGTGAAAGAAGTGGACAGTGAAGGAACCTGCGAGAGGGAGAGACAGGTGTGGAGCTGTGAAACCATGACTCAGGTGTGTTTGGACTTCTCTGTTGACAGGATTATCACAGGTTTACATTCTTTACAGATCCGTTGTGACTGAACGTGTGATCTGAGGTTAGACACGGGCAGGAGTAACCATCTAACAATCAGTAACCGTCTAAAAATCAAACAAACAGTCTAACATAGTGGCCAACTTGCCGCAGGGTTAACTCATAATCCAATTATGTTTAAAAATGAAATATTAATTTTCCAATTTAATTAAAATACACATAATAATACAGAATCTGAATCAAAAAAGGTTTATTGCCATTGTCATCAAACACAGTTCGCAAACATAGGAACTTGTCATGGCATTAAGTTGAAACAGAGAACAAGGAATAATAAAATTATAATAATAATAATAATGATAGCAACTTCTAAAGAATCAAATAAGGCATGCATAAATTAAGAATTTACTAATAAAATAAAGTATAAATAAACTTGATCTCAGTATGTACACAGAAATGTACACAAAAATGTACAGATGGTCGGAAAGTGCAGAAAGTGAACAGTGCGTGTCAGAACTGGGAAAAGCACTAATATTTAAGTGAAAGGGTATATTTTAAATGAATGTGTCAATGTAATGGAAACATAATAATATATTGTATGGTATTTATATATGCTTGAAATATATGTTTTTTTATATGGCCTTTTAAATTGAAAAATGTGTGGCAAGGTTTTGTGTGGACTTTGGTCACAGTTCCTGGCCAGCTGCTCACTCCTACTGCCCCACTGGGAGTGGGTTCATGGATCTGGGCAAAATGAAATGCAAGAGGGCGAATCTTAGGCCAGCTGCAAGATAATTTGGTTAAAGTTGATTGCTAAAAAATAAATACATAAACGTTGTTGTTGTTCTTCAAAATTCCACATTGTGGCAGACAACTACCACAAAATAAACTAGACAGGCGTAGAAGCATCTCAAGGATGAGCAGTGGATGTTTTTTTTTACCTGGGCTCAATTTGATTATTATTATTATTATTTGATCATTATGGGGTAAAAAATAATTAAAAAGAAAGGGAAAGAGAAAAGAAAAATGTGGGTAGGTATGTTTATTTTCTCTAACACATAAACTTCACATCCATAAAAACATTGTTCGTTTTGTTTTTTAACAAAAGGTAATCTTTTCTTAGCCTAACTGTTAAGTGTCATAATTGACACATTTTTAGTTCTTGCGTCTCGTGGTCCAAACGACAAGCCGTCCCTGTCCCTGATCAAACAGCTGAGGATGGACACGCGCAACATCAGATGAGCCAACGGCCAATGGGATACGCGCAGCCATGAGCAGCAAAGTCCACATCCGCCTTTAAAAAACACTGGGCAGGACGACAAACAATGCCAGCGCGTCTATAAAATCCTCATAACCCCCCAGTTCAACCTTTCTGAAGCAAGACAGAACGCACGGCTAATTGCGAACGTCACCATTACGCACCGCTGTCGGGCCACCGTAGCCTCTTTTTCTCGGCTCATACAAACCTCTTGTGAATATGAACTGATTCTTTTGGCTTGCATTTGGCGGAATCTACAACCATAACAATGACTGAGACTCAAACCATCAGCCACCACGCACCGGCACCGAAGCAACAGCACCAGAACGGCCACACCACCACCGCCACCACGACGACGACGACGACACCGGCGGATGATGGGGTTTTTGACGCGACGTACAAAGAAAAACAGGGACGCAGACTGCGAATGCAGCTGGTTTGGAGGAATGTCGTGCTAATGTTTTTGTTACATGTCGGTGCCGTGTACGGATTCACGCTCATTCCTTCTGCCAAGGCGCTGACGCTTGTTTGGAGTAAGTAAGCCGTATCACCGTAAGCAACAGTCGCTTGGTTGCCACACACACACACACACACACACACACACACACACACACACACCTTTTGCAACTGGTGAACAGAATGTGCTGATGTGGGCAGAAGTCAGTGGGTTCAGGCCAGGCTGTGGGCACAATACAGGGGCCCATCATGTTTCACGTTGGGAGAAGGATGATCAGGTAATTCAGCAGACCAAATCTGGCACTAAGATGTCACGATTGTTAGGTTAAAACGATAATCGTGGTTATTTGGGACACAATACAATCGTGAGAACCCAAAAATAATAATGGCGACAATTTTATAAGCTAAAGTCTTGTAAATGTTAATAACTTTTTATGTCTGGCTATTATTGTAATATTTCACTGTTGTTTAGTCACCGTCTCAATAATTGTTAAATCATGATGTTTTTTTCTCACAATAATCGTAACACATTTGGTATTGTGATCCCTACGCAGCACTAACGCCACACGCTTTTTTCATATGCCTTCCCCCCCCCCCCGCCCCCCTTTCCCCCCCCCCCCCCTTTCTTTTATTTGACCATAATTCAAAATGTAAACAAAATAAAAACCTAGCATAACAGAGAGCAAAAAGAGAAAAAGAAAAGTAGGAGTAGGGTTGTCAAAAGTACTGAATATCAGACACTTAAGTGATACTAAAACTTGTTGAAACTAGAAAAGGAGTTTGTCGAAAGCTCTTAAATCTGTAATGTCTCTATGATTTGATTTGAAGATGTATCTGTACCCAAAGTGTACTGAGAACACAAGATTCCACAATTACAGATATTCCAACAGAAAACTACCAGTCAATAGTGTATTTATCAGTAACTTCTAATTCTCTCCCAAATCTCCAGATAGCTCACTCCATGCCCCCTCATTTCTGCTTTTGTGAATATAAATCCCCCCCCAAAATGAGGCGACTAATAAAAATGTAGGTTGACCAAGACACCATTGATCATCTACAGCCCTAAATAAAAACTGAGATTGGACCTTTCCTGAACAGTTTTAGAATAATAGCTCCTAGTATTATTTAGTATACAGTCCACAGGTATCCATCCATCGTTTTCTTGGTACTACAATGTTCACAGGAAATTAGCAAAGGGATAACTGTCCCAGCATCACTCGTCCTTAGACCCGCCTTCTCTGCAAGGAAAAAGTATAAAACCCTGTGGGGAAAAAGTAGAAACCTCGGGTAGAACCATAGTGAAGGAGAGATCCTACTCCCACGGCCGGACAGTCTGCAGATGGTCCAAGACTGACCTGCTTCCATTGGAGAATGACTGTGGAGCCAGAACCACTCAGGAGGAGAGAGGGTTCATCTAGAGACAGTTCATCCAGGCCGATGAAGAGCCATTCATCTAGAGTAGAAGGCATTCCTCCAAGCAGCTGAGGAGCACCTGGGTCTACAGGTCAGGGACATGAGATGGGGCATCTAGGCTGCAGTCATCACTTGATCAGCATCAGCAGTGTCTGAAATACTGAGGGGAGTGGAAGAAGGAGAAAAACAAGTGAACAGCAATGGACAGACACAAGTGAACTCAAATATTAAAAATGGTTGACATGAAAAGTAGTCAGATGCAGAGAATAGTGCTCAGCTGCCATACTTCCCCCAGCATAGTTGCCCCTAGGGCAGATTTTCTCTCTCCAACATGAGCTTTTAGAACCAGAGCGAAGGGCAGCTTCTTTTAGAGGTCTGCACATGCACTCTGAGGACCACACCGCCTCAAACCCATGGATCTATGCTCAAACAACACTCTGTGGGAATCATGGATGTTTGCAGGTTCTGTCCTCACTGAGCATGTGCAGAGGAGAAGTGAAGTAACGGCAGCACCAAGTTTCAACAAACAGACTTAAAATCTATCTTTAAGAGACAAGTCTTTGTTTGTAGCTCAGGCTCTGTTCATGTTTATGATGATTTTTCGATATATTTTGGTAGTTTGTGTTATGAATGGGTCGGTGAAGTGAGACACTAACACTATGCAGGTGTGGGCGTTTACTCGATTGAATAGTCGTTCGCCCCCGTCACGCGTTAGACAAGGGTTCAAAACCCGGCCTTTTTAAAAAACGTTTGTGTTATCCACTAAATATTGATGAACACCCCAAGTCTGCTTGCCCATCCATAAGTCACTGAATGCTACAGAGTTCAAGCCTGGTCTTAAATAAAGAAACTGTGACGTCGTCTTTAACATGGACAGGAGCTGATTCCATAACACAGGAGCTAGGTAGCTAAACGCTCTACCTCCTACTGTGCTTTTAGAGACTCTTGGGACCACCAGAAGTCCAGCATTTTGAGAGCAAAGTGCTCTGTTTGGATGATATGGTTCTATGGTATCTTTGAGGTAGGATGGGGCCATGCAATTTATGGCTTTGTAAGTCAGGAGGATGATGTTAAATTTGATTCTAAACTCAACAGTGAAGAGATTCTAGCACCGGCGTAATGCGCACTCTTCTTTTAGTTCCTGTTGGTAATCTTGCTGCTGTGTTTTCGAACCAGTTGAAAGATTTTTATGGAGCGTTTAGGACATGCTGCGAGCAGGGAGTTACAGTAGTCTAGTCTAGATGTAACAAATGCATGGCTAGGTTTTTCAAGTTTTCATCGCTGTGGTTTTACATCTGAGATACGTTGTCATCCCAAATTGAATGTCGATAAGGAAAGACAGTTTGCAGTGCCTCATTAATCTTAGTCCAATCCTTCCAATGTGTAAACAAATCCATTCTGACATAGCAAATACTGTAAGAGTACCACTACTTCATAATGATATTTCTCATACTATATACTTCAAATTGAGCTGGAGAAAGGCAGTAGAATTTGCTATTAAATTGCCAGATTTTCTTTTGACCTGGTTTATGGATAATATTTCTGTAATTACTGGGAATTACACATGGAACAAAATTTGACACAAAGTTTAAAATCTCTTTTGTCAGTATACAAATAAAACTTTCAATCCAAGGACATGACTGTTATCGGTTGAAAGGACTTAAAAGCATGAGAATAAAACTGTGTAGCCAACTCCAAACACAGAATGATCTCAAACATAGTACTACCCATTTCACCATTTATGTCCAACTATGTTATTAACCTTCTACAACAACAAAAATCTGTACAATTGGTCAGTAAGATTAGTTAATTGTTAGTTTTAAATATGAAAGTTTATTTTTCAAAGGATATTTTCACCCCAGTTGCCATATAATTTCAAAATCTCCAACGTTTTACTGTTTACTATGTTAACATGTGGTCCTTGTAGAGGAAACCGGTGCAACGTGACAAACATTTCTCAACAGCCCTAACGTTGTTTTCCCCCTTCGTGCCGTAGTCTTATTCCATTGCTGAGCTGCATGTTATTCCAGAGGACAAAGCACAATTGCTCTGGCCCACTATAGACATCCCATTGTACGCAACGTGCCAATAGCAGGCTGCCGTTGTTCCTACAATTGAAATCAACAGTCTTTCACATTTTGCTGATTGTTTCAAAACAAGCTGGACATACCGCATTGAAACAAGTATATCAATAGGATGTTCAAAAGTCCGGAATGGGTGCCGCTCATGGTGGAGTGGATTGCACACATGCAGGCAAACAATTTCCTTCATTTCATTTCCCAGTCTTATTCCCATTTCACCCTGCAGTCTCCTGTCAAATAAAGCCTGCGCGCCAAAAAAACCCCAACTGCAGGCAAAGTATTCAAATCCAACTCATCCCTTGCGCTTACAAACTCTTTACATTCACGTGCTTAGATTTTCAGGCGAGTGTGCGGCTTAAGAACAGCTTTTATCAGACTGTGAAGTAAACTGGAGTGGACCGCCCAAGCGCAGCCAATCGGAGCGCTGCTTTTGGCTCTTTACTTCCTTTATTATTAGCTGCCGACTGCATCAGATTTAAGTCTTTATAACATAAAATAAGCAACATATTTCAGTTTCCATGGCATAAATGTCTGCTTGTATATTAAAATTATGGGGGGAAAAAACATTTTAGCCTAAAAATAGCCTTTGAGCTTCACAAAAAAGTAACATTTGTAATTATGCTTTATATTTGTAGCCAGTTTCTGTACAATAAAATCTAAAAATCAGGATTTTGCATACAAAAAAAACATAGACAAGTAAAAAACTATAATTAATGTGTTTTAGACCAGGTTCTGATATCACTCAAATGTATCGGAGTGGTTTTCATTTGCCTAAACCACCTTCATATATTATATTTTGGTTAATCCTCCATTGAAATCACACTATGTTCTACTTCACTTCTGCCTCCAGTTGTCTCTGTTCTGGAATTTAGACTGTTTCTGTTCACAAACTGTTCCAGGGTCTCAATAACGTCTCTGGCTGAGGAGTGACACTTTTGTAGTAACGTCCCCGTTTTGTTTTGCAGCTGCAGTGTGCTATTTCATCAGTGGTCTCGGGATAACCGCCGGCGCTCACAGACTGTGGTGCCACAGATCATACAAGGCCTCATTTCCACTCCGAGTCTTCCTCGCTCTGGCCAACTCCTGGCCAACTCCATGGCTTCTGAGGTAATCCACTTTGGCCTACATGTAAGCTGCTACTACTACTGACTACTACTACTACTACTACTACTACTACTACTACTACTACTACTACTACTACTACTACTACTACTACTACTACTACTACTACTACTACTACTACTACTACTACTACTACTACTACTACTACTACTACTACTACTACTACTACTACTACTACTACTACTACTACTACTACTACTACTACTACTACTACTACTACTACTACTACTACTGATTTAATAAAGCTACTACAAAACCAAATGTACACATGATGAAAAAAGGACTGTCTTAGCAAACCATCAGAGGTGGGTAGTGTAGCTAAAACTTGTTCTCAAATAAGAGTAAAGCTTCTTCAAAATAATATTACTCTGGTAGAAGTACAAAGTAGACGTCCAAGAAACAACTCAAGTACATTTGGGGAAACTACTACTCAAGTAAGAGTAACTGTCTGGGCGTAACATGGTATTTATCATTTTAAGTTGATGTCATTTGAAGGCCAAAATATTAAGTAAGGCACAAAAGCTGTGCAAAAACCACAGATGTTCAACTCATTTAATATGGTCAACGTAAAGCTTTTGTCACTTGTAGACTGGACACGGCAGGAACAGGAACCAAACTTGTATGATAACTTGAAAGAGAAGCAATTTCTCTAAACTCAAGAAAATGTAACTGAGTGCTGCCCACTGCAAACGATGATATAAATAAAATGTGTGCGCGTTTCTTCCCAGCCATCCTAAATATCAAGCCTGTCTGCAGTTCCAAATGCGTCCCCCATACTGGTACAGCTCAGGTTAAAACTCTGTAATCGATGAAGCTTCTCCGTGAGTTTCCACAACTTTCATCAGATCGTACTGATGAAGCAGAGGGGATCTAAAGAAAACCCCCTGAGGCACTCTGCACAGGCGTGAAGATCTAAAGTCCTTAATGAAAGTAACATGACCCTCCGACAGAGGACTATTTTGCCCGTGGTCTTTGCGTTAATGTGGACGCTGCGGAGATCCTTTCCTGACATATTGCAGTCGGTACAATTGCTGAGCACAGGGGGTGGAATTCTAAACAAGAGGCGTGACTATGCCAAAATATGAGGTGGAGAAAACCAAACTGAGGGCGTGGCCTGGTGCATTCTGTGAATGGCCAGAATCGTAAGTAATGAACTTCAAAACTAGTGCACTGGAGTCGTGTTACTCTCCCCATATGGACGAGATGGACATAATAAAACAGCCTTCATGGGCATGAATAACACAAATGATAAGTTATAGAATAACGAATACAGTCAAATTTTCCAGGGTATTCTTACTCCCACTCATGTAAACAGCACTCGCTCTTGAAGCTCTTAAACCAGACTGGACCGTACAGACTCATGTGCTCAGCTCAGAGAGGAACATCTATTTGGGAAACAGGAGAAATCCCCACCGTCACATCACATTCACCCAAAATCCTTGTCCCAGTCTGCGTAAAACTGGTCCAGGTGGGTTTAGTCTGGGTTTAGTCTTGGTTTAGTCTGGGCAACCCGGGGATGAAGGTGAGCTCTTTGCGTTGTCGCGCTCAGACCCCGGCAGAAGATTATGAGCGTGCAATTATGGGCCTGCCATAATATGATTATATTAGATGTCTCCCCCAGGGCCTGGAGACCGGTGGTGGTAGATATGAGGAAGTGGGTAGAGAGGACGACGTAAGGGATGCAGAGGAGGAGAAGGGGAGGTGGTGGGTCGCAGTACAATCTGAAGGGGCCGAGCCGAACTGCACGAGGGTTTAAATGGGCCAGACTGTGCGCTGATTGGGAGCAGAGGGGGTGCGCCGTGCCATGGGGAGGAGTAACTTGGGCGAGTTGATTGAGGTTGGAGAGCATGTGAGCCCTGGTGTAGCAGTGGACATAGATTGGGTGGAGTTGGGTCTTCCAGGCTGAATTCACGCCGGCTTCATTTCCAGGAATGTCAGGATATTGTGGAAAAAATCCATCATGATTTAAGGATTATTCTTGCACTAAAAATGGTTGTAACACATCAGTTAATGTGTGTACTGTTAATTTTCAGAAACATAATGAAATTGCTGCACAAGATTCATAATAATCATATCATTTGAGTGCTTTCTGACAGCAGCCCATTACTGACCTTAATCCAGTCATCGGATGCAATCATATCTGTGTCTATCTCATGTAATCCTCACTTCTCTTTGCATGTGCAGAATGACATCTACGAGTGGTCCAGAGACCACCGCAGCCACCATAAGTACTCCGAGACTGATGCAGATCCCCATAATGCAACACGGGGCTTCTTCTTCTCCCACATAGGCTGGCTGCTGGTTCGCAAACACCCAGCGGTCATAGAAAAGGGGCAGAAGCTGGACGTGTCGGACCTGAAGGCAGACAAAGTGGTGATGTTCCAGAGAAGGTAAAAGTTACATTTTATACACAGAATTTACCCACAAATGAATAGAAATTGATTGAAAATATTTTCCCTTTGCAAAAACGCACTCATTTGGACCTTATCGTCTTCATCACTGAACAGGGCGTCATTTGGAAGGTTGCTCTTAGAATATCACAAATCTTGCAATTATTTAAGTGAAAACAACCGAATATCCTGTTTTCCCATGTATACAAGCTGCTAACCCTGTCGTCCTACTATCAAAACATAAATTGCACATAAAACGCATGTAATCCCAGCCCATTTTAAACTATTCCGTGTTTATATAATACCTATTCAAATGAGGATCTAGTTTGGACACTTGTCTCATCAGCAGCTAGCACAAAAACAGACGTGCGTACCAATGGTTTACTTCAAATTCGAAGTATTGCGAAACAAGCACTATTTATGTCCAAATTGTTGTCGACAAACGTTGCTCCCTCTGTGCGCAGACACTATCTCCTGTCCGTGGCGCTCCTGTGCTTCGGCGTGCCCACGCTGGTGCCCTGGTGGTTCTGGGACGAGTCTTTGGTGACGGCGTACTTCCTCCCCGGGCTCTTCCGATACGTGGTGGGGCTGAACGCCACCTGGCTGGTGAACAGCGCCGCTCACATGTGGGGCAACAGGCCTTACGACGTCAACATCCAGCCCAGAGAGAACCGCGTGGTGTCGTTCAGTGCCATGGGTAAGCACGGAGATCTGTTTACGGTGTCCCCAGGCAGCGGGGTGGAGAAGGGCTGTTCCAATACGTAATGCTAAGATTATTGTGTGAAGAAACATCAAGACTTAAAGGATATGTAATATACCTTTTTTTCAGCTACTCTGTATCAAACTATTACATAAATACATCATCAGCTTACATTTTGTTCATTTTTGTGATCCAAAACAACTTAGTAATAGAAACAGGTCCATAACTTCCTGTTCAGAACTGATAAGCCCCGCCCCTTCATAGTTACAGTTCACTGTAACAAGCAGCAGATTGGCTACGAGACATTTTTGAACCCGAAATTTGTCACTCAGAGTCTTTTAATTTTTCGAATAATCACGACTAAGTACAGGGATGTGGGCGGGGATAGGAGGTAGGTGGAAACAGGAATTTTCTGAGCACTTGAGCCTCAGTGGCAGGACAATACAGAATGAATTCAAACATGCAGGAATCAATCAAAATACAACTTTGAGTAAAATAACACGCGTTGTGACGAGGTTAAAATCTCCAAAGTTGATGTTGTATAAAATGTCCCATTTCACGATTATTCTCGATTATTGACACCATGACCAAACTTCAATCAAACGATCAATCACAGTTTCTGAATGATAACGTAAAGTTAATGGGACATAAAAAAAAACAAATTTGTCCATTTTCAAATTAAGTCCAAATGTGATCTTTTTATAATGTTAGTCCAGTCCTTGATTGTCGGTGCATTTTGTGTCATCCATTTTTGTTAAGGCCTTTGTTGGTTCAAATACATGTTATGATTGAATAATGAAATACAAGTTACCACAAAAGTGTTTTTAACTATGGGAAATCTGTCTTTGTCTCTCTTTTTTGCCACTTACTCTGGTCCGTCCTACTCAAAAACAATACTGTTTTAAAACCTACTCAAAAATCACACATCGAGGTGGAATTCAGATTTTATTTTGTTTTCACGTGATCTGCCTCTTCTTCAGATTAAATGTTGTTTGTTTTCTTTTTCAGGCGAAGGCTTCCATAACTACCACCACACCTTTCCTTTTGACTACAGCACCAGCGAGTTTGGCTGGTGGCTGAACCCCACCACAGCCTTCATCGACCTCATGTGCTTCCTGGGCCTGGCTTCAGACCGCAAGAAAGTCTCCAAAGAGATGATCTTGGCTCGTATACAGCGGACAAGCAACGGCAGCAACAATTGTGGCTAAGTCCTGTCCATCCAAGCTCAGTATTTGTGTCTTATGTGGCTTCAACGCTACGGCCGCAACAATGCAGCGATTGCATTGATTATTATCACAATGTTTTATTAACTAATTCATTTTTTGGTGTGGGTTTTGAATGCTTTATGATGAAAGTGCACACATTGTGGCGGCTGTGTGTCAAATCTGTTAAAAATGTATATTTTATTTATTCATGTTGTTTATCAGCGGCCTCCTCCCCACACTTTGTTAAACTCTTAACATAAGTTTGTGGGAACAGCAGCAGTCGTTTGTTTACCAGAATCTCTAATTAAAGGAGACATATTACGCTTTTTTTCTAGTCGTTAGCCATAAACTATAGATCTTTATTTCACATTTAATTGTTCATTGTAAACTGTGACATTTATTTAAAATGATTTAGTAATAGAAATAGGACTATTGCGGTTTAAAAAAAAATAGCTGAATTGAAATGAATTGAATGAAAATCTATCGTGGCATTGGATTTTCATTTACTTGGTTTATTGTTGAAAATGGCTACACAACATTCCTGAAGATGATTTGACACAGTCTACATTCTTGGAATAAATGCAAGTTAGAATTGGGAAGTAGGTGGGGATATGAGATAGGTGAAAACAGACATTTTCTATGCACTCAAACCTCAGTTGCAGAACAATAAGGATTATTCAAACATGCAGGAATCGATCAAAATACAACTTTTAGTAAACCAATGATGAGGAAACGGTTTTATCAAGGTTAAAAACTCATAAAAGTAGATTTTTGCATAATATGTCTCCTTTTAATACTGCAAAAAAGATGGCGTGATGACTTTGTTCCGCGTCTGTACGGTTGTGCAGCTTACGGTCCACATGCAGTACTTGCACAGAAGCTATGTCAGGTTAGAAATGGGCTCTTGCAATGTAAACGTTAAACCTGAAAATAATCACACAGCTAAGCTAATACTAGCTTTTGTGCAGTTTGACTTTGAGAGACCGCCATAGCAGGCGTCCTAATGTTGTGTACTGCCTTCTTGTATTTTTTTAAGAATACCTGGGTAGGTTTTGCAAGATGCCTTTATTTGGATAAACCATTTCAAAAAACTACAGGGGCTTTGCTACATTTTGGACATATGAAAATGTGTGCAACCTGCCATAGACCCTCCTCAGATCCTGATCCAGGGTTTGTGTCAGGAGACAAAGCTGGTGGATTATTTAAAAAGACATAAGCTTATGACAAAGTATGCTTTTGTTGACTTCTGTATTTTACATTCTTTGTAAAATAATAAAAAACAAACTGATATGTCATACTCTGTTGTGATCATTTTTGACTGTAATGAGATGTTCCATAACCGTTACACTCTGAGATTCTTCTCTCCACATCACTGCTTGGTTCTTGATTTACAGCCAGGTGTATAATAAACAAGACTGTTGAGCCGGATAGACCCTTACCACCTTTAAAATACCCGAGTTTGTCTTGAGCTAGTTTCTTTAGGCAAGACACTGCCCCGACAAAAAGCTTCTTGAACACACTGGATCTGGCTTGAACCTCGTTTTGTTTAAGGCCAAAAACGTAATGATAAAGCGTATTTATTCAATTATGTCTATACAATACAACGCAAAATACTTCAAGATCAAAATGCTTAAAATGTTTGGTTTTTTTCATTTCTGCTTCACAGTATAATACATATTTTGCCAACAAAAACTGATGCATTTATTTACGAATAACTATCTACTCTGACTGGTTACGATAATGTCTTTGCCACACAATAAAAAGCTTAACTAGCTCTTTTATTCATCTCAAATTAGCAGAATACACAGTTCTTCACATGTCCACAAGATGGCACCAGCCCAGCAGCTTTCGTGTTAAGTGTGAAGGCGCGTTCCCCTTTTTCTTGGAAAAAACAAGTTCATTTAAAGTACCTTTTTGGCATATGGAAATACCACGGTAGACTTAACACATTAAAAGCATCACGGAGGAATGGGGGGGATTACATTTGTGTATATTTTTGTCACCGGCAAAACATTTACCCGCCAAATTAACAGTAATACCAAATATTCTGAATGTATTTTGATTACGACATGTCAACACTGAATGCAAAATACTGTAAAATACTCTTAATTAGCAGGATTTTTGTTGTTGTTGAAATTGCACCAAAGCGCCACCTATCGTGCTAGTTAATTACAACACGCAAAATTGTATTATAAACCGTGCGTAATGAAGACAAGGGTCAGCAGAATTGTGATGCCATTTACAGTTGCTCATCTTTACGCGCAGGGATCACGCACAGAGTCAGGTCCCGTAACGCTGTAGGCCTTTCGGTAACTCTCACAGCGATAGTGACATATGGAAGCAGTAGGCCTACTTAATAATTCGCATTTCCTAGGATTAAAAAAAAATACCTAAAACAACACATTGATCCCTCTTTTGTTTCACGCGTCATTCCGCTTTAAATCTCTATCCAAAAACATCCCTCAGATGTCCTCCTCAAATCACTTTTCGCCCTAATCCTAATTTGCACAAAAGAAGCTGGCTAAAGGGCTGCCTGTGCCAAAGGAAAGGGACCTACGGGTCAGACGGGGTTATGGGGGAATTGCCTTTATCCAGTGTGTGAGCTAGGAACGTCTGGATTAGTCATGCAAATGCACTCGATCTGATCAATAGCTCGGCCTTCTTCAGTCCGCCACAATCCTTTACCTTTTCTTTTCTGTTGGGGGATCACCACTCTGGGAGAATAATGCCCTTTTTTTTTTTTTTTTTTTTTGCTCCGCAGTCAGCAAGACAACAGCAGACACCTTCTTCTGTCGTATCAGCAAGAAAAGAGGCGTCAACGCTATTTTAAGGCGCGACACTGCAGGTGAATGGAAAACATGTTCACTTGAAACTTCATTTACTGACATATACAGTCTGAACAATTTAAGACACCCTTTTTCATCTTGTAATGTTTCCATATTGGCAAAAAAAAAAAAAAACCCAAAAAAGCATTTCACTTGTAAAAATGTTGGGACAATCCTATCAAATCTGAAAAATGTTTAGAGCCAAGTTGAAATGTTTTACTGCATTTTGATGACACATAAGATAAGGGGATTGTGGATTATGTTATTTAGAGTAAATTACAGTTTACTTCATCTTAAATACGACTTAGAATTTGATTAATAAATAAATCCTTCTGTATGATGAATTCAAATTAAAACACTTTAAGGAGTGATCTTCACGTTACTGTGGGTTAAAATAGGCCAACATTTTTGGGGGAAATAAACGGCCTTTGAAGTTACTTGAATGTTCAATATAAATCTATGGATGCAAGTCGATTAAATGATATGATAAAACATGTTGTGCACAAATAAATTGGACACTGTTGTTCTTTCCGCTTGAAACCCTACGTAGAAAGAGAAAAAAGAGAGTTTTGCCTGTTGTCTAGTACTAATTGAATGCATTACTAATATTACACACATTTAAATGCCTATCTAAGTGAAATTGTGAAACCTTTAACAGCTGTACATTTTTCTGTGCGCGTCCACACCGCGCGTAAAACATGAGTTCACGCGTAAAACATGAGTTCACGCGTAATCGCCGCTTCTTGTCTATTGATAAACGATGATTCAATCACACCTCAAAGGCCTGGACATGAGAGCAATCACAAGCAGGTATTTTATCAAGCAAAAAAAAAAACCACAAAAAACACACAAAAAAACCACAAAAACACAAAACGATATCCACCCGCTGATCCCCAACATCAATCATCTGCGTAACGTTCGATCGCCTAAATCTACTTTTCTGCGTGGAGGGGTACACGTTACACTTTTTCCTCTCCGGATTAACACGGAGAAAGAGCAGATCTCCCCGCGCTCGTGAATGGAAGCCAGGAGGCATGAGAAGAAGGCCCAGGGTGCTCTTTTTGATCATGTCCGAGCTCTCCTCCGCAACGCACCGCTGATTGGACGAGAGGCTAAGAAGGGGGAAAATCTTTAATTAAGCAGATAATCTCTTGTTGGGGACGAGAGCGGCTCCATTTCAGAAGCCCCCTCCTCGAAAGGCCTGGAGGAGTTTTTTTTTTTTTTTTTTTTTTTTTTTTGGAGGAGCAGCGCAGATCGGTGGTTCACTCTCCACACTGCGGCTTCAGGACGGGCACGCTGCGGCCGGACTCACCTGTCTGTCAGTCTGTCAGTCCGTCTGTCTGTCTGTCTGTCAGGATGTTCATGCATTTGGAGGCCTTCTGCTACGTGCTGCTGCTGCTGGCCAATATGAACGCGTACGGATGCTGGTAAGCGCACGCAGTTTGGTGTTTTACGCACGGATGGAGAGGTGGATTCAAAAGGCTTTTATGCGTATGCTTTATTTTTGTTACTTGGCTTTGTGTAAGACTGATTTGCGGTATCAAATCAAATATCAGTTTGGTAATATGTATTGGCTTGTTCATTATTAAGCCATGGTCATTGTGTAATATCAACAAAACAGAGGTCTAGGTTTTCTTTTTTTAATTCGGTATAGGTTATTCCTTTGCTTGAATCAAAGTTTTCTTTTAGAGCAAATATGTTCTCAATTCAGAATTTAACCAATGTATATTTTTTGCTCCTAGGTCTATATTTTACTTAGCCTTATAACTGCACTTTGAAGCCTAACCACGCAACTTTTTAGCAATAAAATAAAAATAAAATAATAATAACATGTTTTTTTTCGTTTGAAATGGTTTTATTGCACTGAAAATCGTTGAAAAACACGCGTCCTTACTGTGAGCAGGCTTACGTCTCAACCACAAACCTCAAATCTCAACCGCACTCCTGCTTGTTTCCGTGGAAAGTGTGTTCCGCTCGCTATCATATTGCACGGGAATGCCATGAAACCTTTCAGTCGCCATGGAAAAAGTTCCGAAGTTTGGTTTAACGTTGGAATCATGGTGACTTCCAGAAAGTTACGTGGTGTAAATCCGCGTCTTCACACTTTCCTTCAAGGAAGGTAGTCATCTGGACAGTGTTTTGAACTCAAGATGTTGAAAGTCCTCTTGAATTCAAACATTGTCCAGACCTTTGAATCTTTGTCTACGATGGATCACTCCTGGACAAACTGGAGAACTTACACCAACTTGATTCTGTGTATTGTATACCAGTCTGTTTTAGTTGACCAGTTTACTTTGAGGATCAGGATTCAGTAAAAACTCCTCCTAAATGGTTGATGCTGCTACTATTCCAAGGGTTTTTACTTGCTATAACGCTACATATATGCATACATGTGGCGAAGTGTCTCAGAACACCACAGTGCAGTCCCACCTGAGATGTTTGGCATTAATGAATTCAAGCTTATCCTTATGTACAACAAATTCATCAAACGAAATCAATCCGTTCCGCGTGTTCTTTCTGCAAAACAACCCAAACCAGCCCGACTTTCTCACAGCGTTCCAAATACTTGCGCCTTCGTTTCACGTGTTCCTCGCCGCACTAATGAGAGAGATGTTAACAGAGGAATTTGCGGAAGGACACTGAGCTTCCCTGACTAAATAAGCTTGTCTTCTTTTCCAGGTCAGTGAATAATTTCCTGATGACTGGACCTAAGGTAAGCCAACTTTCTTTTGATCTCTCTCCCTTCCTTCCCCGTCCCCCCCCCCCCTCAAAGATGACACGCATAGATTGTATGTTAAATCGACACATATATGATAGACTTATGAGATTCCTATGGCTCGATCGGCTTGTTGCTCGGTACACTTGACCTTACCGTGGGCCCCTGCATGTGTTTCCTTCAGCTGAATGTGTGAAGAGGTATAGGAGAACGAGAAGGGCGGCCCACGGTGTAGTGGGTGGTCATCATTAGTGAGCCGGAGCAGCAGAAAAAAAAGAGGAACCACTCCATAGCTGCAAAGGCCACTTGAGACATATTAGTTATATTATAGTGGGCCCGATCTGAACGAGCCGCAGGAACAACAGCGGGCGAAAGCCAAGAACCGAGGGCCGCGGCTCCACACACAAGAGAGGTGCAGCTATACAAGGGAGAGTGTCGGTAAATAAACAGGCCCAGCACTTGTTTCCATCACATTATATCGAGTTGGGGAGGTCTAATGAAAGAACAAAATCGAGGCATGTTGAATTGTAGCAGCGAGTGGCATGAGAGTCAGTGGTGAGCGCTGCAATATTCTCTTGTAAGAGCTCAAAACTCAATTCAAATGTGAAAGAGCTGCTACGGTCTTACGACAGTTATAAAAGTCTACAACTCGCCTCAATGATTAGTTTGTACCTGGCATCTAAAAACAGAAAACCAAGTAAACAGTTGTAGAAAACCAGATAAACTCTGCACTTCCGCTCACATTTATCACTGAAACAGACTCTGTGATCACGCTTAGGTGAATTGATTACCTTTCTTTCCTTAAATAAGATGTTTCTGAGTCCACGTGTTGAGGAATTAATAATTGTTGTGAGGCGAGTTGAAGTGTCCTATATCTCCCCCTTCCGTTTGCACACAAGCTAGCTCAGCTCTGAACAGACAGAGCACCAACAGGAAGTTTGGAACCGTTTCCATTTTGCCGTATAAAGTTATTAAAAACAAAAAGTAAAACAAAAGCGCCATGGACCAGAATTAGGCCAAAAAAAAGGAAAGAAGCACATTTGATCAGATTGATCAGTTTTGATCACTGCCCATAGTTCTGATTGGAATGTTGAGGATGATCTTTCAAATAAAGGAATGTTGGTGCAATACCTCTAAGTCGCAACACTGACCGATACGATAATCAATATCACACTAAATATATTGTGATAACACTCCAGTCAGAAAGCCAGAAAATGCGTTTTGAAATGAGGCATATTCCATATTTTTTTCAATTCTCCTAAAGTCCTAAATTAGCCTTTCAATATTGATTTAGCCAATGTTGAGCTTTTGTTTTGAGTCCTACGAGTACATTTCAGTGTAACTGATTAAAAAGTCTATTAAAATATCGTAATTATATAGGTATTGCAGTAATTAACAGCTACACCACACGCAATTAAAACACCTAAAATCGTGCAGCTCTAGTTTAAATGTCTCATTCAGTCTGTGACATGAATCCGTGGCCTTTGCCCATACTTGTTTCTATTTGAGATTATTTGAACAATTAAAACTCAGAATGATGCATGTCGTGTTCTAAAATGTCAAGTAGCCACTTTTCAAAATTAAAAACATTTAAATGACCAGTTGCTGTTTGTTAAGGTGAAATGTCACTATGAAGAGGTGTGGCTTATCATTTCTACAGTTTTGAACAGGAAGTCAATGAATCTGTTTCTCTTACTAAGATGTTTTAGATCAACACTGAAGGTTACAATGAACAGAATGTAAAATGAGGATCTACTTATGTTATATTTCAAAAAAGCATGACATTTCTCCTTTGAAGGATTTTTTTGCCTGGACAAGACAGTCTAGTGTTAAATGGGGTTGAGAGCAGCGACGACATTCAAGAAATTGTCAGAGCTTTGGAATCAACGTCGCGACGCTGTGCTGCGGCTCGGACCTCTTGAAAACGTGCCAATTGTATCAGTGAAGCGGTTTGAACATCCATGTGACTGTGGCGTCCTCCTCCAGGCGTACCTGATCTACTCCAGCAGCGTGGCGGCAGGGGCTCAGAGCGGCATAGAGGAGTGCAAGTACCAGTTTGAATGGGACCGCTGGAACTGTCCTGAGAGGGCCCTGCAGCTGTCCACACACAGCAGCCTGCGCAGTGGTGAGTCTGCACACCCATGTCCAGCGAGCTCGACCCATGAACTGTCGCCCCCATTGAGATCGTTACAGTGGCCACATTCAGCAGGGCCAAAACAAACACGCTAATCCAAAGCACAACAACATGCTCCGAGCCCGACAAAAGGGCAGATGTGCTTTTTACAGCTTTTAATAAACTTGTTAAAAAGCTCTTTTCGAAACCAGTAAAAGCAAATGTTTTTTTTTTTTTTTTTTTTGTCTTCTCTTCAGCAGCAAACCGTGAGGCAGCGTTCGTCCATGCCATCAGCTCCGCAGGGGGTCATGTACACGCTGACCAGGAACTGCAGCATGGGAGATTTTGATAACTGCGGTTGTGACGACAGCAGGAACGGAACAGCGCGGTAAACGTCCCCCCCACCCCCCACCCCCTCGTCTCTGCGCTCAGCATTCACACATGTTATATATGCGGTACACAGCGCTTCTCCTTACACCCTGATGGTCCCGGTTTCAGGTGGTCATGGGTGGCTGTGGGGAGGCTGCAGTGACAACGTGGGCTTCGGAGAGGCCATCTCCAAACAGTTTGTGGACGCTCTGGAGACCGGTCAGGACGCCCGCGCGGCCATGAACCTGCACAACAACGAGGCTGGACGTAAGGTCAGTGGTGGCGGACGTACTCCATTCTGTCTGAAGTAAAAGTACAGATACAGGAGCAAAATGTGCTTGAGTAAAAATATCACACATCAAATATACTTCATAAAAAGAAAACATTTCATACAAACTATTAAAGAGTGAAATGTGATGATGTTGATGAAGAATTGTCTTGATTTTTTAGTTATTCGATTTCTCAATGTTCCTAGACTTTTTTTCTTTTTTAAATATATGTGTATATTTTTGTTTGCTCAAAGCCAAGACTTGAACTCCAAACCTTTAGAACGGATGTCATCATGAATGTGCTAAAAAAATAACATGCAGGAAGTACTTTTTACTTTTCAGTCCGGTTCCAAAATGTAGGAGTAGAAAGTACAGATGCCTGCTCTCAGATGTAGAGAAGTCAAAAGTATCCACTGTAAAAGGTACTTAAAAATTCCAATTTCAGTACTGTACTTTTACTTTGTACTGCATAAGGTACACTGTAAACACTACAGCTCCATAGTGTGGGCAGTGCGGAGCTGCTGGGGGGCATCATCCTGGTTGAACCTGATCATCTCTCTGCGCCCTCTGAACCACGGAGATGTGTAAAGCACCTTTTGAATCATTTCTCTCTGCTCCGACTTGAACCGAGTGTGCCACCCAAGCGTCCCATTCACGCCTCCGTAAGTGAGGTGCCACTCGTCCCTAATGATAACAGTGTGCTCGTTGTACCAGAAGGGCCCATTTACAAGCGCTGAAAGCCCCCTATGACAACCCTCAATCCCAAAATCTGTGCATGGCTGGTGCCGCTTTAATTAGACTTCCCGCGGCGCCAGACAGTTCACAACAGTCTGTACGCCGCTGCTTTTGAAAATAAGTGTTTAGTTTTATTCTTGCGATAAGGATCCTGCATTTATGTTGGCCTTTGTGCCGCCCCGGGGAGCCTGAGGGGACCACAGGCACGCAGCTCGAGTGCTCTTTGTTTACCCTGGCCTGGCTCCCCCTCGGCACCTGGAGCATCAATGTAACAGAAAAAAATGGGAAGAGAAAGAGAGAATAACTCCTTTTTGATTCCACCTCTCAATGGGGTAAAAACATGTTGATAATGAACATGCTAAATAAATACGTCTTTACTTTTTACTGGTACAATAGGGCTCGATGTGAAACTTTGATTCAGAGGGAGCTCTTTTGCAAATGACAGCTGTTTTGTGCGGGTCAGAGTCAGGAGACAATAGCACGGACCATGCCATCTCTGCTCATTCAGGCCTTACTCTTAACTTGAGCACAATGCGCTCATTTGACAACACATCAGTCAAACAGCATGGATCCTCTCTCTCCTTTCATTGATATTCACACGTGAAGCAAAACACCAGGCAAATATTGGTATTTCACAATGTTTCTGTTTGTATCGTTTTGCACAGCCACAATAAATACTTCCAAAAGGCAAGTGCAGTCCGGTGAAATGAAATGATAGTAAATAGTTGAAGATAAGGCTAATGGTAATATATATAGGGCTAATGATAAGGAGTTTATGTTTGGGTTTTGTACTTTGGAGAAAAAAATGAGGATATTGATGTTGGAAGCCAGTTTTATAGAAATAAAGAGTATTTTAAATTGAAAACCAAGATTGATCAATATGACGAAAATATGAATCATGTCATATTACCCTGCCCCAGCTGAACACGTGGACATGTATAGCAGGAAGGGTTTCCGAGGTAACCAAGTGTCCACCGGTCCTATAGGAGTCGTTCCCAACATGTTTTCCTTTATGGTCCCATTCCCATTCTCCAATCATTTTTTGGTGATTTTTACGCTTTGATTTGCACAAATGATTACTTTGATGACCGGACCCTCTGATAAGACAAAGATCTGGGGGCCCCTTGTGATTGTAAAAGGCTGGTTGAGGCTCACAAAGTCTGTAAAACTGCCACACAAAGTTGCGTACTTTGACACAGATGTAATCAGGAATGCAAACGCGTGTCAGGGAGTGGAGTCGGGCTGCAGTGTCTTCTAAGCTCAAGCTAAGGTTTGGAAATACTAAAGAAAGGCTCGTTTTAGCCTATATTCATTCAATCTGAACCCAGACTTCTTTGGTCCTGGTTTAATCTGGTTTAAGATTGAATTTGGATTTGATTTAAACTAGAACGTGCCTGTAAATGTCTTGGCTGAGAGTAAAGTATCGCACAAAACATGAATGAACCATACAATTAAACACAGAAATATCACTTTAAAGACGTTTATTTCCCTTATTATATTCATTTCTATTCATTATATTCCCCCTCACACATTAGGGCTGTGTGAACTGTCCTGCTGGTTAAATAAATCATGACAAAAGTGTTGGCCATCCTGATGCCCCTCTTTCTTCCTCAGGCGGTCAAAGGCACCATGCAGCGCACCTGTAAATGCCACGGCGTGTCGGGCAGCTGCACCACACAGACCTGCTGGCTCCAGTTGCCCGAGTTCCGCGAGGTGGGAAACTACCTGAAGGAGAAGTACCACCGCGGCCTCAAAGTGGACCTGCTGAGAGGAGCGGGCAACAGCGCAGCCAGCCGAGGGGCCATCGCCGAAACCTTCAGCTCCATCTCACGCAAAGAGCTGGTGCACCTGGAAGACTCCCCCGACTACTGCCTGGAGAACCGCACTCTGGGTTTACCGGGCACAGAAGGGCGCGAGTGTCTGAAGAAGGGCAAACACTTGACCAAATTGCGCGAGTGTCTGAAGAAGGGCAAACACTTGACCAAATGGGAGAAGCGGAGCTGCAAGCGGCTGTGCGGGGAGTGTGGTTTGGCCGTGGAGGAGAGGAAAGCGGAGACGGTCTCCAGCTGTAACTGTAAGTTCCACTGGTGCTGCGCCGTCAAGTGTGAGCAGTGCCGAAAGACAGTGACCAAGTATTACTGCGTGAAGAGAAGCAGGGGGAGGAACGAGAGCGCGGGGGCCCGGAGGAAGAGCCTCCGACTCAGGAAGAAGCACTGAGGAGGTGAGCTAATAGGACATTCGGAATACCAAGGGCCAACAACTTACAATACCAGACTGCAGACAAACAGCTGCTCTCTCAGGCAGTTTTCACATGTAAAGATCTTCAAAACACCCTGGATGAGAATGTAAAAACAGAAGAGATTTTTCCTACAACGATGTGCACGAGAAAAGGATGGAAAACAGGATAGGTTTGGTTTCTGACGATAAGTGCTCTTACAAAAGGCCTGCGTGCGGCTCACTAAATGTTATTGGCGATTAAAGATGGGGAACCTGGTTTTCACACAGCAAAAGGGTTAAATCTGTCACTATCATCACTCAAACACACATTCACGTGTTCATTTTTGGGCACGCGCACGGCTTTAGAAGAGCGTTTTTCAGGCGGCGAAGTGAAGCTGGGGCGGACCGCCAAAGCTCAGCCAATCAGAGCGCTGCTTTAGGCTCTTACCTCCTGGTTGATGAAAAATAAAATACTTTATTATTAGATGCAGACAGCAGGCAGTGGTCTATTTTTTTATATACTATATACTCTTTGAGGAAAACACAAAATTGACACAAAAACGGGTTAATACATGCAAAACTAAGATATGAAATAATGTCCTCTGAAATTTAAAGACTTTCTTCTTCCAGCTGCCTCTGCACTATAAAAATCATATATTTGTGAGTTTAATACAAAACTGTAAAGCACAATAATGAGAGTGAAGAGAGGATGCTTTATGACTTTACTAAATGTATTTAAATATGTATATTTTTGTACTTTGTTTTGAAAGCATGTTACACTTGCTGGGTATTTTATAGCTATTGTTTCTTTTCAGAAAACATTTTTGTTGTAAGTTATGAAACTAAAATGTTTTACAATTAGGCAATCCCATGACCAGGCGCTCTTTCATCCCCCTCTAAACGTATGGGTCCTGTCATTCCACATTTGCTGTGTCCAGGAGCCTGGTCGTGGACACTCTGGCCCCTTCGGCTCTTCCACACACACCTGCTGCGCTGTCCTTGTATTTAAATGTACATAAAATGAAGCACTTTGTACTGTACATGGTTAATTTATTGCACAGTATGTCCTATAGTTGTACTTTGTGCGTAGCTGTCTCTGAGTTTTGTTGTGTTTTCTATTGAAATAAAAGAATAATACATGTTTGTACATATCCCTCCGAATATCCTGATCCAACTTATTCTAGTGACAGTTATACATGCCGATTTGGGCCAACAAATGTGTGCTCAATTGAACCGGCTTTCCCAATTTCGTCTCTACAAATCCCGGGTGTAATCCTCCAAAGAGCCCCTGGAACTTTCTTCACAATTTAATACTAGTTTAATTAACTTTGTGCAGACGGACAAGACCTTGGGGGTGGACGGGCCACGCTGCAAGTTACCCACGACAAAAAACACACACACATCCCATCATACCGCCTCTAATTTTGTATGCTAATCTCCTTTTTCACGGCGCACCTCCGCTTAAGAACTGTTGGGAAAACTTTGGCTTGCCTGCGCTGGGCTTCCTGCGGCTGTTTTATTGCTCCGGGCCCACCTATTTTGTGGTCTTTTCTCTCCTCTAGAGCCTCTCCTTTGCTCGATTTAACAATGAGCGGGGGCCTAATCAGCTCCGTCGGAAATGCACCACCGTCGGGCAAGGTAATCCTTCCCTCCTCGGGCTCCTCAATGGGCCGGCCTCCTTCTAAAGAGCTTTGGGAAAGGGCTTTGCACGGATTCACACTGCCGGCTCAAAGAAAGTTAGTTCAAGTATTGTGCCCAAACAAGTGGCTTTTATAAACACTTTGCCAGGATAGCCGCCACTGCTACCTCGCTAACCCAAGACTGTAGTACCAGGCAGGGGCAGCATTAGCCTGGCATAGCCCCCCAACTACCTCCATCACCCAAGCCCACGACCCTTAAGACGACGGGGCACAAAAGAGGAGATTAAAGGGCCCATTCACGGCGGGGGCGTTCATTCCTGCACTCTCCTCCTTTGGCTCAATAAAGTGTCAGGGAAACACCTTGTTGACATCTTATTTACCAAATAATGGGCATAATCGAGACTCCGCCCCCTCGCTGGTGACCCCCCGCAGGTCGGCTGGATAGAGGACTGGTACTCTGCAACAAGCGCCTAGCGACAGAGAAAGAGAAATTTAAGAGAAGGATTTATATTTATTATTTATATGTATTTTCATGTTTTTGTAATCATTACTTTGTTTGGTGGGCTAGTATTTTCACATCAGTAAAGAGTCAGTTTGTGAAGAACCCTCTGTGATGTCATCAATAAGCGACATTCCATCCAAAATACACACAACAGACACACTTTTCTGACACTTTAAACAATCATTTAACAAAATAAAAGTGTTATCAGTTGTTGTTGTTGTTGTTGTTGTTGTTATTATTATTTGTCCATTTCTAACTGTTGTGTAATTTATATGGATTTTTTGTCTTTGTTTACTGTATAGTTGCTAGGTAACTTGAATTATGCTGCGTTCCATTTGTCCTGAGAGGTCAGATTTCCACTGGAACAAGCGTACATGTCGGAATTCCTATTTGGAAACTCGGGCAACATTTCAGAACCCAGAGTTCATCCGAGTTAGACAATCCAACATGTCTGCGCCCGGTGTTTGGGATAAAGTTTAACGTCCCACTGTTAAAAACATTGACAGTGTTTGTGTTATTTGACCTTTATTTGCTCTCTACTGCCCCCTGTCTGTCTGTGAACCTGCTCTTGTGCTGCTGTTGAGCCTCTGCAGTTAGAAATGTGTTATTATGCTAATGTTGCTAACTTCCACACAACATTTAAAACCAAAGCATGAATTAACTTTATAAAGAAAGCGTCTCAGTTTTCCGTCTCATTCTACTCTAATTAAAAATAAAGACTGAAACAAAGCTCAAAGTCTTCTCTGTCAGCACAAATAAACAACCGCGAAATCATGTTTTTAAAATAGCATTAAAAAGTGGTGCCATTATTCAGCTCCAAAGATGTGATTGTTGTCAGTTGGAAGGATTTTGAATATGACAAGTTTGTGAAGCCAATACCAAACTAATAATGAGAAGGTTGAACATTTGTGGGTTCGTATTCTGGAGATTTCTTTCAAAAACAGTCAATCAACCATAGGCATAACGTTCTCGTCCGATGAGAGGTCAACATTCCTGTATGGATTAGGCTATTAGGTATTTTCATTCAAAAATATCCAAAAGATGTTTTCCGCAGATGATGAACCACGACCAAGCAACAGAAGACAAATAACTGTGAAATGTACAGAGAAAGCAAGACACTTTAGGGGGTGTACAACTAGAAAAACTGATTTGGTATTATTGTGGTTATTATCCATGAGACTGACAACTTGTTCCACTTAATTAATATTTGAGGTGGTCTTACTCTATTCTACACAAGTAATTGTAGGAATAAATGTGTGAATGCAACATCTGATTCATAATTTGAGTTCATGTAATTGGAAGGACAAAATATTATATAATACATCAAATCTGGTATTAAAAAAAAAAAAAGAACATAGAAATGTGCAAAAAGCATCATTTCTGAAGGAGTGGTTTATTTTGTCACGTATAGACTTTCGCAAAACTTTTACTTGAGTAGTCAATATACAATACTCACAATATAGTGTTTGAAAACTACTGCAAGGAGTTCATTTTATTAGTAACTGACTGAAGTAGATGCACTTTTAGTAAATGTAGCACTCACTTCCGCGCAGTAGACACAAAACAGAACAATCCAGTGGCCTAAAAACGACATACGTAGCCTATATCATGAACTGTGATCGAGTTTAAACCAAATACAACAAAAAGAAAAGAAAAAGAAAAGCAAAAACCTGAACATTTCATGGATGAATCACTTTAGATCCACAGATATATATTCTAAAGACTTTATAAAGCCCTAAAGACACTTAAAACAACATATATTCAATTGTTAAAAGGTGACATAATATATTCATTTAGGGTCAATATTTCACTTTTTTTGTGTGTAATTTGTGTCTTTCTTTTCATGGACAGGCCGAGATAATTACCATGAACTGGATCAGAACATTTGACAATTAAACAGCAGATTGCGGCGTACGATTTGGACCTGTTATGACACCAGATAAACGCAGCCCGTTGGCACTTACCCAGAAAGTGACACGACCTCCGACAAAGGGCTGTGAACTTCCGATGTCGGGGCGCGGGGCTTGGCCCCGTCGAGTGGATCAGCAGTGAGGCATGAGTGACAGACGGGAAAGAATAGTGCTTCTGCTCAGTACGTTTCTTTTCAAACATATGAGAAACAAGGAGGAATGATATATTGAAAAAAAAGGAAATGGCAAAATACTGAATAAATCTCAGAGTAATTTTCCTGTTTGAAAAGGAGAGGGATGAAGAGTTCAAATACTCACTTCTTATCAGAGCTGTGTTCAGAATCACACTCATATCGGCGAAGACATGCACAAACTTTTGAGAAGACTTGCTTTACCCGGGAATGCTCCACAGTGTGTCATCAAACATCTCCACAGCGGGGGAAGAACTACTCAACTGTGCTAGGTAAAGGCACAGTGTGTAACTTTCTGGGTGTGAAAAGTCCCCTGCATAATTCCATGTAAGTAGAAAGTTAAAACCATACTGCGGAACATTCTCCATGGAGACAGACGCGCTTGTTTTGGTCTATTTTTTGGATAAAAAGTTACATATTGTGCAAAAAAAAATGAGCACATAAAAAATCTGAGGTAGGCTTCTCTTTAAAAACTGTTAAAGGGTTAAATGTAGTAATTTACCACCCTTGAGTTTAAGATGACAAAACTGATCCAAATACAGTATATTTATGTGTTTGGGGGGAGCGTCCACAGTAATGCATTGTGGGAAGAGGAAGTCTGGGTTCTCACACGTAACACCTGACGACGCAGTGAATGGGAAATGCCAGAGAGAATCCCTGACTAATAGGATTTGTGGCTTAGGGATGTGCAGCGGCGCACCTCCAGGGCCCAGGGTCAGCCTGATGTGAGAGAGCACTCAACACTGCAGCACACACACACACACACACACACCCAACACGTCTCAGGCAGCGGGTTGACGTGTTAAAGGGCCACTAGGGAACTTTTCAGGAGGAGGATGTCACTGCTTCACCTGGGATGTTCCACTGAGGAGCTAAACTGTATGCAGGTACAGTTACTATTTCATTTAGCAGTATTCCGAATACAGGTACTTTTCTGAAATCAATGGAAAACATTGCAGTATTCGATCACACAAAGTTAGGTTTCAAACTGTCTGGTATTAGCAATGGTGGATGAAGTACTCAATTTAAAAGTAAAAGTGAAAGTACAGATACAGGAGCAAAAAAGAAATGCAATAAAAAAGTACCACATAAAATAATCTGCTTAAGTAAAAGTATTGAAGTACCCATTTGAACATGCACTTTTAGAGTAAAAAGTAGAAGTATTTCACACAGATTTGGAAACTTATTTAAGAGTCAAATGTAACTCTTGGTGAAGAATTATGCAGACGGATGCGATATTTGTATTGATATATTTTTGTTTGCTCAAACCCTTCAGGCAAGTTGTCATCATAAATGTGCTTAAAAACATCAAAAATCAAATGAAATTCAAAATTTCAATCAAGTTAAAAATACCTACTTCAAATATTGTGAAGTAAAAGTGAAGAGTATCTAATGCAAAAACAACTTAAATAAAGTACAGATACCTAACAAAGTACAGTTCTTTTACTTTTGTACTTGGTTACTTTCCTCCGCTGAGTAAACATCTCTCTTGTTGTGCGATTTTTTCTTCCCTAATAATCAATGATAAATAAATGTAACATAAAGTAGTTTTAATCCCATGTTGCTTTTTTACACAATAAAGTATTAAAGTATTCGGAACATTTCATATATTTAATGCCATTTCTGATTGTTCAATACTGATTCATGTCCATCATCTGAGAGCGACACAGCATCACATTCACAAACAAACAACCAGTAAACACAGTTTGAGACAGGATTCCTAATTTGTGGATTATTATTTTGGAAATATCTCATTTCAAATTCTATAAAAATAATAATGATGATGATGAGGATGATGATAATAATAATAATAATAATAATAATAATAATAATAATAATAATAATAATAATAATAATAATAATAATAATAATAATAATAAAAACGATCAATCAAAACAGGACTACTGGCTCTTTTATCTGAAATGAGATCACGTTTGAGAATCAGGAAACATGCTGTATTTTCATAAAATATTTAAAAAAAGTGTATTCATTTAAATATATATATTAGTGGCTGGTAATGTAAGATCATTATTCTGCTGTTCTTATTTAACCACGCCTCTTAATCTATCTATTTGTGCTACATTATTTACAACTATAACACTTATCTTGGTCTACATTTTGCCCCAGATTTTAATGGTGGGTTTTTATTATATTTGTACTTTGTGGCTGTTTAGGTTTTGGCCGAAACTAACACTTTTTACATCAAAAGTATAAATTCTCGTTCCATCCCAACCTCAGTCACAAATATATGGGTGTGATAAAGACTTGATATAAAAGTTTCAAGCTGAATAAATGAGCAAATAGCCACGAGAGGAAGAGGAGCTGCAGTGCACGGGCCATTATATCACAATATTCCAACTTTCCCCGCCCTTCGCGTGTGTAGATGGCGATATATCACCAGCAGGATACGGTGTGTCCCAGCGCTCGCTAGTGGCATGATCTGATGGACTCATTTCACGTGAACGATATTGGACAAAGCTTGTGTTATGGATGTTCATTCCTGCTACATTGACATTATTGCAATATTTGGTAGCACTTTACGATAACTACATCTTAATTAGCCTTAGCCATGACTGAATTCATAATGAATAAATAGTTTATTAAGAATGATTCAGGCTTTGTCACTACTTCATTAAGGAGTTATGATAAGGAGTTTATATTAGGGTATGAATTAAGGAGTTAGTAAATTAACTTTAATATGAAAGTCTTTGTAAATGCTTTATTAAGGCGGTTGTGTAGTTATTATCAAGTGGACTTTAATGATCTTTCTGACACAAACATTTCATTTAAATTGAAACTAAAATGTGTGCGTGCCTTAATCTACGAGTCGGACTCTGTCAAAACAAAAGCACAACAAGATTAGATCAAGGTTAATTTAGATCTAGGAAAATATGAAATGCAATCTGCGTTTTTTATTCACAAACACACAAATTAAAAAAAATGGTTTTATTGCAATACGTTTAGTTTGTATGGATACTTTTGCAATATATTTGATGTACCTGTGTTCAGCCTGTGTGTAGCCCGTGTAGCTGGATTGAGACATCCATCTTGCCCCTCCCGGGTGGTCACTCTCCAGGCAGACAGGCGGGTGGGGGGTGTATGGGGGTGTAAGGGGGTATAAGTATGGGGGTGTAAGGGGGTATAAGGGGGTGTAAGGGGGTGTATGGGGGTGTATATGGATGAGCATCAGAAGGATCAGGCTCAGCTCATCTCTGGATCTGTCACAGGACACACAGAGCATGGGAACACTCCAGGGAGCCGCCCCACAGCCCCCTGGGAAGAGCAGAGCAGAGAGAGAGAGGGGCATGCAGACAGGGATAAGAACAGCAGAAGAGGAAACAACTCAACTAGCAGGATGAGTGGTGACAGCAGCGAGGCGGGACAATGCAGTTGTTCACTACTGACTTACTGCTGTGACAAAAATATATCTCTAAAGTTGTGTTGCCACAATACTACAAACTTGATTTTGATACTAATAAAAAGGCTTGATGTTTGATACAGATTTCAATATCCCGATGACAAAAAGAATGAAACAGTTCTTAAACTAACTTTGATACTTAAATTTAGTTCATTGAGTTATCACTGAAACACACACCTGTGCTCGCAGGTGGTGCATTAGTTAAAGTGCATATGACAGGTCAGACTACACATTCACTAAAACATAATTTTATTTTGGATTTGACTAAATAGTTTGCCTATTTGTCCTTAGTTTGACCCTTTTTGTAAAGTTTAAAAATGTACTTCTTGGTTAGACATGAGCAGACAATAGATGACATAGGTAGAGGTAATTCCACAACTGTTACCTAGCAACCATACTGTAAACCAATCCATATACATTACACAACAGTTATGATTTAACAATAAATATGACCTAATAACACCTTTATTTTGTTGAATGATTGTTTGTCTCTGTGTTTTCAATGGCATGTCGCACATTGATGACATCACAGATGAATTCTGTTTTAGAACTCTGTACTGCTTCCTGCAATTTTAAAGTTTTATTCTTGGAAATGTCTTCACAAACTGGAATTTCACGGATGTAAAACTATGATAAATATTTAACACAGGTTCTATCCCACATAACAAAGTCATAATTACAAAAACAGGAGAACCTGTCACATAGCCTTGAAAGGGTGTTGCCCATGTGCGGTTGCTACCACAGTGGCTAGTGGGTTTGCAAACAAAAATGGAACAGGTTGGGGTTTGCCTTGTCTGAATGACTTTATTTCTGCTGAAGTCAGAGCGTTGTAGTACTGGTGTGATCCAGAATATGAAGCTCAATGGAAAAATATTGAGAGCAATGTCGGTGTAATCCCTCATTGAGAGCAATGTTGTGCCAGGGGTTCCTGTGCAGGCCTTACTGACAGATGACAGACGGTTAAGCCATTTGGAAGACATTAAGAATCCCTGGGTAAAATCTGTGTTTACAACATGGAAGGAACTAATCAAAACATACAAATTAAACTGGGATGTTCTTAAACTGGTTGGCTTATGTCCAAGGTTTTGTACTCAACAGCACTGACCTGGGATTCAAGGCCTGGATGACAAAAGGCATAAAGGTTTTCTACCAGATTGCAAAAGAAAATCAAATGAAAAGCTTTGATATGTTGAAAGAATCCTTTGACTTGGAGAACTAAGGAATTCTGTGGAAAAAATGTAATAACACCATGTCAAAATTCCCCTTAACTGTAACTAACTGTTGGAGAAACTGTGGTTGCCAGGAGGCCCATGTGTTTTGGGACTGTCCTGTGGCTCAGAAATATTGGACTAAAATCAACAAAGCACTACAGACTATTTTTGACTTCTCCATTCCGCTCGATTCCAGAACTGCGCGTCAAAACCCCTACAATGGACACAGTAAATGGATACCTCTGGAACATTCTCTTAGTTGCAGCGAAAAAGGTCATCCCAAAGAACTGGCAGACACAAACTAATGGAAATAATTACCGACTTAATTTGAAAATGGACCTGTTTGACAAACTTTAGACGAGATGGGGTCTTTATGTTCACCAGTGTGTCGTAGCTTCTTTGGATGTCTTTTGTTTTTCTTTATTCCCTTTTCTTTCTCTGTCATGTTCTGGGTATACATTTAAAAGCTGAGAAAATGTAATGCAATGTAATGCAATTTTGGGTAACTCTGAGCAAGTGCCACAAGGTAAAATCAACAGATATCAAATCAATATCAAGGTTTATTTATAAAGCGCACTTACAACTTTAAAAGCCCAAAGTGCTGTACAGCGAAGTGCAATAATACATCGATACAAACAATTAAAATACACATGAAGTTAATCAAATTATGACACAGATTGTGTTTAAAAGGCCAGAGAGAAAAGGTAGGTAATTGATCAGTGTGTCCTCATGAAGTCCTCATGAAGTCTATCACAATGATCAATGAGAAATCACCAGGTAAATCTTTAACGGTTTCTCTGTTGTAATAAGACAACAGAGCAGATTCATATGACGGCTTGGATATTATTATAGACTAAATTATTACTGTAGATAAATACTACATTGTGTATAAAGAATAAATGTGGGCCTATACATTTGTTTCAGATTTCTGAAATATGCAACATCTTGATATGTAGTTATAAATTATTATTTGCTTTTCATCATTCTGAAACCCATGTATAGTTGTTCTCTTGTTGTAGCGAAGCCTGCCTGATCTACCTGACCAGCCCATTGGGATCAAATGTGTTCCCGGCCATAAAATATTAAGCAATATAGTTTAATTCATGTCAACTGGAAGAACAGGGAATAATAATTAAAAAAGAAGTCTATTTGAAGGGAGGTAAACCGCAGATAAATGTCTCCCTCTGCTGGCGAACACGCAGAACTACAGAAGCCCTCACACACTCCCGGACGCTAGGGGGCACTGTGACCGTGGCCCTGGCGCTTGTCTCTGGATGTTTCTCTGTCTGTTGGAGACTCGTTTGTTGCTGTCACCCATGGGTGTTGGTGTTTACACCAAACAGCGGCGTTCCCAGCCCCCTTACATCTCCACGCTTCGTGTATGAAGCAGACTGTGTGCATGAGAGCGGTGTAGCGCACTCACCGGGGCAGGCTCCAGGCTCAAGCCGCTCTCTGCACTCTCACTGACCGGGGCAGGAGCCATGGCAGCAGCCACTGTGGTGGAGGCTGAGCCCGGTGCAAGCGACGCTTCTGCCGCCTTCTCCGGAGTCCTGGACCGGGGCTGGGACGAGTCTCAGCTGCGGCAGTACACGTTCCCCACCAGAGCCATCCCCCGGCTGTCACACGCAGACCCGCGAGCCGAGGCGCTCATCAACAACGAGGTAAAGCTCAGTCAGGCTGTGTCCGGATAACTTACTTTTGTTAGAAGCATTTAACGTGACCAGGACTTTGTGGTATTGTCAGTCTAAAACAAATGGCATACGTTTTAATGCGTGTAGGCCAAAGCTGTGAATGAAAACGGACTGTTGTAAACGTGAAAGCAAATAGTTATGTGAACTTCATAGAAGTCCTAATGATTATGCTTTGAATATCAGCCCATGTCTTCATTCTGTTTGGTGCATACAAGTCAAAACCTTTCCCCTACATGCAAAACAAACAGCCCAGCCTTTACTGTCGCAGAACTGCTCAGTGTGTGTTTGTGACTCTGGCTTTAGACTGATCCATCACCTGTGCTGTTCAGTGCAGCACCTGCAGAGCTCTGCAGTCTGTGTCCTTGTCCTAAATCCACAGGCCTTTGGGCTATCTAAGTTTATCCTCACGGTGTTCTGGTTCAGAGATGCAGGATGACGCAGCATAAGCGATCACATCATAAACAGAGAATAACAACACCACCACCACCGCCACCACAACCACACCGTTTAACCTGCTCTGAACTGAGGCTTTGGCCAACATATGTGCAACAATATAGGTGTAATAGACGAAACATGTCTGAGAACACCAAATAGTTCTGGACCAAGAATGTATTTACAATGACTGAGCACAATAACTAACCCTGCACATGAGCGAGTCACGTGATCAGCCCCGTTATACTAAAACCCGGAGAGACTTTGACTTGAACCTCTTTTACCCATCATTTTACATGGAAGTCACAGGTTTAATTTAAGTTATAAAGTGTATCTTTAGCAAACTAGTGTCTACGCGATCACCACACGACGAAGCCAGTCAGTCACACGCACAAACCATCGTGATATTCGGAGTTTAAGGTTCATTTGGTACTATTTGATGGAAGCCGCATTAAATGTCAACCATCTTCCACGTGCGTTATTTGGACAAAGACACGCGTTCGCTTTTCATGTCAAAGTGCAAACGCTGTGCACGAGGAGAACGTCCCCGGTGCCAAAGTCTGCCACCTGAAACGCGGTGACAAATAAGACCAGAGCACCTTTAAGCAAACGCGCATGTGAACTGAACGAGGCAAACGCGACAGATGTTATGGTCTAGTCTACGCCCCCTCGTGCCCGCGCGTACTACAGCCCCGGGGGCGCGCGGTGGTGTACGTTCAGCCTGTCACGTAAGCCCTCGCGCTCTGCGTTAGCGCTTTATTTGTGCGTTACGACATTTTTGTGCTTACAAATTACTCTCTACTAGCATTTGTTACTATTTTCAAAAGCTCATAAAAACACAGCACAGTTAAATTATTATTATTATTATTATTATTATTATTATTATCACATCGGGGAAGGGCAAAATATCAGGAAATGTGATATTATCGTGAATGTTTCTTTGAATATATGCAAAATTTGAATGTGGACTCGTTTATAGTAAGAATTTTTTTTAAATGCCGCACACGAGTTTAAGGTGATATTCTTCCATTTTTATGGGTACGTTTACAGTCTGATACATTTCAAGACACGTTTTAACACATTTCTGTTGAATTGGCAAGCAAGACTAAAGCAGGACTAAACCAGGGACTAAAACAAGACTAAATCAGGGAGGAAACCAGGACTAAAACAAGACTAAACCAGGTCTTAACCAAGTACTAAAACAAGACTATAGCAAGACCAAACCAGGTCTTGTCTAGTACTAAAACAGGACTAAAGCAAGACTAAACCAAGACTAATGCAGGACTAATGCAGGACTAATGCAGCTAATGCAAGGCTATGCAGGACTGAAACAGGACTGAAACAGGACTGAAACAGGACTGAAACAGGACTGAAAAGCCGACTGAAGCCGGACTGAAGCCGGACTGAAGCCGGACTGAAGCCGGCTGGACTGAAACGGACATGAAAGGCAGGACTAAAGCTGGGACTAACACAGGACTAAAACAGGCAGTAAACAAGACTAAATCAGGATCTAAACCAGGACAAAACCAGGGAGAAACCACGACTAAAGCAAGACTAAAACGGACTAACCAGGGACTAAATAGCACTAAAGAAGACGAAACCAGCTCATCATCAAGGACAAATTTGGACTAAACCAGGGACACAAGGACTAATACCATACAACATCATATTGTCTGAACATCATTATGGGATACTGTACTCCGAAAGGTACTGCCTTATAATCACTCGCTCTTTCAAAGAATATCCCTCTCTTTTTTCTCCAGGAGCCGGTGTATTAACAGACCAAAACTTGGTGTATCCAGCCCTGAAGTGGGACATCGCGTACCTTCAGGAGAACATCGGGAATGGGGATTCTCTCTGTTTACGCCTGCTAGAACAAATTCCTCTACTACGACGAAAAGAAAATGTGCAACGTCCAGAACTTGTCCCCAAGTCCAGACGAATGGACATGAAATTTAGCGAGTTGTGGACAAATTGCAACAAAACTGAGGAAAAGGGAGAGAGAGAGGTGAGATACATTACAATAATGCAACTAGGAATCTTTTTTTTTATTTACTTCCTGCTCAAGTACAGTAAAAAACTAAAAAACACCCCACCATCTGCCATATAAAAACAAACAAATATACAATATATACACTTTACAATGGTTGAGTATGATTAAGGCAGTTACATGATAGTTAACCTACCTCCATGACTATTTGCATATAAGATATACACAGCGTACAGCATTCCATGTAGAGTAATATTAAAATCATATAATTAATACATATAACATTGTTTCCTCATCAAAAACATACCTGGAGTTGTATTTAGCTTCATTCATGCTTGTTTTTGATTAATCCTGTTTATTAAGTCCTCTCTTCTGAATCAGAAAAGGCTTATTGCCAATGTCAATGAACAAAATTCACAAAAATAGAACTTTTTTGGCATTAGAGTGCAACATAAAACACTGATCAATAATAATAATATATATTCATCAAAAGGGCATGCGTTAAGAAACAATTTTAAATTAAAAGTATAATAATGAATTAATGAAAAATGAATGAATAAATAAGAAATAGGCTTACTATGTACACAAGAATTTACAGTTAGATTTACAGTTGTAGTGCAGAAAGTGACAGTGCAGTGAGTGATTAATTTGCATTTAAAGTGGCAGGTGTTTTGAAGTGTTCATGAGTCCAACGCAGAGGGAAGAAACTATTCTTGTGGCGGAGGTTCTGGTCCGGATGGACCGAGCTCCTGCCTGAGGGGAGTGGTTCAAATAGTCATGTCCAGGGTGAGAAGGGTCGCTGTGATCGACTGCTCGTCCCAGAGCCTGAGAGACGTACAGGTCTGCAGAGATGGAAGTCTGCAGCCGATCACCTTCTCAGCAGAACGCACAATGCGCTGTAGTCTCTGTTTGTCCCTGGCTGTGGCTCCAGCGTACCACACGGTGATGGAGGAGGTGATGGCTTTTGTCACGGGTTCGGTTTAGGTTTCCAGAGCAGTGAAAAAAGTATTTACAGTGAACAAACGACAAGTATTTACAGGATCAAAAAACTCACAGAAAAAAGAGGGTCTCACAGCAAACATGTTATTCTCTCCTTGGCACTCTCTCCAACAATGAGCAGAGCTCCCTTTTAAACCCCCTAGCCCCTCCCCTGGACAAACCAAATAAACAACTGATAGGGATGAAACACAAAATGGCATAACTCAACAAAACCCTGAGCCTCAGAAAACACTCAGTTTCAAATGTCCCAGATTTGTGACGATAGTTAGAGCTCCGGAGGTTTCCTGTGCTGTTTTTAAATCTATAAATCATCGGCAAACTTCTGAGCCTTTCTGAAGTCAAATCACGCTCATTACAACCACGCCCCTGAATCATTATGCCGTGGGCAAGCTAGCTTTTGTTTATCGGCCCTTTGTAATTCCCTCTGCTGCCAGTAGAGTCCTGATGAGGGAATATCTGAATGATAGAAAGTAAATGTGCTTTCAGTTATTTTAAGTTACTAACTCACTAAAACGTGAGATGCAGAAGCAGAGGTACTCACCACGCACTGTACGTTTTTAGGGGAGCGTCCGAACCTTCTTTTCTCCATGTGGTTGTATTGTCTAGAATGTTCCACAGAATGCCAATTAAACTTTATGGAGACAAGCAGGTGATTCCTCCACACCAAGTTATGTTTTTGCAATAAATATATACGTTAATACTATATTGTGGTACTTTTCAGGCAAAGCAATGACACAAGACAAGCAGGTGACTGACACTCCACCAGAAAAGTGACATAGTGCACTTTTATCATCGACACTAGCCGTGGCACAGAATATTGTAAACAGGAAGTGCATTATTGGTTTGCCTTCTGCGGTGTCATACAGAAAGCTTTGGTTTTTTGAATTCTGAACGGTTGAAGCTGCTGCGTCTCAGGACTTGGGTGTAACAGACTTGAGTGCTGCTGGTGCAGGTGTACGTGACAGACGAGGGGAGATGAATAAGCAGCACGCAGACGAGCACAGAGGTGAACGCCTTCTGTGACCCCGCCTGGCCCGCCCCCACACACACACACACACATTACACTCATGTTATCACTGTGTTATAAACCTGGCAGGATAAATGAGTGAATGAGTCACTATTAAAAATGCGTTTTGTATCTTGAAGCGCTTGAGTAGAAGTGGGACGATCTTCTGACTATAATAATATCGTGACTGTTGTTTGTTTTGAAGATAAATATGTTTTTCAATGTCTTGTATATAGTTAATAATTAAATTAAAAGCTGATTAAAATCTATATAACTTTAGTGGGTAAATTTCATTTTAGTCTTGTCTTTTACATTTCTACTAAATTGGCATAATAATGTCTTAACATTACACACAAAAAAATACATTTTGTCAATATAGCCCACCCCTACATTTGAGCTCAAAGAGTTTGGCCTGTCCATTTTTGTATTGAAAAATTCCATTTGTTGACGATGTTGGCACCTTGGCACTTTGCTATAACAAAGGTGCTGAGTGGAGACATTTAGCATATTTATTTTCTTAATATTTGGATCAGATGTTATTTTTGTAAGAAAAGTCTGTTGGTATTGGGTTTTGGCAGATGCTCAAAGCGTTAGACTCAGTATTGATATTGGGACTGAAAACGCTGGATTGTGATTTTGTGGGATATTCTTTCAAAGTCGTGCACTTGGTATTATCTTGAATGGATTACACTTTAAAACCTGATGTTGCATCTCGACTTTGAGGACTAATACACAATGGTGGAAGGTTTTTTATCTATATTTTCCATATGATAGGTTGGCTATTTCCACTTCAATTTTCAATCTAAAATGTTGTTTTAAAACAGTGTACCTGTTTTTTTTTGTTTGATCAGTTTCAGACTCTTTCCTTTCCTTGTGGTCTTTCTCAGGGTGTACCTTCAGCAGACCCTGAATGACACGGTTGGGAAGAAGATTGTGGTGGACTTCCTGGGTTTCAACTGGAACTGGATCAACAAGCAGCAGGCCAAAAGGAACTGGGGCCAGTTGACATCCAACCTTCTGCTCATCGGCATGGAGGGTATGTGTGTTATTTAGACCACCGCTGCCTCCGCCGTCCCCCGACACTGGGCCAAACCCAGGCCAATAATGACTTAGTCTTGTATAGCGCTGTTCCTGACGCCCAGAGTCACGGCACAGTTTTGTGCATTGTTCATTCTCTCCTCGCTCACTGGTGGTGCTGAGCTACTGCTGTGGCGTCAAGTTTGATTTCAGTTGGGTAAATAAAAATAAACAACAACGAAACATGGACCAGTACACGGCTAAATTCGAATGACATTTGGAATCCTTAAATCAGACTCTGAATATTTTAAGGAATGTGAAATATCTGCCTTAGACGGATTGTTGTGTCATGTGATGGCGACGCAAAGACACGTTTCACCTGAACCATTCCATGGAAAGAGAACCATGAACACCTTACTTGAACCATTCTTTATGGAGATAGTTTTGTACCATACAGTGGAGTATTAGAGCTAAAAAACCATGGAAACAAGCAGGAGGAGGCTGCTCGAGTCAGGTTTGTGGAGATGCAAGCCCGCTCACAGTAAGGTTTTTACACATTATACACAAATACGCCCAAAATAAAACAACACACTTTTATGTCCATTTTTGGGCTAAAAAGTTGCTCAGTGGGGCTTTAAGTTAAAAGAAAAAAACAAGATAGTATTTTGATCAGTTTAGTTTCTTCACTAAATGTAATGACAATAATTATTCCATACTTTAACTAACCAATGCAATCATATTTGACTCATTTGATTGGTGTTTTTCTCGCAGGGAACGTGACGCCTGCGCATTACGACGAGCAGCAGAACTTCTTTGCACAGATTAAAGGCCATAAGCGATGCATCCTCTTCCCCCCAGACCAGTTCGAGCACCTGTACCCGTACCCCGTGCACCACCCGTGTGACCGCCAGAGCCAGGCCAGTCCAACACAGCTGCTTTTCAACTCAAAACCTCTCGCTTTTCGTTTGTACAATTACTAACTTGTTTTGCTCCGTCCAGGTGGACTTTGAAAACCCAGACTATGAGAGGTTCCCTAATTTTAAAAGTCTAGTAGGCTATGAAGCTGTGGTCGGCCCTGGCGATGTGCTCTACATTCCCATGTATTGGTAAGTAAATGTTTTTGGGTTGGAATTGACTGTTAAACTGTGGTGTTTGTCAAGCTTACTGTAAGGTTTAGGGTCACTAAATAAAACAAATTGAGATTGTATTTTTCACAATGTTGATGAGAAATATATCTTTACACATATGTTTTAAGTCCTTTTGTCATATGAAATCATTTGTAGTAAGGCAGAATTGGTCCAATGTTGTCTTGTGGTTCAGTTCAAGTCCTGGTTGTACTGCGGTCTTATGCTTCTGGGTGTAATGGCCCCAGAATTCAGCTTTTTTCAGTTCTGACTCTGATATCAATACTCTTTGAAGTATTTGCTGATACCTGATATCAATCGGGACCAGTGGAGATGAAATGAATTCTCAAAACAGATCCAAGTATGTAATTTAAAGTGCCTCTGACAGGTTTTAAAAAAAATCTTTTTGTACATTTTACACCAGTCTAGTGTCAGTTTGTGAAGATAAAATGAGATGATTAAATAAAAGGAACCTCTCAATCAATGTAATCGATACTGACAATTCCACCCAGAACATATTTTTCTCACAGTTTAAACATTTATTCACCAAAATCAAGGATTAAAATAAAACTATTGAGCAGATTTGACTTTAGGTTTTGGCCCTTGTTTACAAAGTGATGCTAGATAAGAGTTCTAGAATTACTTAGAATTAGAATTTACTTCCAACATTTATGTAACTGCATTTGAGTGAAATTAGTAGTCGAACCTGTCACGTGCACTTTAACGGTTGTTTATACCTTTATTACTAAAGAAGAGCATAAAAGTTGAAACATTTTGAGACTTCCTAGGCCAAAAAACAACTGTTGCGTAACCATTTCTTTTGGTCAGAGATTTGTTTTCCTGCTTCACACGTTTCAGTTACTTCCTCAGAAGCGTCACGCGATGGTGTAGTTAGTCTTTGGCCTAACTAAACTAATATCCACGCTAACATATACACATTTTATTTATATCATTGACAGTATTGGTGCATCTCTATCCAGAATATTTTTTTTCATCATTATATAAAAGACTGGATTATTGCAATTATATGAATATGAAGGCTTGTTTTTCATTCATATTTCTGATTCTTTGTGTTGTTCAGGTGGCACCATATCGAATCCTTACTAAACGGTGGAATTACAATCACCGTAAACTTTTGGTACAAAGTAAGCGCTCCTGCATTCTCTTGACTCGTTCTATACTGACTCATGAGTACTTTGTCTAACATATACTTTTGTTGTTTCCACGCAGGGTGCACCGACGCCCAAGAAGATAGAATACCCTTTGAAGGCTCATCAGAAAGTGGCCATTATGCGAAACATCGAGAAGATGCTGGGCGAGGCGCTAGGAGACCCACAGGAAGTAAAGCCACGTTCCTATGCCATCTACTATCTTTAGGCTCATGCAGACGGGCTGCATTCAGGTCAGCTGTTGCGCGTAATCCCAGGGGCTCGCTGACCGCTCCAGCGACCCAATTAGCAAGAATATTTAGGGCCGTCTTCATATAGTAACAAAGGAATGTCATTGTGCGGCGACAGTAAGTGACAGCTTCTTTTCTAACGTCACACACAGACACCCTACAGCCGTGTTCCACAAGCAGGGACCCTCATCTTTAAAGGAGACGTATTATGCTTCTTTTTTTTTTTCTGGTACTTCGTTTTGAAGTATAACGTCCTCATTTTACGTTTCGTTCATTGTAAAAGGCAATATTGAGCTAAAGTGGCTCAGTAATAAAAACGAGCCCATTGACTTCCTGTTCAAAACTGCAGAACTGATAAGCCCCGCCTCTTCATCGTGACTTTTCACAGTAACATTTTTTAAGTTTTAATTTCTCGACATGTGTCACTCTTGAGTCTTTGTTTCTCAAAAAATCACAACTAAGTACAGGGATGTGGGCGGGGCTAGGGGGTAGGTGAAAACTACTGTAGTTGCAGGCTAATACAGGATTACTAATCAGAATACAACTTTGAATAAACTAATGATGAGGAGTGTTTGGCGAGTTTGGAGTCGGACAGCTTTACGACTAAAACGGATAGAACAGTCGTATTTGACAACATACTGTAGTAAACTGACACATTTACTACGATTGATTTGCCTACAAGTTAAGTGAAAATTGGAAACAACAGACCTAAACCCTTAAGAACTCCCAACAAAACCTCTGCTAATGGTGTATTTAGGGTGGGAATCCATCAGTATTTCATGTTTCGATTCAATTACAATTCAGACGCTCGCGAATCACAATTTCAAATAATTAGACCTGATAAATGACCTTTTTTTGAATCAGAATCTTTAAAAAACAAAATCAATGCTTTTGAAAAAATACACTTAAAAATGTCATTTGCCTCGTCCAAAGCCAAGGTAAGTCGCTGAATGCAGCATCGTGTTCAGGTCAGGTAGAGTTCACTCGTAGAAAAACAAAGAACTCTTTCTGATCATTTCGGACTTCGTTGGCGCCTCGTACACGACCAAAGTGTTCTGACGGTGTTGACAATGAACATTTTAGCTCCAACACTGGAGACAATGCATGTGTTCAGACCACCAACATGCTCTAAACCCAAAATGTAACATGGCAATTTGTCATGAGCTGGGGATTTGATAAAATAACAATCATTCGGCTAATCTCTTAATCTATAGTGATGTCAAACTCTATTTTGATACTAAGGATAAGGCTTCATTCATTCATTCATAATAGTTTCTTTAATAGACTTACTTGCTCTGATAAAGACTAAAAAAGACCACAGTAGATTTAATACTACAATACTACTCACGTATTCTTCCAAAATCGATTGGGCCAGTAAATATTGGATTTTCATCGAATTTGATCAAACTAAAGAGATGATGGAGTATATTTACATACAAAATAGTTTCTGTAGAATCAATGTCATTTTGTGTGGCTTTTTTCGACTCATAAAACCTCTTCTTTTAGCACTGTATTGTACTGCATCTGTAAAAATGTAATTCAGAGTGTTTTTTGCAGGTGGGACCTTTACTTAAAATGATGATCAAGGGGCGATATGACCAGGACTCGAGCTAAAACCACTCTAGACTTGTAAAAGAGGCTGTGACTGCATTAACGTGACTGGCTGCTGTGTAGGAGGAAGTAGGGCATCAGTGAAGAACATGGAGGTCTCTGGAGCATGGCAACAAGCAGCCGTTTGGCACCCTCCGCTTCTCGTGCCATGGTCTCACCACTACAGGAGATTCTCACTGGAACGGCCCTGCTTTTCACCTTTTTTTTCTTCTTCGGAATCTGTTTGTGCGGAGCTGCATTTGTCACTGGATGGTTTATTTCCGGTACCTGTAGAGTAGCTTTGTCCTCATCATAATCAGTTCAAATCAAAAAAATTTTTGAAGTCATGTTTGTGTCTATGTAAGCAGCATTTCTCCTCGTGTTATGTGGTTTAAGGGAGTGATTGTGAGAAGTTTAGTGGCTATAAAAGGTTCATGAAACATAACGCTGATATAGCACTGTTCAGTTTGAGGAGTGTGTGCTTCTAATTAAGTTGTTTTTCAGACCAGGCTCCTAGTTTGAGTCATGCTTCAATGACTTCAGCATAAAATGAATTGTAGATAGTTGCGAATGTCATCTTTTGATAAGACTGTATTATGATTTACTCCCCACGTTATTCATGTTTGAGTGGAAGCGACCTTTGATGTCAAGGCCATACATTTGGCAGTAGTAGCACCACACAACTGTAGCTTACCTTCAGCCAGATACTGCACAAAATGGAAGGGTTGGTTTAAATCCAGTGTTTTTAAACAGAATGATGCTGCTACTAAGTACTTTGTTCAAACGATTCCCACCACTTTCTGAACATGTTCACATTTCAAACAAAAATACATTTGCAAACGCAAGAGCAAAAAAAGAGAATCAAGTCCATAAAACAGAAGTGCCAGTCCATATGGAAAACTTTGATAGAATCCAGAGGACAAGCTACAGTACGAACAGTCACATTTACAAACTGAAGCAGTTCTTCCTCGGAAAAGCTAAGCTTTAAGTGCTTAACAAAATGTTTACTGTGTGCCTTGAACAAAACATGGCACCAAGAGTTGCTAGCTGTTGATTTTGTTAATATATTAATGTTGTGTTTTCATTTGAGTGTTCATTAAAATGACTGTGTTTCCGTTTAGTGTGTTATTGAGCTGTAGATCTCACCAGTGAATAAATCTACATTATTTGTACAACAGTGTAGAACAGGAAAGAATCAAAGCCAGAAGTAGTTTACAAAAATTAGTATTTATTTACTATAAATTGTGCGTCTGCTGGGAACCAAAAGGATTTGACTAAATAAAACTTCCAGTAAGTTTAACACAGCACAATGCTGTTAAATATGAACACATCCTGATTGCATTACATAACTGCATAAGAGTAAAAGTCACTGACGATACTTCCACAGCCATACTCAAATGAGATGAAAAAGGCCTAAACTATGTAAGCACAGTGAGAACAAGCATTATACAAAAACATAAAAAAGAACTCAAGGGTATAGCTTTATGTCGTGTTACATAATTCACATGTCAGTCCCATTGAGTCTAGTCTACGGCGCACTGAACCGGAGTGGAGACAGACTCACACCTGGACTCTGGCAGACGCCTCTTCACAACGCCTGTCTAAACATCGAATGATTTACAGTAGCACGAGTCCGAAGATAACACTAGAAAAATAGAATTAACTATTTAGTTTGATGCACAAGTCAGAATAAGAACTGCAATAGCTCAAATCCAAATCGTGCCTTGTTGGGTTAAAGTTACATGTGCCACAAACAATGGACACTGAATGGGCTGAACCAGAACACAGGAAATCATTGATCCGTGGAACGTTTCCACAACCTACAATCCAAATCAGAAATGCACAAAGCTCTGCCCATAAAGATCACGCGTAATAGAAATTGCTTTTCACTTTGGGAATGGGTTTGCCTGCCCTAACTAGCCGCCGCTAATCATGACTCAAACCTGGCGAGCACCATAGAAACCTTGCTATTTACAGTAATTAATATAGATCTATGCTCAAGATTATTTGAATGAAATGAGAAGCAAAGCCCACAAACATTGTCAGTGCAACATCCGACCGATGGGAAATCCAGTATTTGTTCGGAACAGGTGAGCAATAAAGTGTTTCAAATTAGAAAATTCTCAAACAGCTGCACAAGGGTCTAATAAAATAAATGTACATTGTCAATCTACAGTGATATTTCCTTAGTCCAGTTACATCCGCACGATACTTGAACCTGAACCAAGATATTTACAGGCAAGGTTCTGAAGAAATGCCCACAAAAAAACACAAAAAAAAGTCAAATATTATTTTTTTTCCTGGAGTGAGGCGATTATGCGGAAAACCAACAAAGAGACTATTTAAAAAGGTGCACCATGTAACTTTTCTTGTGAAATCACTGATAATTCCCATCATGATTTCAAAGCAAAAAAATCACCATTTATTGATCGATCACACGTTTGGCTTGTTTTAAATTGAACTAAATCAAATCCAATCTTTCAGCATTCACTTCCTGAACATAAACGATTTCTAATTATTGCCATAAAAAACGTCTTCCTCAGTCTAAACTCTAAAGCACTGACAGAGCATTGGCTTTCGACCGCTCCATGTCCCCGCCCCGCCCCGCCCCGCCCCGCCTGGACTGTTCCTCCCACCAGAAAACTCACACGTACTGCACCTTTAATAATACGAATAAAACCAAAGGCATGTAATAGTAACCAGTGTTCCAAATAAGCCACATTTACACCGCAGAATGCTTTAAAAGAGTTCCGTAATAAATAAGATGTGTAAACAGTATGTCAGTAGCTGCACACAGAACGACACAGCAATCATCAATGGAACCTGTACTTTCTGGCAGGTTTGATGTTAACGTATGTCTTTTTCATCTCCTCCGTCTCGTTCTTCTTCACCAGCTGGTAACGTTCGCCTTTGGTCGTGACCACCTGGTTGTCGTGGTAACGCACAAGCTTCTTTGGAGCCTGCGAAATCATTGGAAAATGAATGACAAATGAACAAAGCAGCAACTGGAAAAGGGAAAAGGGCAGCACTCACGTCTTTGGGGGCGACAGGTCGATGCGTTTTGTTGTCTTCCTCACTGTCCACAAGCATGTATCTGAAAGTATACAGCACGTTCCCCGCCTTATTGACTAGTAATATACACACACATACAAACATGTCAGAGCAGCCTACATCTTACAGCTGTGAGACTGAGCCAGAGAGCAGTTTTGTAGGGAACACTGGTGGTAAGAGCATGAACACGAAACACATGAACGCACTGGATTAGCCATGGGCTCATTTTCATCCATTGTCCCCCATTCACGCCCACAACACACTCTCCTTGGAGGGGCACTCGGGCGTGGTCAGCGAGCAGAGGAGGCTGAGGCCTCCTCTGCGACAAGATATTCTTTGTCGTAGAAAAGCAAACTAAATCAATAATATTTTTTTGCTGGATTTCTTTTGTAAGAATTGAAAATACTGGAGATGATCTAATGTCAGTTAATGATTGTGTTTGACTCACTTTTCCAAGATGGTCTCCTTCAGCTTCTGGTCCGCCACTGATGTTCCGGTCTTTCCTTGGTTAACCTTAAGAAAAAATTCAAAGTTCAGCCTACACAGTGCAGTGGCGGGTCCAGACCAAGCTGCAACACACGGAAGAAAAGTCGAGTCCTGTTACATTTAGAGGAGTAGGACTGAGTTGGACGTCCCCCTCGATGATGAGGCGCACAGCTTCCTCCATGTCTCCTTTGGCGATGGACAGAGCGTTCCGGGCCTCGGACACAGTGCACTTGGGGAACATTTCAAGAAGGTGTTGTTCCTGGGCCTCCCATTCAGACATTGGCAACTGAAAAAGAAATTATGTTACTCTTATGCTACTCTTGAAGCCCAAATTCTATTTCATTTTCTTTTAGGATATTCAACTGATTTGAGAGTTGGATTAAAAAAGGGAAATTCCACTTTAAATGCTCAAAATCAAAAGGCTCTGTCATGGCTAAGGCTGCACGATTTGGGGAAAAATATCTAATGGCGATTTATAATTGACTAAATAATTTATAATTTTTTTAAATAGGTAAAAACAAATGCAAGAACCTCTCCTTTTCATTGGTACCCTGCCAAATACAAAATACAAAATAAGATAAAGAAACACGTGATATCCTGATCAAAGGCAAACATTCAATAAAACATCAATGAAAGGAACAAATACCTAAAAACACACAAATACAAAATGTGATAAAACATGTAAAAGAGCACTGGTTCTGTGGGTCTCCAACCAGTGCTTTGAATTCAATCAAATGCATAAAATCATTTCATTTAAAACATTTTTGTATTTGGTTCCATAGTCCAGGAGCCTTTTCCCATCTCCATGGTGACTCTGTGTGCCTGCAAAACAAATGTCCTGCTCCGATGCTCAGCAAACTTGTTAAATAATCAGGCGCGATCCCAAGGAGAGCTTTAAAAAGAAGCAACGTGCAGTGCCGTTATCCTACTTAGGAGTATATCCTACTTTAGAGTATATCCTACTTTAGAGTATATCCTACTTTAGAATATATCCTACTTAAGTGTATATCCTACTTAAGTGTATATCCTACTTTAGAGTATAATTCACAGTGGTGAGTTCTGTGTCCTTCTCCTGTGATGAACCTTAGAGCTGAGTGATAGACCGAGTTCAGAGGTTCTAACACTGTTGCTGTAGAATGCATATGTATAATGTCACCATAATCCAGAACTGAGAGAAATATAGCCTGGATTAACTGTTTTCTACAATTAAGAGAGAAAACATGCTTTATCTCTAAAGAAGAATGACAATCTGGCTTTAAGATTATTTGTCAGCTCTTGTACGTGTTTGAAGGAGAGTTTATCCAGATGATGAAGTATTTGTACTAAAGGTACTTGTTCAATCATATTACCATCGAGCAGAAGAATAGATGCCTTTGTTGGGTCACTAGAGTGTCTTTAGGAGAATAGTTCAATTCAATTCAATTCAATTCATTATTGTAACGCCCAAAATCACAACAGCAGTTGCCTGGAGGGGCGAGGCGACAGTTAGGAATAGTTTGAATCACCTGTGCAGCAGATCTGCATACAAGTGGATTCTACTGTGTTTTAGATTATGCCCAGTTGAGTTTATGTAAACTTAACCTTTGTTAATGCAAGAACATTCAGATTGAAAGCCAGTGTTCTGTTTGTGAGGTCATCTGCAAACCATTTTTTTTAGAATTTGTATTGAACCCAAAAGCATGCCGACGCTCCAAGAGAATCCAGTGATCCACTGACTCAAAGGCCTTTGACAAAGCAACAGAAACAGCAGCACATTCTTCGTGATTGTCCAATGCAACAGAAATACCATTTGTAACTTTGGTGGCAGCTGTGACAGTGCTGTGCCCCGGTCTAAAACCAGACTGGCAGCTGTTTCAAATGGAACAACACACCTGGTTACTTATGAGCTTCTCCAGGAGTTTTGCTCGGCAGGATCGTTTTGAGATGGAACAGTAAGAATAATAAAAAAAGCCGTTTTCCATAGTAATGGGATACTTTCAGCTTGATAAGGCTTAGGTTCGAGGGTGTCAGCTCCAGTGGACTTTTTTGGATCTATAGAGCAGCATATTTAATACTTCATACTGTGTAAAGGGCCTAAGGGAAATACTTGATCATCAGGTCTATTTTCATGTACTGTGGCAACAACAACAGATGGAGCAGCATCGAAGATATTTGCAGATTCAGCAAAGTACATACACGTCATTGTTTTATTAGTTTGTTTGGTTAAACGCATATTTGTGATGTGTTTAACCAGACAAACTAATAAAACAATCACATGTCTTTTTGCTTGTTCAGATCTAAACTTCAGGGCTTGCAGTTGGTTTGTGTTTTAAATGCAGACCAAAACAGGACATTTAGTTCGTTATGAAATAAAGATTATAGTCTGCCAAGGATGTCAAATAAGCAGACGGAAATACTCCGACAGACGGGTTGAAGTTAAAAAAAGCCCTTTTTTAAACCATGACCTTAAAAACAGCTGTCAAGCCTTCTTCAGGGTACAAAGGAAAACCCGGTAGCGGTCACGGCAAAAACACACCACTAAAAACATGTACAATAGTATATTGCTGTGTGAACGAGAGTGCTGTGAGAGTGAATTAACATGCACTGGCCCAAACAAATAAACAAACAATACTAATAAGTCAAATTTGATATTATTGCAACTCAACCATTCCTGTGACACAATATAGAACAAAGGGCCAAAGATGAAAGCCGCAGCTATAACTTAAAGCAAACTGACAATGAGCTCAAGATCACACAGTCTTGTGGTTTAAGGCGTTGCACGTATGAGTCTTAGGTTTGCCGAATGTCCCTCTACGCCCTCTCCCTATTTCACGCCGCGGCAATCCTGTTCAGTGAAGCCATAAAATCTTTCATCTTTAAAAACAAACTCCAAGATCACAATCTGCAAACATGAACAAGTCCCAACCGATTCACCCCCGAAAAACTGAAAAATGGGATATTATTTCCTGGACTGACAATGAATAATTTAGTGAGATTAAAAAACTCTTGGCTGTGATTACCTTGGCTGTGGCGCCCTCTGTCTGGTTTGTAAGGCACTGCGCTTCACTCCCTGCTGGCGCTGCACTTGGCATGGTGGTGAGTTTCAGTGAAATCTCATCTGTCCTCGCCTTAGGCACATTGTTTTCATCGTCAGCTGAAAATGAAACGCTAAACTAATTAATCAGCAGCAGCACAGCAGAACAAATGTCAGCCTGGTGATCCATGTCTGGCATTCACATCACATCGTGGAGCCTCTGCCAGCAGGATATTGATAGGAAATCACATTAGGAAGATGCTTGGACAGTGTTCACAAACTTGGCACGGGGTTTGTACCTGAATTGCGAGCTGTGGCCAGTTTCGAAGCCAGGCTGAACATCATTTCACACACTTTGACACTGCAATCACAACCAATACATCACATTAGTTTGGCTTCATGTTGTTTGTTGTCACGTACTGTACCACATAGAGGTGGGCCATATGTCAAATATGTATAATGTCGTGAATGAAGCTATGTAATATCATAATATCAAGGATAGTGTTTAGAGCAAAAAAAAGTTACAAAAATAAAAACAACTAAAAGTTCTTTCACATAAAAAGGTGATATTTCTGCACTTGAGTCAATATTTTCCAAAGACGTTTCACATTTGTCAGATAATTCAACCTCAACTAATACATTTAAATAAATAAAAAAATCTGTTGGATTAACATAAAATGCTCAGTTTTGTGTCAGTATTCTTCACCCCAAATACCACGTATAAATTAAGACACACATTTTTTAATGCTTATATGTGTTCAATGAAGTCGGAAAATTTCTTATTTGCATTTTCTTTATTTTATGAAGTTTGGGTGTCTTTTATTTTCTAGTATGAAGTAGTATTCTTTAGAAATAGGGTTGTCAAAAGTATCAAAAAAATCTGATACTAATCTATACCAAAACTATTATCAAAACTACTCATTTGGACAAGTATTGACATTGAAAACAAGACAAAATTCAGATTTTTCTGAATTGTGTTAGAATGTTCTTCAATTTTCGAGTATTTATTGTAGAAAATTACATTCTGTAGTTAAGTATCAAAAACAGAATTGAGCCTATTCCTTAGTATCGAAATAGAATTATATGCAAATTGTAGTATTAACAAATAGTGCCACAATACGAACATCTCAAACTCTACCATACAATTACATACAAGTTACTCTTTATTCTTTGTTTAATCAGGATGGTATATTATTTTTAAGTGTACTCTTTTACTCGATTACATCGTCTGCTACA